>OY482670.1:104901328-105567162 GCA_960531455.1 Urophora cardui | reverse complement strand
TTGAGGTTACCGACTCCGAAAGAAAGGCTTAATGGATTTTTGTAAAAGAATTTGGGTTGCCAAAGAACAGATCGGAACTTTTATACTACTCAAAATTGAATAATTGAGCATTTTTGAAAATGACATGCACTTACTTGACTAAGAGCCCTTCAGCAAATAAAAGCCGTAATTGAGCCAAATTTAAAATACAAACAACTCAATTTATAAATTGTCAACTATGAATAAATTGCAGGGTACGCATTTGTACACACATATGCCATACATTTTCAAAATACAAATATAAAATACATGTGCTCTGTATATTTTTATAAAAAAAAAAAATACATAGTACGCCCAGCAGTATTTATCAGCTGGAAAACAGCACATATTTCCTACTGAATATTCAGTAGAGATGTAGTTCTAAAATCTGAACTTTCCCTTTCGGCTTTATATAAAGGTGGCGTCGAAAATCAACTACCTAAAAACTGCCGAACGAGAAGGGAGAGTTTCTGTATGAAAAAAGGCCTGAATACGCAGGGAAAACTTCCATAGCATATATTTCAATACACCTGATGTCTTCACTGCGTGTTCAGTTATTTTTTCAGCAATGAATTTTGAACTCAGTTTCAGGGGATTTTTCGTACTGAATATTCTACTGAATATGCACCTCCTTACCTGAAATACTGCTGGGTACGTATGCTTGAACAAATGTACATGTACATAATATTATTAATATGTGCTTGTGTATTTCAGGCACACACATTTTTTATAGGCTTTGGGAAAAATATCCCTGCAAAAAGTGGGACCACGTAATATGGTAGTACAGGACCAGGTTACGTTGTGACAGTTCCTAGTTACAGAGGTGGTCCAAATATATGAAAAAAATATGGTTACATTAACATTGCGATGTCATTGGACATGACCACCCCTGCTTCACCGCTGCATAACAAAGGACTATATAAAAAACCACCCCATTTGGGCCATATACTAATCTGCTTATAGTGGACCACGTTTTTAACTACATCCCAAAACCCTAGACCGAGCCAAATTGCCGACCAACCACGAATTAGTTGGCGGCGAACGACAATTTACATTCGATGTGGTCCGATGCAGCATAACATGTAACCAAGTCTGTAACTAGGCCGCTTCACGCGTGGTACTATGCAGCATAACATGTAAACAAGTCCGTAACCACGTCCCTTCAGACCTACTTTATAGCCCCGTCCCATTGGACTAACTGGTCCTCAAATTTTTGTAGGGATATAATAAAAAAAAGAAAAAAAAATTGTGTGCCTGAAATACACAAGCACACACATACCTACATGTACATGTACATTTTTTCAAACACATCCCAGCAGCATTTATCAGCTGGAAAACAGCATATATTTCCTACTGAATATTCAGTAGAGATGTAGTTCTAGAACAGGGCTGCTCACCTCATAGGCACTCAAAGCACAATTGTTTTTGTTTTGCACCGAATCATAGGCACATATACATATAAAATTTTCTTTGCACTGCCATAAGCACTGAGATATAAAAAAATTTTATATGTATGTGCCTATGATTCATATTGAATGTGCAGAGCAAAGGCACTTTGTATAGGAGCTCGAGCACTGCCGTAAGAAATCGAAATTTACAATAACAAATGTGTAATGAAAAAAAAATTCAAAAAATGAAAGCACTGTAAAAAATTAGTATTCAAAAAATTTTCATATAAAAAATAAAAAAAAATTGTATGTATGTGATACTACCATTTGAAAATAAATTCTAAAATAATATTTTATTGGAATTCATACAAAAATTTAAATGAGCAAAAAAATTTTTCAGTGCATATACAAAATTTGTAGATGTATTGAGCTTTGTACTTTCAATACAAGAGCGTTGAGCAGCCCTGTTCTAGAATCTGAACTTTCTCTTTCGTTTTTATATAAAGGTGGCGTCGAAAATCAACTACCTGAAAACTGCAGAACGAGAAGGGAGAGTTTCTGTATGAAAAAAGGGAGAACTTCCACAGCATATATTTCAATACACCTGATGTCCTCACTGCGTGTTCAGTTATTTTTTCAGCAATGAATTTTGAACTCAGTTTCAGGTTATTTTTCATACTGAATATTCTACTGAATATGCACCTCCTTACCTCAAATACTGCTGGGATGGCACATGCCAACAGACCAGGGCCCTCACTCTGTAGTTCTATTCGAACGCGAAATTCGATTCGAAAGCACATTCGTATTGTATAGAATATATGGAATAGAATTCGAAAGCGAACGAATTTTCTTTCGAATCGAACTACAGAGTGAGGGCCCAGGAAGTAAGCGAAATGTAATCTCTTCTTCTTCTTGATTGGCGCTTAACCATCTAGACGATTCTGGCCGAGTCCAACAGCGCGCGCCAATTGCTTCTGTTTCGTGCAGCATGGCGCCACTTGGGAACACCTAGGGAGGCAGCATCGCTGTCCACCTGATTTTCCCAACGCAGTGGAGGTCTCCCTTTTCTTTTGCGTTCAGCGGGTTTCGATAGAAATGCTTTCTTGGCCGGAGCGCCTTCGTCCATTCTCACGACATGACCTGCCCAACGCAGCCGCTGGATCTTTATTCGCTGAACAATGTCGATGTCTGTGTAAAGCTCGTACAGCTCATCGTTAACTGCTTGCCCAGAATGGTGTGGCTGTAGTACGTAGTAAGAGCTGTCAAAAGTTAAAACAGTACAATTGCATTGCAATGCCCACAATGTGTAGCTGTGTCTGTAGCGTGTAGTTGTGGCTGTAGTAGAAGTAGAGTTAACTTTAACTTTGTAGCGCGCTACAGTGTGACAGCTCAATTTTTTAATGACGGAAATTCGAAATGAAGGACGAAGAAACGGAAAAATGAATTGAACTTGTAAAAAATAAAGAGTTTTTATGGAATTTAAGGAATCCCCTGTACAAAAATATAAAAATGATGACATATATAAGATACACTGAGCTACACCATTGTGTTCACATTTTCGAGCGTTGCCACAAAATCAGTCATCAGCTGATGTAGTAAGCTATGTAGTCCGTAGCTGTAGTACAACATTCTGGGCAAGCAGTAAATCTCCGTCGATACTCGCCCACGCCAACGCGCAAAGGTCCATAAATCTTACGAAGAACTTTTCTCTCGAATACTCCAAGTGCCATCTCATCTGATTTTGAAATTGTCCATGCTTCTGCGCCGTACATGAGGACTGGAACGATGAGCGTCCTGTAGAGTGTGATTTTTGTTTGTCGAGAGGGGACTTTACTTTTCAGTTGCCTACTTAGTCCGAAGTAGCATTTATTGGCAAGCGTGATTCTTCGTTGGATCTCCGTGCTGACATCATTCTTGGTGTTAATGCGAAAAACTAAGCGAAATGTAATAGGACTTGAGAACAAGCTTATAACAATTGTCCATTGTAAGCTTATTGCAATACAGTTTTTATAAGCTTAATTGTAAGCTTATTCACAAGCATGATTGTAATAATTAAGGAACACAAGCTTCAAAACAATATTACAATAAGCTTACTTTACACTTGCAATGAAAGCTTAAAAAACTATTAATAATAAGATTGTTTTAAGCTTGCTGTAAATTTTTTTTTAAATTTTGGTTTTACAATGATTCATATAATTCATTATAAAAGCCTCAATAAAATTCAATATAATGTTGAATGTCCTACTATATGATACCGTTCAGGTTGATGTCATAGTTCGAAACAGGAGGAGAATATAAAATAAAGAACATTGCAGTAAAGGTGAAGAAGGAAAGAAAATGAAAAGAAAAATGCAAATAAAAATTTATTTTTTTCTTTTTTCTCTATTTATACATACAATTGTATTTATAAGCTTACAACAAGCTTTCACAAGTAATATTTTTCTACAATTACATTTGTAAGCTTATAAAAAGGGTGCCGTTTTGATTTTTCTACAATTATTCTTAAGCCTTTTTCAATACTTTACACAAGCATTCCTCAAGCTTAACGCTTATATTTGTAAGCTTGTTATAATATTATTCTCAAGCCTTTTGGTTTATTGGGCTATGTATTTTTTTTTTATAAAAATATACAAAGCACATGTGTCCATGGTAGAAAAATAGAAGGTAAAATCACTTATTGACGTAGGCAGCCATCTTAGCCATTTGATTTTTATTGAATTTATGACATTTCATTGAAATCATGCTACCAGTAAACAGCAGCAAATGTTTTTTGGGCCGAAATCTGAAGTTTGTGAAAATAAATTAATTTATTTTCAAAAAAGCAATTGTGATTTGTGCAAACTAAATAAATAAATAAATTTACTTCCATACGCGTAATTTGTGAAAAAAGATTTGAAAAATGAGCTGCCTCTTCAGGGGATGCGAAAATACCGTGCACTTTTGCAAAGGCTCAGCGGTGAAGTTTTTAGGTTTCCAGCAATTCCGTTTATAAGGAATCAATGGCTTCAAGCGTGCCAAATAGAGGAAGTTGATCTTCCAAAGAACCCGTTGATGTGCTCAGTGCATTTCGGTGCTAGCGATATTAGTAGCACAAACAACAAAACATTATCGAAATGTGCAGTGCCAAGTTATAATTCGAAAACAAAGTATGGACGCAATAATTAAAATGTGCATAAATCTTAATAAAATATGTTTTTTTTAGAGTTCAATTAGTGGAAAGCTTTGTGAACAAAAATTTCGAGGCTGTAGATACGTAAGTGCTTTATAAACAAACATTTAATTGGAAATATCTCGAAGACATCCTGATGAAAAAAAAGATTACAAAAACAAAAAAATTAAAAAATAACAACTTAAATGATTTTTATAAAGCACTTTATAATATACCTTCTTGTTTCCTTTAATCTGAATTCTGCATTTCTGTTCCACCAAATTTTTGCTTGTATTGTACTCCTTCTCTTCTCTTTCTGTAAGATAGAAGTGAAAAAGAACGAGCAAAATGTAAACAAAAAATTTGTTCGGACATAACGATGACTCCAGCCTTACTTCTTTGTTAAATGCTCTGTCTTTTGTATTGCGTAAGGCTTTGTATTAAATATTCGTGCCAAATACTTCCCACTTTTCACATCCCTTATAATAATATATGACTTTTTTTGATAATTTCTGAGCTTTCTTCAACTAAAACTAAAATTACCAAAATTTTCTTAAAAAATCTGCATTTTTATATTTGTCCAATATGGCAGCCTCACTCATAATGTTTACAAAAAAGATACTTCAGAAAAATTCAATAGCCGTCAAAAAGTTTAAAGTGAAATTACCTTCTGAATTTTTATACCATGCATGTGTCTGTATTGTGCTGTGTGTGCCAATGCGTAGCCTGATAAATTGTGTTCAGTGAGCAAACAAAATGAAATAAATTAGAATTATATTAACAATTAAGTATTTTTAAACAAATTAAAATCAAAGAATATTTTTTTATTTTAATAAAACATACATATGTACATATATCACTTAAAAAATTCGTTTAAACATTTCTCTGTGGAGTTTTGGACACCTTTTTGATTCCGTCATGAAATTAGTGAACGAGGTAATTCCGAATTTAGTCTAATTTTAATGTTTGAACCCTAATTGTCGAGACTGTACCATTGCCAACCAAAATCACATAGCCCTAATATTTTGTTTCTTTTTCAATTCGAAATATATTCAAGTATTTACTTAGGCAGAAAGATAATATGCATCTCAATACATCAATACTTTATCGCACTAAAAATCTCCAGTTTTGCTTCGTTTCATATTCAATACTCGGGTTAGTTGAAGAGGTAAGAAGTCAAATACAAATGTGCATACATACCAACATACATAACTAGCTCACTACATACATAATTGTCGTTGAAACCAAAAATATTTTTGAAAGCAATAAAGTATAAAGTATCTTAAGCTTCAGTAACACAAACGCTTCCTCCTCGACGTTATCCAAATGTGGTTCGAAAGTTTGGCGCTTTTACTCGTATTATTCGTTTTGACTTATGTCTGGTTGCGACATCACTACGATTATTGGAATCGCCTGGATGTGCCACAATTGAGGCCCACTTTTCTTTTGGGTAATCTGGGTGGATTATTTTCGATGCAACGCAGTCCGGCCGAATTTGTCAAGAGTTTATATAATCATCCAGATGCGTGCGGCAAAGCGTTTGTGGGTATACATGTGTTTACACAGCCGGGAATTTTGTTGCGCGATCCAGAATTAATAAAACAGATTTTGGTGAGGGATTTTTCAAAATTTTGCGACCGGTAATTTGGTAAGATACTTATGTGTTGTGCAATATTAATTAATTTTTGCATTTTACTAGATTTTCCAATTCGGATTGTAAAGCTGATCCTATGGGTTCGCTAAATATATTCTTTCTACGTAATCCAGTCTGGAAAGAGGTACGTTTGAAGTTGTCACCGTTCTTTTCCAGTGGAAAACTCAAGCAAATGTTGCCATTGGTCGAAGAGGTAAGTTTAAATACATACATCTTTTGTGTAATCAAGATTTTTAGTGAGTTCTGTATCGTATATACATACATATTAGGGATTCCAATCCCGGTATCCCGCCCTTTTTCTAGAATGCTAGAATTTCATCCCGGGATTTTCGGGTGAATATTTAAAGTGAATATTTTAAAAATATAAATACACGCGCGCCATCTGTTGGAACATAGCGGTGGTTATAACCTAACCCAGCAGTATTTATCAGCTGGAAAACAGCACATATTTCCTACTGAATATTCAATAGAGATGTAGTTCTAATATCTGAACTTTCCCTTTCGTTTTTATATAGAGGTGGCGTCGAAAATCAACTACCTAAAAACTGCCGAACGAGAAGGGAGAGTTTCTGTAGGAAAAAAGGCCTGAATACGCAGGGAGAACTTCCATAGCATGTATTTCAGTACACCTGATGTCTTCACTGCGTGTTCAGTAATTTTTTCAGCAATGAATTTTGAACTTAGTTTCAGGCTATTTTTCATAATGAATATTCTACTGAATATGCAGCTCCTTACCTCAAATACTGCTGGGAAGCAAGAAGTTACATACATACATACATACATACAGGTGAAACTAATAAAAGCGTGTTAAAAACAGCCCTAAAAATGTGTGGAATCTGTATGAAAGAGAACAAAAAATTTGACCTCCCGAAGAAAGTGCAGAATATTTAAGTGCGACATTTTTGCCAGAATAAAAAAAAATCCATTAGTAAAAGTAAGGATAAATACTTTTGTTTTTTTTAGAATAACACTATGCTACAAATAATTTAAAAGTATACCTACCAGGAAATTCAGGTATGGGGAAGGATAGACATGGGCCTGCTGAGCTCGGAACTATTTTTTTATTTTTTATATGGTTAGGTTTTTGAGATAACGGTAATTTTGTGTTTTTTTTTGGTGATCACTTCATTCAAAAATTATTTTCGCGGAAGTCACAATTGCGATAATCACGCGCAGTAACACGCTTGAAAGACAATTAATGCGTCTCTAAAGATATACAACTTGTAGTAATTGAACCAAACATCGCTGAATAACAGCTGGTCGAAGTTTAATATTTTAAAAGTACCAACTGTTTTGTTCGCCAAATGTACATATGTCATTTACTTTGTTGTTTGCCCGTTCCATAATTCTTATTTTCTAATTAAAACTGCTTCATAAACTTTCCATTCCTTTATTTTCTTTTTGTCAGGTTGGTCGTGAGCTTGACAAGTATTTGTTATCTCAAAGCATTGGAGGCGATGGAAGTAAATCAATAGTGCTAGAAATGAAAGGGCTTTGTGCTCTCTATACTACAGATGTTATAGCAACTGTAGCGTATGGCGTCCAAGCGAATTGTTTCAAGTATCCCAATGGCGATTTTCGTCGTCACGGCCGCGCTGTCTTCAAATTTGGTTTACGTCGTTCTTTAGGATTTATGGTAGTGTTCTTCATGCCACACTTGGTACCCTATTTACGTTTCAAAGTCGTACCACCCACCTCCACCGACTTTCTACGTTCCACAATCAATTATGTAATGGAACAACGTGAAAAGTCGGGAAAAAGACGCAATGACCTTATTGATATACTGATCGAATTTAAAAACTCTACCAAATGTAAAAAACCGTCAAGTGGACTAGTATTCGAGGGTGATATATTGGTGGCACAGGCAGCCCTCTTCTTTACAGCTGGATTTGAATCGTCTTCGGCAACGATGTCCTTTGCACTCTACGAACTTGCCAAGCGACCAGATTTACAGCAACGTTTACGTAATGAAATCGCCGAGGCTCTAAAGCGAACGGATGGTAAGGTGACACACGAATTTATCGATTCGTTAGAGTATATGCAAATGATAATCCACGAGGTTTTGCGGCTCTATCCACCTTTACCTTTTCTGGATCGACAATGCACTGTAGCTACCTCAGACGATAACGATAAGGGCTACTCCTTTGAGCCTTTTCACAAATTACGCCTATCCACTGGCATGCCTGTTTATATACCGGTATATGGCTTGCATATGGATCCGGAGGTACATATGTATATCTTAGACTAGAATAAATTGTAAAAAAATCAAATTCGCATTCCTTCTCACTCTTCCTCACTCTCACACACAGAACTTTGCCGAACCGGAAAAATTTGATCCCGAACGATTCTCACAACACAACAAGAAGAGTATAAAACCTTATACCTACATGCCATTCGGTTTGGGACCACACGCCTGCATTGGCGAACGTTTCGCTATGGTGCAGACGAAAATTGGACTCACCTATTTTCTGTTGAATCACAAAGTGACGACTTGTGCACGAACAAAGATACCCATGCAACTGGATCGAAAAGCGGTTGTGGTACAGGCTGAAGGCGGTATTTATTTGAATGTTGTTCATAGTCCTTTGTGCGAACAAGAACAATAAAAAACTAGCTGACACCAAAAAGTTTATCAACTAACGAAATAAACTTCGCCACACGAATGAGTGAAAGTTATTCTAAGGGCATCGATTTTAGTACATATCGTCGTACCATACGAAAACTAACATATTTAAAATTTCTGGCGAAAGCTATCAATAAAAAAATTCTGTACGAAAAGTAGAACATTTGACTTTTGGCCGACGAAAAGTAATAAAATCGAGTTTTGGCTGACGAAAAGTAATAAAATCGACTTTTGGCTGATGAAAAGTATCAGTAATTATATACTGTTTTTACATTAAAATTGTTGTTGTTTATACGAAATTGATAGTTTTCGTCAGCCAAAAGTTGATTTTATTACTTTTCGTCAGCCAAAACTCGATTTTATTACTTTTCGTCGGCCAAAACTTGAACTTTTTACTTTTCGTCAGCCACAAAAAATCTGATGTTAGTTTTCGTATGGTACGACGATATGTAGGCGCAATCGATTACTAAAACGGCAATTTGTTTTAATTCATAAATGCATTAAAATCATGTTTGGCATGCACCTTAAGTCGTAGCCAGCATGCATGTCGTTTATAATTAAAAAAAAAAGCTCGTTGATATTTTCCATTTCTTCTAATAATAGGTAATAATAAACGATTTTTAAGATGTTTTCAAAACTCATAAAAAATTTGTTTGCGTGTTGGAATTCGGGAGTTGCTATGTCTCATGCAAGATGACAGCCCGTCTAACTAAACTTCAGACTCTAAAGTGAACGAGCACGAAATACAAGTACATGCCGATAAATTGTATGGGCCGAGATCTGTGATCTTATTTCACCATGGTTTACTGGCAATGGGCAAGGCAGGTCTAGGAAGGTAGGCCCGGTGGCGAATTCAGAAATTTCCCATGTATTTTGTTATTGTAATTGGTAGAGTGTAATGTCAAAATGTTATTTCGCCGTCGTTAAAATCTGAATTCGCTTGGGGCTCGTCCATTGCTATTGGCCATGATGTGAAATCGCTTAGATTTTGACATTACACTCTACCTTTGCATATAAAAAAAAAAAGTAGTTTCTGAATTCGCCACCGGGCCTACCTTCCTAGATCTGCCTTGGCAATGGGTACAATCCGTATAAAATAATACAAAGCATTTCAAATATCTTTATAAAGAAAGTTTAACTTTCATTAAATAACAAAAGCTTTTCAAATAAATTTAAGCAGTAAATAAAGTCCCCTTATTTGAACAATTTTGAGTTGGTTTTTCTACATACTCGTATCTATTTGATTAGCGGAACTGTGATATTCGAGTTCAGGTATAAATGTAAAATTTCACAACTATAATGATTTTTTAGTGCAAAACAATTTAAAAAAAAATATTAAAAAAAAATGATATGGCGAAAATTGATTTTCTCGAACTTACCGCGAACTCTAGGCGATTCCGAGAAATTACATTCGCGAAAATCTGCTTTCGCGAACTCGCCTCGAATTCGCCGCGATATCAACCTCGCGTCTGTGTTTATTGGGTTTTCAATATCTCGGCGAACAGCCCAAATTTGTCAAATGTGATGGCAAAAAAAAATTAATAGATATACGATTATCCCAGGCCTTTTGAGCGGAGAGTCTCCAAAGAAAAAGTAATATAGTAACAAAGAATTTTTTCTAATATTTAAAAAAAAAACTAAAAAGTATGTTTATTTATTTAACGAGCACAGGCCTAGGTTAAAAGTATGTAATTCATTATTGTTTTTAGTTTACAGTAAAAAGGAACAAAAGTTGCCCGAATTTTTAAAAAGGTTCAAATATTGTATATTTTGAAAAAGTTGTATTATGGTGGCCTGGCACTTAAAAATGGTCAAACTGACACTTTAGTGACCCAACGGCAATGCTGTTTTGCTAACTTTGAATTAAATGAGTTGTTCAGACAGTTGGTAAAATATTTGTTGAAGTAAAGCACACTTTTAGTCGAGTTGAAATAACATCAAAGGTTTGAAAGCCGATGAGGTTTGCAGAGACGGACTATTCGCATATTTAAATACATGTATATAATTGTTATCTACACGGAGAAAACTATATCCAAATATATGGCTAATCCTGTCTGATCCATAAACTATGGATGTCACATCCATATAATTGATGCCATATCTATATTTATTTATACGTTACAATTTTTGTTTTTGATGTGATACCCATTATGTTGATATGATATCCATAGTTTATGGATCAGAGAGGGTTATCCATATATGTATATGGATGTGACATCCAAAAAAATACATATATGTATGTATGTATGTAGTATATACTTAATTGCTAACATTCCCCTTCGGCTTCTATGTAGAAAATTGGTTTATTTTCAATTCCTTGCACGCTGTTCATACAATTCATCTCTTACAATATTTAGATGTATACCCTCCTTAGGTTGTAAAACTATTGACAATGGATCAAATACCATGACCTTTGGTGTTTTATCGCAAAACTTAACTTGGTGATTCCTCAAAAAATAAACTAAACCAATTTTCGTTTGTAGTAAGCCGATTCGATTACCTATGCAATTGCGAGGACCATTACCGAACGGTAAGTATGCCATTGTCTCATGTAACCTTTTATTTTCAAGACTGAATCGTTCCGGATCGAAAGTTTCTGCATTCGGCCAGTACTGAAAATTATAAAAAAAGTATGTGTATACATATGTATGTATGTATGTATGTACTCGTATATGCATAATTTTTTATTATTTTTCCTGTGAGATATTCGAACCTACCTTTTCATCATGTTGCAGGCCATACGATGGTATATAAATTGCTATATCTTTTGACAGCGTATAATCATAATATGGCTTAAGGTTGAAAGGCTTGTCGTCCTGATTGGGCAAGTGTGCGCGATCGAGGAACGGTAAAACTGGATACATACGCAGCGTCTCCTCAATCACCATATTCAAATAAGGTAGTTTGCTAATCGTCTCATATGACAGTTCCCCATTATCCGCAATGAATGCATCACATATTTCATGCCGTAGACGTTCCTGCATATCCGGTTGTTTAGCCATTTCGTAAAGTGCGAATGACATCGTTGACGATGATGTCTCAAAACTGGCTGTATAAAAGAGGGCTGCTTGAGCTGCCAACAAATCTCTTGCCGCTTTATCATATTGTCCCTTCGATATGAATTCCTTTTTCATTTCCACCAGCACATCGACTAGATCGTTGTATTGTAGATTATTCTTCTCTCTCTCGGACATGACATGATCTAGGGTACCACGTATAAATGTATAAAATTCAGTTGTGAAGAGTTTAATTTTAAGTGTAGAAGCCCAGTTGGGATAGAAAAAGGCGATTAAAAAATTGAATGCACGAAAGAATGAAAAATCGAATAATTTGCGCCCCTGTAGACGAAATTCTGCATTCGGATTTTTAAGACTACCTGCCTGTACACCGAGAGCTATTTTAGCTATAACATCTGTGGTGTAAAGTGCACAAACCTCCTTAATCTCGGTAACGTGTGATTTGCCTTGTTTAACTAGGTGAGATTCTAATTCGTTGCCGATCTATGGAAATTTGGGGAAGTATGTGTATGTATTAATGAAAGTAAATTTAAAAGGTGAAATGCTTTTATAAATAGATATACATATGTATGTATCTAATCATTTCATCTGCCCTGCAGTAAATTTGTTTCACTGATGAATGATCATTGATGATTCTTTGTTGAATATTCATCACTGTCGTCATAACTGAGTACAATTTTTATTGTTTTTGTTTTTTTTTTCTGAGGAAAGCAAACCATTTATATGAAAAATTCATCAGTCTTTATATGAAAGTATTCACTGATGCCTCCTCAGTCGTAGGTGAATTTCATCAGTGATTCATAAAGGATTCATTTCGGATTTTTACTGCAGGGTGTATGTAAATATGTACATAATAATATATAATAATATACAATGGCGCTATTATAACTCTGACGAGTTTTATGGCCGAGCTTCTCTCCCAATTCGAGGTGTGCTCCTTTTTGTTTTTCCTACTAATTGGGTGGACCTACAGTTTTATGCCGGCTCCGAACGGCGAATGCATTTTTTGTGAGAAGCTTTTTCATGGCAGAAATACTCTCGGAGGGTATGCCGCCCACTGCCGAGAGGTGACCGCTGCTCTTAAAAAACCCAATAATTGGATTTTTACTAATTAGAAAAATTTGTTTGGCTCGGACCGTGGTTTGAACCCGAGACCTCTGGCATAGCAGGCGAGCACTCTACCCACTGCACCACAGCGACCACCATATGTACATATGTATGAGTAGTCCACTTTCAAAACTGGTTATGTGAAATTTTTTCGATATTGAGTTTTTGATTAATTGTGTACAAGTATTTAAAGGTGTATACCTACTATCCATTAAAAATTTATTGCAAAATCCTTCCGTATTCCAAAAAAAAAAAATTGAACACTCATTCATTCCCTCCATTTCGGATTATGTATAAAAAACAGGTTGTTCGAAGCTAGAGCATCGCCATGTGGATCAGAAGCGGAGAAACGGTTAGAAAACTTTTGAAAATCTTTGATCAACACAGATTTAATTAACTCTGGATGGCGTAGCAGTAAAGCTGGTCTATTCAATATATAAATGCCAACGGCAGCGGAATTTGAAATTTTTGGATCCTTATAAATATCGGAAAGATATAGAAAAAGACTCTTGCTTCGTGTGAACAAAACTTTAGTATTGCCCAAAAACGGTATGGGTTTTAAATAAGGTATGCCATGACGCTTCCAATAACCATAAGTGTATCTTAGCCATGTGTATATAATCGCTAAAATAGCCGCCAAAAGGCCAACACTTTCCATTGATAGCATTATGAAAACCTGTGGGAAATAGAGAAATAAATGTGTATCTATGTATGCATGTAAGTAAAGGAAATTAAAATGAAACAGTTAAATATATACTTCTTTTAGAATCTACATACATACATAAGTATGTACATTATACAATGTATGTATGTACATATCAACTGTCCATAAAAATGTTGTACATGTACTCTTGTGGCCGCTGTGGTGCAGTGGGTAGAGTGCTCGCCTGCTATACCAGAGGTCTCGGGTTCTAAGCCCAGGCCAGACAAACACCAAACAAATTTTCTAATTAATTAAAATCCAATTATTGGTTTTTTAAGAGCAGCGGTCACCTCTCGTCAGTGGACGGCATACCCTCCGAGTGCATTTCTGCCATGAAAAAGCTTCTCACAAAAAATGCATTCGCCGTTCGGAGCCGGCATAAAACTGTAGGTCCACCCAATCAGCAGGAATAGCAAAAGTTAAGGAGTACACCTCGAATTGGGAGAGAAGCTCTGTAATAAAACTGGTCAGAGTTATAATAGCGCCAGTGTATTATTATTACATGTACATTAGGGTGTCCCGAAATATTTTTAGATGTCAGATGTCTCCGAAGTAAGGAACAGTTATTTAATCGGCCATTTGTTGCGTCGTTTCATAATGACTGATGATTTTGTGGAGTGAGTGCGTTTCAGCTTGTGAAAAATAATAGGGACACCAAACTTCAATTAAAATTTTTTTCGAAAGGGTGGAGATTTTTGTAGATAATAAAAAACTAGTTCACTGAATATCAAATAAAGTTTTATAATATACTAGGTTTTTAACCCTATAATGCCATCAGGGACTCAGAATGGATCGAGGAAACCCCTGCACAACTTATAGCAAAAAGAAAAAATCTCCAAAATAAGTGTTTTTCTTGCCGGAAAATTTACGAAATGTGAAACTGCTTTGAAACAATATTGGAAAATGCTGAAAAATATAATCCAAAAGTATAAACACGCGGACGGAAGCCAAAAATATCCCCACTGGTTCAAAGGAATATTATAGTCGCAATCTCAAGCAGAAATACCAAGATTTGGACACAAAAATATATTTGAATTCTAAGTTTTTTAAATTAATTAAATGCAATAAATTTGTTTCTCTGTACTTATATGGTTAATTTCAATAATAAAATAGCTTTTAGGTATGACATTTTTATTATTTTAGCTCTAAAGTTTAGGTTTCTAAATATATGAAATTAACAAAATTTCAGATCTCTGTAGAGCCCTCAAGATCGAATTCAATTCCGGGGTTTTTACTTTTATTGTGATCTGTATTCAATTACGCAACTTTTGATACCTCTTGCGATAGCGTAGCTCGAAAAAAACTTTTTCATACAAGAACGGGACACCCTAATGTAAATACCTACTCTTGCAAGTAAACCACTTGAAAGTAAGTGAACAACGCACCGTAACGCAGCTTAAAACTTGTTAGAAAATATCCACATCAATCTTTTATATTATTATCAGAGATCGTAACGGTTATGAGTTATATCCAAAAAGTTGATTTTTAACAATTATTTTCTGAGTTTTATTTTTTTAGTTTTATTTTCGAGTTTTATTTTTTGAGTTTTATTTTTCGCTCAGAAAATAAAAGTTATTTTTTGAGTTTTATTTTTCCCTCCGAAAATAAAAGTACATATCGTCGTAACATACGAAAACTAACATACGATTTTTTGTGGCTGAAGAAAAGTAACAAGTTCAACTTTTGGCTGACGAAAACTATCAATTTCGTTTAAACAACAACAATTTTAATGTAAAAACATTATATAATTACTGATACTTTTCGTCAGCCAAAAGTTGAACTTGTTACTTTTCGTCAGCCAAAACTCGATTTTGTTACTTTTCGTCGGCCAAAAGTCAAATGTTCTACTTTACGTACAGAATTTTTTTATTGATAGCTTTCGCAAGAAATTTTAAATATGTTAGTTTTCATATGGTACGACGATATGTACATTATAATGAGTATATCTGTATAAAAGCCATGTTCTATAGCTTACATTTGATACCAATATCTTTCAAAAATATTCAGGGAAAAGCTCGGTCAACGTTTTGACCTTTTGCTGTTCCCTGTTTGCTATTTCCGTGCAACGGAAATGTACCTGCTATTTCCTGTTCAAATTTCACTCTTTATAAAAAGTTAACTTCAATAACTTTTATTTGCTTAGCGAAATATAAAACTCAAAAATTAACTTTTATTTCCTGAGAAAAAAAATAAAACTCAGAAAATAATTATTAAAAATCAATTTGTTTAAAAAAAAATTGAAAAAATTAAAGTTAATGCTCCTAGAGGTCATTATATCTGTGTACTCCTTTGCATTTAGCATTTTTTTGAGCAATCCATGATTATTATTAGCACTAGGAAATAAAGTTAGAAATCGCTTTTAACTCTATTCACTGGTTTTGTCAACTTTTCTTTCAAATGGTTTATAATAGCCCAAGTTTCTTAGCAATTAGTGGCTTGAATTCAATTGCTTCACATCGTAATTAACTTATTATTACTCTAGGTACCGCAGACAGAAGAAGACGAGTGCACTTACTATGGCCATACAAATTGATATACCTAGGAGTAATGACTGAAAAGTTTTTTAGCGCACTGCCAACTATAAACATACATTAGCCACTTTCTTTTGCAAGCAATTTCGAAAAAAGCACTAGCTAGCTAAGCGAATAACATGGCAAGCAACAGCAAAAACCAGGCTAACTAACTAAGCTAACTATACATATGTATATACATACATATACATGTATAAGTACATTAGGCTGGGTTGGTCCCCATACGAAATGAAAGAGTTGTAAAAGTCCGCCCCTAAATTTGAAGCTTCAAAATACATAACTATTCGTAGTGACGTAACTTCTTTGTTTATTAATTTAGTAAAATCGTTTAAAGGCAACATTGTCATGAATTTTAAAGCAATTTCCTGTGGTAAAACAAAAAGCAAGGATGCAACGTAACGTTAATATTATCGTTTACCGAAAAAAAGCAACCGTTTCCGTTGAAACTATTCAGGTTTTTACCGTTTACGCAATTATCAAAATAATTTATAGTCGCAAAATAACGATAATGAAATTATCGAAATAATACCATTTCGTTGATTAGCGAAATGAAATTATCAAAATAATTTCATTTCGTTGATTAGCGTTATCATAACCAAATTTATAACGTTGAAATGCTTAGTGCGCTCGCAATGCCGTCGTGAACAATCGGCCGAGTACTCGCATACATACATATATGCATATGCACACGAACTGCTACGATTTGAGTGACAGCTTTGTATGTATGCGCCTCGTGCAGGCAATCTTTTTGTTGATTTACTTCGTTTCAATGTTACCGGTTGCATTTTGATAATTTAGCTTTGCGAATTAACGAAACAAAACCATTTTGATAATTTAGCATTGTAAACTAACAAAACGAAATAGAATCCGTTCGTTCGTTAAGCATCTCTGACAAAAAGGATAATTCATGGACAAATAAATAAGTTAGCTGACCCAACTATTTGAAAACGATTTCAGAGCTCAAAAGGACATTCGAAGGAAATATAGAGCTTCAAAATACGAAAATAATGACGTATCAATTTTAAAAATCGGATGTTAAATAACAAAGTTACAAGAAAAAAATATGTCGGCGGTATTTCGCGGAGTCAAAAAAATTTTTTTTGTCCCTTAACCCTCTCAACATACATAGGCTTCAAACTTAGGGGCGCACTTTTACAACCATTTTATTTCGTATGGGGACCAACCCAGTCTAATATACATACATATACGCATTCGTAAGTTTACAAAATCTTAAACCGAATCGTTCAGAGTATGTATAAATACCGACTCCATACTATTGTAATATACATACATACATAGCAACACATGCTATACTGCGAAAAAAGTGCAAAGTAACATGTAAAACCAGTTAAACATATTTATTATGACTTAAGCATAGCTGCAATTAAACGAGCTTATATGCAGTTTAGGATGATATAAGTTAGCTACCCTGCAGCAAATATAAAGGACAGTCACGCAAAGCGATAGTTCATGACCGGCTCAAAATTCTTGCTAAAGGGATTAGAGGGTGTACAAATATGTATTTGTGTCAATAGCATGCGGTCTAAGCTCCAAATTTTTAATTGTAGTATAATTTCAGGTACTCGGACCGTAGTTCTATTAGCAGCATGGCAGTCGTTTTAAGTTTTACACTGTTTCAGAACTACATACATATTAATTTTTAAATTATCCCAGATCTCCCTATATTAAAGACAGTTGAGAATGCATTGTAAATTTCGGCATAGGGGGGTAATTGGCACTTCGTAGGACATTAGAGTGTAACAAAGACAATTGAAAAGATAGTGTTGGGACCAACCCTGTATTTTATGATCTAGTTCAGCGCTAGATTTGAACTAGTGCGATTTGCTGAAGGGAACATACATACTACATATATGTACATGCAAATAATAAGCTTATATCTCCTCAATAGCAACACAGCTTTTCAAAAACTTTAAAGTTTAAAGTAATGAGATAAGACGCCATGAAGTGAAGAAAGTTAAACAAAATCTGCTCTTCTGAAGTCATCTAGTTAATAGATACGCTTTGTACATACAAAGGAATGTTAAAGCCGAACTAATGTCCCTTAGTGTACTTAAGGCATTATTTTGTAAGCTTTATCATCATCTGAAATGAGCGTAGATTTTTTGGAGGGTGCTTAACCAATTAGCAACATACAAACACACATACATATGCACATACATTCATACCCAATTCATAAAAGAATGTCCCAAAAAGGATTTTTTAATGCATGTTTAATTTCCTCATAATGTAGTATTTATGATCAGTTCTGCATGAAAATAATAAATTCATTACACATTCCACGGAATGTTCCGATGATTGACTTTTTAAAGCAATCGCTCTTTTACACAGCTGTAGCTTTGGTATTGGTATTTGTTATTAGGGAATATCGGTTCTTTTTATTTACAATGATTTTCTCACTTCCATAAGAATTTTTTGTTAAACATTCTTGCTTGAAAACGGGCGTTAAGATGCCGTTCGGTTCTGTGCATTATTTTTGTCCATAGAAACCACCGCTTTCAAGTGGTTTTAATTATGGTAGGTGCATATGTATTTATGTACGCTAAAATAATTTAATAACTATCACAACCTCTTTCCAATACTTAATAAACCGTTTGGCAGAAATTCTTAGAACATACTAAATTAAAAATTAACAAAAACTCGGTTATTAAATACATAAGATAAGAATTGTGAATATGATTGTAGATACGTGCATTTAAACATATGTATGTATCTATATGTATATAAAAATAAACAAATCGATTAATGCAAATTATCAGATCTTGTTCTGCAGGTTGTTTTTGCAGAAAATTGCGCATTAAAGTTCACTGCTAAAACGGGCCGTGACCCTGCTTTTGTGATTGTTGCAATGCAAAAATATTTCCCTTAATGACGACTACCCGGAAAAATCAAACATTAGCTAGAAAACAAGTGAATATTTTAAAAATATAAATACCCGCTTAGACTTTTTTAATTCCCACTGCTGCACTGTGGTCCCAATTGTTTTTTAGGGCGAATTTAATCAAAAATTGACAGGTGTCATATTAATTTTTTTGTAAACTAAACTAATAGTCGAAAGTGTATACAATTTAAATCAAAAAAATTTTATGCAATAAGTGCTGTTATATGAACAAAAATCGTACTCAAAAAGTGTGTACCCGTAAAATCGTCGGTCGAGTATTTTATATAAACCTTGCAATCGATCGTAAATCCACGTGTTTTTCTTGAATAAGTGTATTTCTATTTTGTTGTACCTCATGGAAAAAACATCAAAAGGTAATGTATTGTGGAAAAACAAGCAACCAAAAAGTATCAAAAGGTAAGTTGTATAAGTTTTTAACGAATAGAATAAATATTGCATTTGAAAAAGGCTTATAGTATAACCACTGACCGACGGCGTCATATCTCTCAGTTACCTCACGCAATAGTTCAAAATCGACACCATACGCACGTAAACGCACGCATACCCAACGCAAGAATCAGTTGTTTTCCTTTGTTTACATTCTGCATTGTTTTTGGTTTGTTTGGAATGAGTTGAATAACAGCGTTACCATTGTACAGCAAAGTATACATGAAGTTTTTGATTTCGTAGTAACTTGTGTTTGGTTTCGTAGTAATTTTTCTTGAAAATCGTATTATTCATAGAATTTATTTATAAATAAATTTTTAAATTGAAAATGTTGTATCATGATAATTTAAAACCAAATATTAATTGCAGTTTTGTTTACTTCTGACTCCGTGCTTCTACATTTTCTACTACTATTTCTTAAAGGCTTTTAAGAATATGTACATATGTATGTGCACTAAGAAACCTAATTTTTGCAATTAATAAAATGCAGCAATTATATACAGATACTATTTTGTTTTAATTTTTAGTAATAATATTCACCGCGGTTATTTTTTAATTTATGTATTGCATATGTACGTATTTCGGTCTTTTTGTTGTTTATGCTTGTTGTCAAATTCACGAGCTCACCAAACATTATTCACCTGACAGCTTTTAAAAATTTGCTATCCGGGGTAATTTTGCTAAATTGAACAGTCAAAAATATTCGCAGTAGACACATATATTGTAAATGCAACAGTCAAAAATATCCACAATAGTCAAATTTAGTAAAGAAAACACAGCAGAAAAAACTTCATTTTCTTCTATTTAAATTTTTATCTCCATATAAAAACAAATAAAACGATTGATACAATATGTAGTAAAATTTAGTAAAAAACGCCAAAAAACCTTCATTTTCTCTATTTACATTTTTATTTCCGTGTAAAAAAACGATTGCGGCAATTGTTAAATTTAGTAAAAAAATGCAAGAAAAAACTTAAATTTTTTTATTACATTTTTATCTCGATATTTAAAAAAGAAAATACACTTATGTTAACATAATTTTATAATCGGCAACTGTAGCATTACATAAATACACCGAACTTACAGTTGTTGTCATGTACACTTAATTTATTGTGTACACATGTACCACACACATTGTCAAAACAGACTGACCTAAATAAATTCCGTTAAACCCCAGCGGGAGTTTAACATCAAATATATACACCGCCACATACGGCGCCTCAAGTTACATTTGTTGCATTTTGTCAAGTGCATTGCCCGAGCGGTCACAATGACCAACTGAGCGACAGCGTCAGTTTGTCAATGTGCACCGACGAAATATTTATGATTCACATATGCTGACACAGCATATGGTGAACACTCTTTCCTTTTGTATATGTATTAGTATAAGTTATTGTAATAATTTTTGGTATATAAGGAAGTGAAAGTGAATAAATAAATTCAATTCATATTCGAACCCTAAACACGAGTTGTCATTTATTAGATGGCGATCCGCCAGTTTGCTTTACCCTTATGAGTAAAAATTTGCTGAAAAGCGAAATATCTCATAAGGATTAAGCCTTTTCTCTCGGAAAATTTTTTACACGCGCACTTACAATTTAAAATGATACAAACAAGTATATGAGAGCAAAAATTAAATTGACTGGCAGCAAAACATAATGGTATGAAACTGACTGGCAGCAAGCAAAAATTCAATTGACTGGCAGCAAAACATAATGATATGAAACTGACTGGCAGCAAGCAAAAATTCAATTGACTGGCAGCAAAACATAATGGTATGAAACTGACTAGCAGCAAGCAAAAGTTCAAATATAATTGACTGGCAGCAAAACACAATGGTAGTGAGCATAATCGTAGTGGAATAAAAATTGATAGACAACAAGCAACATGGAGAAACGGGCGCAACGGAATAAATTGGCACTGATGTCGGCGACATTTATAGTATAAAATTACAATAAGTATAACTATAATATTAAGTTTATATGAATTTAGCAGCCTAACGGCCGCTTCACCAAACAGCAAGTAACATTGCTTAGGGACATTATTTTCATATACGTATATTTCCTTCCGACATTAGGGTCTCATTTTAAATAAAACAACATAAATTGAGTAAATTTGAATGCCAATTTATTTTTAATTCGGTTTAAATACATATCCCTTATGGATATTGCTTTGCCAGACGACTTCAATTACGAAGCCTTAAATAGGACAATAGACCAACTAGAAAACACGAACAATACTCGTAGGTCAAGAGCTCGTACAATAGGTAGTAATAGGCATCAGCTTAACTGGTTAAGGCAATTTTGGACTTTTATAGGAATGGGCAGAGCACCCACAATGACAGACTTGTTATACCCCACTACATTAGAAGAGGAAACAATTAGGACACTCAGGAGAGTAGAAAATTAAAAATCAAAAAAAAAAAAAAAAAAAAAATTTTTAATTATTGCTGATAGAATAAATTATTTCCTTTAATATGTCACAGGACATTACAACCCAAGAGGAATTTAATAAAATTTTCGATAGATGCGTTAGCACGATAAGAGAATTCATAAAATTTGCTGAGGACCACCTCAAAAATAAAAAAGAAGGCCCAAAACCAATAACCATAGAAGAGTATAGGAGAAGAAATAAGGCAAAAAAGGAAAATATCCCAAAAATACCTTCCCCAGCAATAATAACAAAAAGAAAAAGGGCAGGTAAAAGAGTAAGAAAAAATCAGGAAATAGCCGAAGCTTATAGGTTATTAAATTTAAGTACCAATAAGGAAGATAAAATAAAATTAAGATATAAAATTAGAGAATTAAGGAAAAATTAAATGAATAAATGGAATAAATAAAATTAAAATTTAAAATCTCAAATTATTTTTTAAATATGGCATGGTGGAAAGTAGCGCTAAACAGCGTATTAATAGCTATCGCAGGATACTTTGGGAGCATATTGAAAGATTCGTACTAATTTACTACAAAATGATCGCTCCGGCAACCCTGTTGCAAAGTGAGCAATCATAAGAGCATCAGCTGACACGTTATTCGTGAAAAATCAAATTGAGCTAGGTTTCTACGATACGTGCGTCAAGAGAGCCGTCGTCATGCGTTGGTGACTGGGCATTTACACTACAACTCCATAAGACAGGTTGTGTCAGCTGACACGGACTACGTGCGTACGTCGTTGACTGGTTGGACTATTACTTTATAACCGATCAATTTAAAAAAAAATTTCGAAAATTTCTAAGGTTATAAAAAATTGCACGCATTTCCACGTGTTGGGAATGTTATAAAAAAATAGCTTTACCTTTTAGCGATACTTATTACCATAAATGAAAACTTTCTTTCTTCTTCTTTCTATAATTTTGACAATTTTTTTTTTAGTGTGTCCTCAGGCAATTACCCGTAAGCAACTGTTTGATTAGTGGCTTAAGTTTAAACATTTGGCTAGGAAAAACTGCTCCAGTGCCCTAAAATGTGTTCTTTCGGAAAAGCATAATATAAATCTACATAATTGTGAAAAAATATAAGAAAATTTTATTAAAAGTGTGGAAAAACGGTGGAAAAGTGTAAAAACAAGTTTATCACGTTTTCTCATAACTAGGGCAACCAAAAATATGCTTCAAAAAAATTAAAACATGCCACAAAAAAGGCAAAATATGCCAATAAAATATGACATATAAATCAAAAATATGCCCCAGAAAATTGCAAAAATGCACAAGACATCGGAAGTGCGTTTCTGTAACAAATTCGGGAAAATTTTCGTTAAATTGATGCCACAGTAATATGTTCCATACTTTTTCACCACCTAAAAATATGGTGCGGCGTCTGTTAGAAATAAAAGAATATAATCTCTATTGAAGCTTTCTCCAAAAGTTTTACAGATTCATCAAAAAGCCGAGCAATTGTTTTTTGATTTGCAGCTTCCAATACTGCAACGTTCAAAAGAAACTTTTGCTTAGATATATCAAAGTTTTCATGTAAAATTCCGACTATAACATTTGCCACATATCTACCTGCAGAATCTGTAGTTTCATCAATCGCAATCCAAATAAAGTGGTCTGGTTATAATTTACATTCTCTGATAATACGGTCTTGCTGCATAACTTGCAAATCAGCACCTCACCGTCAGTTTAAAGATGGGGAAATTCCTTAACGATCTGCTTCAGCTTTCCCGAAATAGTTTGTTTAGCTTTTGGCATTATCTGTAAGAATTTGCATATGTACATACATAAATCTATATATTTTCAATCTTTATTTCAACAAGCACTTAATAATAATAATAATACAATGGCGCTATTATAACTCTGACGAGTTTTATGGCTGAGCTTCTCTCCCAATTCGAGGTGTGCTCCTTTTTGGTTTTTCCTACTAATTGGGTGGACCTACAGTTTTATGCCGGCTCCGAACGGCGAATGCATTTTTTGTGAGAAGCTTTTTCATGGCAGAAATGCGCTCGGAGGGTATGCCGCCCACTGCCGAGAGGTGACCGCTGCTCTTAAAAAACCCAATAATTGGATTTTTACTAATTAGAAAAATTGTTTTGGTGTTTTGCTCGGACCGTGGTTTGAACCCGAGACCTCTTGCATAGCAGGCGAGCACTCTACCCACTGCACCACAGCGGCCAAGCACATAACGTTTCTTAAAATAAGAAAACGCTAGCAAAAAACAAAACCAGATAATACAAAAACAACTGACATTTTTCAAGTGCCGTTATAAAATGAGATTTGCATAAATGTTTCGATAGTTCGATAATTAAATCGAAAGATGTCCAAGGACATGGTTGCATTTTTGCGCACTAATTCTGAAATCTTTTTATAACTTAGCAGAAATAATATGGCCCGGATACACCAACGTGACTAAAGCTAAAACTATGTTTTGACTTAAGTTAGCCCAGATTTGGGGCTAACTTACTTTTGGGTTTCACCAACTAGTCTAAGAAAATAGTTTTGCAACCAGCAACCCTGCCAGCTTTTATGGCAAATACTGTTTTTTTTTTGTTGTTTTGGTTGCTGTATTTGCTCATTTTTTGTCATATTCGCTCTTTTGGTTGTTGAATTTGCTAAAACGACTCAAATTCTTAGTTTATTTTTAGTCAAGACAAAAGCTGACTAACTTGTGACTTAGCTCAGTTGCATGGTGAAACTGAAAACTTAAAAAAATCGGCTTAACTAAGTTGAGACCGGTTGGTGAAACCGGACCTATGATTTTTCTCAAAGATGTAAAATATGACAAAATATGCATTTACAAGTAAAATATTCTGTCATTATTAAAATATGCTAAAATATGCTGTAAAAAATATACGTCAACCACTTGTTTTTCTCTAGAAACAAATTTATAAATTAAAAGTTTTTCAATAGAACGAATCAGAAAAAATATGACATTGCATATATTTGGTTGCCCTAGTCATAACTAATAACGATTGGTTACAGTCTGAAATTGTATTTCCTATAGAAAGCGAGGAATTTCAGCCTGGACCTTCAAAGCGTGGAGTTTGTGAGAGTGGAGCTAGGGCGAAGCAAAAAAAAGCAAGAGCGCCCGCCTCAGCCTGGACCATTCAAGAACTTTCTGCCGCTTTGCAGGCTAGTTTACGAAAAAAAGGAAAACGAAATGCTGCTGCAGTTGTTGAAAAAGTTACTGCTACTAATTCTCGGAAATTTCACAAAAAATATACACGATCGCAAAAACCCCTCACAAAATTATATTATGTACATATCGCTTTTATAAATTAAAAAATAATAATAATTAAAAATATAAAAAAATACCTTCATTGCACACCTCTCTTAATATTAAAATTAATAGCTGGACTTTCTACTGGCCAAATTTCGGTGTCCTAAACAATATTTTCACTATATCAAAAAAAAAAAAAAAAACAAATTTTGCACACCCTAATTTGCCAATTTCTTCTATGAATCTTAAAAAAAAACATTTACATCTACTTTATTTTATGCAGGATGCGTTTTTATAAAATAAATCAACAGGTATTCCTACAAAACACTAACTTTAGCTTTAGTAGCTTCAGCTACTGATTTAATTCGCGCTAGATAAGCGATTGGGACCACTGTGTGCTGTAAACATCAATATTAATTAGGTTATGGCCAGCGCCATCTGCTGGAAGATAACGGTGGTTCAAACCTAATATCACTAGTAGATATATTGCATATATTTAGGCACGGAAAGAAATTAAATAGTTAAAATATTCTAGAAAATTTTTCGCCATAAAATTTTCATAGGGGTCTCCTCAGAAAATATCTTTGTAAAATAAACCTAAAAGACCAGAGGAAGCAAGAAACTTATATTTCTCTGTATGTTAAATGCGTTTTATTTGCAGTTCTGCTGAAGCGATCGAAATACTTCTTTTGCAAAATATGAATGCTTTTTGACGACGTTTAATATGCCGGCAAAAAAAGTTACATTAAGGTGGTATAAACTAAGTACCGGGTGGAAGTGACCCCAATGGCGCGTATAAGGTTAACACAATTATAAAGTAGAAACCCTCTTCTCAAGCCAAAGATATTGGTGTGTAAAGCTTAGGGATCGGATCATAAATACCGGATATGAAAAAAATTAATTCTAGCGACATCTAGTGTTTTGTGTGATTTTGACCAAAAAAATCAGTATGTTTCCACTATCGCAAAACAATTTTGAATATGCCACTATATTTATCTCGAATTGGGAGAGAAGCTCGGCCGTAAAACTCGTCAAAGTTATAATAGCGCCATTGTATTATTATTATATGTATGTATTTCTTTGTGTAATCTGTGGTAATATGCAATGATTTTTTAAGAGTTTTATATATAAAAATTTAATGTAATTAGACAACCGCATTTTTTACATCTTTTTTTAAGTATAACATTTTTCGTTTTTATTTCCGCTGTTTTTTTTTTTATTTTAAATGTCAGCTATTATATATGTATATCGTTGGCTTCGTGAGCAAATGTGCTAAGTCCAATTTTTATCAAAACTGAGATTTTAATGCAGTAAGATAGTACAACTAAAAATACATTGTCTGCCAAAAAGAAATTACCATAATGTCTGTTTTTCATGGTGTAATGCAGTGTTAAGCAAATGTGCTAAGTCCATAAAAAAATTTTCAAAAATCTACGTGCTAAGTCCAGATGAAAATGAGAAATTATTGTTTTTTTTTTTTTAATTTGTTTTGTAGAATGATATAGAATTATTACTACATTGCTTTAATAAGCATGGCTAAGATAAGAACAAAAAAAAAGTTAGGTTTTTTGCCTCTCCTGAAAAGTTACAATAAATGGACTTAGCACATTTGCTCACGAAGCCAACGATATGTATTTATATGCTATACGCATTTTACATCTGACATGTAAATGCATACATACATACATATCTTATTTGTATTCAAATATATACAAGTTACAAGTTGTAACTTACAACTATACTTTCCGATCCGTTTTATTCACAGAGGTCCTCTTTAAATGTACTTCTTTCAATGCTACAATTGCAAAATGTCGTGGGGATATAATCTCATCGAAAACCGATATCAGGTAACTCTTTTCATATTGCAATTCTTTGAGGTATAGCAAACGATCCAACAGTATCAGACTTTCCAATACTTGCGCAAAAGACATGCGTAACAAGTAAAATAAATGCATATAATGCGCATCGTTCGCAAACTTTTTCTCAACACCTTCAATTAATTCAGCACTCAAATGCGATTGGGTATTATGTGAGAAAATTTTTCTCGAACACAAATCAACATATTCTGCGAAATTCCCAAATTTTCGAATTTTTCCAACTTGCACTTGCTGCTCCATATTGCTGCAATGTTCACATATTAACACCTCCAGTAGTGCGCGATAGAAAAGTGAAATATTCATCGTGCTGCGTTCAGTACGTACGCGTTCCAGCGATTGAGTGGCCAACATGCGGGCATTACGGCCGAGAGCCACCTGCTTATCGCGAAGAAACTGGCTCATCGGAAAACCGTCGGATGTTTGAAGCGCTGAAATGGATTCGTTTTCGAAATATTCAGACTTGACGTATATTTCTTGGAGCAGATGATAGCAGCAGCCAATATTACAAATTAGTCTACATTCAGGCTGCTCATGAAAAAGACGCAGGCAAGTAGGAGCTAAATTGCCGCAAGTGTGCAGTCCTGTTAAGCAGATGGATATGTTGTTTTCGTTGGCATCGGGGAATTGATTTGTCAAAAGTTTTTTTAAATTCATATCCGGTGTTATAAATGCAGCAATTGTTTTGTAAAGTGTTTCTGCCCCTTTCGTTTGATTTGTTGATTCGTTTGATGTTGCGTTAGCATTTCCGTTGACTTTTTTCCAGACGCGCGGAGAAGGTACATTTTGTTGCAATTCTGCACGTTTCACCAAGCTGTTCCAAGCACGCTGGTTAGAAAAGATATAAAATAATATTAAGCCTTTTATTTTCAAATTAAATTTTTTTGTTAAATTTTTCGTGCAATCAAAAAAATATTATTTATTTTCATTTACTTTTTGTTGTTTGCTTTGCCGACAGGGTAGGATTGCGATGTATTGTGGAACGAATTTCCGTCATCCCTTATCAAGGCTATGCGCCATCTTTCGGAACGAAACAAGATACTGAAGATGGCATATAGCCGGAACCGGTTTATAACCAAATCAAACTTGACAAGGGATGACGGAAATTCGTTCCACAATATATATTAATATCACCTAAGGGTACAACCAGACGACACAAAAAGGAACTTTCTGTATATCAGTATAATTTTCTTAATATTATGTTAATTTTTTACGCGCATTTTTCAGCATCTATGATTATTTCGCATATGATCAATAATTTCATAAAATTGTGAGTGGATATTAACCCATTAGTGGTCGAAGCCAACGTACTGTAAATATAAAATATATCATTGGGTGTTCCCAAATTGGCACGGCAACCACTAATGGGTTAAAGAATTTATTTCGTTGAATTCTTCGGGTGTTAAGATATTTTGATAAATCTATGAGGATAAGCTTTAAAGCCAGTAAAATTTGTATACCTGCAACTTGCGATTCCTTTCCAAAGCATTTTCGGTGTTTATTTTTTGAAAATCAATGCCCAAAACACGATGTCCATACTGCAATGCTAGACGGGATGATAAGTAGCCTTTGCCATCGCCTGCATCTACAATAAATATGTTTGAATTTTTCTCCTGCACTCGAATGCTATGAACTAAACGATCAACCAAAACGGCAGTCAGCTCAACCTGTAGGAAAAGTATAAAAATTTTGAAAGTTTAATTTTTTTTTGATTTAAGCATTTACTTTCCTCGTGGCCTTTTTTCGCGCTCATAAAATCCTTTATTATGAGATTTTGTTTCATTTCATCATCCAAGGCAAGCTCAGATCTTAACACTTCCAATGGTGTTAGTATGCCTGGCCGGTTTTTTACACAGTGCTGTTCGCATTTGAATAAAAAATTCTTGAAGGCGGTGAACTTTGTGCTTTCAAATTCCAGATCGGAACTGTTCCAAAAGACTTGCTTAATGCATCGTTGAACGTTCTCCACATCGGGCACCTCATTACGCAGCTCCACCGGTACATGTTTATGCCAATGTTTTTCGGTCAAATAACTAACCATGTGACAGTTTACAAATTCCCAATACGGTTGCATAAAATGCAAAATTTCCTCCAAACAACTGCGTATTTGATTAATGCTCATCTTTAATCCTGTTTGGTTATACACAGAAAACGTAATAAGATGTTACAGTGCTGTCGGAAGGAATATTATGCTTGTACCCTCACCACTGCTTTGGAAACTTAGAATGACAAATCTTTACTAGACCCACTTTCCAATTCACTGCTAAAAACACTTTCATTTAATATATTTGTAGAATTTTGGATTTTTCCGGCAGTCAGCACTTGAGCACGTTTATATTGACTGCGTATGTTCTCCACCGCCCCAATTATATCGCGGTCTTGATTATTATCACGCGGAAAATTGTCGATGTTTTCCCGCAGTTGTTGAAGCACTCGTTGCACTTTTACTGTGTGTTTTTGGGTTTGTTGATATACAACAGCTGCATAAATTTTTGCTAACTCGTTGCCCAATTGCACACCTTTCGTATAACCAAGTTGATAGCCTTCCTGTTTACCTTGCAACCGTCCAACTTCCAAGCCCTCTTCGTAGCCCTCACGATTAAGATTTTCCTCTGTTAGAACAATGCCATCGAGCAATTGATTGAAATCCTCTTCTTCTCCAACGGACATAGCCGGTTGGCAAAATAGTTGTTTACTTTTACGTTTAATATAATTAATTAATATTCCAGCATCATGAAGGAACTATTATAGAATCATGTATTCCAGCTGTTTTCTAAACAAAGCACAGGGCTCCGGAGCAAAGGATTTTTTTCTTTTGATCCGATCCTGATCCGCTCTTTATTTGATCCGAGTTCTGCTCTCGCTCCGATAAACAAAAAACGTTATCTGCTTATGTACCAGTGATTGAATATTATCACAATAGCCAAAAATCTTAAATCAGATACGATAATTTTTAGTGATGAAAAGATACAATCAACGCTTACTTGAATATGTGATTTTTAGCCCCATCTCCACCTGCGTTCCGGGAAATAGTCTTATAGGCTCGACACATAGGATACGTCAATCCGTCTACGTCGACGTATGTGACTGACAGCTCAGGAAATTGTGGGCATATAAATATACATCGTCACAGTTACGACGGATAAGTCACCGCAACGTACCAATCCAGCCAGTCGGTCTTCTGCACTTGTTACTTTTAGCAAATTTACCCAAACTAACTTTTTTGATATATTCGTGAAGTTCTGAACCGATGGGAGTGACAATTTGCTCTCACATATCTTCTTTTTTCAATTCTTGGGCCTTCCCGGATTATTCTGCTCGTTTTTGTTTATCACCTAACGCTTTAAAAATCAGGACCAACACTCCGCTAAGAAGCCCTGTTTCAGAATCATTCACAAAGGCTGAGAATGATAAATGCTTCTTCATGTTCATGTAACCACTCACCAACACGACGAATTTAATTAATCGGATTTATATTCCGCCAAATCACTACACTGTTCAAAATTCACTTAAGTTGCATATTTGATTCGCTGAGTAACAAGAACACCTGCAACTCATATTAGTATACGACCAAAATAAACAAGATAAAATGGCCAAAACCGTAGGAACTTTTATACAACAAAACAATCTAGTTGACATCAACATAATAGTAAATACAAAAAAAACCTAGTTTAACAACAAAATGTCGACTTGAAATTAAAAAAATATATAAATACAAATTTGATACAATCGTTGTTTTTTTTTTCAATCGGCCTTGACGCTTCCACTTGTTAAACAACTTCGTTAAGTTACTTTGCAACACTGGTGTCAGCTATCAAAATTAAATGTTGTGAACGAAAAAAATAAATACATAGATTAATAAATTTTGTATAAAATATGTATGTAGTAAATAGAAACATATATGTATGTACATATTTTCATATAGCCACCCAAAAACCAATGAAACGAAATAGTATTTAATTATGTACTTCACAATACTTCATTTGTTACTTTGTAACACTGCTGTTGAGGTCGACTAAGTGATAAGCAGGGACGTAACGGTTATAAGAGAAATGGGATAAAAGTCATATTTAACCATTATCATGAGAAAAAAAAATTTTTGGTCCTTAATAACCATTATAAAAACCAAAAAACCGTTTTGGGCATGAATAACCGTTATGGCAACCAAAAAAGTGTTTTGGGCTTGAATAACCGTTATGGCAACCAAAAAACTGTTTTGGGCCTAAATAACCGTTATTCAGATTTTTATTTTTTTTTGGTCAGCTATAAAAATCAAGCCTATTTATTTGTCAATATTTCTGGACGATATTGGTATCAAATGAAAGGTGTTGAGCAAGGATTGCAGCTGATTCCCTCTTTCCATTTTATACCAATATTGCTTAAAACATTCCAGGGCACCGGGTCCACTTTTTCACCCATAACTGTGAACCCGACCTACGAATCTTAACAAATACACCTCTATGTAAAGCAATGCTCAACACCTTTCATTTGATACCAATATCGTCCAGAAATATTGACAAATAAATAGGCTTGATTTTTATAGCTGACCAAAAAATAAATAAAAATCTGAATAACGGTTATTCAGGCCCAAAACAGTTTTTTGGTTGCCATAACGGTTATTCAAGCCCAAAACACTTTTTTGGTTGCCATAACGGCTATTCAGGCCTAAAACGGTTTTTTGGTTTTTATAATGGTTATTAAGGACCAAAAGAAGATAAAGGTTATTTTTACGTAACCTTTTCACCACACGAGAGAAAAATAACCGTTATTTTCGGTCCCTGGTGATAAGCGCTTTCAACTCAACTCGCTTAGTCAACTCGACTAGCATAGCTTTTATTAGCCGCTTTCGATTCACAATTTCTCTGCTGGCTATAAATTTCCTTCTGTCAAAGTTATATGTGAATGCTAGCGAGCAGAGGGAAATTTTTATCGACCAGTTAGCGAGTATGGCTACTACTCATTATGGGTTCAAACATTTTTGTTCGATCCGACCTCGCTTGTGTGATGGCGAATCGAAAACGACAATTGTTCTTTTTCAACTCGCTTACAAAAAAATTCGGCTAATATTATTAATTAGTATCTAATTTATTAAATTTTGTTAAGCAAAATTTAACGAAAGTCCACTCATAGGCATGCTAAAATTATACATACATAGATACATACATATGTATATGCTTGTATGTATATATGTTCATCATAGATGGCCATCCCATAGGCACGCGTGCCAATTTTTTCTCTTCTGCTTTCACACGTACACAAGATGAGCTTCACTGCTAACGCACACATATAAGCATTTTGTATGAACCAGTGATGCCGACACTACGGTTTTGTTGTGATCGTGCTCATTCGACGCGCTACTTTCAAGCAATCAGGTTGCTGCGAAAAATGCTTAACTTAAATTGGGAAATAGATTTCTTAGTAATTAGCAATGGGGAAAAGGGGCAAAATGTTCGGTGTGTCATAGTGATATCGCCCGGGCGACCAAATTTTTTGTCGGACCCCATTATAGGACAATTTATGCCAGGGATTATGATGGCGTATTAAATATGGAGAGAGAAAGCTTGGTTTCGCGATCAAAAGGAGCGTTGAAAGCAGAACTTTCCAATACGATTACACTAAGCCGTTTAGCGTTACGGTCGAAAAAATTTACTTATCGCACTATTTGCATTATAAAAAGTCCCTTCTACTTAAAATTCCCTTTTCCACATAAATTGGAAATGTTGGCAACATTGCTTTGACGAGACGCGTGATCGACTTATTCTCCTCATTCTCTCATCGCTTCATAAAATTGAAATGTTTGAATGTGGTAGTTTTGGCCATCTATGATGTACATACATACATATATGGATAAAACTTAATTAGTTAAGTATATATTATATTATTATATATTAATATACATATGTATGTGCGTACCTATGGCTTGGTGACAGGTAACAAGCTCAACGGATATAACGTTGATGACTTTATTGCCTTTTCAAAACGAAATAATAACGAAAATTTTGAAATAAAATAATTGAACTACTTTCCCAATTCAAATGGAAATAGCGTCAACGATGGTTAAAATGGGAAATACATACATATGTATTTACTGAACTGAATATTTCGAAAAACAATGCATTACAAAAGTATGATAATCGTACTCACTTTAATTTATGATAAAAAACCTTTAGGAAAATTAAAATTTGGATAAAAATCGCGCGATTTCAAAATCAGTAATCCGTGGTGTGTTGTTGTTTTGCATGTAAATCAAACCCTGTACCGCTGTTCTTTGTTTTTCCCGCGATAGAAGAATACCACAAATGTAAAAGCACACTCAGTCTGCACTTGAAATTACGTTGATTAGCCGAAATTACTTTCCGAAATTACGTGCGTTCAGACACGTTTTTGAGTAATTTACTTTAGTTGTGTTTCAGTTACGCTGATCCTGCGCCAAATAAAAATTTTTACATGGTCAATACTTCCACCAAATTAATTTTTTTATTATTAAAGAATCGCTAATGCAATATACAATGAAAATATATATTAGAAGCCGCCGCGAACAAATTTAATAGCCGTGTTTTTATTTTGGCGCAGATGTACTATATGCACTAAAATAAAACACAGCTAATGTGAAATATTAGCGATTGGTAAAGATGTTTTTCGATTATAATCGATAATATAATATATAATAAGACGATTGCAGAGAAATTTCGTGAGTTATTTAGCCGAAATGCGCATTTCAAGGGTAATTTCGGCAGGCATTTTTGTATGGCGAAACAACGTTATTTATAATCAAAGCCGAAACAACGATTTTTGCCTAAATAACCCTTAAATCACGCCAATTCGAACATGTATTAAAATCCTAAAATCTAGTTGGTGTTACCACAATCAAACCGGAAGTAATCTAGAATTTCCGGTCTAAAATTCAACTACTAAAAAATTAAAAATTAAAATTAGAACTAAATTATTTTTATAGCATTATTTTAGGATAAGGTTTTAGAGCCAATGACTTTAGAGAGACAAATACTTCGGTTATACATTCATGTCAACATTAGCATATCCAGCTTTTTTAATCATGTATACATGTACATATGTTTGTAGGTAGGTAATATGAAACTGACATATTTGGACCATAATTAAATTATGTAGTATAATTGTATTTATTTAATAAACTTACAAAAACTCTCATTGTAAACATTTGTGTTAAAGCACCGAATCTATTATTTTGTAAGACTACAAATTGATATACATAGTACATACATAATAAATTTGACTTATATTTGGGTGTGTATGCATATGTATATACATATGTAAATAATTACAAATGTGCATACAAATTGTTTAAATAACTACCCAGCAAACAGACTCTTAAGCCTAAGCTGAAGCAAAGTTATTAAAATGGAATACGCTGGCAGCGCTGCTTGCTGCTTGCACTCATTCTCTCTGCTCCAAATGTTCTAGTACACACGCTTTCGCGTTAACTTATGCAATGCAAAAAGCAGTCGGTTACAGTCAAGCATATAAGCAAATGTAAAGTGAACTACACTGCGTATACGTAACTTGTTAACTAGGGTGTAGCGATTTGGGGTTTTTTTTAAATCGTTATTGGCCTACCTGCAGAAAGTTGCCTTTCTAGCACAGAAGTAAGACTGCAATATATTATTTGCCTAGTCCTTTATTTAGATGGGCCCCGATTCCATTGAAAAATTGAAAAATTTAACCAGATGCATAAAATTCATTAGCTAGATAAAATTAATTTGCTAATTTCTCATAAAAATATACGTAATTTTTCGATGGCAAATGTTTAAATTAGTATCTCCAAACTTATACAAAAATTCTGAAAATTCGACAAAAAATTTTTGAAGCTTAATGAGTAAATTCTACTTTCACCGACAAAATTTTACTTTCTCAATTTCTAAAAGTACTTTTATTGCGTCGTTTTAAAGTTCCTTTATGCGAGTTTAATGTAAAGAATTTTTCAAATGAAATTTTTTTATAACTTTTTGTTAAAATTATTATTCATCATTGTTATTAAAAGAAAGGGCGCTCAATTAGTTATAAGATTTATTTAAATTATTGTTATACATTTTTTTAATACATTAATTGCTCCCGTTTGGAATGAAAGCGATTAATCTACATTTATAACTATTTGGGAATAAGCGGGGACTAATCGTGGACCGATTGTTCCCGAAAGAGACCAATTCGGGACAAATCTCTTTAAGTATTAGGGTGAAAACAGAGTCCGAACGTAACGACACGACATTGCGACAACGACAGCCTGTCATAATTAAAACCCATGCATTCTTATGAAAGCAATTATAATAAAGACGACGCGGCACGTCGTCGTCCACCGACAAAATTACGTTGTCGTCAACTTAGGCCGATTTCTAATTTTGGTGACGACGACGAGCGGACGATGAGTTGCCACTGCATTATAAAATATGAAAATTTTGACAACTCAATAAATCTAACGAAACTTTACAAAAAAGCAGAAGTATTTATACACAACCAAATGTAATAACAGTTTAAAGCATTCAATTAATAAATTTAATTATTTTTTTTATTATTTTACATTAAAAGATTACGATCTGAACCAAAAACTTCTTAGCTGTGAATGAAAAACTGTAATCTGGCAGCAACGAGCCTTCTGTAGGGGCGGTCGTTGCCGCATTTATTATGTTTCAGTCGCTGGCTTCGCACCGACATTTTTACGTCAAGGTACTGTCGTTGTCGCAATGTCGTGTCGTTACGTACCGATTCTGTTTTCACCCTTAATCGCACATTTCTTTGCAGAGTTGTTACAGACAAATGCATAAACAAATAATCGAAAAATGCCCTTTGGCTAGTTAGCAAGTTATAACTTTTCCCTTTTTGGTCTCTGTGGGGCATGACCTTCTCATTTCTAGGTTAATTTTTATTGCAAATTTTTCGTAGGTGTATGTGAGGGCCATTCAAATACATAAATACATACATACACTATATGCATACATACAGATGTTTTTGTTTATTATTATTTTTTTTTTTTTTAGTCGAAGGTGTTGCATGTAAGAAGGTTCACTCAGCGTTTTTCAATGTCATAACAATTTGCAGCCCCCTCGCCAAATTTATACATGTGTCTAAGCCATGTGAAATACATGAGTAAATATATAGCATATATATAGCATATATCTGTTATGTATTTTTTTTTATTATTTTAAATTTTTTGTTCGCACATGTATGTATGTAGATTTCATGTATGGTACGATTTGAATTGTAAATCAATTTTTTGATATTGGGTCATATTAATAGTATTAATATTATTTCCAATCAAGCAACTAGGATCGGCATACATAGCAGCCTAAACAAGTGCTGGAAGGTACACCGATTTAATATCGATACAGGCCGTAGTGGACAGTTCTAAAGTGATTGCATGTTGTGCAGTTTTATGACAGTGCAAAAGGGAATAGTTTGGACCTAAAAATACTACTGATATGCTGTTTATATTCAAAAAACCCAGTTATGTATTTTCAAAACACAAAATAAACATTAAACTGTTTAGAGAAAATAACGCCATCGCTCTATTGTTGTTGTTAAATTTGGAACCATATGTACATATATAGTTAGATATGGATTGCTTGAAAAACGTGAAAAACGGATGAACCACATTCTCCGACTCGCTCCTCTCCGGTATTGCCGTCTTGTTGTCGTTAACAATAATGTCAAATTTTCTAACCACTAATTTTAAAATGCAAAAGAGAGAGGGAAATTGACATTTTTTTTTACTTTCCATCATTTTGTTCGGAATGAAATCACGATATGCGAGTGCCATATGTTTTTCATATGCAGGCTGGCACGCGTTGCACACAACATACGAGACAAACCAAATAACAGCAATAATGCTAATAATAATAATGACTAAAGTATAGTAAGTAAGTAATGCTACTTCACACAATAAAAGTGAAAGCCAAACATGGGACACGACAACTTCTCCACACATACATACATACATACATATGTACACATACACGTACAAAGAACAGAAGGTTGGTGGCAGGCACAACTCTTTCAAGCTCATTCACCAAGGGATTGCAACAACATGCGTACATAAAGCCATACATACAAAAAAATAAGCAATCATGCAAAAAATACATACATACATATCCCTTAAGCGGTTATAGTACAAGGTGGCACACAAAGTAATTTCTCCGTCGACAAAGGTGCTAGAACCTTTTCAATTTTTACCAAATTTCCGGAACAGCATGGAACATAATTAAATCCAGCACGATCTGAGCATCGCACGTGTGTTGATATGGTGGCCGCATCTGAAAAGCTGGTAGAAATTATTTTACGAAAAATAACGAGTGATTAAATTATTAAGAATACTATAATGAAAAAAAATTCTGTATTTGGTAAAAATAACATTAAATATCGAATACACTTTTAAATTCTCTATCTGATGAAGTTACTCATACGCCTAGGCGTACGGTTTTTTTGTTTTGGGGAAATAACACCAATCAGCACGGATATTGGCGGGCGTTGCTGTAAGACCTGTCAAAGCAAATGATGGAAACTGCTTTCTAGCAACATTCTTGAATTTTATAAAAACTTGGAGGTAGAGCCAATTGGGGACGAAGAAATAAGAGGGGGTTAAGGGGCCTAGAATATACCCGTGGTAAGAAATGCCTGTCGTAAGAGGCGACTAAAATCCACCGGCCTAGAAGGTTGATTATGGCCAAAAAAATCGTTCGCATGGCAGTCGGGCTAGTGTCAGAAGGGACTAGTGCCCGAGCGTACCGGATTTAATCGTCAAAGAACTGTGACATCCGCTACACTCCCCTAAACCTGTGAACCATAAGAATAAAGAAAAATTCATATTCTCACAAAAGAACTATTGTATTAAAAGAAGATATAGCAACCGCTCACTTTGAACCACCTTATTTTTAATAAAAAAAAATATATATCAGCCAGATTGTAATGAGTCTAAAGTCATGCAAGTAACCGCACCACCAGACAGCCAGCCGAAGCAAATGAGGCGCAACTTGGGCGTCCATACTCCGCGACTCCATCGGTTGTAACTTAGTAACACCCATGTTGGTTAGCATTGATAGTTGATGCTATGGAAAATATACCGCTTACTAGCTTATACATTCAGTCCATTGTTGGCGGTGAAAGGACTTTGACGCGCGCAAAAAGTCCTTTCACTCAAATAAAACCAAAAGCAAAATAACCAAACTTAAATAATTTCAAAAGCCAAGAAAGGAGACGAGGACACAGAAATCGGGCACGAGCAACGTTCGAGTGCAAGTTCGCGTGCGAAAAAAAAAAAACAACGACAACGACGTGCGCAGTTGGGTTCGGTGTATGGCGGTCGGCTAGCGAAAACGCCAAATTCATCGTAAAATCAGTAAAGTTGGCAATGTATGTACATACATATGTATGTACTTAAGCTTAATATGTGTGGCTAACCACTAGACGAAAATAAGCGCTAGAATAACTAATTAGTGTGTGAGTGTGCAAGAATAATGTAGCATTTTCTCTCCATCTCCGAATATACATATATACTACCGCTACTGTTCGTGCTAATGTTGTTGCTGCACTTTCGGGAAACTATTTTTATACTCAGCTGTACTAGTACACAGAGTATTATAGTTTTGATTTCATAACGGTGGATTGTAACAGAATGAAATAATCGAGATAGATATAGACATATATATCAAAATGATCAGGGTGAAAAGAGAAATCGATTGAGCCATGTCCGTCCGTCCGTCCGTCCGTACGCACTCTAACTCGCGCAAAAATTGAGATATTTTGATGAAATTTGGAATGCAGGTTGGTATCGAGACTGGCACGGTTGGTATTGAAAATGGGTGAAATCGGACCATGACCACGCCCACTTTTCCTATATAGAAAAAATCGTAAATTTGGTATCTCAGTCACTAATATAGCTGGAGCGATGAAATTTCACCCACGTATTGAGCTCAGGCTCTTATGAAGAAATTTGATGAGAGTTTGGAAAATGGGCGGTGCCACGCCCACTTATTAAGGGCCAAACATTGAAAGTTTTATATGTCATAACTCAGAAACCGTTGAAGATATATCGATGAAATTTGGTATGCGTGATTTGCTTACTTAGACAAATGTTTTGACGGAAAATTGTCAAAATCGGCTGACGGCCACGCCCACTTTTATATATGGGAACTATAAAGGGGCCTAATAAAAACATTTTAAGCGATATCTCTGTCAAATATACAGATAATTCATTGAAATTTTGTGCCAGCGGTCCAACTACGGACATAAAACAAAAAATACTAAAATTTTTGAAAATGGGCGGTGCCACGCCCACTTATTAAGGGGCAAATATTGAAAGTTTTATAGGCCATAACTCAGAAACCGTTAAAGATATATCGATGAAATTTGGTACGCGTGATATATTTACTTAGACAAATACGTGGACGAAAAATTACCAAAATCGGTTGACGACCACGCCCACTTTTATATATGGGTATTATAAAGTGTCAAATATAAAGATATATCATTGAAATTTTATGGCAGGAGTCCAACATGACATGAAACAAAAAACACAAAAATTTTGGAAAATGGGCGTGGCACCGCCTCCTTTTAGACAAAGGAATCTACGAGATTTCGGAGCCCATAACTGGACAAACAATTGAGATATTATGACCAAACTTGGTTTATACACTTCTATAACTTGTGTTAATAGACACGCAAAAATTTATTGAAATCGGTTTATGACCACGCCTACTTTTTGACAAAGATATTTCTGGAACACCCTTTGGGAATTTGTAACGTGACATCTTTGTAACTAGAAGTCATAAAGGAATGAAATTTTGAACAAAGAATAATATTCATATGCTTAGTTGGATGACTGGTAAAAATGTTGAAAATGGGCGTGGCTACGCCCACTTTATGCAGCACTCGCTTTATATAAAGTACACCGTGTTTCCATCAAACGCAAACAAATTATGAAAGCATACAGCTGAGTATCTAATGTTCGATTCCACTCGAACTTAGGCTTCCTTACTTGTTACTATTTTATTTGATTTGATCAGAATTGAATTGACGTAATTTGAAAATATATGTATATAATTTATTTTAAATTTGTGTGAAAATAAACTGCAGCTAAGTTAAGAAAGTGCAGGAAATTAATGAAAATAAATTGGAATAAAATTATGTACATAGACAACCCTAAATATGTGAAATTTCCCAGCTCTTCATTGTGATAAACGATTTCAAACTAGAATGCAAGCACTGCAAATTATTTATACAAACCCTTGTCCTTACAATATTTTCTGTGACGTTCAAAAATTTCGGTTTGCAGCGTCCACATTTGTAAATATCTAATATATGGAAAACCCGTTAAAAATCTTCAGAGTATAAGCAACACTTGGATAATTATTTGTTGAACCACAACGCTCAGCCAACCATCCGAAGTCGGTATCAATCAACTTTTTGAAAACCTTATTTGCTTTAAAGTGCGATTATGAAGAAATCAAACTAAAGTGTAGAAGCCGTTTTAAAATCCTGAACAAGTATTATGTAATAATCTTAATAAATAACGACAAGAAAATAGCCACACGTAATCAAAGAGATAATCACATTATATGATTTATTCCTTAGAATACTATTGTTACAAACCATATGTTGATTTTGCGGAATTCGTAATAAAATCGAAATAAAAATCATCGCTTTACTTATGCAATGCTTCCACAATAATAAGAATGTGTGAAATTTAATCTTTACTTATGTATGTATATATGTATGAGCAGTGACTCTGCGAAAATTCCGAGTATTACATGCACCCATCTATGGAGTACTCGACATGAACCAACCGAGTACTCCATGACCCACCACATTTCATACAAAACATATGGGCCAATTAACAGGGCGTTGTCGTAGCATTGTCACATATTCCAGTCCCCCAGTCACATCAAATTAATCCACGGAGTGCCTAAGGTGTATTAATTTACAAACTACTCCAAAAAATTACACCATTCAGTAGCTATGGTGGACTACTTTATACATTTCTACAAAAAAAAAAAAACATTACATTCATTTTGATATTACGGATGTTGCAAGATGCAACGAGTTGAATTTACGCTAAGTAGATAAAACAAAAGTGCAAAAGAATAGAGAAATTTAAAATTAATCTTTAAAAAGATTTACGATTATTATCATTACACCTTTTTTTTAACAAATCCAAAATTTTTCCTATTGGTAGCAACGTGCATGTTTACACACGAATATGTATGCACTTGATTCGTCGTAACAGCGATAAACATTTGGTGATCGTTACTTTGCTCGGCCAACTACTAGCTTTGTAAGTACTCCAATCCACCATAAATGGACCTCTGCGGTTGGCTGTGGTGGTTGCAGCGCGCGGATTCAAATTTCAAGTATTGATGGTTCAAGTTAGGCTATTATTGTTACAAAAAAAAAAACAGAAATATGGATAACAATGATGAATGAACAATAGTGATGATAATAATAACAAAAACAATAAAAGTAGCACTAATTACTATGTACATATAAACGTATTTTCTAGGGCTATTAAAATTATTTAAATAGTTCGAATGTTCGTTTGACAATCGTTAATGGGCGATTCCGTGGAAAGGTAAACCATGACGGAAAAATTAAATGTTAAAAACAGAGACTCATAATAATCATTATATATATATTTTCAATGGAAAAAATCAAAAACTTGCAAACATCGTAGATGAGTATCGAGTATATATGTATGTATGTGTGCATGTCTGAAAGAGCCCCTGCAAAAATTGTTGGACTACTTGGTACATTTGTACCACAATCAACTAGCTACGAACTTGCCACATGCAGCCAATCATTGGGCCAGTTCATATATATGTATGTATGTAGATTCGTGTTTGAAGATCGGTTTTAACGATCGTAACCGCTGCACGATGTTTATTAACAGTGTTGCCAAGAAGCATTAATCTAAATATTAAAAAAAAAAAAGAAATTGGTCTTTAGAGCTCAAGAATGAAGTAGTTATGAAAATAAAAACGACCAAGGAAACCAAAAGTAAAATTTAATCGGATGAGCCAGCCGATAAACAAGCTCTACTAATTAGCACAAAGAATTGCTTGAAGAGATGTGGTGGTCTCCTAAATGGATCTATAACTTCTACCAAAAAATATTAATTTTTCACATCAATTTTTCCTTAAAAAAAAAAAATAAATAAAATTGGTCTTGAGAGCTCAAGAATGAAGTAGTTATGGAAATATTTTACATTTTTAACTCCTTGGAGTAGTTTAAAAAGTAACTTGCCGTAGCTAGTTTAAAAAGTAACCTCCTGTAGGTGGTTTGCAAAGTAGCTACGGCAAGTTAGTTTTTAAACTAGTTTGATGCGACCGAGCGATGGACCATGTGGTCCTGTGCTAGGACATTGCAATGTTAATTGGACCAATATTTTTATATGGAATGTGGCAGGTTTTGGGCTAGTTGATTGCCACAAGCGGCTGGTTTGTACATGCATGTATGGGCTAGTTCCGTTTTCTGCAGGGGCACTATCCGAATCCACTAGGATATTTTATTGTCTACATTTGTTCTAAATTGCTTGTTTAATGCAAAATTTTAATAATTTGTGTTAAAAGTCGAATTTATTGAAAAATATATACAGTGACTCAAAAAAAAATCATACGCCAGAGTTTTTAAATTTATTTCAAAGAGTTCTGTCGAAAATTTTACTTTCTTATTTTAGTTTAAAACAAGTAAGGAAGCCTAAGTTCGAGTGGAATCGAACATTAGATACTCAGCTGTATGCTTTCATTGTTTGTTTGCGTTTGTTCGATATAGGGTGTATTTTATATGACACGAGTGCTGCATAAACAGGGCGCAGCCACGCCCATTCTCAAAATTTGTATCAATCATCCAAATAAGCATATAAATATTATTGTTAGTGCAAAATTGCATCCCTCTATGACTTTTAGTTACAAAGACTTCACGTTACAAATTCCAAAAGGGTGTTCCAGAAATAATATAATAATACAATGGCGCTATTATAACTCTGACGAGTTTTATGGCCGAGCTTCTCTCCCAATTCGAGGTGTGCTCCTTTTTGTTTTTCCTACTAATTGGGTTCCAGAAATATCTTTGTTAAAAAGTAGGCGTGGTCATAAACCGATTTCAATACATTTTTGCGTGTCTATTAACACAAGTTATAAAAGTGTATAAACCAAGTTTCGTCATAATATCTCAGTTATTTGTCGAGTAATAGGCTCGTAGATTCCTTTGTATAAAAAGAGGCGGTGCCACGCCCATTTTCCAAACTTTTTTATTTTTTGTTTCCGGTCTATTGTAGAACTCATGTCACAAAATTTCAGTGATAGATCTTTATATTTGACAGAGATATCGCTTAAAATGTTTTTATTAGGTCACTTTATAATACCCATATATAAAAGTGGGCGTGGTCGTCAACCGATTTTGGTAATCTTTCGTCCACACATTTGGCTAAGTAAATATATCACGCGTACCAAATTTCATCGATATATCTTTAACGGTTCTGAGTTATGACATATAAAACTTTCAATGCTTGCCCCTTAATAAGTGGGCGTGGCACCGCCCATTTTCCAAAATTTTTGTACTTTTTGTTTTATGTCCGTCGTTGGACTCCTGCCACAAAATTTCAGTGATAGATCTTTATATTTGACAGAGATATCGCTTAAAATGTTTTTATTAGGCCCCTTTATAGTTCCCATATATAAAAGTGGGCGTGGCCGTCAACCGATTTTGATAATTTTTCGCCAAAACATTTGTACAGGTAAGCAAATTACGCATACCAAATTTCATCGATATATCTTCAACGGTTGCTGAGTTATGACATATAAAACTTTCAATGTTTGCCCCTTAATAAGTGGGCGTGGCACCGCCCATTTTCCAAAATTTTTGTACTTTTTATTTTATGTCCGTAGTTGGACTCCTGCCACAAAATTTCAGTGATAGATCTTTATATTTGACAGAGATATCGCTTAAAATGTTTTTATTAGGCCCCTTTATAGTTCCCATATATAAAAGTGGGCGTGGCCGTCAACCGATTTTGATAATTTTTCGCCAAAACATTTGTACAGGTAAGCAAATTACGCATACCAAATTTCATCGATATATCTTCAACGGTTTCTGAGTTATGACATATAAAACTTTCAATGTTTGACCCTTAATAAGTGGGCGTGGCACCGCCCATTTTCCAAAATTTTTGTACTTTTTGTTTTATGTCCGTAGTTGGACTCCTGCCACAAAATTTCAGTGATAGATCTTTATATTTGACAGAGATATCGCTTAAAATGTTTTTATTAGGCCCCTTTATAGTTCCCATATATAAAAGTGGGCGTGGCCGTCAACCGATTTTGATAATTTTTCGCCAAAACATTTGTACAGGTAAGCAAATTACGCATACCAAATTTCATCGATATATCTTCAACGGTTTCTGAGTTATGACATATAAAACTTTCAATGTTTGCCCCTTAATAAGTGGGCGTGGCACCGCCCATTTTCCAAAACTTCATCAAATTTCTTCATAAGGGCCTGAGCTCAATACGTGGGTAAAATTTTATCACTCTAGCTATATTAGTGGCTGAGATACCAAATTTCCGATTTTTTCTATATAGGAAAAGTGGGCGTGGTCATGGCCCGATTTCGCCCATTTCCAATACCAACCGTCCCAGTCTCGATACCAACTTGCATTTCAAATTTCATCAAAATATCTCAATTTTTACGCGAGTTATCCTGCGTACGGACGGACGGACGGACGGACGGACGGACATGACTCAATCGATTTCTCTTTTCACCCTGATCATTTTGATATATATAAGTCTATATCTATCTCGATTATTTCATTATGTTACAATCCACCGTTATGAAATCAAAATTATAATACTCTGTGTACTAGTACAGCTGAGTATAAATATAGACAATTTTTCAATAAAAATTGTTTTAAGCAGGATTTGTGAGCTTATAGAAAAAATCCGAATAATCGTAGAAATTTCTGAAAGTGGATTAAAAATTTCAAAGCAAGGCTAGAATTTATAGAAGATTTTGAGGAGATTTCTAAGTGTACTGTTATGTAGCCAACCAATTTTAGTGTAAAAAGTGAAATTCTCAGTGCTGTAAAAAATTCCGTCGATTTTAGAAGTTTTTTTTCTGTTTATATGTACGTGAGGCGTTCCGAAAAGCCAATGAAAATTTTCAAAAAGTTGAATGTTGCATATTATTATATTAAAATTGAATGAGCTGCAAAATTGCATACTCAAAACTCTTCTAAAAAATGTAGCTTTAGGATTCTTAGCCCCTTTTTATGATAAGCATTTCCTTGACTTTGAAAAATTGGAAATACTAAAAATACGAAAGCAGGTAATTTTCCAAATAGGCCAATTTTTCATCTATTGTTGATAATTTCTGGCTTTGCATTTTTCCGTAGAGAAATTGACGGGTAACAAATTTTTTTCCAGATGAACCAGGAGAATTTTCGATGAAAATGAAAAAAAAAAATTGTTTGGACATTTTTTCAATGTATCTTTTTTTACCCCAGCCGCACCTGTCCGCAGCTGATTTTCATCAGAACCATAAGAAAAGACTACCGACTATTAAAATGCATAAAAATTTTGAGGCGATCGGAGGCGATAATATAACTAAAATGCTTTTGAATTTAAAAAATGAGCAATATTTTTTCAAGAAAACGCAATATGCTTAAAAGCTTCAAAATGGTGGGTCTTTTATTATGCTAGGTTCACGATTTCTTCAAAAAATAATGTTATTTACCTGAAGCACTCGAATCCATGTTGTTTACCTTGATAACTGTCTTAAAACTAAAAATATTGACGTTTAAAAATGGGTTACTTAAAATACGTAAAAAATAAAAAATCGAAAAAGTGGGAGAATAATAAGTTTCAACTAGCGGCAGGGGCACCCCGGTTGTCTATAAAAGCCGAGAAGACCGGTTTATTATCACCCGGTCTATTATAAAGGTAGAGCGATTTTGGATTTTGTATTTGCACCAATTTTAAAATTTTCAATTTTGGCCGCATAAATTCGTAATTTCTACCTATGTGCAGCGGCAGTAATTATTTTTTTTTTTTTTTTTTTTTTTGATAATTGTGATGAGCGACGCTTCGTGCAAAATTTACGTTTATTAACGCTCTGCTTGTACTACAAAAGCAGGTTGCGCTTCAAACTGAGTTTCTGAACAAAGCTTTTATCTTTCAGAAATAATCATTATTTTTTGAGTTTTATTTTTTTCGATCAGAAATACTTGAGCGATATTTTATCTTTGAGAAATAATCCCTTTCAGAATAACCTTCCATATTTGTCCCGTTCGCCATCGCCCTTTAAATGCAAATATCTCAGAAACTTTAACTCGGTAGTAGTTCTTATTTGCACCGATTGTAATGCTACGCAAGTGCTCTCCAAAAATGAAAATAAGAAGAAGAATATTTGACGCCATACATACTTTATTGAGCTTTGAAGGCGTACGAACGTCATGTTCGCAATCCTGGAATCGAATAGCTGCAGCACTTCCATTATTCGTACGCTTTCCCAAAAACTACATACATATTTTTTGCCAATGAACTGGAAATATTCGAAAAGGAACGATTATCCAAATATTTTTTACTGATCGAATATTCGGATATCACTATCACAGTTAGACTTAGAGTATTCAATGAATCGAATATTTTGGGCCGTTGTGATTCCAAATTGTCACCATGTACTACAAAATTAAAGTGAATATACGAGCTTTGCAATTTTCTTATCCTCCCTTTAAAACTTTGATTGTTCGTTAAACGCATTTCCGATATCTTGAGCAAAGTGGGCAAAGGCACATCTGTCTCAGCATAAAAAAATAAATAAGGAAAAAAATTCTAGATTGGAAGATCGTTCTAAAAGGAAGAAGATAATACATATATTCCTATTCTTTTATAAAAGTCCAAAACGAATCCAAACCCAAACTGTTCTAAGCACTGAATCTAGAAAACAAAAGCAGTTGACCATAATTGCTAATGGTATTTCATATACATACAGTTTGTCAATTAATTCTTTGCAAAATGAAAACAGCTCAGAAATTTGTTTTCATACTGGTATTTGGTCAACTAAACTTAACTTTTAAATTTTTTTTTAAATGCTAATATTAAATTAAATATGTTTACAACATTTAGGACCAAAAAAGTCCAAAATTAAGGCATAGAAACAACACAAAAAACAAAAGTTCAAAAAATTATAAAACACACATTGTCAATTAATTCTTTGCATTTTTTTCATATGTGACAGAAACTGAAAAAGAAGCCGACCTGATCGTTGAAATTTTGATATGACGGCCACTAGCCTCAACCACACATTGTAGACGAAGGGTCATGGAATGAATCAGGTCCATCAGCCCATAAATTTCGCGTATTTTATGCCATTCTTCCTGAATGGCATTAATTACAGCATTTTTCGATAGTACATCTTCATTTTCTGTCTTGTTATTTCAAAAAAAGCCAAAAATGTTTGATTGGGTTTAAGCTAGGACTTTGGGCAGGTGTATCCATTCATTTGGTGCAATTATGCAGTACCCAAGTCCTGTACAGAAACGATTTTTTTAGGATTTTTCTTCAAGTACAGCTTTTACTTTAATTTATTGGCGCTTTTTGGTTAAAAAATGCAAATTTTTATTGCGATTCTCGACTAATCCTGTCAAGCTAAAACTCCTTCTTCATCAGGTCATTAAAAATCCGCAGTCCGCCAACACCCTTGAGGATAAACGACACCGCATTATTTCAGACAATTTTCGAAACATCTGATTTGTTCTAATATTCTTCTGTAGCAGAGCTGTGTTGATGTTCTTTTTCGCAATGAAACAAAAATAGATCTCTATACACACGATGCATCGCGATGGACACAGAAAAATTTCGCGAACGACCAACACAGCTCTGCTACAGAAGAATATTACACCAAATCAGATGTTTCGAAAATTGTCTGAAATAATGCGGTGTCGTTTATCCTCAAGGGTGTTGGCGGACTATGGATTTTTAATGACCTGATGAAGAAGGAGTTTTAGCTTGACAGGATTAGTCGAGAATCGCAATAAAAATTTGCATTTTTTAACCAAAAAACGCCAATAAATTAAAGTAAAAGCTGTACTTGAAGAGACATCCTAAAAAAATCGTTGCTGTGCAGGACTTGGATACTGCATAATTGCACCAAATGAATGGATACACCTGCCCAAAGTCCTAGCTTAAACCCAATCAAACATTTTTGGCTTTTTTTGAAATAACAAGACAGAAAATGAAGATGTACTAGCGAAAAATGCTGTAATTAATGCCATTCAGGAAGAATGGCATAAAATACGCGAAATTTATGGGCTGATGGACCTGATTCATTCCATGTCCCTTCGTCTACAATGTGTGGTTGAGGCTAGCGGCCGTCATATCAAAATTTCAACGATCAGGTCGGCTTTTTTTCAGTTTCTGTCACATATGAAGAAATTGCAAAGAATTAATTGACAATGTGTGTTTTATAATTTTTTGAACTTTTGTTTTTTGTGTTGTTTCTATGCCTTAAATTTTGGACTTTTTTGGTCCTAAATGTTGTAAACATATTTAATTTAATATTAGCATTTAAAATAAATTTAAAAGTTAAGTTTAGTTGACCAAATACCAGTATGAAAACAAATTTCTGAGCTGTTTTCATTTTGCAAAGAATTAATTGACAAACTGTACATGCATATGGGCTAATCCTGAAAAAGTCAACCAAGAGCATGAAATTAAAAATGGTCCGAACTTTTTTTTTTTGGTATTTGTTAGTGAAGATAATACATGTATATGTTAGAAAAACATAAGCATTTTCTATTCGTTCTTAAACTCAGGCTGAGAAAAATCGCCAAAAAAATAATTTTCACTAAGGCTTTTTTATTAGCAAAGTATCATTTTTTTTCTTCGCGGGTTTAGTTTATTGAAAAGAGAGTTATATTATTGTTACACGCTCTAATCATTCTACTTAGAACGTATATTAATATAAGAGTATAAAATTTGCGAAGCTAGTAAGAATAAAGGAGTTTTTTTACTTTAAATTTTCGCTTATCCTTTTGTCGCGTGCGTTACCAAAAAACTATATAAATAGTTATTAAACCTAGGAAATCACTTGAAATAAAAAGAAATTTCAGTGACAAAGTAAGCTTGTGTACCTTTTTCCAAAAACAAAGTCAGTGTTGTCCGAAAGCTGAATATTACAACTTTATGTGTGCTTTAAATTTGTCGCGTGCGTTACCGTAAGTACAAAAATTCAATCTATCTATGTATAAAAATGGATCACTATTTCCTTGGTCACGCCCGAACGGATGGAACGATTTCGATGATTCTTTTTTTGTTGTGTTTAGTATTGTCTGGAGAAAGTTCTATTGGAAAATAATTTCAAAAAAGTTAAAAGGGCGTGGCACCCCCATACAAACAAAACGTTTCATACTGTATACGTATTTCTGAAAATATACTTTGTAAGGCTTAGAACTTGGGATGATATACTAACGTGATTCCAAGCTCACAAATAGAGATGAGCGTTATTACAAAAATGGGCGTGGCACCTCCCATATACCCCAAATTTTTTATACTCAATATCTCTGGAAGTGTTCATGGTAGGACCCTGGAAATTTGTAGGGACATAAAAATGTCAAATGGGAGCTATTGGAAAAGGGGGCGTGGCATCTCCGATACAAACTTTATCTCTCTAAGTTATGGAAAAGTGTTCCAAACATTATCGGTGGCGACTTTATTGAGGTTGCTCGAACAGCTTATTCGCAGAAGAAAAAATTAAAGTACAACGTACCTAGTTTTAAGTTATTTTTTACTTATTCTATCAAAATACTTTAAATGTACTTTTTTATTCATTCTTTGCTAAAAATTCATTAAAAATGAGAATTAAAAATAATTTTTGTTTTATATTTTTTCATTGGGAAATTTTGTCGCGTGCGTTACTGTCGCGTGAGTACTATTATTATAGTCCATAAAAAAATTAGAGAAATATTTTTAAAATTTCGTAAATCTACGAACCTAAGGTACTCTTCGAACTTCATTTCCTCATTTTTAGTAAATATGTTATTGTGCAAAATTCGCTAAATTTTGCATACTTCCAGACACATTAAGAAATAACTTCTATTTTTTGTCGCGTGCGTTATCACTATATATTTGCGTGTATATCAGAACTTAACTGTTACTCCAGCTTAAATTTTCTCGTGAATATAGTACTCTGGTCGTGCTTTGCATTAGATAAAATAAACATGTAATCCTCTCGTTGTTTCCCTCCTTTATCATTGATTATATGCGTACGAATGTCGCGTGCGTTACCCAGGATTAGCCCATATGTAAATATATATGTAATATTTGAAAAAAAAAAACCAAAACGCACTTGAAGCGTACATACATACATACATACATATGTATAGTACATACACTTTTGTATAAAAACGAAAAAGTGCGCAATTGGCGTCACATCCGTTTAAAATTGCACTCATCCACCCATCCATTTGACGCATTCACTGCCGCATTGCAATGATTTGTTGTGCGTTCTGTGCACCCCAAAAACAAACACAATTCCTTGTTGACCGCTCCGTATGCTAATTAAGTATAAAGTTGCGATGAAGAATAATATGGCGTGCTCTAGAAATAATAATATAATACACTGGCGCGAATATAACTCTAACGAATTTTGGACCGCGCTTCTTTCCCAATTTTCCTACCAATTAGTTGGGCCGGCCCACAATTTTATGTCGGCGAATGCATTTTTTGTCAAAAGCTTTTAGCTGGCAGAAAACAACTGAGGGATGTCGAGGGGTGGCCGCTATTTGTTGAAAAAACCCCAATAATTGTATTTTAAATAATTATAAAAATTTATTATTTTTATTTGGTGTTGGCACAGGTTCGAAGTTCGAACCCCGGACCTTTGGTATGGCGGCGAGCACTCTCACCACTACACCACAGCGACACCGCTCTAAAAAACCATGCTAAATATTGTTCTTGCTGTTAGTTCTTTCTCACTTACTAAATCTTCAAGGTTCGTTAGTACTAACTATATATATACATATGCATGTATGTGTGGTCTGTAGACCTTATTGTAAAGTTGCAATAGTCAGTGGCGTAAATTGGCGCATTACAGACGGCGACGGCACACACTGGGGATTTTGCGGAAAAAAGTCAAATTGTCAACATACTCTTCATGCAATATGCAGTGATATTTTGGAATTTAGACTAAATGGTACAACCAAATCAAAAAGAATTACTCCGATCTGACTGCTAGTTTTTTTTTTTAGCCTTCTCAAACTCAGTACTTGTATGTTTTACCGAACCAACTTAATTTAAACCTAAGAATTTCAAAACGAATAATCTTTTATTATGTGAGCTAACGTTTTTCTTTTTATTTTTTATTTAAAGTAGGATATTTCAGTCTACTAAAATTGAAAAAATAAACTCTGCAGAGACTTAAGTTTTTTTTTTGTTTATTTTTATGAACATATAACAAAAATCCCTTTTTTCTCCAAACATTTGGACCTGTAATTTTAGCTCCACTTGCCTCCAGTTGGAAATCACTACTAATACATTGTTTCATATCTGTTTTTACATTTTTAATCAATTTCAAGTGCCCCCAGGTGCCCCTTTTCAATTTATTGTATTATACAGTACAACAGTTTTCAGCTAATTGATTCGTGACTCAATTCTGATAAGGCTCTTTTGTTTAACATAACTCAAGAACCACTAGAGGGATTTTGTTTAAACAAATTTATAAAAATCAAGAATTACAAGTACTTTCATCTGTTTATATAACGTTTCGCAATATAGGCAACAGTTTCGCAGTTATAAATAAATGTATGGAGAAAAAAAAATATTTTTGGCCTAAAAATACATTTTTTTTTTAATTCATAAAATATCGAAAACGGTAAAACAGTTCAAAGTCCTATTATTTTTACGTAAAGTCGCATAACCTATGAACAAAATGATACATAAATCATGAAAATCGATGAACGCGTTTCGCTTTTATTCAAAATTAAGTACAGGTATGAATTTAAAATTATTTTTATTTTTTACTATAGGTCCAAGGGAGGTACCCCTAGGGAGTGGCCGATTTCAATTATTTTTTGTACCGTCAATGCCCTTTATGAGGGTAACTGATATGCAAAGTTTCGTAAAGATATCTTACTTTTTTGAGCTGAAATTAAAATTTGTATTTAAATTTTTTTTTTAATTTTTTACTATAGGTCCAAGGGAGGTACCCCTAGGGAGTGGCCGATTTCAACCATTTTTGGAAATTTTCTTAACTAGCTCATATATAACCTGTCTGCAAAATTTCAAAGCCCTACGACAACTCCTTCTATTTTTTTCCGCTGAATGTATGGAAGCTTCCCCACTGTGCGGCATGAGAATGGTAGCGTGGAAGTTGAAGGGCCCCGATCGACTGTGTGTGTGTGGCATCATGATGCAAAATTATAAATATGTACTAACGAGGTATTGATTTTGTACTTCTAACTAACTATACAAACATACATACATAATTTTTTTCAAGCGGAACTGTCACAATACGGCTACGTCAACGTTGGGTAAACCCCACAACAAAGCAAATTCATACAACAATATACATATGTATGTATATTTGTTGATTTTATTTCTTTTGGAGGCGCAGAACCTTTATTTGAAATGAGTTGCGGACTACTGTCGAATTTCGATCGTTTTTCTAGATATTTATTATTAAGATGCTTTATATTTATACTCAGCTGTACTAGTACACAGAGTATTATAGTTTTAATCACATAACGGTGGATTGTAAAAGAAATAATCGAGAAAATATAGACTTATATATATCAAAATGATCAGGGTGAAAAGAGAAATCGATTGGGCCATGTCCGTCCGTCCGTCCGTCTGTCCGTCTGTAAACACTCTAACTCGCGCAAAAATTGAGATATTTTAATGAAATTTGGAATGCAAGTTGGTATCGAGACTGGGACGGTTGGTATTGAAAATGGGCGAAATCGGACCATGACCACGCCCACTTTTCCTATATAGAAAAAATCGGAAATTTGGTATCTCAGCCACTAATATAGCTAGAGCGATGAAATTTTACCCACATGTTGAGCTCAGGCCCCTATGGAGAAATTTTAGAAAATGGGCGGTGCCACGCCCACTTATTAAGGGTCAAACATTGAGGGTTTTATAAGCCATAACTCAGAAACCATTGAAGATATATCGATGACAGTTGGTACGCGTGATATACTTACTTAGGCAAATGGTTGGACGAAAAATTGTTAAAATCGGTTGACGGCCACGCCCACTTTTATATATGGGTCTTATAAAGTGACCTAATAAAGACATTTTAAGCGATATCTCTGTCAAATATAAAGATCTATCACTGAAATTTTGTGACATGAGTCCAACTATGGACATAAAACAAAAAACACAAAAATTTTGGAAAATTGGCGGTGCCACGCCCACTTATTAAGGGGCAAATATTGAAAGTTTTATGAGTCATAACTCAGAAACCATTGAAGATATATCAATGAAATTTAGTACGCGTGATATACTTACTTAGGAAAATGTTTGGACGAAAAATTTCCAAAATCGGTTGACGACCACGCCCACTTTTATATATGGGTCTTAAAAATTGACCTAATAAAAACATTTTAAGCGATATCTCTGTCAAATATAAAGATATATCATTAAAATTTTATGGCAGGAGTCTAACTACGAACATAAGACAAAAACCGTAAAATTTTTGGAAAATGGGCGTGGCACCGCCTCTTTTTAGAAGCAGGAATATACGAGATTTCTTAGCCTATAACTCGACAAATAATTTATATATAATGACGAAACTTGGTGGGTACACTTTTATTACTTGTGGTAATACATGTACAAAATTTTAGAGAAACCGGTTGACGGCCACGCCCACTTTTATATATGGGTATTATAAAGTGACCTAATAAAAACATTTTAAGCGATATCTCTGTCAAATATAAAGATAATTCATTGAAATTTTGTGGCATGAGTTCTACAATAGACCGGAAACAAAAAATAGAAAAATTTTGGAAAATGGGCGTGGCACCGCCTCATTTTAGACAAAGGAATCTACGAGATTTAGGAGCCCATAACTCGACAAATGATTGAGATATTGTGATGAAACTTGGTTTATACACTTTTATAACTTGTATTAATAGACACGCAAAAATTTATTGAAATCGGTTTATGACCACGCCTACTTTTTAGCAAAGATATTTCTGGAACACGCTTTGGAAATTTGTAAAGTGACATCTTTGTAACTGGAAGTCATAAAGGAATGAAATTTTGCACAAAGAATAATATTCATATGCTTAGTTGGATGACTGATAAAAATTTTGAAAATGGGCGTGGCTACGCCCACTTTATGCAGCACTCGCTTTATATAAAATCCATCAAACAATGAAAACATACAGCTTAGTATCTAATGTTCGATTCCACTCGAACTTAGGCTTCCTTACTTGTTTTATACTCAGCTGTACTAGAATCACATAACGGTGGAGAAAGAAATCGATTAAGCTATGTCCGTCCGTCCGTCCGTCTGTCTGTCTGTGCGCACTCTAACTAATATTTTGATGAAATTTCGAATGCAAGTTCGTATTCAGACTGGGACGGTTGGCCCACCTTCCCTATATAGTATACATATATCGAAAATTTGGTGTCAGTCACTAATATAGCTGGAGTGATAAAATTTCAGCCAGTGGCGTAGCTAGAGAATTTTTCGGGGGGGGGGGGGGGGGTTACAGCCAATGTAAAAAATTTACCAAAATTAAAATTACCAGAAAACACTACAATTTTTTTTACAAATGATAAAAATCGCTAGCTTAGAATGCAAATTGTGTAAGTCCTTTTTTAAAACTTTGTAGGAGAGACAAACAAAAAAATTCGAAATGAAAAAAAATTTCTGTTCATATAAATATTTGGACTTACACAATTTGCGTATCACTGAATAACAACGAGTAGAAATATGACAAGTATCTCAGACTTGTTTAGCGCGGTGCGTATTTGATTTTTCTAGCGTTCTACATAAAAATACACTTTTTCATAAAAGTGGACTTACACAGTTTGCACTCTAAGCTAGCGAAATGTAATTTTTTTCGGACTATAATTTAACATTTTAGTACACAAATATCGCTTATAATACATATATCAAACTCTTAAGGCCCTTGGCCACTTAAAATCTGGAATGTTAAGAAGTGTATACATATGTGTGAGTGTCGGGTGATTGACGCAAATATCTAAAAGATTTGATTCTCATCAACGCGAGCCCGAACAAGAACGTGTAGCACGACGACTGCCGATTGCACTAACACACACAAAAAAACTCACACATACACACTCCTTGACATGCCAGATTGTCAGTTGCTAAGGGCCTTTAACTATACTTCAAAAGTAAGTCTCATATTCTCTTCTGGAAATCTACGCGCATAGGTAGATTTTCAAGTTTTATGCGCCCAAAATTGAATTTTGTAAAATTGTTACAATTACAGAAAAAAACATACCCACATATTGGAAATAGAATGGGGAACAATAATTAATCGCTTTTTTCCCGACCCCATACTCTGCACTTGCCCCAGATGGTCGCAACTTAGCATATCTGAAGTTAATTTTTTGTTTTTTTCTTACATATTTTTAAGTGCTAATTTCAACTTGAATATTTATTATTTAAAGCATTTCATTTAAGTAATCGTGGTGAATCCTAAAGGTTCAAGTAATTATTAACACTTTTCAATAATATCCTTGGTTTCCAATAATTCTAAGTTTATAGTTTTAAGCTTTTAAAGTTGGGATATTTAAAAAAAAATTATCACTCTTTTTCATGTTAAAAATTGGTTTTGTTATGTTGCTCTGTCAGACTCAGTCAAATTAACCCTCGGACATGATATCTAGTACAATTAGTAGTTAGCCGACAAAAAATCACGTCGCACAAAGCCGCACTTCACTACTAGATACAGGGTTTTTCATATGTACCTACAATAATTTTCTTTTTGTGCTTTATATTTAATTTTAATGTTTATATTTTTAACGCATATCTTGGTTAATGTAGGTGATGCTCGAAAGTAACCCAGATATTTAGCAGCGATTATTGTTAACTTTTTAGGCAGTATTTTTAGTATTTCTAATTTTTCAAAGTTAAGGAAGTACTTATCATAAAAAGGGGCTAAGAATTATAAAGCTACATTTTTTAGAAGATTTTTGAGTATGCAATTTTGCAGCTCATTCAATTGTAATATAATAATATGCAACATTCAACTTTTTGAAAAATTTCATTGGCTTTTCGGAAATTTTAATTGGAACGGTCTCACGTACATATAACGCAAACACCCTACAGAAAAAAATTACTAAAATCGACGGAAATTTTTACAGCATTGAGAATAGCACTTTTTACACTAAAATTTTTTGGCTACATAACAGTACACTTAAAAATCTCCTCAAAATCTTCTATAAATTCTGGCCGCGTTTTGAAATTTTAATCCACTTTTAGAAATTTCTACGATTTTTCGGATTTTTCCATAAGCTTAGAAATCCTGCTTAAGGCGATTTTTATTGAAAAATTGTTTACATTTTTAAACGAAAATAAGAGAGTCAAATTTTGTTTGAAATAAATTTAAAAACTCTGGCGTATGATTTTTTTTTTGAGTCACTGTATATATTTTTCAATAAAATCGACTTTTAACTAGAGCCCTAGATACCCGGGTATCGAGCAATTCGATCTGATCGTTTTTGTTTGAAGCCCGTTTGTTGTTCAAATGCCCGTACAAACATTCGAGCATTCGAGCTTACAAACAAAAAAAAATGTGTATCGGAAAAACAAAAATAAAAAAACTACATATGTATAAAGAAAAAAAAAAATAAACAAAAGAAAAAAACAAACTTCAAAATACCCGAATTGTTCAAATGCCCGTACAAACATACGGGTAATAAACAAACAAACAACTCTTCGAGCATTTGAATAACAACTGTTCGGGCTACTCGAAAATGTTCAAAAAAAAAATCGAGAGCTCTACTTTTAACACAAATTATTAAAATTTTGCATTAAACAAGCAATTTGGAATAGATGTACACAATAAAATATTTCCACCTATGTGCTACGGTTATAAATAATAATTTTCTTATATAATTTAGTTTTTTAATATTCCATTTTGACAGACATTAAGTAAAATCTCAAGTTCAGATACTCTTATACATTGCATAGTTATTCCCATTGTAGTTTATACTAATATTATTTGATTAAGATGATAAGTAATTGAAAGAAAACTTGAAATTTAAATAATTGGCGTTACTTTTCTGTTATTGGCATGTTAATAACAGCAATACTGTATAATAATTGTAGCGTTTGTTGAGCCGTAGGGAAGTGCAGGAGCCGTAGGAATTTTACCACAAAAGAGCGAATATAAGTACAAAGAATGTAAATTGTGGTAAAATTCCTGCGGTTCTTGCACTTTCCTACGGCTCAACAAACGCTAGAATTATAAGTAATACTTCGTGAAAAAGCGCTAAATTTCGAATTACCAATTTCAAAAAATTACTATTCTCATTGATTTTTTCCTGAAAAAGAAATGTATGCTAATAAAGTCAAAGATGGTTTTATGGTCAAAACGAATCTTTCGGGGGGGTTTTGTCCCCAAAACCCCCCCCGTTACTACGCCACTGATTTCAGCCACGTATTGAGCTCAGGCTCTTATGAACAAATGTTGTGAAATTTTCGAAAATGGGCGGTGCAACGCCAACTTATTAAAGGGCAAATATTGAAAGCTTTATATGTCATCAAATCGGTTGAAAAACACGCCTACTTTTATATATGGGTATTATAAAGGGACCTAACAAAAATTTGTTAAGCGATATCTTCGTCAAATACTTATGTACATATAAAGACAATTCATTGAATGTTTGTGGCATGAGTTCAACCATAAACATAAGATAAAAACCGTAAAATTTTTGGAAAATGGGCGTGGCACCGCCTCTTTTTAGAAGCACGAAATATACGAGATTTCGGAGCCCATAACTCCACAAACAAATGAGATATTATGACGACACTAGGCACGCACACTTTTATCACATCTGGTAATACACGTGAAGAATTGTAGCGAAATCGGTTTATAACCACGCCTACTAAAAGTCATAAAGGAATGAAATTTTGCACTAAAAATAGCTGTATTCAAAATATTTTTTATATGGGCGATACGATAAACTCGAGCTGAATAAAAAAGTATAGATTTTCCCTTACGATAAAAAATAAAGCCCATTTTTGGCACCAATATAAGGATTTCAGCTATACTATATTACCAGGTAATGCGATGAAGGATGTAGAACGAATTTGCATCAAAAAGCAAATTTCAAGAAAATTACCCTTACGATAATTTCGCGCAGAGGGGTCGATATGATGTCCGCTAACGATTTGAAAATTTATTCTCAAATTGAAAATCACGATGACTCATTTGCAATCTAAAAGAAATAATTAAATAAATAAATCCAAGATAAATTTAAGATGCAGGCTGTCAGTAAATTCCATGCGTTATGATCTAGAAATCTTCATACGCCTTATTGCACAATTAAATGGTAATTTGTCTAACTTAATTCAATATACGACAATTCTCACACTGATTTAGATTTATTAATTGATGAGCAAAAACAAACCTTACTTGTTTGGTTAATTTTTTTGTTTCTGGCGAAATTTAACGACTAGTATTCATATGGGCATTTCCACCAGAAAGTGCACTACAAACGTGCTATTAATCTATTCTATTCCATTATTACAATATTCGTACGGGAAATGGCTTTACCGAATAAATTTAAACTAGTAATGTTATGTTCAGACACAACCTTAATTGAACATTAAGAGCCTTCATTCAATTTTCAAGCGCAATGATTCTCAATTTACCATACAAAAATTGACCAAGTTAATGCTTCATTAGAAATTAATGAGTTGTTAATGAAGAACAATTCTGCATGCAACCCTGTTAAAAGGCTTGTTTCATAAGTAAATGAAATGTCATGAAAAGAGAAATGTGATTAGCGTCAGTGTCCACTAAACAAGTTGGTTCGTCAGATCAGCTGCATTCTTGTTCTTCTTCATCACCTATCAAATTTGTTTTTATTTCTGCTTATTTTATACATGCATTCGTGTTTACGATTGGTAAAAATTGTGAGATGAATGTCAAATTATTTCGTCCTCCTTGCAATTTTGACATTTAGGTCACGAGAGTTTGATATTCAGCTCACGGCGTGTATGTGTGTATGTATCTTGAGCCGACCTGTTAAATGGGCCAAGTAAATTAAATATGTCTGAACACCAAATCTAAAGATGCTCAATCAACCCCAATTGACTTAATTAATTTTTATGTCTGAACATGATATAAACCCGGCCACGCGATGCTGTGGCTTTCAATTACACTGTGCGACAATTTGAGGGAGGAAGAGCACTTATTGCTATATTTATAAATCTTTTTGATTGACATTTTAAATTTGACTTCCCCTTAAAAATGGCAGAATATATATCGGCGTTAAGCCCATAGATTCTTATTAATAAAATATAAATATAATTAATAATAATTTTCTACAATATTTTATCCATATATGTATGTAGCTACCTCCAAAAGGCCATTTGTCTTACTTCTCTTTCTCTTCCCCTTTCCCTTTTATTTGCGCTTCCTCTTCCCTTTATCCATTTTATTTTCCGTACTCTTCCGTCTTTAGCTTCCTTTCCTTCGCCATTTGCGTTCCTTTCATTTTCCCCTTCCCTTTCTTTTTATTACAGGGCAAGACCTTTCATAACACTTAAAATTTGAAAACCGGACAAACTGTAGCGTAAAACTTAATTTTTGAACAGGTGGTAACCCTTTTTGTAAAAATGGTAATGAATTACTCATTTTCAGGCCAAGCATTTTCATATGCCCGGCAAAGCCATTTCATATCACACTTTAAATTTAAAAATCAAACTGTAAAATAAATTTTGGAACAGGTGGCAACCTTCTTTGTAAAAATTATGAGAAATTACTCATTTTGAGGCAACGAACTTTCATATGACACCTCAAATCTAAAACTCAAAAAGACTATAGCGTAAAAATTAAATTGTGAACATGTGGCAACCCTTTTTATAAAAATTATAATAAATTACTTATTTTCACACAGATCCCTTTCATATGACACCTCAAATTTAAAAATCACACAAACTATAACGTAAAACTGAATTTTTGAACAGGTGGCAACCCTTTTTGTAAAAATTTTAATAAATTACTAATTTCCAGCTCAAGCCCTTTCATGTGGTACCTGATATTTATAAATCAAGCAAACTATACAGGACAATTAAATTTTTAAACACGTGGCAACCCTTTTCAAAAAAATTAAACCTTCCTGCACATCTACAAGCCAAGCCCTTTCATATGACGCCCCATTTTCGAAAATCGGTATAACGGTGTAAAAGTTATGGTGCGTACAAAAAATCGCTTAGCGTAATATATATAAAGATTTGCTACGTAGATTCTGTTAGTGCTCGACATGGTAATAGGCTAAAAATTTGTTTGGAAAAGTGTGACGGTTATTTATTAGAAAATTCAATAATTGGATTTCAATTAATTACAACATTAATTAATTTTAATTTTTTGCTATTGTCCCGGGTTCGAATCTCTGGCTTGGCAGGCGAGCACCAGCCACCACACTCACATATACATAAATACATATTCATTTTAAATGCGGACCTTACGTGCTCACCTCGTATATCTAGTTCTACAGGGCAAATGGCATGCAATATGTTGACCGGATGTAGTTAAATACATATGCGCGATATTCACATTTTCCGCCATTTCTTATGTAAATTGGAATTGATACAATGCTTTTGATGTAAGCGTGCGATAACCAAAGTGTCATTGTCAGTGCTATACGCTATCTACATACATCATATGTATGTACATATGTATGTCATATGTACGCCCGTTCCGCTGATAGTGGCCGCTGTGGTGTAGTTGGTAGAGTACTCACCTGTTATACCAGAGGGCTCGAAGCTCAACCCGCAGCCCGGACGAACAGCAAACATTTCATTAAATCAAGTTTCTAATTCAATAAAACCCAATTATTTAGTTTGCGATCACCCCCCCAATTAGTAGCGAAAACAAAAAGTAAGGAACACGCCTCCAATTGAGAGAGAAGCTTGGCCTTAAATACTGGTTAAGCGTTATATCCTCGCCAGTGTATTATTATTATTATGTACGCCCGTTCAACAACCTGTGCCCGTTGATCTCTATATATGTACATAGTATATAGAATCGTAATTAATTGCTTCTCGCAATTTTAGTTTTATGAAAGAGGAAGTTTCTTTGGAAAATATCTATACATACTTACATATGTACGTACATAATTCGAAATGAATTTAGGCACTACACAGTGCTCCGATCGTTATGTCGAAAGCTAGTATTGTGAATGTTTTCAGATCTGCCTAATAGGCAATTGTAATATCGGTTGTTGCTGGGGTTCCATGAAAGGTAATTCCATCACTTTTTGCATTATAGGGCCGTCAGAATGAATACTTTTCCGGCAATCGAGCAATCCGTTTTACTGACAGCAGAGTAAAATTACATGTATTTGTGAATGACGATCGACACATTCAGTACTTTAACTTTGCCGTAACAAATATATGAAATTCCACTGTTGTCAGTTAAACGGAGCCGCATTGCCGGAAAAGTATTCATTCTGACGGGCCCATTACTGCTAGGATGGGTAGTGTCAAAGCAGCATCTGCTTTGCTTTTGCGAATGTCGTCACTTACGTTATGGAAAAAATTTTGTATTAGAATTGATTGTGCTACCAAACTGCATAATCAGAAGGTTTATAAAAATTGCAAATAAAATATGTATGTATGTACATATGTAAATATGTATGTACCTAACATTGACCACTTCGAGTGGAACGGATACGTACAGGAGCTTGTCCTCCTGTCGACACTCCTCCCGACACACTGACGGGGTAAAGGCTTTCGATGCTTCCTCAAAAATAAACATACTTATGTATGGGTAGGTAGATGGTGAGAAGACACCCACCAAAAAATCTAAGCCTTATTTAAGAATTAAAACAGCAGATTTAAAGGCTTACGAAATAAGGTATAAAAATTATAAGGCTAGCAAATTTGTATGGCTGATTTTCCTGTGTTGATGTCATCAGGCCATAAGGAGACTCGCTGTCTCTCTCTGAAAGCACATCTTATTCCGAAATAAGGCCCAAATAAGTATTAGAAAGTTAGGAACAGACAGAGTGAGTGCATAACAGAAGCAGCGCTGCCAGTGTACTCATCTTTTAGGTATGATTTGTCAACAATAAGGAACATTTTTTTGCAGGGCATATGTACTTTCTTAAACCACTAGTATAATAGATAATGTTCCATTGGCGCGGATATATTCAACTCTAACATTGTTCGAATTACGAATACCTTTCGAATAAAAGCATTTTTTACACGTACACACATTCGGTATTATAATTTACAGTGGCACAAATTACAACAGAATATTGCCAGTATCACGAACGCCGAACGAACTACCGAAACGCCGAAAGCCACGGTGCCGAACTCCTCGAAAATCGTATCAGCTACCCCGTCGGTTCGAAGTTAAGTGTTGCCAACTATATGAACTATGTTCGAATCAGGGTTACCAAGTGCTGATGCGAAATTGAGTGGGTTTTTCTCAGGTTTCTTATCTTTTTGATAAGACCAAAAACATTTTTACTTTATTTTACTAAAAACAATTTATTTAAATAATAAAATAATGGATTCTATTGCTTTAGCACCTTTATTAGTAGAGGAAGAGGAGCAAAGGATTTCTCTGAACGAAAGAAAGTTTTTGAGAGATCATAGCAATCCTTTTACTTTAAGTAAACAAGCGTAAATTTAATTACAGGCTGAAGATAAAAAAATAGTCTTAATTTTGCGTGAAAGAAATCTTTACCTTGTCCTTTTTTCTGTTTTTCATAGAATTATTTTGAACTACATTAAAGCAAATTGTATACAAAAACAGAGAAAATTTCAATAACAATGTACCCGGCACCGGAACTTTCGTTTCTGATAGATCACTAAAATGCAAACGCAATCTTGCGCAAACTTATAGTTCATTAATAACACAGTATTTTGGCGTAGAGTACCCTTATGCATTGCGAAGGCTGCCGCGCTTTGAAAAGTAACCATCAGCCGACAGAACTCCCTTTCTGGAGTTAGATCTGGAGAGATTTACAGTAATTTTGCGTAGTCGGGAGTGTTATAACTAGTGAAATTATCATTCTCAGAACTTTTCCTGAAGGATTCATTGAAACATTCTTAGAGGTTTGAAAATAAATACTGCGGGCGCATTATACTGAAGCCGACCTTCCACCACTTGCAATATTTATTTGAACGCGTCTTTATTGAGACGAAAATTTTAACTAAAATCGTAAGTTGTTGGTAATACACATTCATAATTCGTTAGTTGCTTTTTTATAGTAGTCAAACAATAATTATCAACTTCAGAAAATGCGTTATTATTCTTGGGTGAAAATATATTTTAATTTCCAAAACCTACATACGCACGTAAATCACTCTTCTTATCATTTCATAATTTTTTCTTTGAAGTTTTTCTTTGCATATAACAGCAATTCAATCGCGGTGGAAAATGCAATGGACCCACGCCATGTTTGTGGCTTCTCGCGACCGGTTGATTAATGTATTTACATATATTCACACTCAATAACACTTATTACAACTTCATACATGCATTTACATAATTTACTTAAACTTTTATTGTAATTTTTGATATTTTGTTAATATCGCCGCAACCAAATACTTGCGGCAAATTTCGGCACGAAAAACTGTCAAAATGTTCGTTCATTCGGTGTTCATAATGCCGATTTACCGAACTTCGAAAGATTCGGCGCGCCGTCGGTTGTCATAATGCCGATTTGCCGAAAACTTCATTTCGGTACCGCCGACGGTGTTCGTGATAGTGGCATATATTAAACGACCACTTGGCGCATTCTCACTTCATGTCATTACCCACAGAGGTGAAATCGGAAGCGAGACCACGTCATAATTTGACTCACAATCATTATTGCATGCATCGATTTACTCATTCACTAAAAACAAAAAGGATATTTCAGAGTAAATACACACACAGACAAATACATCCCTGCAAAAATTACGAGTACTCCATTCGCTCATCCAATGGAGAATATATTCAGTCCCGCATAACGATCTAATTAATCCATGGAGTACCTACATTGGATTAATTTTTGGAGTACATGCTTAAATTAAAGAAATTTAATAATCTCTGAAAAGATTTTAATAATTATTAAATTTTTCGTGTTTGGTATCTGTTGCGTTGCGTTTCAATGTCTCTTTATTTCTAAATCGTGCACGTTGAAACAAGCATACATACATACATATGTACATACATAAATATGTACGTACGAAATTGCTTCGTCGTCATCGCGATAAACATTTGGCTTTCGTTGTTATGTTCGGCTAACCACGAGCCGATGCATATACGTGAAAGTACTCCAACCTACCACAAATGGACCATATAATCCAATGATTTTTGCAGGGATACATCACAACATATGTATGTATGTATGTATGTACTCGGAATTTCTGAATAGCTATGGAGGAATCAAATTTCACTGAAACCACAATCAAAAATGTATTATAACATCACAGTGTAATACAAGAATCCGATTCATTAGTGATATGTATATACATATACATATACACATATACATATATACATATACATATGTATGTAATTTTGGCAGTTAATCGCAGCGATTTCCTGTAGGAAGCAATAGAAAAAATTTTTTTTAATGTTACCAATTTAATATAATTTAACTTTAATTGTTAAGATTGTGCAACAATAAAATACAAATCGGGCTTGTTTTAAATGTGAACATCCATTGTACGGGCTACGTACTAGTTTATTTAGCTATAACTTCGCATTTGATAAAAAAAAAAAAGAGTTGTCAATGGCTTACTTTAAACCTAAGGACAAGTATTAAGGGAATTTACAGAGTAATAAATTGAATTTTTTACGTAAAAAGAGATTTATTGTTTTTTTAATGAGATCGTAAAACTTGTCAACACAAGAAATTGTTTTGATATAATTAATAACATGTATACAGTGGCCGCTTTGGCCAGGCCCCCTCGGTAGGCGGCGTAAGACCATCCGTTTATATTGCTTTTCACAAAAAATGCATTCGCCCTCCGGTACGAGCATAAAACTGTAGGTGGTCCAGCCAATTAATAAGAAAAACAAAAAAATTAAGGAGCACGCGTCGAATTGGGAGAGAGTATCGACCTTAAAACTGGTTAGACTTACATATGTATATACGCGCCATTGTATTATTATACTGTTGCTTAAATAAAACAATCAAATCACTCATTTCAGCGCTTTCTAATGTCAATAAACAAGAAATACCACAATGTTTTGTTGCTTGCATCAAGGGCGTAGGCAGGTAGGGGCAGCTGCCCCCCTCCTCCCCGCTAGGTACTGCTTAATATTATAATGGTATCAGAGAATAGTACAGAAATTTACATGTCAAAATAAAACAGTGAGATTTGTTTCAATTTGTGTCTACAGTTCACTAAATATTTTAGCATTAGCATTGATAAGCAGAATCTAAGGCCCGGTTTCACCAGCGTGACTAAAGCTAATACTGATTTCACACAGGCGGTTAATGGAGTAATTATCCACATTTTCTTCATTAAGTTGATAATGAAGCTCGATTTTCCATACAGAAGTTCAATTATTAATGGATCCATTACTAATTAATTGAATTTTAATCGAATAAAAATCCAATACAACTCTGGGAGGTAAGTTCGTTTTTAATAATTTTGAAGTTTGCAGTGTCAACCGTCAATTCGTTTTGGCATGAATTTATTATCCCAACAAACATTCTCAGAGCACTCATAATTTGGAGTCGGAAATGAATCACAAACATGTGTGAAATATGTATGAGCTTAGGAAAAATTTTTTTATAATTTTTTTTTTGTTTTTTTTTTTAATGATAATTGTAATACGAAAAATGGGAAGTAGGTATAAAAGTATCACTAAAGTTCATCCAGAGGAAAATACAAATAGGCAGACTATAAAGCAAGAAATGAAGGTCCCACAATGGTTGTGTTCAGAATCCCAACGGTTGCGCAACAGTTGTGTTTTTATCTTCTGAACGCAAAGTTGAGTATTTCTGATTAACACAACATGATGTTAGTTTGGACACTTTTTCATCATAAATTTTTTATGCTCACTTCGGACAACATGTGAGCTTACGATTTTGACATATGTACAAATATATAAATACATACCTATATTTATGAATTTTTTAATGTGATAAAAATGTTTCAAAGCAGCGAAATTATTGGATTTTTCCGCTTATTCCAAAGTATAAAAATTAAAATTAAAAATAATAATTTCGTGCTAGACACTAACATACCCAATATTGCCGATTATGTTGTGGATAGGTAATCATAATAATAGTTTGTTTATTTTCTGTATCAGCTCGTTCAGAAGGAGCAAATTATATCCCTTTCCGCTGAGTGATATCTACACAACAGTTTTGCTAAACAGTTCCGACTTCTGAACGCAACCAATGAGAGAAGGGGAGAATAAGCTGGGGTGAATGGAGAGAGGGGATGAAGAGAATTGGGTCAGGGGAAGGAAAATGCAAAAACAAAGAAATTTTTTTTGGTTTTACTACATATTCAGGCTCATTAAATGTATAAAATTAGGCTCATATCAGGGGACCACCTTAAGAACAGAAATGCATACATTTCGGACTCCAAAATGAGCTCATAATGAGTGTGAATGCTCCAGTTTACGATTCCTTTCTGATTTTTTTATGACTCCGAATGTTTACTGGGATTATTTATTAAAAAATTCTTGTCAATAATAACAAATTATTTAATGAAAAGTGACATCTCCTTGTTAATTGAGTGTGTGTGAAACACAAGAATTTATTGTTAAATTATAAATGTAATGTACTACATTAATTTTCTGTCTGAAAACAGTATAAAACTAAGTTTTGACTTAAGTTAGCCCAGATTTGGGGTTAACTTACTTTTGGGTTTCACCAAATGAGCGACTTGAATAATTTTGCACACAACAACCCGATCAGCTGTTTTATACATAGTAGTATTTTAGTAGTTTTTTTCCTACCTTTTGACTTTGCGCAACCCAGTTTGTTTGACAGTTGTTGTTGTCATTTTTATATTAGCAGTGTTGCTGTAGTCGCACTCACAAATTAGTATTATTTTTGACATTTAAGAGCGGAACAGCAGCACTTGATTTTAGTCGCAAACAAATTAATGTTTGACTGCATCAAATATTTGATGTGCTTGCCCCCCCTGGATAAAATCCTGGCTACGCCCTTGGCTTGCATTCAAAGGCTTTCTTTTCCAAGTTGTAACTTTTCACCCCCAACATTAGGTATTAGTCATATGTTAATAGTTATACGCATATGTATGTGTATTAATGTACAGACCCTGCAGGGAAATCAATAACTAGTGAGAAAAAGGTGTCAAAGAGGCACTAGTTAAATTGTACTTAGACCCTCAACAGTTCAGAAGGAGTGAATTGAGTGACCAATTTAAGACACACTTTGATCTGTATGCAATTTTGAAGTGACACAAATTCTATGCATTTTTTTCATTCGCTCATTTGCCGTCTGCAATTCTCAGATTGTTATTGAAGCATACTGTATAAATAGTATGTACAATTTGCATCTTCACTTAGTGAAATGAAATGTTCCCCTAATTATGCTTTCTGACTCCTCACGCTTATTTTTCATTTTTTATTTTATTACCTTTTAAATATTTTTTTTTTACATTTTAATTTAATAAATAAAGAAAAAATAAAAAAAAATTATCACCCGCCTCAACAACAACAGAATACGAGCCCGCGCTCGCCATATTCAAAGTCACACGTGCTAACCACTGTGCCATCGCTCCACATGCTTTAAGCGAGTCAAATGCTGCACTTAAGTGGCAGATGTAAAACTGTGCGACTTTGTAGGAATTTTTAGCTAGTTCAGAACTATCGAATAGGTAATGCAGCGGTGGATAATTGACACCGCCATTGACATCGTCATGTTAAATTCGTCAGTTGCTAACATGCGAAAGAGATTAAGCACGCACTACTAATGTCGAAAAATGCACTAGCTGCGCACCAGTCATGAACTAGAGATTTTCCCCACAGTTTAGCTATGCATTCATACATATATGTACATATTCGTCAACAATTACACTACGCTAATAGTAGACATCTGTACATATGTATGTAATACTTGTATACAAACAATGTCATGGCCATTGAATAATTTCCACCAAGGTCAATGAATGCTTCTTGGTCTTTAAGATTATGAATTCGGCACTGACCACTTGTGAGGATTTCAAAAATTATCAAAAAAAAAACGTTCGGAGCCATATACCAATTTTTTGATTTAGTAACATACTACTTAAGTTAAAAATATGAATATTTTCGGAATGTCTTCCTCTTGTATGCACATACATACGTACATATGTACATATATACATGTGTTATACTTTAGCGGCCGAATAGGTCGAACAGCATAAAACAATGTACATATGTTCAGACATGAGCCTAATAGACTATTAAGAGCCTTTCAGAAATTTAAAGTCACTATTAAACTCGATTTACCATATAAAAACTCAAATCGCCGCGCAGATTGCTCACTCTGCTCGGAGCCTCCAAGAAAAAGCTCCCAAATAAGCGTATCCGGTGGATGATAATGACCTTTAAAATATAACTAAATATTGTTCTTTAGGATTCCTGATAGAAAGGATTTAGGAGTCCCAAAATGCTCCCTAAGATAACCTGCAAAAGCTTACGGATCCCTTATTTTGTTGTCCGATAAATATTTAAATGTATGCATGAACCACTCTTAATCAAAGAATATTTTCTTGTTTTAAAGATAAAAAACATTTTTACTTAAAAAAATTTAATTTTCATCCTGACCATCATCAAAAACTTCCCTTGGGAGTTTTTCGAACTGGTTTTTCACTGCATCTTCAAAGCACGCAATTGTGCATTATGTAATTTAATTAGATATATGTACATATGTATGTGAACGCCGAATTCAAGGATGCGATTTAAAGCTAAATTGACTTAATTAATTGGCATGCCAAAACATGTATATACATACATATACATATATGTATGTGTACCCATGTGAGTTAAAAGTTCAAGGTCAAATATGCACATACATTTGTACATATCATCGTTCAAAATGCAAAACCGCGCATCTCTCTATTACACGTACGCGGTTTTGCACCTTAAATGACAGTATACACACAGCAATACCACGCATATTTTACATACGTTTTTTAGATCCTTATTTACATATATGTATAACCACTTGAACTTGAAAAACGGTCTCATATAAACATAACTTTATAAATTCTAATACATATATATGTACATGTACATATGTAGATACATGCACGTGGAATCAATATTCTACCCAATAAACCTTAGACGAGAAAATCTGCTTCTAAATTTGAATCTCAGCTTACATTCTCAAATGATTTTCCAAAGTTATTTAACATCGTAAGTATACGTTGAGAAAGAATTAAAATGTAATTCCATTCCATTTGGTTCATGTTTGAAATTCTCAATTTGAGAATCAGACCAAAATCCCATACTTTGAGATTTGAAAACATATTTAATTCTCAAATGCTTCTCAAGTTGAGTATTAGAAAAAATGTTTATTGGGCGCATACATAAATATGTACATATGTATGTACATAACACATATATCAACAATCAATTAAGCTTATCAATTCAATTTCAATATTAAACGCTTATACGTAACTCAATATCGATAACAAATTCTTCGTTACCGGAAATGTATGTGCATTAGGGCAGTCGGTATCTTCCTCAGCATATAGAAATTTTGTAAATAAATTCTCGACAGTGTATTATTACTATTTATATGTCATTGCTGTTTTTGTAGCTAGTTTGCGGCTGCTGCTGTTATTATCCCTGTAATAGCCGTAACTAACAAAGTTACTCATACGCCGTGGTACTCTTAACCTTATTGATACCATTTTGCAGAGCAGCGTTGCGTGATTCGAATCAATTTTGATTTTAAATCAACTTTCAAATAAAGAATCAACTTGATTCGTGATTCAAACTATTTTCAAATAAAAGATAATTTTTATTTGTGATTCATTTCTCAAAAGAATCAAAAATACCCTTTGATTCGTGATTCAAACCATTTTCAAATCAAAGATAATTTTTATTTGTGATTCGTTTCAAAAAAGAATCAAAAATACCCTTTGATTCGTGATTGAAACCATTTTCAAATCAAAGATAAATTTGATTTGTGATTCATTTCTCAAAAGAATCAAAAATTTATTACGAATCTTGATTCATAATATATATTTTTGATTCGAATCAAAAATTTTATTCGAATCAAAAATTTTATTCGAATCAAAAATACTGTAGCATATAAGAATTATTCAAGTACCTTCTCGGTAACTTAAAACACAAAAATGTATAAAATGCACCAAAAGTGCAACAACAGCCAAATTGTATGCTGACGCCAAATATGTATATGTGTATGTATGTATGTACATATATACATATTTCTGACTGTCGTATTTACATTTGTGCTACGCCGTACGTCCATACATACATATGTATGTATGTGCATAGGCCCTGTAAAAATCATAAGATAATCATGCCTATTACGGTATCCGGCGGATGCCTTTCGCAGGGAATGCGAATCGTTTTGGTAAAATTTGGTATTCTCATAACCGATCGGCAATGCAGTCCGCGAATAAATAACATGTTGATAAGGCAGTTCGAGGATTCACCGCATTCCTATAACCGTAATCGAAACGCAGTAGCTGTAATTTGTTTTGATTTCGATTCGTCATAAAATTGATGCGGATTCAAAAGAAATTTAAAAAATTTCATTTTCATTGCGTAGTAAATTACAATGAAATTTAACGAATAACAAAATAATTCGTATATTTTAAGTAAAAATATATGAGTTCATTTTATTTTTAAACAGAATTCGTACCAAAAACGTGGGCAGTTTTCTTTGTTGGTTGAGCGGAAGAAGCTTAACGAAAATATCGCAAAAGCAAGCAGTCCCCAGAAGTTGTATCCGAGTTTTGGACAACATTAAGCACGGATTTGAATGCCTTGGCACCGCCATCAAAATCACTTGGTCTGAATCCAAATCCTGTATTAAGAATAAGCTAACAAATAACCGCTTCCAAATGCAAGTTATAGGTGGAGGGTAAAACGCAGAATTTCACTGGAAGACATTTTGGTAGGCTCTGTACTGCTATAATCAAGACATACATAAGCGTTGATTGCGAACCATCCGTTGATAATTCGAAACCGTACAAAATTTAGCGAGTACTTCGCACGAAATTGGAACAGCTTCAAGTCCGCAAACACAACAAAGAGTGCTTCCAAGAAGTAACCAAATTAAATTATTGAAAACGCAAATAGATTTGCCAAAAAGTTAAATTTTACTTCAATTTATTCAATTGTATTTTTTAAAAATGCAAATAAATCACAACTGACAATGTAGTAAAATGTAAAAAAGCTTTAGACACGATACGCTGGGTGAATTGATAAAGGAGTAATCCGACGGTTATGGTAATAGCGTGAAATTTGTCCAGCGAGGGGAGTGCGAATCGGATGGCATTCGCGGGAGTGACATCCGTCGGATACCGTAATAGGCATGTATATGATCCATTTTGCGGTAGGTAGGAGTACTTTCAAAGTGATCATAAACATAGACCCAAGCGAGCGACTTGTTTATCTGCATCGGCTCGTAGTTAGCCGAACATTGCTACGAAAACGAAATGTATGTACATATATAGCGATAACGACGAAGCAAGTGCATACATTTGTATGTATGTATGTATGTACATATGCATGCTCGTTTGAACGTGCACGATTCAGTAATAAAGGGTAGGGATGCAAATTTTGAGGACCAACATCGATACATCGATGTTCGATGTATCGAAAAAATTACGCGACACAAAAAATGCTGGTGATTGCGCTAGAAAAATTTTATTATTTTATTTTAACTAAAGAAAAGCTTACTTATGAATGTATGTAAATTGAATTGGCAGTCTTTCAAAACTGTTCAGATATTATTAAATTTCATTAATTTTAGTACCTACTCCGTAAATTAATCCCATGTGGGTAATCCTTGGATTACTCGGGTGTCATGCGGAAATGGGAGTATGTGATCCCTGCCTGGGACATCGCAATGTTAAATGGACCATATTTTTTATATGAAATGTGGCAGGTTGAGGAGTACTCGGTTGGTCCATAGCGAGTACTCTATACACGCGTGCATGGAGTACTCGGCTTTTTTTGCAGGGGCACTTGGGTGCATATGCATTAGGTAGGGTCGATTATTTTTCGATAAAATCGCATACGCGGATAATGTTCTATAGACTATTCTAAGCAACTTTGCCAAAGAGACCATGGATCTTAAACCAATTCTTAGTCCGCGGGTTTTAAGCCGAAGTTTTTTTGTCAGGTAAAAAAAAATTTTGTATTTCGTAAGCAGACAAAAATGATTCGAACTTCTTACCAAGAAGCCAGGATATACTTTTCCGAAGGATTTTGATGTGCTGAATCCGAATCTGAAGTCAAAATGACCAAATTCGAAATAGGTTTCGAGATAACTTGACCTAAAAATGCAAGTGCAAAAAGTGCAATTTTCTTCAAATTTTGGAGTTAGGGCCAGCCGAAAGTTATGATTTCATTTAAAGTCTACGACCATTATCTTAACAAATATGCTTTGCACTTTCAAATGCCGGTGACCTTGTTAACGTGTCTTTTTTGGTCTCCGAGATATCGCTGTTTTAAAATCTGCATACTTTTCAGTGCAAACACAATGTATTTTTATACTCAGCTGTACTAGTACACAGAGTATTATAGTTTTAATCACATAACGGTGGATTGTAACAGAATGAAATAATCGAGATAGATATAGACTTATATATATCAAAATGATCAGGGTGAAAAGAGAAATCGATTGAGCCATGTCCGTCCGTCCGTCCGTCTGTAAACACTCTAACTCGCTCAAAAATTGAGATATTTTAATGAAATTTGAAATGCAAGTTGGTATCGAGACTGGGACGGTTGGTATTGAAAACGGGCGAAATCGGAGCATGACCACGCCCACTTTTCCTATATAGAAAAAATCGGAAATTTGGTATCTCAGTCACTAATATAGCTGGAGCGATGAAATTTTAACCACGTGTTGAGCTCAGGCCCCTAGAAAGAAATTTGATGAAATTTTGGAAAATGGGCGGTGCCACGCCCACTTATTAAGGGTCAAACATGGAAAGTTTTATATGTCATAACTCAGAAAACATTGAAGATATATCGATGAAATTTGGTACGCGTGATTTACTTACTTAGGCAAATGTTTGGACGAAGAATTTCCAAAATCGGTTGACGGCTATTGGTGGAAGTTCTCATTATTGGTGAAACCGAAGAACGCAACAAAAGCGATGAACCCGTGAATTATCGCTATTGGTGGAAGTGATCATATTTGGCGGAACCGGTGAATGCAGCAAAAATTATGAAACCGGTGAAATCGCAATTGGTTCAAGTGCTCATAAATGGTGGAACCGGTTAATGCTACAAAAACGATGAAACCGGCGAATTATCGCTATTGGCGGAGGTGCTGATTATTGGTGGAACCGGTGAATGGAACAAAAAACGATAAACCCGTGAATTATCTCAATTGGTGGAAGTGATCATATTTGGTGGAACAGGTGATTGCAACAAAAATGATGAAATTGGTGAATTATCGCAATTGGTGGAAGTACTCATAATTCGTGGAATTGGTAAATGCAACAAAATCGAAAACCATTAAATTATCGCAATTGGTGGCACCTGTGAATGCAACAAAATCGAAAACCTGTGAATTATCGCAACCTGGTGGATGTATTCTAAAATGTTGGAGCCGGTGAGCACGACACAACCGTTGAATGCGGAGAAATAGTGCGGCTGTTGGATGTTTGGTATATTGGTGGAGCCGTAGTTTGACAAGGTAGAAGAAACAGCAACATGTTAAAAATTACAGCAAAGAAATGCAAGTATTTTAAAGAAAAAAATACATTGTGTACGCACTGAAAAGTATGCAGATTTTAAAACAGCGATATCTCGGAGACCAAAAAAGACACGTTAACAAGGTTAACGGCATTTGAAAGTGCAAAGCCTATTTGTTAAGATAATGGTCGTAGACTTTAAATGAAATCATAACTTTCGGCTGGCCCTAACTCCAAAATCTTAAGAAAATTGCACTTTTTGCACTTGCATTTTTAGGTCAAGATATCTCGAAAACTATTTCGAATTTGGTAATTTTGACTTCAGATTCGGATTCAGCACATCAAAGTCCTTCGGAAAAGTATATCCTGGCTTCTTGGTAAGAAGTTCGAATCATTTTTTTCTGCCTGCGAAATACAAAATTTTTTTTTACCTGTCAAAAAAACTTCGGCTTAAAACCCGCGGACTAAGAATTGGTTTAAGACCCATGGTTTCTTTGGCAAAGTTAGTTAGAATAGTCCTTAGAACATTATCCGCGTATGCGATTTTTCACTTTTTTCACTCCCATACAAATGGACCCGCTCTAATATGCATACATACATATGTATGTATATACCCTATAACACAGTGATAGTCATTTGATATATCATTTGAGGTGCACGTTTGATGGAAATTTCTGTCACACACTGCCTACAAGTTTCCATCATTTTTATATGGACGGTATGAAAAATGTGATGAATGTGTTCTCCAAATGATGTATCAAATGACTATCACTGCTATATGTGTTAGTGTTTGCTGAGAATGTGTTGGAGTTTCCATCATTCCCCTGTAGGATTTCGGAGTAGACTTAGACTACTCCATAAACTAGACTGTAGGGGATTGTAACTGGTCCAAAATTTGGTCCAATCCCGTATAAAATTCTATTTACATTTAACATTGCATGTCCTAGGCTGTGGTCAATTGTCCCTACCTGCATTACATTCGGACCAGCTTTAGGTCGATTGGCCATTTGTGCATTACAATCGGAGTATACTTTTTCTATATACAATGAAACAATTTCATGTCTAGACCTTTCCTCATTTCAAGAGGAGTATACTTATACTATATAGATTGAAACCATTTCCCGTCTTTTACTTTTTTATTATATTTTTTATTTGATTAAATAAGTGTACATTATATCTAAAAGTTAATTAAAGAATGATGTACTGTGGAACGATTTTCCGTCATCCCTTGTCAAGTTTGGTTTGGAGACAAACCGTTTTCGGCTAATATGTGCCATCGTCAGTGTTTTTTTTTTTCGTCCTCGATGGTGGCGCATATTAGCCGAAACCGGTTTGTGTCCGAAAGAAACATGACAAAGGATGACGGAAAATCGTTTCACAGTACATCATATTCCTACCCTGTCGGAAGAGCAAGCAAGCAAAAAGTAATTAATTAAAGAAATTCATATTGCAAACAGCTAAATCACAATAACAATATGCTGCAGGAAATAAATTACAAATTATATTTATATTATTATTTTTGTGACGCAATGAAATCATTAGCTTTATTTATTGTCCGTATCCTTTAATGATTAATCTGGTTCAAGTGCTTCTATAAGAATAAAGAATGCGTTAATTTCAATAAGAAATATGTTTTGAAATCTAGCTACATACATTGATTTCACAATACCTTTTTCCAACGGTTAAGATTAATTAATTAAATTAATATTAATTTCTTGTAACTTCCGCAAACTTTTTCGAATATTAGGAAATGAATTTTTTAATAATCAAAAATTTTCAGCAAAAAAAGCTAACATGGTTCAAAATATTTCAAAAAGCAAAGTTGATATATACAAATTACGTATAACAAAAAATGCACATTGTGCATTACATTCGGGCCAATTTAAATACAATTGACCTACCCCGCATTACGTTTGGGCTATTTTCGAGACAATTGACCTGCTTAGCAATACATTTCATTCATTTCTTGAACTCTATTTGGTCTACTTACAATGTAACTATATATAGGTCTATAATTTAGGACAATTGTCCCCATCGTTCCTTCAGGGTCCTGTCTTACAGGGTATGTACATATGTATGTACATATCTACATAGAAGTAAGAATTAGAGTAGATATATGTACATGTATTATAGTAAATAAGTAGTACATAAGAAATTTTGTGTATAGGTAAATAAGAATCAATTTTACCAATAAATTCACTGATTGAATTGCTGTTCGTAAAGCAACACAACAAACCACTTTCGTTTAATTTGAACGGGTTTAAAATATGCATATGTATGTACCTATAGTGAATCCAAAATATATGTATTTCAAATAAAAGATACTTTTAGTACGAGATCATTTTGGGTAAATGCATTGTTATTATTTATTTTTAAATTCTGTTATTTTATTCTTTTTTTGGGTTCATTCAATGTATGAAAAATATATAAAATATAAGTACATATGTAAGTACATGTGTGTGGATATGTATAAGAGAAATTTACATATGTATGTATATTCATTTACATATTAAGGGGTAAGTACATATGTACATACATCATATATATGTAAGTATGTACATATGTATGTGTTAGATTACATCTGTATTTTATATGGAAATGAAGTCAGGAGGTAAGTGTTGGTCCCCATGCGAAAAAAAAGTTACACTAAAAATAAAATTTCGTAAAAAAACTACGAAAGACTTTCGTAGTCTAGAGTTATGTAAAATGTACGAAAGTTTCGTATATATTACGAAAGCATTTTTCTCAACAAAATCTAATTTTACTAATCTTTCGTAAATATTACGAAAGGGCTTTCGTAAACCATTTTCTAATATTTTTTTCGTATATATTACGAAATATTTCGTAAATATTACGAAACACTTGCGTAAATTTTCTTAAAATTATCTTTACGAATAATTTCGTATATTGTACGAAAGTTTTCGTAACATTATCAAAGGATTAAAAGATTTACGAAATACTTTCGTAATATATACGAAATACTTTCGTAGAACAATATTTTACCGTACAAGTCTTCTTTCATTGTAAAATGTTGAGTCGGTGCAATAATATCAAAAATTATTTTAAGTAGTAAGTGCGTAATGAAATAATGTATAAAAGAATAATGCATTGTATATAAAAACACAATATTGATATATAAAATAAACTGTGATATTTGCCAACTTGATTAAACTTAAGGGTGAGTACATTAGTTGCATTTACGTTTTCCTTTTTTTCGGTCTTATCTATTTTCCTAAATAAATACTTAATAAAATAATATAAGAGATATTTCTACACTCATAGAAAAAGATTTTAAAAACATATGAAAACGTGCTTAAAATGGGCAAAAACGTATTTAAAAGTGATGTAGATACGACCATTTTTATTTTAAAAAGGTTCATTGTAAAATTGTAAAATCAAGAAAAAACATTTAAATTTAAAAATGTTTATTTTTAATTCAAGCCTTATGAGATTTTGAACCTAAAACTTGCGCTTTTATTCCCTTCATTTTAATTTTTAATTTAAAAATGATTCTATTTAATCCAAAATACATTTTTATTTCAAAAGTTTCATTTTAAATTTTCAAATTTTCATTTTTAAAATAAAAACGATCTGGTTTAAAACGTGCATTATAAAAATAATTTTTTTTTATTTTTTTTTTCTCCAAGTGCATCTGCTTGAATTTTAAGGTTTTAAGTAGTTTCCCTTTATCTTTATTTTTATCTTTATCTTTATCTTTATCTTTATCTTTATCTTTTTTATCTTTATCTTTATCTTTATCTTTATCTTTATCTTTATCTTTATCTTTATCTTTATCTTTATCTTTATCTTTATCTTTATCTTTATCTTTATCTTTATCTTTATCTTTATCTTTATTTTTATCTTTATCTTTATCTTTATCTTTATCTTTATCTTTATCTTTATCTTTATCTTTATCTTTATCTTTATCTTTATCTTTATCTTTATCTTTATCTTTATCTTTATCTTTATCTTAGTCTTAATTTTTTATTTTTCTTTTCTTTTCTTTTCTTTTCTTTCTCTTTCTCTTTTTTTCTTTTTCTTTTTCTTTTTATTTTTCTTTTTCCTTTTCTTTTTCTTTTTATTTCTTTCTTTTTCACAGGGTTATCTATTTAAGTGGATCGGAACGACGTCCACATTTGCAAATTGCGATTTCCAAAGTTTCCTATGTTTGTCAGAACCCGTATAAGCAATAAGTACCTCTTATTTTATTAGTTACTAAAATTAATATTAATATAAATGTAAAATATTAAAATAAATAAAAAACTTTTAAATTAATTGAATAAATTTAATAAATAAATTTTAGTATATATTTAAAACTAAAAAAATGAAATTATCTAAACTTATTTCTTATGCATATATAAAACATCTTTCTCTTAGCATTATTTTATTGATATACATATTTCGAAAAAGTTTTCAAATTTCGTTGAAATATACATCATATGTACATATATATATGTATGTAATAATTAGGGTTTTTTTAACTTTAAGCTAAAAAAATTTTGGTCAATTGTACTACAATTTGACAGCTCTAACAGCCTTCGTAAATGCGGTTTCGTAATATTTACGAAATCTTTCGTTGCTCAAAAGTACGAAAGTATTTCGTAAATAGTACGAAAGCCTTTGTAAATACTACGAAAGTATTTCGTAAATTGTACGAAAGCCTTCGTAAATATACGAAAGTATTTCGTAAATACTACGAAAGTATTTCGTAAATACTACGAAAGTATTCGAAGCTTTCGTACTATTTACGAAACCATTCGTTGCTCAATTTTACGAAAGAATTTCGTAATTTGTACGAAAGATTTCGTAATATTTACGAAATATTATTTTGAGTGTATAAAAGTCCCCCCTAAATTTTAAGCTAATGTTGAGAGGGTTAAGAAACAAAAAAACGAATGGGAGTTGTTTTTAATATTTTCGTTTTTCAACAAAACCACAACAACGAAATCAAACTCTTATATACATGCATTATTAAAAGTCGTTTAAGTAACAATGAAAAAGAATGTAAAGAGATAAATTTAAAACCACTGGTTGAATTTAAAAGTATATGGGTTACTATACTTAAAACAATTCTACATACCTAGTAAACTTCAATCGAAAATGGGCAAGCTCGAAATTGATATTAGAGGCATGCTCTAGAAGACATTTTTCATAGAATTTAATGCAGAATCCGATTTTTCTACGAACAGTATGGCTTAGAAAATTGACCCAGCCTAACGTATGCACATACATATTTACATATCGAAACCACTCTTTGTATGCATACACCTAACCATAATTCATTCATCCTTTCATTCATTTATTCGTTATATACCTACATATATGTATGTAAGTATATACATACATATGTATGCACAAATGCTTGGCTAAGCAACTGCGAAAATCTGCTTGCATTTCCTCCCATACAACGTAGACGTTTGTTGAAATTTTAGATTTTTTGCATTTCAACTCGCGGGGGTGGTGGGATCACGTACTAAGTATTTTTTTATTTGAAATAAAGTTTTGAATCAAAAATTTGATTCGAATCAAAAATTTATTAAGAATCTTGATTCAAAATCAAGTTTGAATCAAGAATCAAAATAGATTTTTGATTCTTTTAAGAAATGAATCACAAATCAATTTTATCTTTGATTTGAAAATAGTTTGAATCACGAATCAAAGGGTATTTCTGATTCTTTTGTGAAACGAATCACAAATAAAATTTATCTTTGATTTGAAAATAGTTTGAATCACGAATCAAAGGGTATTTCTGATTCTTTTTTGAAACGAATCACAAATAAAAATTATCTTTGATTTGAAAATATTTTAAATCAAGAATCAGAAAATATTTTTGATTAGTGATTCAGTCAAATCAAAATCACGCAACCCTGTTGCAGAGAGAATTTGTACAAAATTTTAAATAATATTAATTTGAATTACGAATTCATTATACATATGTATGTGCATAGGTATGTATATTTATAAACTCCTATATGTATGTATGTATGTATGAAATACATATCATTAGTCAAGTAAATACGATATGCATACGCATAACAACCCAAAGTCTCATTGACCACATTACATATGTATTTCCATTATATAATATAAACACCTTTATTGGTTAGCATTTCCTGATAATACATATCTTGTCAGATATTTACCACATCAATTTTATTTACGTATTATTTTACTATGAAATACATTTGTGTAATTATAATCGATCCACTCTAAATAATTTTTTAAGTTCTTTGTACGAGTACATACATGCATAGATACTACACACATTCATATATGTACATATGTATGTATGTGTGCATGTACATTTGCACTTATCGAATCGACATACCGCCTTTACGTACGTAACTACTGGAAGTGTAAAATACCAACAATGAAATATGAAATTCAGGTAATTACCGTAAGGGCGCCCAATTGATTTGTTGTCGCCATTTGGGATTCGATGAAATATTTCTCAGCTAATAACACTGTGACAGTGAAAAAGTATTTTTGCGAGACTACCGCAAGCTGTAGGTCTAGTCAAGTGTACAAAAACTGCATAATTAGAATTTCCAATACACCCCCAAAATCTGGAGTTGGGGGGTCAAAACCTCCTTTTCCTAGGTTAAGGCATATATTGGCCCATAACTTTTTTTCTGGTTTTTTCATGAAAAACGTGTTTATGCCATTGAAAAGGAGACATTTTGCAACTTGTATCGATGGATAAATTTATTGTCCTGTTTAAAAAAATTTCAGAGAAACTCTATAAAATATACCAAAAAAAAATATACCTACATTTACCTGTTCATACAAAAACGGGTTAACGTAGAATACAAATTTAGCAATTTTAGTACGAAAAATTTCACAGTAGAAATTGATTAAAGTAGAATATCCTAGCAACGCCTCTGTGAATATGAAAAAGTTATATATCGTTGAAAACAGAATTAACAGGAGATCGTTTCGAAATAGTTTTTCAAATACACTGGTTAACATATTCTTGGATAAAACGGCTATTAAAGATGGAAAAATTATAGAAAAAAAAATCATTTTCGAAATTAAGTATTTTTACAGTTTCTCTGGCATTTCTCAAGATACATTAACAATTCGTATACTGCTAAAAGCGGTGAATTGTCATCTTTTCAACGACATCAAAGTCGCGTTGATAGGATAAACAGAGAAAATGTTATGGTACTATGAATAAGTATGCAGTCTTCGTATGCTTGGTAAGCCCTACAACACATCTTAACCTCGAAAAAAGTACTTTTTTTCTTTTTATTTTGTCACACAGTGTAATGGCTATCATTTTTGAAAATTATAAAAAAAAAATATGCAATGATCCCCACTAGAACTTTCGCCAGGTTTACTGTGAAAATTAAAAAAAATAATAATAAGAAGTTCAAAACTGCGTTTGAATAATGGGCCCATCAAAACGAATACTTTTCTGGAGTTACTCCCGCTGATTAAATTACACCATAACCTACATACTCTTATGTAATGCAGAAATGGAGTAGTTCGTCCTACTTAGAAGACTGCAAACATTATATAAATATTGACTACTTTTGGTGCTCTTATTTGTACAAACATGGTGCGTGGAAAACTGGATTTTTTTGCAGGGTATGTATATACCTAGTACATACATACGTACACCTAAATTTATAGATGTCCATGTTGGTGTACGAGTATGAGCATTCTTAGTTAGATGAAGTCGAATTGGCACGCGACTTATGATAATTGTACGATCGACCCTCTGTGCAGCCCGCCAAAATCATATGAAAGGTTAAGAGAAGTAAACAAAAGAAATTAAAACTAGGTTTGAATACATATATCGCTAGCTTAGAGTGCAAAGTGGTTAACTGCCTTTTTTCCAACTTTACAGGAGAAACAAAAAACAAAAAAATATCGAACAAAAAATTCTGTTTATGTAATTACCATTTTGGACTTAGCCAATTTGCGTATCGCTGAATGTACAACGTGTACAAATATGACAAGTATCACAGAACTGTTTAGCGTGTTGCGTATTTAATTTTTCTAGCGTTCTGCATAAAAATAAAAATTTTCATAAAAGTGGGCTTAGCCACTTTGCACTCTAAGCTAGCGAAATATGTGCACATATATGTATATCGTCGTTTAAATTGCAAAACCTCGTGTGGATCAAATGGAATACCGCGTGACATTTTTGCCAAAAACACATTCCTGGGGTCCGCACCCATTCATTCATACAAGAATTTTGACGCGTTGTTCGAATGTCAAAATTCTTGCATGAATGGATGGGGACGAACCCCAGAAAAATGTGTTTTAGGGGAATTCTCACTTTGGCAAAAATGTTAATTATGCGGTATTATAGTACTTGGTCGATACGCGGTTTTGAACTTTAAACAACGATATAAGTATAAACTAGGGCGTTCCTTAAAATCAAATTGGTGATTTTCTTCGGTCTCACCGCCTAGATCGGTAACAGCACAGTCAAAGATATCACATATAAATTTTGGTCCAGATCGGATGCGGTTAAGGGGTGTCGCACAGGGGTCAAAATTTAGAAAACTCTATGGAGATAATTTATTTTTTTTTATATCTAATGGCCGAAATCGATGGTCCTGAACTCGAGGATACCAAGTATAAATTTTGGTAGCGATCGGAGACGGTTAAGGAGTGTCGTACAAGAGTCACATATCGTAATATCAACTTTGACCTCTGTGCGACACCACTTAACCGCCTCCGATCGGGACCAAAATTTATATTCTTGTTCTTTAGTGCAGGACTATCGATTTTGAGCTTTAGATATACAAAAAATTTAATTTAATTTCTTCAATTTTGACTTCTGTGCGACACCAATTAGCCGTCTCCGATCGGGATAAAAATGTATATGTGGTATCTTCGACTATATTAGCATCGACCAAGAGGTGCGGTTCACGAAATATCATATACAATTTGTCTCCATACTTTTGGGGACCACCCTAGTATACATATGTATGTACATATGCGTGACAACTGCTAAGGCGTTGATGGCAACTAAGTATCTACTTGCATTTGAATGAGTTCGCTAGTAACTTAGTATGAAATATGATATAAAAAAATGTCTCAATATAGTAAATACCTGTTCACTATCATCATGGTGAGTTGACAGGCTAATCTTCCTATCTCAAACTTTATTCAGTGACAGATCTTAAATCAAGGCGGTTGACCGGTCGGATCTTTCGGTTCAGAGAAGTTATGGGAAAGAGATAGCATTGTACGGAGAAATTAAATAAAAGATTGCAACCATATGTACATATATAAAAGTAATGCAACCTTAAAATAATATAAAACTGTGAAGCAAAAAATGTTTTAAATTAAATAAAATTAAATATAATAAGCTTTTGAACAATTATTTGATTTAAACACCTAAACAGCCACCCATAATTCAAAAAGTCGTATGCCGAATTCTCCAATAAATATTCGAGTATGCGAAAACTTGAACGCTGAAAACTGAACGCTTTGTGATACGTACAATAACAGAAGTCAAGACTTATTCTATATTTTGTGTTTCAGTGCATTCTTCAGAACACAACGACAATCTCATTTAAATGCAAAGTGAGATGAGTTGAAATAATTTGTTTAATACCCATTGTGATTATCATAATGCTGGATAAATACACAAATCTACTATTGCCATGCAGTCTGGGATTGATATGGATGTGGTAAGTGTGCTTAAACAAAACTTAGTAAAACAACAAAAACAAACATTTGGAATATATGTATAGTGGGCCAAATTTCCGGAATCCCTGCTCAAATTTGATTTAATTATAAACCAGTTTCGCAGATGTGCCTGTTTTTTTCGTTCTCAAAGATACTTAATTAATTAATCAAACGCCTAATTATTGTGGGAAAGAAATTGCGGCCACCCCACATCAGTGGTCAGTATTTCTTTTGGCTCCCGAATCTTTATCCGTTCAAAGAAGTGGTTTCGCAAGTAAAGAATTTATGAAACTTATACATCACATAACACATATCTGTAGATGTTGGTGGTATATGTATGTACATATCGCTAGCTTAGAGTGCAAACTGTGTAAGTCCATTTTTATGAAAAAGTGTATTTTTATGTAGAACGCTAGAAAAATACAGATTGAATAATCTGCATCTCACCAAACACCGCATAAAGTTCCCCTTCACTGCTCCCACACGTATTGTGCGCAAAGCATGGAAGGATAGCGATATGAAAGCGCAATGGAAGGCGAGTCCATGGTCCGCCAAGTCACGAAATATTTGCAAGCGTTCACATTTGAATGATTACGATCGCTTTAAGATACGTTATGCTAAGCGTCAACGTAACAAGTTGCTTACAATTGCCTTCAACACCCTGAAGAAGCGTACCAAGTCTGATGGCACAGAGCGCAAACTGAAAAAGGACAGACGTGAGCGTATTCGTGAATTAAAATCAAAAGGAGTGAAGAAGGGTGCTGCAAAAAAATAAAATCACACAGTTTAACTTTACAGTAACTGAAAACTTTTGCGGAGAAAACTAAAGTTATTTTGTAGGAATAAAAAAAAAAAAAAAAAAAAAAAATCAAATACGCACCACGCTACACAAGTCTCCGATACTTGTCGTGTTTCTACTCGTTGTTATTCAGTGATACGCAAATTGTGTAAGTCCAAAAAGCGAAGAAAATTGTGTAAGTCCAAAATTTTTACATGAACAGAAATTTTTTTTTTCATTTCCAATTTTTTTTTATTTTTTGTTTTTTGTCTCTCCTACAAAGTTTGAAAAAAGGACTTACATAATTTGCACTCTAAGCTAGCGATATATGGGGCGATAAGCCTTCGGACCGACCTAAAGCCGATTCTTCTTATTTATATGTACTCCTAAAGATGCTTGACAACAGTCCCGTCCTTTAGTCCGACTTTGAACTACCCGTTTTTAATGACATATTTACGTTTTGTGAGTAGTTTATATTAAACTTTCCGCTGAACGAATATGAATCGCTTTAATTTGGAATAATGCTTTAAGATACTCAAATATTGGTTTCAGTGTGAATATAACATGGCCGACACTTGCGAATTGAAGCGCCTTCCGAGCATGCAATTGGAAAATTGGTGAAAAGTGCGATTAACGCCGCTAGACCTTTTGAAGTTCAAACACTTGACCTGTTGAAAAACAACATTTGTACTGAAATTGTCCCAATAGACCGAGTAACAGTGGACACAGTCTTCGAAAATTCGTGGTATACGATGGCTTACTGTAGAGCCAGCCAGCTTTTGAATCAGATCATTTTCCATAGTTAAGCGGAGGGATCACTTTGCCGAATAAGGCAAACAATTTAAAAAAATGTGACCTTTTAGGGAATTTTTTAATAAATCAAAATTAGCCCTCCGTTTAAAATAACTCCACAGCAGTAAAATATATACATATCGTCGCTATAGAAGAAAAAAGACGCAAAGTGTTTTGTTGAGGAAGAAAGACGCAAACTTTTTTGTTTCAAAGAAAGACGCATTAAAAATATTTTTCGAAAGAAAGACGAATTTAAATATTTTCTTAGGAAAGAAAGACGTATTCGATTTTTTTTTTTTCTTTGTCAATATTAATGCTAATGCGTCTTTCTTCGCAGTTAATAATGACAATGCGTCTTTTTTCGTCGAAATATTTTTTAATGCGTCTATCTTCGTCGACATGTTTTGTAAAGCGTCTTTCTTCCCCTACATATTTTTAATGCGCCTTGTTTTGTCGACAAATTACTGGGATGCATCTTTCTTCTTCCGGAGCGACGATATGTATATACATACATACATAGTGTTACTTTTACTATTTTTAGGCTGACTGATTCAACGGATGCCTTAATGAACTACACGGCAAAACCTCGCGTAGTTCTTCCACCAAATTATGTCAAGGGTAAGTTCTTGAAACGTCTTTTCTATATGTGTATGTACTGGTAATGAAAAAAATTAACTAACTTTACATTACAGAAATGAGACCGCCCTCAAAGAAAGGTTCTCCAGTGATAGTAGATTTTAGCATATTTGTCGTAGATATTAACTCAATCAATGTAGAGGATATGGACTTTAGGTAAGTAAGAAATTGCTCTTAAACTTACGATTGCAAGTATGTATGTACGTAACTACCCTGTAAAAAATTGTGCAATTAGTCTCGAAAGAAATCGTACCTAAAATTGTCGCAATATTTAGCGCTCTAATGCTCCATTATATTTTTCAAATAGCTGTGTATACATATATGTATTCATGTTTCAGAAGTATATAAAATTGTTTGAATAAATACACTGGTCGGCAAAAAATTAAAAATTTGTCCTCCTTTGAGGTTTGATGATAGATTTTGATGGATTTTGGGGCGCTAGTTACGAAAATCACATTGAAAACCCTCTTCTAACGATTTAAGTTAATTTCAGTATAAAAAAGCATTAGAAAAGGAATGAGGTCTTAAGCAAATGACTCAAAAATTAACTTATTTTTCAAAAATAAAAGTATGCCATTAAGTTATATTTAATTTAATATATATGAAAACTTATTCATTGATGTCTAATGCAACCATTCACTATGTTTTTTGTTTATTAAGAGACGATTAAAAAATAATATAAATTAAAAAGTAGGAAGACCTAGCCTTATTTTGCGAAAACAGATTTTGCTAAATAACTTAAAAACCTGATGTGATGGGACTTCTTCAATCTAATTTTCGTAATCAGCGCCCCAAAATCCATTAAATTCAATCACCAAACCTGAAAGGAAGAGTTCGTTGCCGACCAGTGATATCTATAAATTCCTTTTCCAGAGTAGACATGTTTATACATCAACGTTGGTTGGAATCAAGACTTGAAGTGTCCGATGATATATTTGAAGAGGGCGATGATTATGTGACATTACTTCCAGAATTCTTCGACAATCTCTGGCAGCCTGATCCGTATTTCCTTAATTCTAAAATTGCTGGTAAGTTTCAATTTATTCCACCAATTTTTTGTTTAATTTCCTTTCCATACATACATATGTACATACAAATCATATACATATATGTACTTACATATATTTATATGTTTTAGCTTTTTTCGCGATATGAGACGCTGCACTATGGGACAATTTTCATTTTTAGTGGCAAAAAGTCGGTTTTTGGTTTATCGATTTTTGCATTTTTTTATGGCGTCCATTTCGTAAATAATAATAATGTTACAGCCAAAAAAATACCCAGAAATTCAGGTATGGGGGAAAGGGTCTGATGGTAATTGGGGGCAAAAATAATTACGCTTAGATAAAAATGCTTAGTTTCAAAATTTCTTTTAAAACAATTACCTAGAAGGGGGATCAAGATTTGGATAAAGAAGTCGCGAAACCAGCAAATATTTTCTGAATTGCTTGCGTGGGCGGTGGTAGTCTGCATACCAAATTTCGTGCGGCTAACTCAACTTTAAATAGTTTTTGCCACACATTTTTGTTTTGGTCCTATAGTGCGCAGTAGAGGAAAGAGCTACTTCATCAAAATATTTACAAAATACATTTTGTTTATAATTATTGTATACATAGGTAAATATACATATACAATAGTGTGGTCCTCAAAGTCGAATTAACGATTTTTTCCAGTCTAATGCAAGTGTCAAAGATTTCAGATATAGTTTTTATTCCGGATTGGAGACGTTTAAAAGTGTCGCACTAATGGTATAATTCAGAAAAATATATAGAGACTTGAAAACTTAGAATTGTTATTGTTTTTTGTTTTGTTTAGCCCTTTCGCCCTTATTAGGAATATGTGTGCCAGCAATGCTCCATTCATTAACTTTTCACAACATAATGTTACTTAAAAAAAATTTTTGTAGTTTTATTGAGGGATACCCCTTATTATGATTATATCGTCCCCTCAATATACATAACAATAGCGTATAATTTTTTTTGGGTTTTGAGAAAATCGAGTTTAAAGTTTTTGTCAAATCAGATATCTATTAAATTTTTGAACAAGAAATTATACACCATTTTTTCCAATGACATTTTGACCCACTTTTTGGAAGTAGAATTTGACGAAATTTTGACCATACATAGAATCAATGATGGAGATTCTAAATATGCAATAAAAAAATAATGGCGTATGAGCACATACGCTATTGTTATATTGAGGGGACGATATATCCCAGAATAACGTAATGATATCCGGCATTTTTTGAATGCCGAACATCTTAATTTTTTTCTTATTACGGCATGTGCCAAAAAAAAATTAGGAAACTCCGCCTGTTTTGGAAAAAAAAACTCCGGGGCGAAAGGGTTAGAGGATGTAGTGATCTCCATAATAGAGCTAAGTAATTACGAGTTGAAACCCCATAATCAAATCAATTTTCTAATTAATTAAAACCCAATTGTTGTCCCAAAAAGAGCATTCGCCGTTCGGCAAAAAACCGCAAAAAATTAATCACGCCCCGAATCGGGAGAGAAGCTCGGCCTTAAAACTCGTTAGAGTCATATACGTGTCAATGTATTACTATACATTATATGTATAATTATGTACACTTTATATGGTACCACTTTGCACGAAAAGGTGGAGTGCTCGCCTGTCAAGCCGTATTCCCGGGTTTGAATCCAGCCCGCACCAACTCCAAAAATTCAGTTTTTCAAAAGTAGTGGTCACCCCTCGACAGTGGAGGACATATCCTCCGACTGTATTTCTGCCATGCATTCGCCGTTCGGAGCTGGCATAAGCCTATAGGTGCACCCAATTTGTAAGAATATAATTAAGAAGATCGCCTCGAATTGGGAAGAAGCAGAAATTTTACTATTTTTTTATTATTATTATGCCTTTTATTATTTAATTTTGGCCACGTGCTTATTTTACTGATTTAGTTCTTGTTTTGCTTTTATCTTTTTTTTTTTTAATTCTTCGGTCGTTTTTTTTTGTTTGTTTTGTTGCACTTTTTTTGCAGTCTTACGTGGGTGGGTGGGTAATCAAATTCAGGTTAAGTTCACTTCAAGTTCAAAACGTTTGCTTTTGTATTTAATACATATTTACATATACGTATGTAAACCGTTACTTTATTTGTGTTGGCAATTGCATAATGAGCAAAGTTGTCACGTCATTTTCGCTTTGGTTGGCTCACTTACAAATAATCCATGATAATGCCGCTTCTGAATGATTTTCGGGTATGCGCAGTAAATCGCCTCGGTTTATTTTTCTTTGGTTTTTGCATTTTAGCTTATTCAAAAACATTACGAAATATTTGTTTGGTATACATATGTATGCACATTATCAATAAATCCATTCTTGCTTACATCTCGATCTACCACGTTTATTGGAAAATCCTTTCACTTATATTTATTAATTAAGCCTTTTGCAATATTGTCAATTAATAATAAGATTGTTTTAACATTTTTGTTTTTTTGAAAACTTTGATTATTCATATTCTCCAACTTCGTACATTTGGTGGTTATGCAATAGGATTCGGCAGCCCTTATATTACTTCAGGCTCTCTGCTGCGCGACAAGGATCCAAGAAAGACGAAAAACTTTCATATAAATAAAACATTAAGTATATAAAAAAAAACAACAAATAAATTTCCAAAAATCTGTTTTGTGCGATTTAAGCAGCAAGCTCACAACCACCCCCCACCATCCACTTACATAATTTCATACATATTCCTCTATCGATGCATACATACATACAAATGTACATACAAACATGCCTTCTTTCATACCTGGTTAGCAGCGAAAGTTTTGCACAAGAAGGGGTTAAAGTTGAAACGCAGTATGCGATGAAGCACTCACTATTTATGCAATTATGTATGTATATTAAGGTTGTACTCTCAGTCTAATATTCTTGCCGAGATATCATGATATCTTGGGAAATTTTCCACACTCAGAGATCACATCTCAAACAAAATAAATTTCCAACCGACTTCATTGTGAACTATGTAGCATGTGATTCATATTCTTTTCACTTTTTATATGACTGTTAACGCTTTGTCTTTCACGCCATTCAACGAGCGACTAGCCGCCATCCGCATCAAAGCGAAGTACTTCAATATATCGCTCATCTGTGCCCGTAAACTACCTTGTAGTATCTCCTGGTATCTGTCTAAACGATTTTGAGCCCAATATAGTACGCCAGTCGTTTCTGCTTCGCAATAACTGGCGCCAATAAGTAGCACCAGAGGAGGGCAACTCATTTTCCACCTGATCCTTCCAACTCAGGGATGGCTTCCCTATTCCTATGCTGTCATCGGTGGATATCGATAGAAATACTTTCTGGGCCGAAGCATCTTTATTTTCAGTACTTAGTACTAGTCCAAAATAACACCTGTTGGGACGAGTAATTTTTCGATAGATTTCAGGACTGGCTGTATTTTCGTAGATAACGCTGGTTCTCAAATAGACAAGGTCCTTAGTGGTTTTAAATTTGTAACTGTCTGCAGCAGTGATGCCGTTTTGATCCAGTAGTATCAAATGTGATACTTTTTTAAGCCCAAGATACGTAGATACTGTTTTATTTTTGGTTAGAACAAATTTGATACCTAAAGAATGATAAAGAATATTAATATAATCTTTTTCATTTTTATGATTTTTTTAAACATGTGAATGCCACGAAAAATATGCTTTGAAAATACCAAAAATGGGTAGATATACATATTGAGCAATATTTTATCAAACTTTCAGTAGGTACCTCTGGCCATAACAGGCATTATGATTTAAAGGAGGGCAGCGCGACAAATATAGTACTGATTCAATGACTCCAATTCAGTTCAAGAATCAGTTCTGGCAACTAGATCACGCAGCTCATTTGACCAATTGAATTTTATAGAACTTTCATATTACTCGTGATAATGAAATGGTATTATAACTTTATGCCGAAAAGACAAATCTTGAAAATACCAGAAGGAGGCGTTACAGGCCCACCAAAATATATACCAATTTGATCACGATCATGAGCTGAGTCGATTAAGCCATGTCCGTCCGGTAGTCTGTCCGTATACGAGTATCTGTCTGTGTGAACGCAAGTCAAACAGTTTTTGAGATATGCATGAAATTCGGAATGTGCGTGTATTTTTAGGAGAAGCTGATTGTTCAGATATAAACATTTCGGATCATAACTTCTCCACTTAAACAGCTAAGGACATGAAACTTTGCTGTGTTTGTACCCATATGGATCTAAACATTGTTACTGTGAACTGCCAAGGTCAAAATATGTGTAAATTAAACAAAATCAGCCGCGCTCTTACTTGTTAATTTTTATGTATTTTTTTTTTTTCAAAAATTTTTCGGTGATACGAAAAACCCATGAAATTATCAATTTGTGATACCAAATTATTTGAAGCTACGGCAATACTGGTCAGCAGTGAGATGGTGACAAAAGACCACCAAAACCATATAGGGCGACTCTTAAGGCCTATAAGAGCACAGCCTGACGACGCAAGAAATCACTTTCAGAAAGTGAAAAATTCAAAATTTTTGTATTTGAATTTTTCGCTTTCTGAAAGTGATTTCTTGCGTCGTCTGGCTGTACCCTAACAGTATTAACACCGACGTACGCCTGAGCGATTAAGTTCAGCAGCTTATATTCTCCAGAATCATACCTTTTATTCACTATCTTACAAATTGACATTTTACATAGCCAGCTTTTTGTAGTGATTTACCTTTTTTTTTGTTTCACTTCTAAGAATAAATATGAATGCATATTCTACCTATATATGTATTAGTAGTGGGACTTTTTTCGAATAATATTCGAATAAACATTATTCAAATAAACGAATAATATTATTCGTGGGAAAAAATTCGAATAGTACTATTCGAATAGTATTATTCGAATAGTATTATTCGAATAGTGTTATTCGAATAGTATTATTCGAATAGTAGTTATTCGAATAGTATTTTTCGAATAGTGTTATACATATATATATGTGCACACGTGCTCGTTTTTGTGCATAGACATGTAGGTACATGTGTTTTTATGTTATTATAAATATGTATGTGGAGACATATGTACGTGTGAAAGGAGGTGGATGGTTTTTTGTTATTGCATGTACATATATATGCTTTTGTAATTACATATGTACATATATATGTACGTACTCTGGCTAGCGCGAATGGAAGTGGATGTTTTTTGTTTTTGTTTGTATATATGCATGTAGGTACATATGAATGCTTTTGGTTTTTGTAGTGCCTAGTTAGTACCCTGCAGTGAACTCAATAACTAGTGAGCCAAATTTCTAGTTCCGACCTAGCGAAAAGGTGTCAAAAGGGAACTAGATAAATTGTAGTTAGACCCTCACCAGTTCAAAAGGAGTGAATTGAGTGACCATTATAAGACACACTTTGATTTGTATGCAATTTCGAAGTGACAAATTCTATGAAAATTTTTCGTTCGTTCAATTGCCGTCGCCTTTGTACATTTCTGCAATTCTCAGATGTTTAGTGAAGCATTTTATAAAAAGAGTTTTCTATTTGCATCTTGTATGAAATGAAATGTTCCCCTAATTATGATTTTCCGATCCCTCAAGCTTATTTTTAATTTTTTTTATTTTATTGCTTTTTAAATATTATTGTAAATTTTTATTAAATAAATAAATAAAAAATATTAGTTAAAAAAATTATCATCCCCCTTGACACCGACAGGATTCGAACCCGCTACCCTCAGATTGAAAGGCACATGCGTTAGCCAGTCGACCATCGAGCCACGTGCATGAAGTGTATAAAAGGCTGTACTTAAGCGGCAGATGTAAAACTGTAGAATTTGTAGGTACTTGTAGAGCCAGTGTACGTACATACATATGTTTATACTCCAAAAGCAAAAGCATACATATGTACATGCATGCACACATACATACAATAACAAAAAACTACCACTTCCCTTCACACGTAGGTATGTATCCATATATCTACAATAACATAAAAACACGTATCTACACGTCTATGCACAAACAGCGAGCACGTGTGCACATATGTATATATATGTATCACACTATTCGAATAATACTATTCGAATAGTAGTATTCGAATAATTATTCGAATATACGAATAAATTATTCGAATAAATATTATTCGAATTACGAATACCTTTCGAATAAAAGGATTTTTTATTCGAATAATTTTTATTCGAATAGTCCCATGCCTAATATGTATGTACATATGTACATACTGATATGCAGATGTAAATACATAATTTGCGTTTGCTTCCTGTTCAATTTATTTCCAGTACCCACCACTATCCACGTATAAATTCCGGCTTTGTTCAGAAACTCAGTTTGAAGCGCAACCTGCTTTTGTAGTAGAAGCAGAGCGTTCATAAACATAAATTTTGCATGAAGCGTCGCTCATCACAATCATCAAAAAAATAATTACTGCCGCTGTTGCGTTTCATGCTGCGTTTCTGAACATAGCCTCCATTTCGATGCACCCCATCCTCCTCCGCCCACATCCCAGCGCAGCGCTACGAAGCAGCACGCCTACTCATGTCAACCAGCCATTTACCCACCCACCTGCCCGAAATTCTAACCGTCTAACCGACACTTTTGCCAAATATGAGATTTCCCGAACTTTCTATCGATCCATACCACAGCTTTGTTTCCTTCTAATGCCCTTTTAAGCTCTGAAGTTATAGAGCTGAGCGTCTAGAATTCATATCTAATTTTTGGCACAAGTGTCGGTTGGTAGGCATGGGTAACACTGCGCTGCGCGGCGCAATTGCGCTGATACCAACCCTGGTGTTATTGCGCTAACACCGATTTGGGAAATGCGCCAACTCAATATAGCGCCAACTCAATGTAGCGCCAACTCAGTATAGCGCCAACTCAATGTAGCGCCAACTCAATGATGCGCTATTGCAATATAACACTGACTAGTGATGGGCGAGTCCGAGATGTTTAGACAATCGAGAGAATCGCCATCGTTGCAAAATCACAATCGAGTCAAAAGTTGACTCGCTCCCCGACTACACAATCGAGATGTTTTTGCGATTGTTCCGAGTCGGCGAGTCGGAGGTTGTTTCGATGATATCTCGACTACACCAGCGAGATGTTTTTGCGATTGTTCCGAGTCGGCGGGCCGGCTGTTGTTTTCATGATATGTTTTAGTTGATAAAATAAACTGAATGAGGTTTGTTGATAAAGAAAGTAGAATTTTTAATGGAAGTGAGGCAAATACATAAATAAATTAACCAAATTGAAAAATATGCTATATATAGACGCTGCATATTGCAATCACAACTAAGGAGTGTCGTGCATAATAATAATAATTAATTATTTAAACATTAATAAAATTTCTGAAGTGAGACGCTTATGAAACAAATGAATTTTACGAGTAGCAACAACGGCAATAGATTTGTACTCTGTATGTTGTTTAAAGCAATTTTAATATTCAAGCGGCAACAACAAACGTTATGTAATTTTTGCAGTGAGAGGAATCGTTGGCGAGTCCGAAATGTTTTAGTGATTGTTTCAACTGACGGCCATTTACGACTTGACTCGAATATGAATGAAAACCATCGAGTGCATTCGAGATGTTTCAACAATCGAGAGAATCGAATAAAACATCTCGGACTCGCCCATCACTAACACTGACTCAATTTCGTGCGCTAACACCAGCTCCAATATAGCGCTAGTGTAAAATGGCGCAACCACAACGCCAATAACAGCATCATAGTATATGTATACGTATGACAACGTCACAATTATGTGTGCTTGATAGTGATCTAAGTGACTCTAATTTCCAGCATATTTTCACATATATACGGAATATTTTTCCAAATGATTATGAAAATTAAAATTAATTGTGCCCTCGTATATGTAAGCAGAATTGCGCCAAAAGAAATAAAACGGGGATGGTAAACAGTAACAAGCGAAAAAATGTTATTTATCGATTATTCGATGACAATTGCGCTAAAGGTGTTATTGCGCCAGTACCGTGAGTTGGCGCCACGGTTGGCGCTGGCGTTATTGTATCAGCGCCAAAAAAATTGCGCCATTACCCATGGCTATCGGTTGGGCGGTTATGAAACTTTCACTTAAACGGTTATGAAGTTTAAACAACGATATGTACTATACTTACATACATATGTACATATGTACATACATATATTACCTTTCTCTTTATTTCTTGGTTTGTGCTTTCATTTCCAGAGATAGCAACATTAACGCACAAATTTACCTCAGTTACGTTGTACAAAAACAAAACCGTTCGATATGCAGCGCGAATGCATGCGATCATCGCCTGTCAAATGGAATTCCAGCTATATCCAATGGATATACAGGTGTGCCCGATTTATATAGAAAGCTGTAAGTAAGATGATTTCTTTATTTATTACTAGGGCAACAGAAAATATGCCCTAAAAAATTCGTTTTTAGCGCTAAAAATATGTCCTTAAAAATATGGTTTAAGCGCTAAAAATATGCTCTTAAAACTTGGTTTAAGCACTGAAAATATGCCCTTAAAATTTTTTTTATGTACTTAATAAAAGGATATACGGCATGGTAGGTTGTGTGCTCCCCTTTCATGCAAGAGGTTCCAGGTTCAAACCCTGGCCCGGACAAATATCAAAAATTAGTTTTAAATAAAATTAGAACACTTTTTGTAATAAAAAATATTTTTATTAAAGGTACATATTTGTTTTTATAAGTACAAAAGGGAAATAAAAAATTCACATTTTATTAAATTATAATACTTTTTGTAAAAAAAAACTATTTTTATTAAAGGTACATTTTATAGGTACAAAAGACGAAATAAAAAAAAAACACATTTGTGAAACACATCTTCGTTACCAAAAGAAAACAAGTATTTTTACATACGAAAATCTATATATATTATGGCGGGTCAATTTGTACTGACGGAAAAAAAACCTACTTTGTTTCGGCCACAGCTGCACTCTGGTCAGTTCTGAACAAAAAAGTCCAAAGGAGAATAGTTCTAAAATGAAGTTTGACCCTCCGCAATTTTTATTTTAGATAGTCATCCCTAAAATTTTTTTTACATTTGTTAAAAAAATGTAGTTGAAGATACTTAAATAAAATTTTGAGATTTATTTGAGTTCAACCCATCCGTAGGCCGACACATTATCACAAAATTTAATCAATTTGGGTAAAGTTTACAAACGACAAAGAATTCACTATCAGAGATCTTAAACTTCTTTCCTAAATATCTCGAAATCAAAATTTATTACGGATATTCTGAATACGTCATTGTATTATACAGGCAAAAATTAAGTTGACGTGTTTCGGTGTTTCACTTAGATACTTCAAACTTTTAAGATATACCTGTTGTAACATAAAATAATTGGGAGAAATTCTAAAGAAGGGGTTTGGAAAATTAATGTATTTCCCTAAAAAATAATCAAATTGCATACTTATTTATTCAAATTGCTATTGCTGTAAACTACAAAATTTTGCGATAAATTTTGAAATAGAAAACTATGTCGATTGTTGCGGTAAGTTTTTAAACGTAGAAAAAGATCTCTCCACGTCAACTGAAGGTATCGGGGCGTATTTAAAAGCAAGAATTTCAGTCACTGTGTAGGGTGTAGTGCTACATGTTCTATATGAATATTGCGATATTTTACTTCCGTCCTTTTCGCACTTTCACTTTCAATTCGTTTATTGTCATTGTGGATTTCGAAATTTCTAAACATTTTGCGAGCCAGAATCTCGACCCATCAATACTCGATGCTACACTATCAATATGAATCGCGATCCACGGATTTCATCAATATATATTCACCGTCTGATGTATGCCTATGTATGTAGATACACAATTGATTCGTGTAGCACATTTGAATGAAGCATTACAAAAATTATTAAATTCGCCTTGAACTTGTCAGACAAAGAGGAATGGCAAATAGTATGCGCATATACAAAACAAAGTTTCCAGAGTACAAAATTTAAATAAAAACAATTTTACGAGCGAGATGGAACAATACGACGAAATTCTATGCTAAAATATGAATTTATAGAAAAATATGCCAAAAATATGCAAATAAGTCAAGATATGCAAAAATAAGCCTTTTGACCTAAATATGCGAAAATATGCCCTAACAAGATAGGCTTATTCTCTTCGTCTTGAGCTAAAACGCCGACATATATTTATCATATGTAAATAGGACTGCAACAGAAAAATATGCATTTGCACATCTTCTGTTGCCCTATTTATTACTGTTATGAATTAATCACTTGTTTCTAATTGTTTACAGTCTCGTCGAATAATCAAAAAGTGAAGTTACGTTGGTCGGATTCGGGCGTGACTTTAAATCCAGAACTCAAGCTATTGCAATATAATCTCGGCCAACCGCTCGAATTGGAAGAGAGTGACGGTTATATGCCCGAGAAGGTGGGCAATTTTTCACGGCTAACGGTCTATTTTCGATTTGAACGTCAAATCGGTCATCATCTGATACAGACATTTGCCCCATCGTCGCTGGTGGTGATGTTATCATGGTTCAGTTTTTGGCTGGGACTCGATGCGATTCCCGGGCGAGTGACGTTGCTGGTCACATGTATGTTAACATTAGTTACAATGTTCACTGGACTGCGGGCGGATATACCACCAGTAGCGTATGTGAAGGTGAGCTGGAATGTCACCTACATATATACATACATATATATAATATGTATGTATGTATGTATTTTGAAGCCCAACAGCCAGCTAATTCTGTGTTCCAAATACTTAGGCTCTAGATCTGTGGATGGCTGGTTGCATGGTATCTGTTTTTGCGGCATTAGCGGAATTCGTTGTTGTGAAAGTTTTGGATGTACAATATCAATATCAGCTTAATAAAATGCCTAAAGTTTTACCTATGGTAAGTATTACATATACATATATACATACATATACAAATTTAACTCCTACGAGTTCTAGAACGAGCTTCCCTCCCAATTCGGAGGTGTGTTCCTTAATTTTTTTTTCTGCGAATCAGGCGGGCCTACAATTTTATGTCGGCACCAAATGGCGAACGTGGCATTATTCTTCTATCTGCGGCTAAATTTCTTTTATCTGAAGACGATCTTAAAAAGCATATAAGTATATAAACAATTCCACCAATAACTACATATTCATCTCTTCTGGCTTTTGGGCTATTTTGCCTGACCTCAAATTTGTTATCAATAGGGCATGGAATTTCATGTACTAAAAAATAAAAAAATATGCGCATAAAAAATGCAACAAAAACTGAGAAATATGCATGAAAAATCAAAAAAAAAAAGGCATTAATTCAAATTTTTCAACTTCAGATAATTCATGTTTATTGAAGTTACAATAGTTAAATAAATTAGGTACAAACATTTTTTAATTCAATTTTGCTCTTACGTTGTACGTTTATACATATGTAGGTTTATATATATATATATATAGATACATAAATTCAGTCTTGAACATTTCATAATCTGCGAAGGTTAATCCTTATTCAACGATTCATTAGCGTACACAATGAAATATTTTTCATATTCTCAAAAAGAAAACTTTGCCGATTCGGTCGCAAAAAGCTCTTATACATAGAAAACGAACGTTCTACATTCACAGAAAACGGCTCTTTGTCGACAGGTATGCCCCGTATCGAAAATACTAATAATAGCCGTGTTCACACGAAACTCTATTCGTCGTCAGATGGCTGTTATGCATGAATTTCGTTTGTATAAAACTGTCAACTAGCAAATTACAAAAATAGGCAATATAATGCGAAATATGTAATAAAAAAATGCAAACAACGCAAAATATGTATAAATATGCATATATGACCAAAATATGCAAAATATGCAAAAACATTTGAATGCCATTTTTAAGACAATTTCACGATTCGCAAAGATTGTTTCTTTATTTTGCTCCACCTAAATCTAAGAAAAACATGTATTTGCATAGATTTCCATGCCCTACTTATCAATAACAATTTATTGCCAATGCTCTAGAAATTCACTAAATACTATTTATTCTATTAATTTCTTTTCAGCGTATCAGTAACATGGAAAAGGGTCAATGTCCGACGGTGGCTAGTTGGGAGGGAGGTGCTGTACGTTCCCGCAAATCTACACAAACGCCAACAACACCGGGACAGGTTAAGTATCTTTGAAAATAAATATTATATACATATACAGCATTTCGACGAAAAGACCGTTATTAATTTTGATTTGGAAGTACATATATTTTATTTACATTTGAAATTAACGAATAAAAAAAAAAACATAATACATACTGAAAAAAAGAAAACGTATTTTCAAATGAAAATCACTAACGATCTTTTTTATTTCACTGTACAGCACCCGGCTGGGTATTGGACCAAACCAAGTTTTTCGAATAGATTGAGACATAAGAAAAAAATATGTATACGCCATTTTTCGAAGTTAGCCTCCAAAATTTAGTAATGGGCTTTCGAATTTCGAAATTCGACCCTCCCTAATATGATTGCAATGTTTAAAAAATTGAAAAATAAAAAATGTGGGTGTGATCCGCCTTATTTTCGAACTCGACTGGTATACATCTTTTTTTTTGAAAGCTTATGTAGCAAATGTTATAAGGGGTCAAAGGTCAGATCTTCGAAAAAATTAAAAGTCGATTATCTCCATTTTTTTCCAACCGATTTCGAAAATCTTTATAGCGTTGTAAAGGTGATTGAATTCCCTTTCTTTTGGTATGCTCACCTTTATCCTTTTTTTAAATAAAAATTTTATGAAAAAACACTTTAAAGGAAAAAATGCCCGAAAAAAATGTTTTAAGTAGTATATTTCGAACTTTTTGCCAGCGATTTCGAAAACCTTCACGCTGTTATATAGGTGCTGGAATTCCCTTGCCTTTGATATGCACAGCTTTATGGTCGATGAATGAAAATATTACAAAAGCAACACTTAAAAAAATACCAAAAAAACTAAAATATTTGAACACATCCCAATAAACCAAAAGGCTTGAAAATAATATTATAACAAGCTTACAAATATAAGCGTTAAGCTTGAGGAATGCTTGTGTAAACTATTGTAAAAGACTTAAGAACAATTGTAGAAAAATCAAAACGGCACCCTTTTTATAAGCTTACAAATGTAATTGTAGAAAAATATTACTTGTGAATGCTTGTTGTAAGCTTATAAATACAATGTATGTATAAATAGTAGAAAAAAGAAAAGAAATAAATTTTTATTTGCATTTTTCTTTTCATTTTCTTTCCTTCTTCACCTTTACTGCAAAGTTCTTTATTTTATATTCTCCTCCTGTTTCGAACCATGACATCAACCTGAAATTCAATCCAACGGCATCATATAGTGGGACATTCAACATTATATTGAATTTTATTGAGGCTTTTATGCTTCCCTTATACGAAAAAGGAATCAATGAATTATATGAATCATTGGAAAACCAAAATTTAAAAAAATTTTACAGCAAGCTTAAAACAATCTTATTATTAATAGTTTTTTAAGCTTTCATTGCAAGTGTAAAGTAAGCTTATTGTAATATTGTTTTCAAGCTTTTTAACATGTGTTCCTAAATTATTACAATCATGCTTGTGAGTAAGCTTACAATTAAGCTTATAAAAACTGTATTGCAATAAGCTTACAATGGACAATTGTTATAAGCTTGTTCTCAAGTCCTATTACATTTCGCTTACTTCCTGGTCTGTTGGGATACTTTTATTCACTGTGCTCACCAACAATTGCAATTGCTGCCGGTCAAGTGTGCCGTGATTTTAAAGTGTGTAAATGCGGACAAGGATATTTAGTATTAAATCAATCGCACCCGATTTTACTCCGAGTTAATATTAGCAGCTTTTTAAATAAAAAAAAAAAATGGCGGATTAAGTATGTCAAGCACTTCTGCAATTGAATTTCTGTTTTGTTTGTGCTAAATTTAATATAAAAACAAGCTATATTTTGGTATAAACCAGGTAACTCCAAACGACAATTGCTCAATTTCTTTCTTCTACCATTTTTGGAAATGGTTATAAAAGGTTCTACATATCTTGTTGGGAACCCAAGACTCACCTTTGATAAAGGGCTGATCAAAATAATCTTTATAAATTAATTCCACAACTGGAGTTACATATTAATCAAGCTTGTTTTTATATTAAATTTAGCACAAACAAAAATTCAATTGTAGAATTGCTTGACATACTTTATCCGCCATTTTTTTTTAATTAAAAAGCTGCTAATATTAACTCGTAGTAAAATCGGATGCGATTGATTTAATACTAAATATCCTTGTCCGCATATACACACTTTAAAATCACGGCACACTTGACCGGCATTAGTTGCAATTGTTGGTGAGCACAGTGGATAAAAGTATGTGTTCAAATATTTTAGTTTTTTTGGTATTTTTTTTAAGTGTTGCTTTTATAATATTTTCATTCATCGACCATAAAGCTGTGCATATCAAAGGCAAGGGAATTCAAGCACCTATATAACAGCGTGAAGATTTTCGAAATCGCTGGCAAAAAGTTCGAAATATACTACTTAAAACATTTTTTTCGGGAATTTTTTCCTTTAAAGTGTTTTTTCATAAAATTTTTATTTAAAAAAGGATAAAGGTGAGCATACCAAAAGAAAGGGAATTCAATCACCTTTACAACGCTATAAAGATTTTCGAAATCGGTTGGAAAAAATGGAGATAATCGACTTTTAATTTTTTCGAAGATCTGACCTTTGACCCCTTATAACATTTGCTACATAAGCTTTCAAAAAAAAAAAGATGTATACCAGTCGAGTTCGAAAATAAGGCGGATCACACCCACATTTTTTATTTTTCAATTTTTTAAACATTGCAATCAAATTAGGGAGGGTCGAATTTCGAAATTCGAAAGCCCATTACTAAATTTTGGAGGCTAACTTCGAAAAATGGTGTATACATATTTTTTTCTTATGTCTCAATCTCTTCGAAAAAATTGGTTTGGTCCAATACCCAGAAAAAAAGTTGATTTTGTCGTATAGTGTTTTTAATAAAATATTAGTAACATTTATTCGTCGCCGCGCTGTATACGTATGTATTTGCATTTGAAATGGCAAAAACAAATTTTTAAAAAACCATACAGACATCTCTGCAAGGCAACGGGGGTCCACCGAAACCAGCACGTCGTCAAAGTCTTCTATCGGTTGCCTGGACCGACACGGATACGGGTGTGGAGAAAATAATGTGGCGAGAAATAGACAAAGTCTCACGAGCCGTATTTCCCATTCTATTTTTTGTCTTTGTTCTACTTTATTGGCCGATATTACTGATGAAGTCATCATAGGACTTAAGGAGCTCCAGAATACCCAATTCTGGACTCCACTAAACTAGTTTAAAAATAAGATAGCTAACAAAACGAATTACTTACTCGCATGCACGTGCTAATTAAAAGGTTAAGAACCATTTAAAAATATTTAAAAAAAAAAAATACTTAGCATTAAATATGTAGAGATAATTGTCTTAATGCCATGACAGCCGTAAACCATTTTTGAATAACATGCATATATTTTTTTAATGATTAAACACGCTGCATCTCGCTCAAATATTTAGATTCCGTAAGAAAATGCCCTTTGTCGTTAACGCTTGTCAAAATTAGTTGAAAACGCTGGAAATCGTATTGTTCTGCTGTTTTTAATTACACTGCTCTACATCCACAAAAGACTCTGAAAGCCACTACCCTATCTCATGTATGTAAAATCGGTCGCTGATTCCGAAAATCGGGTTCATTTTTAATTCTATGGGAAGATTTTTGAGTTATCGGCAATTTACCGTTAATTGGCCAATGGATCGACTTAATCCTGTATATCTCTTTAACACATTGAGCCATCTTCGTTCGAGTGACACCAAACGAAAGAAAATTAATTGTTGGTGGTAAGTGGAAAAAAATTCAACAACTATTTACAGCGAAGGTTACGCTACGTTGCGGCGACGGATCCGTTGTACATGTGACGATGTACATACATTTAAATGCCCACAGTTTACTGAGCTGTCAGTCACATACGTCGACGTAGACGGATTGACGTACGCCATGTGTCGGGGCTATTAAACTGAAAAAGGTGTAGATAGTACTTTCCTAGGAGTTATTCAGACAATGGGCAACATTTCATTTCATATAAGTGAAGATGGCAATAAAAAACTCTTTATACTAAGTGCTTCACTAATCGTCTGAGAATTGCAGAAGTATGCAAAGCCGTCTGCAAATTTTACAGGAGAGCGAAAAGATGTGCCCACTTTGCCATAGAGATGGACCGCTATTTTAAAAACTTGTTACTGAAACAATGTTTTTACAATTTGTATGAGTTGCCACTATGTGTGGAGCTCAGGCTTTTCAAATCTCATGTCAGGCCGTTTGTAAATCGCTATCGAAAAAAATTCAAAACTTTGCAATTTTTTTTAAATAGGTAATTATGAGAAAGTAACTTTTGTTCTAAGATTCACAATTTCGAATCCCATTTTTTAAATCGGATATTATCCTTTTTAATGCTATACATTTTAGAAACCAAATTATCAACTAAATCCTACAAATATTTGTAGTATTAATATTAACTGAAAAGGAATTGGTGCTTTCAAAATGATAATAAAAACTGCATACTTAAGATTTTTAAGGTACTGCTAGGCTAATTAACTACATAGCGCAATACCCACATTGTACAGATAGTATACATACATACATATATATGTAAGTAGATATGAAATTAAAAAAAAAACTTAATCAAAATGCAAATGCAAACGCAAACGCACACACAGTTTTGCTACTATCTTATATACAAAACATAAATAATAACTTATTAGTTATGACAGATATACACAAGTATGCAAATAATATTTAAAAAAGCTATGTTATATGTACATAATTAAAGCTAGCAAAAATATTACAAAAAAAATTCATGTGATCGAGCTTTATAATAGTTATACTAAAGAACTTGTACATGAACCTATCGCACATTTTACGGTACCAAAATTCAGATATAAAAATTATGGCTTAAACTAATGTCTTCTCTATCTAATAATAAAGTGATCAAATTCAGCATTACTTCCGTTTTTCTTTTTTACTTTTATTTTTTACTGTAAAATGAATCAATATCAAATATATCTACATATCGTCGTACCATACGAAAACTAGCATATTTAAAATTTCTGGCGAAAGCTATTAATAAAAAAAATTCTGTACGAAAAGTAACAAGTTCGACTTTTGGCTGACGAAAAATAACAAGTTCGACTTTTGTCCGACGAAAAATAACCAAATCGACTTTTGGCTGACGAAAAGTATCAGTAATTATATACTGTTTTTATATTAAAATTGTTGTTGTTTAAACAAAATTGATAGTTTTCGTCAGCCAAAAGTCGAACTTGTTTAGTTTTCGTCAGTCACAAAAAACCTATGTTAGTTTTCGTATGGTACGACGGTATGTAGTATACCTATTCCCACATAGAAGATTGTCTTATTTAAACTTACTATACTGTCCTTTTCGAACCCCTCTTCATGATCAAAAATAGATAGGCTTCCGCAGTGAAAGCGTGAAAATTTAAAAGTGATTTTATTTTTATCGTATAAAAATCACCTTACTGAATCTTTTTCGAGCCCCTTTGACGATTAAAAGAAATTATTTATCACAAATTGATCATGCTTAAGATCGAAATGTGATAGTAAATAGAGTTAAACTGTATGAACTTATATATTTTTTTTTGTGTTTTCATTCCAAAATAAAATTTACAATAAAATGAGCGATATGTTCATATGTCAACGGCTGAGTAAAATATCACCCTATTTCAAAAATGGTTTCAATAACGTCCTATTTCAGTTTTTTCTATAAAAAACGCCATATTTTAAAAAATTTTTTCAATAACGTCCTAATTCTGATTTTCCTTCAGAAACGCCCTATTTCAGATAAAATTTCATACATATTTCTCTGAAATAGGACGTTTTTGAAACAAATTCTGAAATAGGGCGTTATTGAAGAAAATTCTGAAATATGGCGTTTTTGAAACAACTTTTGAAATAGGGTGATCTTTTACTCAGGCGTGGATGTATAATACAAATATTTTTCTATTTAAAATCAATTGAATTTAATTTCGATTCGTTTAAGACGAAGTTTCGGCAATTTTATTCAATAAACATGCACATTTAGCTATACATATATGTATATAAATACAAATATGTATATTTTTATGTTGAAATGTGTAAGCAAAGTATGCCCTGGGGTAAATAGGACTACGAATTATTCAGTTACTTGCTTTGAAAATTTCCTTTTGCAAAAAAAAATATAAAAAAGTATAAAGAAAAGAACATAATATATAAAAAAAAAACATTATTTTCCTATTACAAATCGCTAACAAAGGATGAATGGAAATAAATGAAGAATTTAAAACAAAACTCAATACATCTACAAATTTTGTATATGCACTGAAAATTTTTTTTGCTCATTTAAATTTTTTTATGAATTCCAATAAAATATTATTTTAGAATTTATTTTCAAATGGTAGTATCACACAGGGCTGCACATTTACGTTATTTTTTATCAATAACCGAAAAAATATTTTGTTTTCAATTCAACTTTGAAAAATTTTAACGTTAAGTGCTGAACAAAAAATACTGTTTTGATAATTATCAAAAAAAATTATGAAAAAAAATTTCGTTTTGTTGATTACCAAAAAACAAATATTGAAAAAATTTTGTTTCGGTAGCCAACAAAAAAAATTATCAAAAAAATAACGTTAATAAAAATTCAAAGTAAAATGAAGCCGTAAGCCCGAAACAAATTTTTATTATTATTATGTTTTTGATAATCAACGAAACAAAATAATTTTGATAATTTTTTTTTGATAATCAACGAAACGAAATAATTTCAATAATTTTTATTTGATATTCAACAAAACAAAATATTTTTGTTGATATCGTTGTGCAGCCTTGGTATCACATACTAGACATATACGCCGACAGTGATTCCGGCGGCGGCGGCGCCATTCCAAAAAAATTTCGGCGGCGGCGGCGACGCCGGCGTGCTTTTTCGCGCCGGCGCGCCTGCCCCAAATCTACAAATCACAATCCTTATTCAAATATTAATTTTATTTAGTTACCTTAATAGCGCTGGCTGAATGGAATAAATAAACTAATTTCCACCTTAAATTGTTGAAACTTTTTTATTAACAGCAAAAAACAATTGTTACCTACATAAACTAAAATATAAAATAAAGAAAATAAATATTAAAGAATATACACAAATCCATATGTAAGGGTAAATTTAAATTCATTTGCTTATTTTGTATGATAATAAACATGCATACATATATTTACATATGTACATATTTATATATATATAAGGCACTTTAAAATAACTATATGTATATGCAGTGTTGGAAAAAATAATAGGGACAAAATTTTGCAATTCTCCATTTATTTCATTTTAAGACCAAATAATAATTACCAAATATTGATGCTTACACGGAGAGGACATGCTTCAATGACTCTGGGGTGGTTTTTGTATAATAATTTAATTTTTATGAATAAAAATAATGAAATGTATAATTTAAGTTGGAAATAATAATAGGGACAAACTTTAAATTCGATTGTTTTTTTTCAAATAAACTACAATATTACTGCTGCAGCTCGATTTAAACTAATGTTTAGTTGAAGCTCCTTTATTTTTTATAACTTCCTTACTTCTTCGTGGCATAGGGTTGACCAAATCAGCGCAATTTGAAACTGGTATTAAGTACCAAGCTTCTTTAATTTTTTTTCCATAACTCTTGCTTATTTTTCCATTTTTGATCCCCCATCGTCTTCTTTTATATTCCCTATAGGGCTGAGGTTCGACAACTGTGAGGGCTACTCAAAAGCAGCAACTTTCTTACGTTCAAACTATGAGTTTTCGATTCTGGAGGCATGTTTGGGACCATTTTTGGCATCTAATGATATCAAGGAGGGTTGAAATGGTGCAGTTTTGAGTAGAACAATTAGCAACAGACCTCGAGAAGTAGGACTAAATGGAAGAGATCCCAGAAAAGTTCCGTATCTGAGAAAAAATTATGTAAGCCAACGAACTGAAATTTTCCAGTAGCTTAAATTCTTTAGGACTGAGGCTAGTAAAGTAGGGAACAGCCAAAGTTTTTGTTAATAACTTTTAACCGGCAAAAAACAAAACATTTCCGCATTCAGCTTCGTGTTCCTGAGGTCAAAACACGTCGATTGGTTCCTTTTTTTTTTTAATTTTGAAGAACTTTAGCAGTTAGCAAAACTAGGAAAATATGTACACATCTCGCTCTATACGGGTATGGCGCGCCAGCGCACGCCGCCGCGCCGATACGCCGATTTCACGGATTATGGCGGCGGCGGCCGATTATGAAGGTAATCGGCGCGGCGGCGTCAATCGGCGGCGTATATGTCTATCACATACATAAAAATTTTTTATATTTTTTTATATGAAAATTTTTTACAGTGCTTTCATTTTTTGATTTTTTTGTTATTGTAAATTTCGATTTCTTACGGCAGTGCTACACTCTTAGAAATTTTCGTGTAATTTTGCATACAAAAAGGTAGGTTACTTTTTTCCTACCTTATTATGCGCAAAATCGCACACTGAAAAATTCAACAGATAAGCTGTTTAAATTTAAACAATAAAAGTGTAAAGCCTACACAAACAAACTTTAAATCTAAACACCAATCGAGTAATAAATTGTAATTTCGCATATAAGTTAAACAAAATTACAAATTCACTATGTAATTTTACTCCACTCAATTGTAATTTCGCGCACGAGATTTGAAATTACAATTTCTGTATGCAATTTTAATCCAAAATGCGTGTAAAATCGCATGATATGCTCACTTTTGCTGAAAAGTGCGTAAAATTTCGTTTAGAACTGTAAATTACACAGTTGTAGTGTAAATCTATGAAAGAAATGTAATTTTCAACTAAAAATTACATATATTTTGGTAGCATATTTACACGCAGTTTTTAGAGTGTAGAGCTCCTATACAAAGTGCCTTTGCTCTGCACATTCAATATGAATCATAGGCACATATGTACATATAAAAATTTTTTATATCTGAGTGCTTATGGGAGTGCAAAGAAAATCATCATATATATATTATTTCTAATTGGTGTTTTATAAATATCCCTTTTTCTGCTCACATAATTTACCAAAATTAATAAGTAAGGCATCGTTTTAAAGGTATTAATTAGCTATGCATGCGAAACGGTGTTTTATTGGGCGTGGTACTTTTTTTCTAATAGTATTTTGTAAAAATAAAATGTTTTAAACTAAAAGATTTGCGAATAAAACTATGCCTTAAGAATTATTTTATTCTAACAAGAGTGCAGTGTTAAATACAAATTTCAAATGTAGATGTCGCTCCAGATGAATAGTCGTGTATATTTTAAAACACTTTTATAAGCTTCAGCTGTATGTTTGTATGTAAACATCACATTATTTTAGGCGAACACGTGTGTATTCATACTTACGCTGAATGGGGGTTTTTCAGCATGGGATGTGCTTATTTATACACAGCTGTTCGTAGTTCAATATATGTATATGTATTTATAGTTTTGATCAAATAACGGTTGTACGTAAGACCATAAAATATTGAGACAGATATGGACTTACATAAATCAAAACGATCACGATGAAAAAAAAATTGATTGAACGGCCGGTCGTACATAATCTAACTGGCGCACAAATAGAAATATTTTAATGAAATTTGGTACACAGATTCTAATGGGATCAGAGAAGGTTGGGGTTGAAAATAAGGCATATCGTCGTTTAAAGTGCATTTTTGCGTAACAGGTATTTTCATTTTCGCGTAGCGGACATTGTTTGAACTTTACAGGAGAGCAAAAAAACTATTTCATTTAAAAACCGTTACTTATTTCTGCGTACAAACTTAAATTTAAATAGTTACGTAGATCAGTTTGTTAGCCATAACATCAACTTAGTGTAAAAAAAGAAACAAATTGAATTATTAGGACTCTTTTTTTTCATGTGCGGTTGTGCAATTTTTATTTGGCACAAAAATCACGCACAATCGGTTATGAAATGGCAAAATGTTCACTATAATTCTTATTTTAGCATTTTATAAAGAAAAAATGTAACAAAACTTGTACATATATTACATTTTAAACTAAAATTCATATTTTTAATTAAGAAAACGTAAGTTTGTTTACACATAGGTGGAGAACTCTTAAGGTAAATGTGGTAAATTGTCATAAAAGCTATGACAATCGGACGGCATCACTCTTTTAAGTTCTTGTAAATGTTGATATTTACGTTTTGTAATATTGAGGTGACCTTTGTGGATTGGATTAGGAATATCCGTGTCTATCTGGTTCATAACCTGACTTGAATGTCTTATAAATTTTCGCATAAGAATCATGGCCTACAAAAAACATGTTTTTATCGCAATGTAATACATTAATTTTTATACACAGCTGTAATAGTACACAGATTTAAATATTTTTATGAAATTTCGTATATAGGTTCCTATCCAGCTGGGACGGTTGAAAATGGGCGAAATCGGACCACGACCACGCCCACTTTTATATATAGGTATTACAAAGGGGCTCAATAAAAACATTTTGAGCGATATCTTCGCCAATTATAAAGATAATTCAATGAAATTTTGTGGCACAAGTACCACGATAGATAGAAAACCATAAACAGAAATATCTTGGAAAATGGGCGTGGCACTGCCTCTTATTATACAAAGGACTCTACGAGATTTCGGAGCCCATAACTCGACAAATAATTGAGATATTATGACGAAAATTGGTGGACTTATTTCTACCACTTGCGATAGTATATGTGCAAAATTTTAGCGAAATCAGTTTATAACCACGCCTACTTTTTAATCAAAATTTTTCTCGAATGCCCTTCAGAAATTTGTAACGTGACATCTCTGTAACTAAAAGTCATGAAGGGATGAAATTTTATAATAACAAGAATATTTATACGTTTAGTCGGATTATTGATACGAATTTTCAAAATGGGCGTGGCTGCGCCCACTTTATGCGGCACGGCCTTTTTTAAATTGCACCGTGTTTCTAGCAAACGTAAAAAAAACTATGAAAGCTTATAATATTTGGCTCCACTCGAACTAAGGCTTCCTTTCTTGTTTTGTTTTTTAATTTTTGATAACTTTAGTCATAATTTGGTTGGGAAAATTGTAAAGATTGTAGCAAAAAAACGTAGCTTACCAATTAGCAACTTAATTAATTTGTTTAAAATAATACCTGCTTGATATTTACCTGACATTATTTGTTGAAATAAGTTAACTTTTGCTCCCTTTCATAAAAATTCGCCATTTAATTTATTTATCTAATAACATATAACTTCGCTTATATGAATGAACTGAAATCATACGCGGTAATGCTGCCAAATTTTAACAATACCCTTCATACGCGATTATGCAATTTACTGTTATTATGCGTTTTTGTTGTTAGAATTGCAATGTTTTGGTATGGATCGATAGAGCTGAGCGTCAGGAACTCAGGGTTGGAAAATCTCATTTTTGGCAAAAATGTCCCTTACTCGAAAATGAAAATACCTGTTACGCAAAAATGCACTTTAAACGACGATATGTATGTATTTCGAAAAACACGTAAAACATGATAATTCAGTCACTAATAAAGTCCGAGTGATGGAATTTCATCCATGCAATGACCTTATGCCGTTATGAGGAAATATGCTGAAATTTAAAAAAAATGGGCCAAGAGGGGAAAATTTTAAAAGATTTATAAGTCAAAACTCAGGAACTGCAGCAGATAAATCGATTAAGCTTCGGCCACTGATTTGCTTACCAAGGCAAACGTGTGGAAAAAAATTACCCAAGTCGGCAGGGACCACATATATGTATGTACATAAAAATATATGTAAAATATATAAAAATATAATGCACATACCTGTATAGGTATGCGATATCGTTGTCACACATATAGGTAATTCGTTGAAAGTTCCATAAGTTCCACCAAACCAAACTGACTGGCGCCACGTATGGTTTGTTATTTTTTGCGCAAGGTGCGCACGGGTCCGGCTAGTTTTATTTTTAATTAACACGCTTTTATTAGCTTCACCTGTATGTATGCAGGCCCGACGAGAGGGGGGGGGCTAAGGGGGTCAATTGCCCCGGGCCCGAGCTTTAGAGGGCCCGGGAATCTCAAAATGATATCCAAGTTTTTGCTTACAGAAAATAAACAAACAACACCTTTAATCACCTTTCGTAGATAGCAATCATTTTAAATTTCAACAAATTTTATAAATCTCTTAACCTGTCTGCACCTCACTTAAGGAATTGTTGGTTTTGGCGTCGACTTTGCAGCATAAATTTGAATTCGTTTTCTCTTGCAACAGAAAAATTTGGTATGATGCAAATTCTTATACAGCGATATGGGTATTTCCTGGGCGTTTCGGACGGTATGTTCGCACGATTTTTTGAACTTTTGAGGCAGAACTATTGCGAAATATTGTATCGTTTTATGATAAAAGGAAAGATTTAGGCCACAGCTAATGATTAAAGTATGTTAGCGACAGAAATTTAGTTTAATGCCTCTGTTTTAGCCACTTAAACTGCGTTCCGGACGCTACAAAAACACGTCCATTTTTTTAAGTGGCTAAAACAGAGGCATTAAACTAAATTTCTAACATACTTTAATCATTAGCCGTGGCCTAAATCTTTCCCTCTTTCATAAAACGATACAATATTTCGCGATATTTCTGCCTCACAAGTTCAAAAAATCGCATACCGTCCGAAACGCCGAAAACAAACGAAGCTTGCGAAGCTAAAATTTGCTTTGGTGCTTCGTACAGTTGAATTCGATTGCTGTTTCACTAAAGCGTTCAGCAGGATCAGTCTTTTGATATACCAAATTCCTACCAACAAATATTTGTATTCCAATTTAAAGAAATTTATTTCATACAAATAAAGCAATATGTATTTAAACAGAATTCATTCAGACCTATGGTCCCATGGACAATACTACTCAGTATGACCCATGGATTCGGAAACTGGATGCGCCTTTTGAACAATACATTTGACCCACCCTAATATGTATATTTCTATGTAAACATATTTACTTGATCTGTATTAATGTATAAATAAATTTAAGTTCTTAACTATGTACATATATATTCATTGAATTTTGATTTTTAGAATTTGTTCATTTAGTATGGAGGCCCGTAGTTATTTTAACCCCGGGCCCGGATTTTCTCTCGGCGGCCCTGTATGTATGTATGTATGTATGTATGTATGTATGTATGTAACTTCATCCCATCCTAAAAGTTGCAAACGTTTAACTCTATTATTTTTTTGAAACATTCACTTTACTTTTATTGTGTTCTCTCCTCTATTATTTCTATTCACCTCCGGATTCGAAACGTGACATCAACATGGGATTCAACCCAACAACATCATATAATGAGATTCAACATTATACTCTATGCTTCATTGTGGCTTTTATGTTACCTCTCCTCAAAATAGCCTCTATGAATTTCATTCAATTCACTCCCGTATGCAAGCCAATAACAGAGAACGTAGATGAACAGAGAAGTTGCAACTACGAATAATCGTGGAAGCCAGAGACCCAACAAAATTCTGTTAGTGCATCTGGTGAATAAAAAATTTTAATTCAACACAGCTGGCTGTTGAAATAACAGAAGTAGAGCGAGTTCGTCTGTAGAAAGGAATGTTATATTAAATTTCTGCACATCTGCTGATATGGCGCATTATTCCTCCCATACACCAATTCCATCGATGCACTAATTTCCCAAAACCGCTGGTGTTTTAACTATTTTCTTATCGAATTTGAATTATAAATAAATTAAAAATTAAAAAAAAATCAATTAAAATTAATTTCAATTTGACTTTACTGGGACTCGAACCTGCGCATCAATGCATTTTCTGTATTAAAAACCATACAAAAATGCATCAGTTTGCTACAACCGGTGAGTATTTTTACAATTTCCACATCGATTTTTTAATTATTTTAAAATTTTCGAAATTTTGAAAATGTAAAAACATTTTGTTGTCCATTTCATCTTGTTGATGGCCAACCCATCAACCTCGTTGATGAGCAACGATCAACCATCTCTATACCTATGCCAATGAAATTTAATTGTCACCCTCTCTGAACAAATAGATGATGCATCAATACATATGTACATATGTACATCTATTGAGCAATAATAAATTGGTGGCTGCTTCAAAACCCTCACCATTCATCTTGGTGTATCGGGGCACAGCAGCTGCTAGACTCTGATGACTGATCAACGAAAATCCTACTGTCCCCCAAACATATCAAAAAATTGTTGTGTACACAAAAGCATCTATTGAATTATAATTTTTTAATACAGAAAGATATGCACATAAAGGCGCAGGTTCGAGTCCCAGAAAAGTCAATTTGAAACTAATTTAAATTGATTTTTTTTAATTCTTAAATTTATTTATAATTGAAATTCGATAAGAAAATTTTAAAATTACTTTGCTGTTTTAGGAATTTGGTGCATTGGTGAAATCGGTGTATGTGAATAAAACTAAGAATATCAGCAGATGTGCACAAATGTAAAGTAACATTCCATTCTACAGCGCGCTGCTAATTTTTTCAACTTTTCTCTCAAATCTGTAATTTACCATCACTCAACTCTGGTAATGTTAACAAGATGCAATAAGCAAAAGCAGAAAAAATGCAAAGACAACTAATTGCTGGAAGTAAAATGAAATCCCCCAAATCGCGCTGCTTTGCTTTTGCTTAACTATACAAGCAAAAACGGCTCAGCTGAAAACTGAAGCGAATGAATCGTGTTCTCGTTTTTAAACGGTTTTATTTAGCTCACCCCGTTTGTTAAACGGTTTTTTTATTATTTATTCTTTATTCTTGGGTCAAATTTAGTAATTCAAATTTCACCCTCTTCCTGTCAACCGATTAATCTGAAATTTTGCACGCATGTATAACCCCGATGACAATGCAATATTATGAAAAAAAAAATCCGCTAGGTGGCGCGTGGGTCGCTATATTTACAAAAATCGCATTTATGGTCCGATTTGGCTGAAATTCGGAACATGTATTACTACCTTGAAAAGAAATATTTTCTTAAAAAAAAAATTCCGCTAGGTGGCGCGTGGGTCGCTATATTTACAAAAATCGCATTTATGGTCCGATTTGGCTGAAATTCGGAACATGTATTACTACCTTGAAAGGAAATATTTTCCTAAAAAAAACTTCCGATAGGTGGCGCGTGGGTCGCTATAGAGGCGTTGGACTGCAATAAACTAACGGGCAAGAAACCTTGCAATAATGAAGCACTAAATGAATTAAACAGAATGCGAAATAAAAACTAAAAACTAGAAAATAAAAATAGGTAAAAAAACTTTTTAAGTTAAACGGTTTTATGTTATACATACATTGCAATGTTTAAGATAAATGTACTAAAAACCAAAAAATAATAAAATAGATACAGTCGTGGGAATTATAAACATTTGCATAGACTAGACTAAAATAAAACCGGGGGGCACGTCAATTGTCTACAAATTATCGACTTAATGTGCGATAGAAGAATCGTTTAATTCGTCGTTAGGCAGTTGGCCCGCAGACGGTGAGGAAATTACTTATTATTTTCTTGCTCATGGAAATTCCAATAGTTATACACTCCATGTTAATAAAAGAGATGTTTCAACTAGTTTATCGTTGGACATTCACACGAGGAATCGTTTCACTGCTCGTAGTTTGTCTTTAATCGACAAAACATATGATAAAAGTACTACTCGCTCACCACTATGAAACCCTAAAACTCGCTTATAATCGAGCTTGCTAGCTTTTTTCCACATTCTGGCCCTACTTATCACACGTCCATCGTTTTCGGTTGAACAACTGCCTAATTATAGTGTAATATTACAAAACAAACATTTTAATCAACGATTGTAGACAATTGACGTGCCCCACGGTTTTATTTTAGTCTAGTCTATGCAAATGTTTATAATTCCCACGACTGTATCTATTTTATTATTTTTTGGTTTTTAGTACATTTATCTTAAACATTGCAATGTATGTATAACATAAAACCGTTTAACTTAAAAAGTTTTTTTACCTATTTTTATTATGAAATGAAGAAGAGCATCAAAAACGTAAACAAAATAAACCTTTTTGTAAACATAAGCAATTAGTAAGTTCTTAAAAAATATTAAATAAAAGCTTTAAATATATGTTTTCAATAGTTTTATTTTGTTGTTATTTTAGGAAATCATCGAAAGCGACGAGGATGACCTTATATTACTGGTAAACTGTGCTATATTGATGGCCGGAATGGAATAAAATATGAGAAATCGATGCCAACTATGCCCTTGCATCATTAGAAAAATTGTGCAATCTATTTTTCGTTTCTTTTTTGCCATTTTCACTAACGATTTCCACGATTTTTTTTCAACACGCAGCAAACGTCAAAATTTCTTTAAGAAATAAATGCTCGATGATATATTTCTTGGCAAAACCTGTGTTGCTGTTTTCGCATAACGTTGAAAAATAGTATTAAAAAAGTGTACTAAATTTCTTGAGAGGTCGATACTCGCTCAAGAAAGTTTCACAAGAAAAATTTCTTAAGCATTTCTTGTACGTCATTTTATATGAAACTTTTGCGTTTCTTGAGAGGTCGATACTAAGCTTAACTCGGCTGGCCGAGTTTGCTAATTTACTTTTCATTAGCAAAAGCAAAGCAAAAGCAAATGCAGCAAAAGTAGCTAAGCAATTTCAAACCCTGGTTCAAATTCTATTTATAGCACGGTTGCCGAACTTGGTAATTACCAAAATAGGTTATTTTTCGCTGTTGGTTTCTTGGTAACTTTCGCAATTTTTGTTTTCAAGAAGTTGTTTACTATTTTTGGTATACAAGAAAAATATGGAAGTGATTATAGGACAATGAGAATAATTTGGAGCGCTGGAGTGAATATGCACAGGCAAATAAAGAAGAGCATATCTCCGATTAAAAACTGAAATAGTTTTGCTTCGATAGACATAGTACATATTAGTTGATATTTTTTCGTTTAGGCTTCATTTTTGAGCTCTTATGACCAATGTTTTTTTTTTTTATAAGGAAAAAATTTATGTGAAAAATTAATATTTTTGGTAGAAGTTATAAATACATATGTATGTAGATCTATTTCGGAGATCACCACATCCCTTCATCAGACTTCTTTTTAACACGCTTTTATTAGCTTCACCTGTATGTATGTATGTATGCATGTATGTATGCATGTATGTATGTATGTATGTATGTATGTATGTATGTAGCTTCATCCCATCCTAAAAGTTGCAAACGTTTAACTCTATTATTTTTTTGAAACATTCACTTTACTTTTATTGTGTTATCTCCTCTATTATTAACACGCTTTTATTAGCTTCACCTGTATGTATGTATGTATGTATGTATGTATGTATGTATGTATGTATATATGTATGTATGTAACTTCATCCCATCCTAAAAGTTGCAACATTTAACTAAATTATTATATCTTTCAAACATTCACTTTTTTGTGTTCTCTCTATTATTTCTATTCTCCTCCGGATTCGCAACATGACATCAACAGCCCAACGGCATCATATAGTAGGACATTCAACATTATATTTTATGCTACATTGCGGCTTTTATGTTACCTTTCTTCAAAATAGCGTCTATGAATTTCAATTCACTCCCGTATACAAGCCAATAAGTAACAAGCTTGCAGGGTACGGAAAAACTCACTCACGAACGCTCAAAAATACATTCTTCTCAAATCACAAACAAATGTTCAAAGAAAAACGTATAACCACTCAAATAGCGAGCGAACTAACGCACAACAGCCAGCGATCGCTCATAGCGATGGCGATAAACTCAATGCATAAATTCACTCAAAAATAAAGCTTGAAGCTTTCTGTTTTGGGTTTGTTGTATTTGCAATGAAATCAACCGCATGTACAATGTACATACATACATACGTATGCAGAGCAAGAACTGGTTTTGTGTTTTGTGTAACAAGCTTTCTGTTTGTCGTTGTTGTGTTTGCAATAAAAACAATCGCATGTACATACATATGTATGCAAAGCAAGAACTGGTTTTGTTTGTAATTCATTTAATAGTAAGTGCTGAATCAACGAAAAGGAACCCTAATTACATTTTTATACAATGTTTTGTAAACGTGAGGTGAAAAAAATTTCTCTAAAAACAAAAAAAATAAAAAATAAAAATAAAAAATAAAAAATAAAAAATGCGCCACTCGGGAATCGAACCTGAGCTCCTTGCTCCGTAGGCAGCATACCTCACCATTACGCTACAAACGTATTCGGAGCTTTATTGTCTAAATTCGAATTTATTCAATCAGGTTTCTTTTTTTTTTGTTCTTTTCAAATGCTTCACCTCAACTTCTCTTCACTTTCTGATTGTAAAATATAACAAAACGTTTGGGAAGCTAGTTTGGAAAACCTTGAATAAAAGGGTTTGGAAAATATTGCATAATAAGCTAGTCAGTGGCGCACACAGAAAAAAATTTTGGGGGGGTTTTCAATATCCAACGGAAAATTAAAAAAAAAATACTTAAAACTCGTCCAGACAATTTTTACTTAAATTTATGTTTGGGGAGTGGACCTACGTATGCACACATTAAATAAAGGCACCTTTTAAATCTCAATTCATTGCATTTTATCTGTATTTAAACTAAAACTAACAAGTAAGGAAGCCTAAGTTCGAGTGGATTCGAACATTAGATATTCAGCTGTATTCTTTCATTGTTTGTTTGTATTCCCATCTGTATGTATTTGATGTGTTGTACTTTATAAAAAGCGAGTGCTGCATAAAGTGGACGTAGCCACGCCCATTTTCAACATTTTTATCAGTCATTTAACTAAGCATATGAATATTATTCTTTGTGCAAAATTTCATTCCTTTATGATTTCTAGTTGCAAAGATGTCACGTTACAAATTTCCAAAGGGTGTTCCAGAAATATCTTTGCTAAAAAGTAGGCGTGGTCATAAACCGACTTCGCTAAATTTTTGAGCATGTATTACCACAATTTATTAAAGTGTACAAACTGATTTTCGTCATAACATCTTAATTATTTGTAGAGTTATGGGTTCCGAAATCTCCTAGATTCCTTCGTCTGAAAAGAGGCGGTGCCACACCCATTTTCCAACATTTTTCTAATTTTCGTTTTATGTCTATAGTTGGATTCATGAAACAAAATTTCAATGACATCTTTATATTTGACATAGATATCGCTTAAAATATTTTTATTATGCCCCTTAATAGTTCCCATATACAAATTTGGGCGTGGTTGTCAATCGATTTTGGAAATTTTTCGTCCAAACATTTTCCTAAGTAAGTAAATTACGCGTACCAAATTTCGTCGATATATCTGCTACGGTTTCTGAGTTATGACCTATAAAACTTTCAATGTTTGCCCCTTAATAAGTGGGTGTGGCACCGCCCATTTTCCAAAATTTCACCATATTTCTTCATAAGGGCCTGAGCTGAATACGTAGGTTAAATTTTGTCACTCCAGCTCTATTAGTGACAGAGATACAAAATATCCGATTTTTACTATATGTGGAAAGTGGGCGTGGTCACGGTCCGATTTCGCCGATTTTCAATACCAACCGTCCCAGTCTCGATACCAACTTGTATTCGAAATTTCATTATGTGATTAAAACTATAATACTCTGTGTACTAGTACAGCTGAGTATAACAAACCTTACCTAATATCCACAGCATACTTTTAGGGAAATGTCTCCACACTGCTTGTTTATAAACATAATCAGTAGTTCTTGACAAACATTGGCAATGTATATCCACGAATATTCATAGATTTTACAACATGCATTTACACAAATATTTGCGCATGTACCATCTTTTATAAAATAATTTTTTGTATGGTGTTGTCAAATTTTGGGGGGGGGGGGGGGGTTTAACCCCAAACCCCCCCTTGAGTGCGCCAATGAAGCTAGTTTACTTCACTGCATATTGGGATTTTTGGTAGAAGTTATAAATACATATGTATGTAGATCTATTTCGGAGAACACCACATCCCATCAGACTTCTTTTTACTTTTATTCTTGCGTCCGCATAAAACATCCTTTAATGAAAAATTTCACTAAAAAGTTAAAAATAAATAATAGCTTAAAAAAACTAGAAAACACGCTTTAATCTTAAAAATCGTACTAAAAATTGAGAAATAATTTAATTAGAAACAAAATGATGAACGAAAATATAAGTATTTAAGGAAAAGCGTGGGGGTGCTCAATAATATTTGAACATGAAAATATTCGATTCGTACAACTAGTACAAAAATATACCTAGTTGCGAAATTAAGGAGTACGATATATGAAATCTCAAAAAAGTCAAAATAAAATTATTAGTAAAAAAACACCGATTTTAAATATTTTTTGACATACTGAGCACCCCACGCTTTTCCTCAAATTCTTATATTTTCGTTCATAATTTTGTTTCTAATTAAATTATTTCTCAATTTTTAGTACGATTTTTAAGATTAAAGCGTGTTTTTTTGTTTTTTTAAGCTATTATTTATTATATTTGAAGTGAAAATATGTATCTGTGCCTATGATTCGGAACAAAACAAAAACAATTGTGCTTTGAGTGCCTATGAGGTGAGCAGCCCTGATTTAAAAGATTAAGAATGAACTTTGAATGTATAGGTATGTATATACCCTGCCAAAAAATGTGCGATTAATCCCGAAAGAGATTTGTCCCGGATTTATCTCTTTCGAGAACAATCGGACCACAACTAATCCCCGATTGTTCCCTAACGGGTATAAGTGTAGATTAATCGCTTTCATCCCGAATAAATCGTTGCACCATACGAAAACTAACATCAGATTTTTTGTGGCTGACGAAAAGTAAAAAGTTCAACTTTTGGCCGACGAAAAGTAGTAAAATCGAGTTTTGGCTGACGAAAACTATCAATTTCGTTTAAACAACAGCAATTTTAATGTAAAAACAGTATATAATTACTGATACTTTTCGTCAGCCAAAAGTCGATTTTATTATTTTTCGTCGGCCAAAAGTCAAATGTTCTACTTTTCGTACAGAATTTTTTTATTGATAGCTTTCGCCAGAAATTTTAAATATGTTAGTTTTCGTATGGTACGACGAAATATAAATCTAGATTTCTTAAATGTAAAAATTTTACAAAAATATGCAATGTATTAAAAAAATTGTGGAACAACCGGTAAAAGGAATTGAACACCCTTTCTTTTAATAACAATCATGAATAATAATTTTAACAAAATGTTACCTAAAACACCCTATGAAAAAATCCTTTACGTTACGCTCATGTAATGCATACTCAAAGCTTACAATTTTTATTTATTTATTTATTAAGATTTTTTTTACAAAAGTAAAACATTATTATATTCTCTATTTAATTATGCATGAACATCTCTATGTAAAAGCCCTGCTCAACACCTTTCATTTGATGCCAATATCCTCCAGAAATATTTAGGGAAGTAACAAATAAATATGCTAGATTTTTATAGCTGACCAAAAGAAATATAAATCTGAATAACGGTTATTCAGGCCCAAAACAGTATTTTGATTGTCATAACGGCTATTCAAGCCCAAAACAGTTTTTAGTTGCCATAACGGTTATTCAGGTCCAAAAATTTTTTTGGTTTTTATAATGGTTATTAAGACCAAAAAAAAATGTTTTCTCATGATAATGGTTAAAAATTCCCAAAAGAAGTTAAAGGTTATTTTTGCGTAACCTTTTCACCACACTAGAAAAAATAACCGTTATTTTCGGTGCCTATTTAAATTTTTTTAAAGATTGTTATAAAAATTGCCTTGGCTAACAACTTGAAAAAATCTACATTGTACCCATTCGGGTATACAAATTGATCAATTAGTCTCTTCATAGGACATGCTCGAACAAATGCGATGAATTCACTCCATATAGAGGGATCTAGAATTGGATTAGTCGCATGCTCCCTTGCGATTAATCCCGGACACGTCGCGGATTAGTTGCATTTTTTGTAGGGTATGTATATTGTATTTTTTTTTTTATATTGCATACATTTATAATAAACAATATAAAATTTAGTGCGATTAAACAAAATTACACCGAATTGCTCCCTTCACTATCATACTCCGTCTCATCCTCATTCCCATCTGCAAACTCGGCAACTTCATCATCATTAACACTCTTCGACTTAATAAGGAGCATTTCCTCATCATTACCATCATCATAATTATCTTTAGCACCATTTATATTTTCTGCATCATTCTGTGTACTTTGTTGGCCGCGTTCATTGGCTGCATTTAATAGCACCCGCATTGTATATTTGTTAAAGTCACAACTAAAAAGAGAAAAAAAATATAATTAAGAGGAGCTTATTTATTTCATTTAAAGCAGTACAACGAAAAAGCTTACATGCGATTGAGCGACTCGTATTTCTGTGATAGGCTTTCCTGCAGTGATAGAAGAGCATGGTGTTGTAACACATCGCTCTTATTACCGTGTGTAGATAGTAAACTGCAACACCAATTCAAATAGAATTCTATATGCGTACTTGTTTGTAAACCCCGGGCTACAGTTTGCAACAGCGAATGCGCAAAATCGTCGGGCAGAGTGGAGCATATTAATTTTACTATATTTTTTGAGGAAAAAGGAGAAAAATAGAAGTGAATGAAACACGAATGATCTCGAATGGAAATGTCCCGAATGATCTAATGATCACAATTATTATTATTTTTTTATCCATAACTATGTACGATTAGATGTAAAATACACTTTTGCAAGGAAGTATAGTCCTTACTAATTCAGCTTTTAAATATATATGATTACTGAATTTGGTTTTGCTTTTCTCATACATAATAAATACATACATATATGCTCACCACGAGAATTGTTTGCCCATCCAAATCTAAAATACTCGTATGCATGTACATAAATACATAAATACATACATACATATGTATGTACATATGTTTTTTTAATTTTTTTCTAATTTTGATAATTCTACTAGAGGTTCCCGCGAGTTTCCAATCACGTCTCTTTACAAATATGAAAGTTTATTTATCACATTACTTACATATTTAGGTAATGAAGATGTTATAAGTTTTTCGGCTCTAAATTTTTTACTTTATACATAAATTAATTCTGATTCTGTTAATCTCTCTTGCTTTTCCGTCTTAGATAAAAGTCGGGCATAGGTAGAGATTTTTTTGGACATGTTTTAGTTAAAATACGAATTTTCAATTCTGACTTACCATCTTTAAGCGGGACCTTCTCTACAACCATATATATAAGATCAGGTTCATTAAGTTTCAGCGACATAATAAGCGCTTGTGAAAACTCCTTTTTGTCCACAGAGTCGTGTATGGCTTTTGGCGTCACCTCCAGAGACAAATGTAACGGATCGAAAACCACGCCTGAAAAATATGGATTTTGAGTAAGAAATTCCATAAAGAGTATTTTTAGTATGTATTATATTATTGTTCTTGTTGTTGTCAGAGCAGTATATTTTTTTAATTTGCTTTGCAAATACAGCCGAACGGTGCAAAATATTACTTTCAGAAGGTGAAAAAGTAAAATTTTCTCTCATAGCTATGAAATCTTGGGAGTTGATGCGTGTGATAATGTATGTGTATGTGTATGTTCAGAAACGCAGCATGAAACGCAACAGCGGCAGTAATTGTTTGTTTGATGATCGTGATGAGCGGCGCTTCATGCGAAATTTTATGGACGCTCTGCTTGTACTACAAAAGCAGGTTGCGCTTCAAACTGAGTTTCTGAACAAAGCCAAATTATTTATTTCCATGAATAAGCTAAAATCGATAATTTTGTTGGATACACTTACATAAATGGCGGTTATAGTTCGATATGAATGGAATAAAATTTCCCAACAGACCAGAAGCTGAGCGCAATGTAATAGGACTTGAGAACAAGCTTATAACAATTGTCCATTGTAAGCTTATTGCAATAACACTTTTTATAAGTTTAATTGTAAGCTGATTCACAAGCATGCTTGTAAACCGCTTGTTATAAATATTTTTTCAGGAATGCTTAAAAAAGCTTACACTTCACAAACTGTTTTCAATGCCCAACAAGCATTCCTGTAAGCAACTTCGTACATATGCATGCTTGTTTGAACGTGCACGATTTAGTAATAAAGAGACATTGAAACGCAACGCAACAGATACCAGAAACAAAAAATTAAATATTTATTAAAAAAAAAGGTATACTAATAATTGAAAATGAATTGGCAGTTGTAGGCACAAATTTTTCCAGAGATTATTAAATTTATTTAATTTAAGTCCTCCATAAATTAATCCAATGTAATACTCCATGGATTACTCTACTCGGGTGTGATGCAAAAATCACTTGTGGGTAGCTAAAATAAAGATGTTTTCACATCAAAAATAAGATGGAAAAGTCTCCAAAATCACAATGGCTGTGTTGATCTAAATAACACAATTATTCATTCAGATGATAAAATTGCTACTATTTTGAAACCGTTGCGAATTCTTAATATATATATATACATATATTTTTTTTTTTTTCAAATCTGTAACTTACAATTAAAAATTACAAGCTAAGAAAAAAGAAAAGGCGACCGAAAACTTTAAATATGTAGCTCTACTGAAAAATTAAAAGTTTTTGAGTTGTAATACGTACGTACTATTGAAGTAAATCAGCAATATTTTCTCAAGCCTATGTGTAGGTACATATGTATGTATAATGGTTGGTATGCACGTACATATGTACATGTAAATGCAAAAATCAAATGCCCACAAACTATGAAAGGATTGATTGTCATATTTTAGGACTGTTGATATCGAAGAATATGAAATCATAACGCCAACGCTAGTGTCAATCACCCGACTCACCATCATTCGAATGACGCACTCAAAAGCATGATGGTGATTCTATTCAGCGCTAATGTTTTTCTTTCATAATTCATATGTGTGAGATTTTTTTCCTTCACTGGAAATATTTACATACATATGTACATATGTGTGCATATATGATTTATTTACCCTTATCCAAGGAGAACAGGCAAAGTCCTTCGGTGCAAGCCACGCCATAAGCTTGCCCAGTTGGCATGAAACGTACTGCAAATATTTTTATTTTCGGCTTAACACTTCGGCTTGCCAAATCACCCTTTTGAACGCCGGGCAAGCCTATTACCACATTACCGCCTTCAAGTTCCTCACGCCTCTCTACTAAAGCCATATTACCAAATTCAGTTAAATTGCGACGATTTATATATTCCTTAAATATATTAATATGTATAAGTAATATAGCCACCAAGCATCAATATTTGATTTAATTTCAATATATGTATGTAAATGTGAGTAGTCCACTTTCAAACAGGGCTATGTGAAGTTCTTTTCCGATTTTGAGTATTTAAAGTAGTAGTAAAATGTACTTTTGTTCTTGCTTCGGCAGAACGTATACTAAAATTGGAACGATACAGAGAAGATTAGCATGGCCCCTGCGCAAGGATGACACGCAAAATCGTGAAGCGTTCCACATTTTTACTTCCTCTTGGACTAAACAAAAAATACTCGAACTATACAATAACATTTTTAACACCGGAATAATCCCTTTCGCATGGAAAACAGCCACAATAGTGCCCATCCCGAAAAAGCAAAAAGACCCCACCAAAATCACAAGTTACCGGCCGATATCTTTACTTCCTTGTCCATCCAAAATCTTAGAAAAAATTATCGCCAAGAGACTTGCCTGGTACCTAGACGTAAGAAAACTTATCCCACCAAACCAATTAGCATACAAAGCAAACAGCAGCTGTCAGGATGCTTTACTCCACATCGATTACTATACTTCCAAAGCACTATCCGAGGAACCACATTTCCGTCTTATCCATTGATTTCGAGAAAGCTTTCGACAGGATTGGCGCACACATAGTAATTGAAACACTTACATCTTGGGGTATCGGACGCAAAATCCTGGCTTAGATCAGATCGTTCCTCCACAACCGCCGCTTCAGAACCAAAGTCAACAACACTTTTTCCGACATCAAACAACTACACAACGGCATACCGCAAGGCTCCCCTCTGTCCGTCATCCTATTTCAAGTCGCTTTTCACAAGATCAGTACTATCATATACAAATTCAAACAACTAGACCACTGCATATATGCCGATGATCTATACATATTAGCCAAAAGCAACAACAATGCAAACAATAACACGCTTTTCCGAAATGTAATTAATGAAATCTGCGAATGGGCAAATATAGCCGGAGCCAAAATCAATTTCACTAAGTCATGCATCCTGCACATCTGCCGCAAACACAACTGCAACCCAACATACTTAAACATTGGAAACAACCACATCAAACTCGTCGAAAAACACAAAATCCTGGGTATAGTCTTCAGCAAAAATTACAGATGGAACAACCATATCACGTACTTAAAAAAGTCACTCATAAGCAGGACCAACCTCATCCGCTATCTAGCAGGACGAAGCTTCACACACACAAACACACTCACATACCTATTCAAAACATTAATCCTAAGCAAAATAGATTACGGCTTACTTTTATATGGAAACAGCCCAAAAACATCACTCAATGTCATTAAACCTCCATACCACCAAGCAATCAGAAGCAGCATATACGCTTTCCCCACCACCCCGATAAGCAACATGCTGGCAGAAACAGGTTTTCCTTCGATAGAAGACAGAATCACAGAAAACAGACGCAGATTGCTTGCAAAACTACTGTGTGATCACTAGGGCAACCAAAAAATTGCTCTAAAAAATGCTTTTTTGGCGCCAAAAAATTGCCGTTAAACTTAAAGAATTGGCACTTTTTAGCTTTAAAAATTTTTTATTTCAATTCATTTTCTTTAAACGTAAAACATAATATTAAAATGTATGTAAACCTTAGGTACATGTTTTAAAACAAATTAATTCAAATTGTCGTTAAACTTAAAGAATTAGCCTTAAAAATTATTTTATTTCAGTTCATTTTCTTAAAACATAAAACAAAGTAAAGTAAACTAAAATAAAATAAAGTAACAAAATGCAAACTCTTAGGTACATGTTTCAAAAGTGAAAGACAATAGCCGGAATCGTAATTTGGCGTTAGGTCGGTCGCGCGTTGATCGTACCTCAAAGCCGCTTCACACTGACATTCGATATTAGATGTTGGATTGAAAACGTGTTCACCGCCACTAATATATTTTGTTGAATTTTTTCATAAATTTCATAATTTTTCATCAAAAAAAAAAACAAATTTAATTTACTTAACTTACTTTACGACTTAGTAGAGAAATGTTCAACTCAGTCGTTATATAGGGTTGCAATGAACATACGATATTACAAAAAATTTACGATCAAACGCTTGAGGTCACAATGCGATTTGCTTCATATATTTCCATACATTTCTACTCACCTGTCAAAAGCGCGGCCGACCGAACGCCAAATTTGGATTCCGGTATAAAAAATCTAATTCATATTGCCACATACGGCATCCCCGATCAACACAACAAAAAATGGGAGCGAGAGCGGAGCTCGCAGGAAAAAAAATTGGGAGTTAGGAGCAGAGCCAGGAAAAAAAGGTTTGAGAATGGAGCAGGAACGTAGCTAAAGAAAACAAAACTTTTGCTCCGATGCCCTGGTTGTGAAGATTAAACGAAATATATATGGGGGGTTAGATTACCCGACGTCTATACACACCATATCTGGAGCAATTCAATTGACAAATTGAAGCGATTAGCCAATCAGAGAGCAGAAAATCCGTAACATATTTTTTCCGATTTTTTTTGTGTAATTTTTTCATTTAATAGTGTAATTAGCATAATTTAGCATTTATTATGAATTTGGCAATTTTTAGCTCTATCAAAAGTAGGTCAGAATGTATAATTTTTCTTAAAAACTACCCTAAATTAAGCATTATGTGATAGCTACCATAGAAAAAAACTTGCTTGTGCCAATTTTTGGTTGCCCTAGTGATCACCAATCAATAATAAACAAGGATGCTAAAAACGCTATTCAATGCAAAAAAATTCTAAAAATCCCATCAGCCATACATAACATTCTTCTCGAAAATTGCACCGACATCCAACACCTCATCAAACAACACACTAACAGATACCCACCGTGGTCTTTCGATCAAAACTCCTGCCACACTGATCTAACAATTTACAAAAAAGATACAACACCGGACTCCACATACCAACAGCTATTTCGACAACAACTTGCCAATTTCAAAGCGGCCCAATTTGCGATCTACTACACAGATGCATCGAAAGAAGAACACAACACTGCGTATGCAGTAGTCGACTCAAACGGACAAACACTATCAAACCACACAATGCTATCTAATACACCAATTTTCACAGCGGAAGCCGCTGGCATACTAGACGCCCTAGAAATAGCCCAGAGAAACAACAAAAAAGCCGTAATTTTCACCGACAGCCTTGCGGTATTAGAAGCGATTAGAAACACTACAAACGTAAACTGGAATACAATAAATATCATCCGGGACTTTCTACAAGGTCCTAACCGTTCCGAAATCGTCTGGATACCGGGCCACGTAGGAATTATTGGCAACGAGCTAGCAGACAAGGCCGCCAAGCTCGCGTGCAAATCACCCACCACAGCAAGTCCAATTATTGAAAAAGTAGATCTCCGCAGATCTTGTCTGCAAAATACACAGATATACCTAAATGCACAAAGAGCCCAGAATCGGCACTACCACTACTCCAATATTAATCCAGACAACACACCGGCAACCTATCCCACATCAATAGACAAAAAAAAAATTATCACTTTTTCCCGTCTCCGACTTGGGCACACAATCGAAACACATTCACACCTCCTCAGCAGACAAAACAACATCTGCCAGCATTGCAACATCCAAATCACCGTCAACCACCTTCTAATCGACTGCCCCGCGCTAACACATTTCCGTTCAACCAAACTAAAGAACCAGAATCCGATAAAATAAACTCTACTCAAAACTCCCTCGATAGACAACATAAACATCATCCACAACTACATTCGAGCCATCAAAGCCAAGATATAAAATCTTCTAAACAACGCAGCAAATAGCCCTGGCAGCTACCGCTGCAACACAAATACATAATTAAATTCATAATTACCCAATAAACACAAAAGCGAGGATGATATCGTGGCGAATTCGAGATGAATTTGCGGAGGTGAATGTAATTTTTCGGACTCGTATCGAGTTCGAAATGGACTCGAGAAAAATCAATTATCGCAATACCACTTATTAATTTTATTAAATCTTGCTTTGCACGAAAAAATTCCCTGTTGGGCTTTAATTTACCATTTAAAACTCTACTCAAGCAACTGAAAAGCTCGGATTATATCGTGGCGAATTCGAGGCGGATTCGCAGAAGAAGATTTTCTACAATGTATTCGCCAATGAGCCTAAATCTCGAATCGCCAACGATCCGAGAACATAGAAATACGCGAATCGCTAATGAGGGGTGACTCGCCTGGGAATTCGGATTCGCCGATCTATCGTCGCGAACTATCGCCGTGATAATATAATCAGAGGAGCGAGCTCGTCTCGAATTCGAGGTGAATCCGTTGTGTTTATTGGGTAATTATGGAATTTAATTTTAAATAAATAAATACATAAATAAATAAAATGTCCTTTGAGAATATATGTAAGTAAATTTGTAAAAATAGCATTGAATATTGAATACTTTTAAAAATCTCTATACAAAAAGGTTACTCAAGCGCCTAGTTACACAGTTCTTTTGTAGAAAAATAGTATGAAAAATAAAAAAAATTGGTAGAAACGTTTTTAAAACCCTTTAATCCGTTATTATGGGATACAAAATAATTTACATCCTTTCTCCCTTAATTGGCACGTAATCGGCCAGCCAATTCAGGCCGAGCCCAATAGAGCGCGACAGTTGTTTCTGTGTCGTGCAGCATGGCGCCACTTGGGAATACCTAGGGCGGCAGCATCGCTGTCCATCTGATCTACCCAACGCAGTGGAGGTCTCCCTTTTTTTCTTCTGCGTTCAGCGGGTTTCGATAGAAATGATATAATAATAGTTTTATGTTTAAAAGTGGGCTACTCATATATGTACATATGTATGTATGTTTGTAAGTAACTCACATCTAAACCATCTAAACTATGATTTTGTGTTATTTCGAATTTCTTCAAAAGCATAGCCTCACGTGCATGATAAATGCAAATAAATTGCGAATTTCCACCGGCTATGATGCATTCGCCATCAACGGAATACTCAATGGATGAAAAGTATCTATAATACGAAAAATACAAAATATTATAAAAAAAAATTAATATGAAATAATTATTTGAATTTAAGCTATCTCCACTATTTCTGTGCCTGTTAAAATTGATAATCCTCTCTGGCCCATAAAATTTTGATGACATATCCATGTAATGGATGTCATATCAAACAAATTGTAATGATGTATGTATAAAAAATATTGATATGACATCCATAATATGAATGAGATATCTGCTGCAGTTTATTTCATTTTCTTAGACCACACAAATATATTTCTCACCGTTACACTCAATGTGAAAATATTCCAGGAATGTAAAAATTTTGTTTCGCCACCCTGTAAATTGATCAAAAACACTTTTTTCTATAACTTACATAGATGCCTCCTTCAGAAAAGTCCATCCTAACAGATCAAACTAAAAAGTTGTATTTGAATGGGTCAGAATCAAAAGGACCCGTTTTGACCTAATTAAGTTTAAAGTTGATTTCTTATTTTAAATTCAATGCAATAAAATTTATTGTCCGGCCAATAGATGCCACTACAATGTCCCAAATGACTTGGATCTCTATGTCACCATATAAACACTACTAGGAGTTCTCGCTACTGTCGACAATTTTCTAGTAGTTTAGCTACTCCAGAATGCAAAAATATTTTTAACTTTATGATATTTTTTCAGAGATGTAGAATAACACTGTGCTACACCAAAAAAATGCAGGGGCTCTCACATGGCCCATAAATCACTACCTCTTTTGCGGTTTTTCCCCATCACTTCGTTTTTAAATTTTTTGAGTACAAATATAATACAACTCTGAAATTATTGAAATTACAACTTCGAGATGCTATAACTTTCTTGTTTCTTGATCGAATTCAATTTTTTTTTCTTTTATTTGAAAGATGCTACTTTTACCTTTCAAACAAGCAAAATAGTTTGCAAATCGACCTAAAAATGACCAATTTTTGGTCTTTTATTCCAAAAAAAAAAAAATTTAATTTTTCTAAAAATATTGGTTTTCTGCGCGTTTTTATTGGATTTTGAAGTTACAAACAATGGGTTTTAAATCTTTATAACAAAATAAATAAAATCAACTTTCCAAAAAGCAAAAGTAAATTAAAATTGATTCAAAATTACGGTAGTAGTGTTTCATAAAGTGAGTAAGCCTTTGTTTTTGTGTTTTAAAAATGTTTTTTTTTTTTATAGATTAATATTTGCATACAAAGTAGGTATGAACTTTCATAAAACTGAGTATAGAGCGATCTGAGTGTGCTCTTTGTTACTTGTCAGAATTGGTCAGTTTACCTACTTTAAATTTTTTCCCAAGAGATTGGCGTCTATTCATCGACGGTTCAACAAAAAGTACACTTGAAATGTTTATTATGTAATTACATATTCTAGTTTCATTTAATTTTTAAGGTTTGAAGGCTGTGCTTTTACACAACACTGGCATATATCCATCAGTCCCACTGGCCTACGCTACCGATATTAAAGAATCATATGACAGTATGGCTAATTGTAGCTGACTTCAAGGTACTCAATATTTTAAATGGTATTCAGGGTGGAAATACGAAGTATCCATGCTATTTCTGCGAATGGGACATCCGAGCAATTAGCCTATACTACAAACAAAAGGATTGGGCTCCACGTACATCGTTTGTAGTTGGTGAAAAAAATACAAAAATATTCCCTTAGTTAATCCAAACAAGTAAAAGCGCGACTGCCTTCGGCCGTACCGAAGACTTCTTACCTTTCATGAGTGGGGAAATGAAAAGTTACCTATGCATGTATGTACATAGCCTGATTTAGTACGTATAATTTATAATTTCAATTGTGTGGGTTATTTATGGAAGGAGTTATTAGAAAAAATGGTGTCTGAGCTATTTAAATGGAGGAGTTATACGACAAAATGTGTACATCTGAACAATCGGTTGTATGGGAGCTATATGTTACAATGGTCCGATCTTGACAATTTTCGGTAACTCTATTTGGGCCGATATCGGTAAAAATACTTCAAAGTTTCATGTCATTATCTGTTAAAATTGAGAAGTTATACCCCAAAATGTCCATATCTGAACAATCGGTTGTAGGGGAACTATATGTTATAGTGGTCCGATCTTGACAATATTCGATAACCTTGTTTAAGCCAATATGGGTACAAATACTTCAAAGTTTCATGTCTTTAGCTGTTTAAATGGGGAAGCTATGCAGAAATTACACCCCAAAATTTTCATATATGTATATCTGAATAATCGGTTTTTTTCTATATGTTATAGTGGTCCGATTCGGCCGATTCCGACAAATGATCAGCTGCATATAACAACCTACCCGTATTCCAAATTTCATTCAGATATCTCAAAAACTGAGGGACTAGTTTGCGTTCACACAGACGGACGGACGGACAGACGGACATGGCTTAATCGACTCAGCTCGTGATTCTGATCATATCGGTATATATTTTGGCGGGTCCCCCACGCTTCCTTCTGGTACTTTCGACAAAAATTTTTTGCCACAAAGTTATAATACCATTTCATTCTCATGAAAGGCATAAAAAAAAAACAAGGCCTACTCACTTTATGAAACACTACTACCGTAATTTTGAATCAATTTTAATTTACTTTTGCTTTTTGAAAAGCTGATTTTATGTATTTTGTTATAAAGGTTTAAACCCCATTGTTTGTAACTTCAAAATCCAATAAAAATGTGCCGAAAACCAATATTTTTAGAAAAATTTTATTTTTTTTTGGAATAAAAGACCAAAAATTTGTAATTTTTAGGTCGATTTGCAAACTATTTTGCTTGTTTGAAAGGTAAAGGTAGCATCTTTCAAATAAAAGAAAAAAAACTGAATTCGATCAAGAAACAAGAAAGCTATAGCATCTCGAAGTTGTAATTTCAATAATTTCAGAGTTGTATTATATTTTTACTCAAAAAATTTAAAAACGAAGTGATGGGGAAAAACCGCAAATGAGGTAGTGATTTATGGGCCATGATGAAACCAAAAAACCATGTGAGAGCCCCTGCATATTTTTTTTCTGATTTTGTAGCACTGTGTAATTATTATTTCATTTTGAAATTATAAAAAAGTCTTACAAATTTTCTTCAGAATCATAAAAGTCTTTTGATAATATTTTTTTCCTGATGAAAATGATAAAAATCTTCTATAATTATTATCAGAGTTGCAATTATTATAAGAGAAAAAATAAAAATCAGAAAATAATTATTATTGAAAGAAACATATTTTAAGTCCTTCCATAATAGTTATTTCTGAGATTTTTTTTTCAGTCTTTTTGTAATTATTATAAATTTTTTTTTTTTTTTTTATCATCCAATATATTTTGTCAACTGTATAAATAAAATACATCTAACAATTTTGTGGTTCGTTAAAAGTAATTAATAATTAATTATGACTTAATAACTTGGTGGGCATGTATGGATTGCTCTCAGTAGTGCATCCATTTATTGTAGTCCATCAATAAAGATCTGTAAAAGACTTTCTTTTGAGGCGTACGAAACTAGTTGGTCTTGCCGTCAGGGCTAGAGCGAGGGGGTTGGGGTGAGATAGTAGTCTCGTTTTGTATGATGTAGCATACTTTCTGATTTCTTGAGCGACAGTAGGTATCTTTAGGTCACGATGCAGACGGTCGTTTGTGACGTAGTAGGGTGCATTTACAATCATTCTAAGAGTTTTCGATTGGAATCTTTGGAGAATCTCTATATTTGAGTTTGCTGCGGTTCCCCATAACTGTATGCCATAGGTCCAGATGGGTTTTAAGATAGCTGAGTAAAGCAGGAGTTTGTTGTCGATTGATAGTTGGGAGTTTCGATTCATGAGCCAATAAAGATTTCTCAGTTTTATACCAAGAGCTTTTCGTTTGGTGAATATGTGGGTTCTCCATGTTAGCTTTCTGTCAAGGTGCATACCAAGGTACTTTGTTACGTCACTTTGTGGTATATCAATGCCATTGAGTTTTACGGGTGGGCAAGTGTTACGTCTAGTGGTAAACGTCACTTGGACAGATTTTGATTCATTTGACTTTATCCGCCAGTCTTTCAGCCAATGGGTAATTTTATTTAAACTTCTTTGAAGCTTGAGTGAGGCCACATTAGGGTTGGGATCTGCAGCCAGTACGGCAGTATCATCGGCAAAAGTGCCAATAGTAACTCCTTCTGCTATTGGGAGGTCATACGTGTAAAGTAGGTAGAGTATTGGGCCCATTACACTACCTTGCGGGACGCCTGCTAAGCTCTCGTAAAGCTCAGACTGCTCTGCTCCTTCTTTGACGAAAAAGTAACGATTTTGTAGGTAAGATTGTATAAATAGGAAGTAATTTGTAGGGAGAGTATTTTTTATTTTATATAGGAGACCGTTGTGCCATACGCGATCAAAAGCTTGGGATATGTCTAGAAAAGCAGCTGTACAATATTTTTTTTGCTCAAAGGCAGAGTAGATTTTCTCGGTAAGTCTATGTACTTGTTCAATTGTTCCGTGCCCTCTTCTGAAGCCAAACTGGTGATTAGGTATAATGTTACGTTCTTCTATTTTGGGTAAGAGTCTTTTAAGGAAAAGAACTTCCAGGACTTTTGAGACAATGGGCAGCAAACTAATAGGTCTGTAAGACGTTGCCGTATCAGGGGGCTTTCCTGGTTTCAGAATCATTTTCATCTGAGCGACTTTCCATTGTGGGGGTATGAATGCAGTTATTAGTACTGCATTAAACAGTTGGGTGAGAAATTTTATGCCTTCGTAAGGTAAGTGCTTTAGTACATTGCCATTAATAATATCGTATCCAGGAGCTTTCTTTGTGTTGAGTTTCGCTATTACGGTTTTTACCTCCGATATTGCGAATCTTTTTATGGGGAGGTCCATTTGATAGGGATGACTCAGAGTATTTTTCACTTCCGTTGTTGTGCTTAGTGAGGGTTCAATATCATGTGGGGTGAATACTGATTTTAGGTGGCGTGCAAAGGTATTTGCTTTCTCTGCGTCACTTTTCGCCCATTCGTTATTTTCCATTCGTATAGGAGAATTAGAGAGAATCGGTCTTTTTAGCTTACTTGCAGCTTTCCAGAGGGAGTAATCAGTTGCAGCTTTTGCATCAATATTACTGAGGTATTGTTGAACCTGTTTGTTGTGTTCAATTTTGAGGATATTTTTGAGTTCTTTTGTGAGTGCATTCAATCGTTTCTTGTCGTCGGGGTGACGGGTTTGTTGCCACTTTTTCCTCGCGAGTCGCTTTTCTTTGAGCTTAGCTTTTATGTTGTGGGTAACATTTATCCTTTTTTGTCTGGTGAGGGTGGGAGTTGATTTCCACGCAGCTTGTTGGATGCAGTTGTTAAAATGTTCGACTGCTGCCTCTATATCTTCAGCAGATTTCATCGCTAATTTCAAGTCAAGATTAGACGTGATGATGTGTTGGAAGTACTCCCAGTCAGTCTTCCGATTGTAAAGGCTGCATTTATCCGCTGCGGGTGTAAAATTTTTATCAATTGTTACCACGATTGGAGAGTGGTCGGAAGAGAGTTCAAAGCAGGATTTACAAGTTATATCTGACGAAGCCATGCCTTTCACCACGCAAAAATCGATTAAATCGGGAATTTTATTTGTATCTGTTGGCCAATAAGTGGGAGTTCCAGTAGAGAATGGGGTTAAATTGAGATTGCTAATAGCATTGTATAGCTGTCTTCCTTTAGGAGTAATGAGACGAGAGCCCCAGAATGTGTGTTTGGCATTGTAATCGCCGCCAGCTAGAAATCGATTTCCAAGAGTTTTGAAGAAATTTTCATATTCTGCAGTGCTGATTGAGTGCCTCGGCGGGCTATAGATAGCAGTGAGTGTAAGCTGACCACTCGGGTCTTCAATGACAACATTTGTGGCTTGTATAGCATTTGTACGGAACGAATTCGTGTTGTAATGTTTAATACTTTTCCGTATCAAGATACCTGAGCCTCCATGAGCTTTGTTACTTGGGTGTTTTGTGTGGTAAAACTTGTAGTTGGGTACTTCAAAATAGCTTTTGTCCGTAAAATGGGTCTCCGATATGAGGAGTATATCTATATCATGGGTCTGAAGTAGAGCTTTAACTTCAAGTAAGTGTTTGGATAGGCCGTTGGCATTCCAGATAATAATATTTAACGGGTTGAAGATGCACAGTTTTTAGTCGTGAAGGTGACGAGGAGGCTCATCATTGCTGTCATTTGTTGCATGACTTGCTTCAGTAGGTGTATCATTTCTCGCATTTCGTTAGTGTTTTGCGTTGGTGTGTGGGTTTCATTACTATTAGGAATAGCATTATTAGGGTTCGAGCGGGGTGTTACGCCTTTCTTTGCTGCTTGAGCATATGTGACTGGGTATGGCTCAATTTGAATTGGGGTTTCACTTGGCTGTGTTGGTTTCTCCTGAGGCTGTGTAGACGCTTTTTTCCTCAGAGTTGGGTATTTGGCGCTTTGGAGGCTTTTGTATACCATACAGCCTTTGTAATTTGCTGGATGGTTACCCTCACATAGAGCGCATTTGACATCGTCAGATCTTGTCTTTCGCTTGCAATCAGAGGAGAGGTGGTTTCCAGCACATTTTATACATACTGATTTTCGACGGCAGTAGGACTTTGTGTGGCCATATTGCTGACAGTTAGCGCATTGCGGTATTTCACGCTTCGGGTGTGGGGGCTCGAAAGTAATTTTAGAGTGCAGGAGACTTTTAACTTGATATATCTCCTTGTTGTTGGATTCGGGTTTGAGTTCAATAATAAACATAGGAAGAGGCTTTTTTGTGACTCTATGTTTTATGTTCCAAATGTTTGTGACTGAGTGACCGAGATCTTTTAGAGAATCCACAATTTCTTTTGGGTCTATTGTGGAGTGCATGTTTCTGAGAACTACTTTGAAGGCACGTTCTTGCTTTGTTTTATAAGTGTAGAACTCTGTACCCTTCAGTTCTAGTTGGGACACAATGATTTTGTAGGCATCCAAGGATGATGCTTGAACTTTTACCTGCTCCTTACCTGTGAGCTTGAGATCATACGAGTTTGGGGCAACTTCTTGTAATAAGCTCATTAGAGGGGGAATATTAAGAACCTTGTCTATGAATATTGGAGGTGGTTTGGGTACTTTTTCAGCAGGTTGGTTTGGTTCCTCATCTTCTAGAGGAGCAAATTTATTTCGACTTGGTTCATTGGTTCCAAGCCAATATTGGTCGAGCATAGCCTGCTTTTTAGAGTCAGTACCCTTACCTGGGCTATCGCGTTGGCGTTTGGAATTTTGAACAGTTATCCATTCGTTAGTTGGGGTGGCAGTTTGGGATTTCTGCGCTTGTTGTTGTTGGGCATACAGCATTTTGAGTTGCCTTTCGAGGCCTTCAATTTGCTGTTGAACGCTAGGTACGTTAGCGCTAAGCAGGTGGGATGGGGTGAGTTTTTGGGTTGCTCCTAGGGATTTCGGAGTTTGTTGTTGCATTTCGGTTTGGGCTTGTAATTGGGATTGGTTTAGTTGGGGGCCTCCTCCCGTAGGAGGGGTAGGCTTAGTGGGCATTTTATATTGTTTTCTTACTTACTTTTTCTTTTTATAAATTATTATAAATGAGAAATTTTGTTTTATATCTTCAAAGACTTTTATATTGAGACAAATTTGAAAAAAGTCTGAGTAATTATTATCCGTAACAAATTGTTTTTTAAGTCTTCAAAGGCTTTTTCATTGAGACGAATTTCAAAAATATCTTTAAGTAATTATTTTGAGTAACAAATTTATTTTTTATATCTTCGATAAAAATCTTTCATACAATTTCAAATTGGAAATTTGCTTGAATTTTGAAGTACTTATATGAAAGCTATTTTTATTTTATACTTATATGAAAGTTATTGAAAATTTTCTAAGACTTTTTGAACTTTGTCTCAATGAAAAAGTCTTTGAAGATATACAGTTTGTCAATTAATTCTTTGCAAAATGAAAACAGTTCAGAAATTTGTTTTCATACTGGTATTTGGTCAACTAAGCTTAACTTTCTAACTCGACATTATTGCAGTCAATTTTCGAAACATCACATCTGGTCTAATATTCTTCTTGCACAGCGCTGTGCAAAAAAAATTGGTGTTCTTTTTCGGGATGAAACAAAAATACGCACGATGCATCGCGATGGACACAGAAAAAATTCGAGAACGACCAACACAGCTCTGCTACAGAAGAATATTAGACAAAATCTGATGTTTCGAAAATTGTGTGCTATAATGTCGAGTTCGTTATTCTCAAAAGGGTGAAGGCGGACTGCGGATTTTTAATGACCTGATGACGAAGGAGTTTTAGCTTGACACGAGTAGGCGAGAATCGCAATGCAAAATTGCATTTTTTAACCAAAAAGCACCAATAAATTCAAGTAAAAGCTGTACCTGAACAACGATCCTAAATATAAATCGTTCCTGTGCAGGACTTTGGTACTGCATAATTACACCAAAACAATTTATGCACCTGCCCAAAGTCCTAGCTTAAACCCAATCAAAAAATGTTGGCCTTTCTTGAAATAACGAGGCAGAAAACCAAGGTCTACTAGCGAAAAATGTTGTAATTAATGCCATTCAGGAAGAATGACATAAAATACGCTAAATTTATGGGCTGAAGGACTTGATTTATTCCATAACCCTTCGTCTACAATGTGTGGTTGAGGCTAGTGGCCGTCATACGAAAATTTCAACGATCCGGTCTGCTTTTTTTTCAGTTTCTGTCACATATGAAAAAATTGCAAAGAATTAATTGACAAAATGTTTTTTATAATTTTTTGAACTTTTGTTTTTTCTGTTCTTTCTATGCTTTAAGTTTTGGATCTTTTTGGTCCTAAATGTTGTAAACATATTTAGCTTAATATTAGCATTTAAAAAAAATTAAAAAGTTAAGCTTACTTGACCAAATACCAGTATGAAAACAAATTTCTGAACTGTTTTCATTTTGCAAAGAATTAATTGACAAACTGTAAATAAATAATAGCTTAAAAAAACTAGAAAACACGCTTTAATCTTAAAAATCGTACTAAAAATTGAGAAATAATTTAATTAGAAACAAAATGATGAACGAAAATATAAGAATTTAAGGAAAAGCGTGGGGTGCTCAGTATGTCAAAAAATATTTAAAATCGGTGTTTTTTTACTAATAATTTTATTTTGACTTTTTTGAGATTTCATATATCGTACTCTTTAATTTCGCAACTAGGTATATTTTTGTACTAGTTGTACGAATCGAATATTTTCATGTTCAAATATTATTGAGCACCCCCACGCTTTTCCTTAAATACTTATATTTTCGTTCATCATTTTGTTTCTAATTAAATTATTTCTCAATTTTTAGTACGATTTTTAAGATTAAAGCGTGTTTTCTAGTTTTTTTAAGCTATTATTTATTTTTAACTTTTTAGTGAAATTTTTCATTAAAGGATGTTTTATGCGGACGCAAGAATAAAAGTAAAGAGAAGTCTGATGGGATGTGGTGTTCTCCGAAATAGATCTACATACATATGTATTTATAACTTCTACCAAAAATCCCAATATGCAGTGAAGTAAACTAGCTTCATTGGCGCACTCAAGGGGGGGTTTTGGGGTTAAACCCCCCCCCCAAAACTTGACAACACCATACAAAAAATAATTTTATAAAAGATGGTACATGCGCAAATATTTGTGTAAATGCATGTTGTAAAATCTATGAATATTCGTGGATATACATTGCCAATGTTTGTCAAGAACTACTGATTATGTTTATAAACAAGCAGTGTGGAGACATTTCCCTAAAAGTATGCTGTGGATATTAGCTAAGGTTTGTTATACTCAGCTGTACTAGTACACAGAGTATTATAGTTTTAATCACATAATGAAATTTCGAATACAAGTTGGTATCGAGACTGGGACGGTTGGTATTGAAAATCGGCGAAATCGGACCATGACCACGCCCACTTTCCACATATAGTAAAAATCGGATATTTTGTATCTCTGTCACTAATAGAGCAGGAGTGACAAAATTTAACCTACGTATTCAGCTCAGGCCCTTATGAAGAAATATGGTGAAATTTTGGAAAATGGGCGGTGCCACACCCACTTATTAAGGGGCAAACATTGAAAGTTTTATAGGTCATAACTCAGAAACCGTAGCAGATATATCGACGAAATTTGGTACGCGTAATTTACTTACTTAGGAAAATGTTTGGACGAAAAATTTCCAAAATCGATTGACAACCACGCCCAAATTTGTATATGGGAACTATTAAGGGGCATAATAAAAATAATTTAAGCGATATCTATGTCAAATATAAAGATGTCATTGAAATTTTGTTTCATGAATCCAACTATAGACATAAAACGAAAAATAGAAAAATGTTGGAAAATGGGTGTGGCACCGCCTCTTTTCAGACGAAGGAATCTAGGAGATTTCGGAACCCATAACTCTACAAATAATTAAGATGTTATGACGAAAATCAGTTTGTACACTTTAATAAATTGTGGTAATACATGCTCAAAAATTTAGCGAAGTCGGTTTATGACCACGCCTACTTTTTAGCAAAGATATTTCTGGAACACCCTTTGGAAATTTGTAACGTGACATCTTTGCAACTAGAAATCATAAAGGAATGAAATTTTGCACAAAGAATAATATTCATATGCTTAGTTAAATGACTGATAAAAATGTTGAAAATGGGCGTGGCTACGTCCACTTTATGCAGCACTCGCTTTTTATAAAGTACAACACATCAAATACATACAGATGGGAATACAAACAAACAATGAAAGAATACAGCTGAATATCTAATGTTCGAATCCACTCGAACTTAGGCTTCCTTACTTGTTAGTTTTAGTTTAAATACAGATAAAATGCAATGAATGGAGATTTAAAAGGTGCCTTTATTTAATGTGTGCATACGTAGGTCCACTCCCCAAACATAAATTTAAGTAAAAATTGTCTGGACGAGTTTTAAGTATTTTTTTTTTAATTTTCCGTTGGATATTGAAAACCCCCCCCCAAAATTTTTTTCTGTGTGCGCCACTGACTAGCTTATTATGCAATATTTTCCAAACCCTTTTATTCAAGGTTTTCCAAACTAGCTTCCCAAACGTTTTGTTATATTTTACAATCAGAAAGTGAAGAGAAGTTGAGGTGAAGCATTTGAAAAGAACAAAAAAAAAGAAACCTGATTGAATAAATTCGAATTTAGACAATAAAGCTCCGAATACGTTTGTAGCGTAATGGTGAGGTATGCTGCCTACGGACCAAGGAGCTCAGGTTCGATTCCCGAGTGGCGCATTTTTTATTTTTTATTTTTATTTTTTATTTTTTTTGTTTTTAGAGAAATTTTTTTCACCTCACGTTTACAAAACATTGTATAAAAATGTAATTAGGGTTCCTTTTCGTTGATTCAGCACTTACTATTAAATGAATTACAAACAAAACCAGTTCTTGCTTTGCATACATATGTATGTACATGCGATTGTTTTTATTGCAAACACAACAACGACAAACAGAAAGCTTGTTACACAAAACACAAAACCAGTTCTTGCTCTGCATACGTATGTATGTATGTACATTGTACATGCGGTTGATTTCATTGCAAATACAACAAACCCAAAACAGAAAGCTTCAAGCTTTATTTTTGAGTGAATTTATGCATTGAGTTTATCGCCATCGCTATGAGCGATCGCTGGCTGTTGTGCGTTAGTTCGCTCGCTATTTGAGTGGTTATACGTTTTTCTTTGAACATTTGTTTGTGATTTGAGAAGAATGTATTTTTGAGCGTTCGTGAGTGAGTTTTTCCGTACCCTGCAAGCTTGTTACTTATTGGCTTGTATACGGGAGTGAATTGAAATTCATAGACGCTATTTTGAAGAAAGGTAACATAAAAGCCGCAATGTAGCATAAAATATAATGTTGAATGTCCTACTATATGATGCCGTTGGGCTGTTGATGTCATGTTGCGAATCCGGAGGAGAATAGAAATAATAGAGAGAACACAAAAAAGTGAATGTTTGAAAGATATAATAATTTAGTTAAATGTTGCAACTTTTAGGATGGGATGAAGTTACATACATACATATATGCATACATACATACATACATACATACATACATACATACAGGTGAAGCTAATAAAAGCGTGTTAATAATAGAGGAGATAACACAATAAAAGTAAAGTGAATGTTTCAAAAAAATAATAGAGTTAAACGTTTGCAACTTTTAGGATGGGATGAAGCTACATACATACATACATACATACATACATACATGCATACATACATGCATACATACATACATACAGGTGAAGCTAATAAAAGCGTGTTAAAAAGAAGTCTGATGAAGGGATGTGGTGATCTCCGAAATAGATCTACATACATATGTATTTATAACTTCTACCAAAAATATTAATTTTTCACATAAATTTTTTCCTTATAAAAAAAAAAAACATTGGTCATAAGAGCTCAAAAATGAAGCCTAAACGAAAAAATATCAACTAATATGTACTATGTCTATCGAAGCAAAACTATTTCAGTTTTTAATCGGAGATATGCTCTTCTTTATTTGCCTGTGCATATTCACTCCAGCGCTCCAAATTATTCTCATTGTCCTATAATCACTTCCATATTTTTCTTGTATACCAAAAATAGTAAACAACTTCTTGAAAACAAAAATTGCGAAAGTTACCAAGAAACCAACAGCGAAAAATAACCTATTTTGGTAATTACCAAGTTCGGCAACCGTGCTATAAATAGAATTTGAACCAGGGTTTGAAATTGCTTAGCTACTTTTGCTGCATTTGCTTTTGCTTTGCTTTTGCTAATGAAAAGTAAATTAGCAAACTCGGCCAGCCGAGTTAAGCTTAGTATCGACCTCTCAAGAAACGCAAAAGTTTCATATAAAATGACGTACAAGAAATGCTTAAGAAATTTTTCTTGTGAAACTTTCTTGAGCGAGTATCGACCTCTCAAGAAATTTAGTACACTTTTTTAATACTATTTTTCAACGTTATGCGAAAACAGCAACACAGGTTTTGCCAAGAAATATATCATCGAGCATTTATTTCTTAAAGAAATTTTGACGTTTGTTGCGTGTTGAAAAAAAATCGTGGAAATCGTTAGTGAAAATGGCAAAAAAGAAACGAAAAATAGATTGCACAATTTTTCTAATGATGCAAGGGCATAGTTGGCATCGATTTCTCATATTTTATTCCATTCCGGCCATCAATATAGCACAGTTTACCAGTAATATAAGGTCATCCTCGTCGCTTTCGATGATTTCCTAAAATAACAACAAAATAAAACTATTGAAAACATATATTTAAAGCTTTTATTTAATATTTTTTAAGAACTTACTAATTGCTTATGTTTACAAAAAGGTTTATTTTGTTTACGTTTTTGATGCTCTTCTTCATTTCATAAAAACGAGAACACGATTCATTCGCTTCAGTTTTCAGCTGAGCCGTTTTTGCTTGTATAGTTAAGCAAAAGCAAAGCAGCGCGATTTGGGGGATTTCATTTTACTTCCAGCAATTAGTTGTCTTTGCATTTTTTCTGCTTTTGCTTATTGCATCTTGTTAACATTACCAGAGTTGAGTGATGGTAAATTACAGATTTGAGAGAAAAGTTGAAAAAATTAGCAGCGCGCTGTAGAATGGAATGTTACTTTACATTTGTGCACATCTGCTGATATTCTTAGTTTTATTCACATACACCGATTTCACCAATGCACCAAATTCCTAAAACAGCAAAGTAATTTTAAAATTTTCTTATCGAATTTCAATTATAAATAAATTTAAGAATTAAAAAAAATCAATTTAAATTAGTTTCAAATTGACTTTTCTGGGACTCGAACCTGCGCCTTTATGTGCATATCTTTCTGTATTAAAAAATTATAATTCAATAGATGCTTTTGTGTACACAACAATTTTTTGATATGTTTGGGGGACAGTAGGATTTTCGTTGATCAGTCATCAGAGTCTAGCAGCTGCTGTGCCCCGATACACCAAGATGAATGGTGAGGGTTTTGAAGCAGCCACCAATTTATTATTGCTCAATAGATGTACATATGTACATATGTATTGATGCATCATCTATTTGTTCAGAGAGGGTGACAATTAAATTTCATTGGCATAGGTATAGAGATGGTTGATCGTTGCTCATCAACGAGGTTGATGGGTTGGCCATCAACAAGATGAAATGGACAACAAAATGTTTTTACATTTTCAAAATTTCGAAAATTTTAAAATAATTAAAAAATCGATGTGGAAATTGTAAAAATACTCACCGGTTGTAGCAAACTGATGCATTTTTGTATGGTTTTTAATACAGAAAATGCATTGATGCGCAGGTTCGAGTCCCAGTAAAGTCAAATTGAAATTAATTTTAATTGATTTTTTTTTAATTTTTAATTTATTTATAATTCAAATTCGATAAGAAAATAGTTAAAACACCAGCGGTTTTGGGAAATTAGTGCATCGATGGAATTGGTGTATGGGAGGAATAATGCGCCATATCAGCAGATGTGCAGAAATTTAATATAACATTCCTTTCTACAGACGAACTCGCTCTACTTCTGTTATTTCAACAGCCAGCTGTGTTGAATTAAAATTTTTTATTCACCAGATGCACTAACAGAATTTTGTTGGGTCTCTGGCTTCCACGATTATTCGTAGTTGCAACTTCTCTGTTCATCTACGTTCTCTGTTATTGGCTTGCATACGGGAGTGAATTGAATGAAATTCATAGAGGCTATTTTGAGGAGAGGTAACATAAAAGCCCCAATGAAGCATAGAGTATAATGTTGAATCTCATTATATGATGTTGTTGGGTTGAATCCCATGTTGATGTCACGTTTCGAATCCGGAGGTGAATAGAAATAATAGAGGAGAGAACACAATAAAAGTAAAGTGAATGTTTCAAAAAAATAATAGAGTTAAACGTTTGCAACTTTTAGGATGGGATGAAGTTACATACATACATACATACATACATACATACATACAGGTGAAGCTAATAAAAGCGTGTTAAAAACAATTTGTTACTGATAATAATTACGCAGACTTTTTTCAAATTTGTCTCAATATAAAAGTCTTTGAAGACTTAAGAAATATATGTTTGAAATAACTATTATGGAAAGATTTTTAAAATATAAGTTTCTGAATAATAATTATAGAAGATTTTTATCATTTTCATCAGGAAACAAATATTATCAAAAGACTTTTATGATCCTGAAGAAAATTTGTAAGACTTTTTTATAATTTCAAAATGAAATAATAATTATTCTACATCTCTGATTATTATTCAGAAACTTATATTTTAAAAATCTTTCCATAATAGTTATTTCAAATATATATTTTTTAAGTCTTCAAAGACTTTTATAATGAGACAAATTTCAAAAAAGTATTTGCGTAATTATTATCAGTAGAGCTTACGATTTCTCGAGTTCGAGCGAGACGAGATTTCTCGCGAGCTCGACATCTCGCGAGCTTCTCGACACTATTTAACGTCGCAGAAATAGCGGTATAGACGTACTACATTGTTTTATAGCTTGTTCTGATTTTATGTATTTACTTACATGTGTATTCTGCATAATAATTCAACCATTTTGGGTTGTATTTCAAAAAAAAATCCAAATCTGTTTGAGAAATTGAAAGTGAAATACAATTAAAATTTTTGATATTCATATTTTTTTGACACAATAAAAATCCGAGAAACGAGATTTAATAGAGAACCCGAGTCTCGGTTTTCTCGATCCTCGAATTTCTCGACACTGCTCGAGATCGAATCGTAAGCTCTAATTATCAGTCACAAATTATTTTTTATATCTTCAAAGACTTTTTCATTTAGACAAACACAGAAATTTTCCAACGGTGATTGTGCACGTATTTTCCAACCGATTTTAATGAAAATCATAATGGACCTATTCTAATAAATTTCCTTTCTAATGATGGTCTAACTTTTAAAATCGGTTCAGTATTATCGCCAAAAGGTCGCGGACAAAATTCGTGTTAGCGTACTACAGTTTATTGATCAGACAGGATTATCATTTAAAATTTATGTAACATCAATATATTATTATCCGTGTAATATCCCAACAAACTTACTTGCCCTCCAGATTCTTTTTGCCTGTTATTACTTCGGTTTCATAACGACCACCTGCCAAATCGTTGCGACCTTCAATGGAACTTATTTGTGTAGCAGTTTTTACATCGAATACCGTTATGTGCCCATTTAAGGTTGCCACCGCAATCTAAGAGCAATAAACAATGGAAATTCTTATTCTATGTAGAAATATACATGTGTACGTTTGTACGTTTGTCGACATACATGTTCGCCGCTCGGACTAAATGCTACACAAGTTGCATCAGCGAGCACATCAATTGTTTCATGTTCGCTATTGCTTTCCAAGCAATTCCAAACTCTAACTGTCTTATCCCATGAAGCCGAGACCAGAGTGGTCATCGTGGCAACCGGTGAGAATGCTACTGAGCATACCGGCCCTTCATGCCCACTTATCACCTCTAGCAATTTACCCGTTTTCACCGACCACAAATATATTTCGAAAACATCTTGACAACCAGCAACCACAAATTCGCCGGAATGGTCTAGGGCCACACAAGAGAATTGCACGCTTTCGGGTGAACTGAATGTACGAAAATTGCGATATCTGCAAAAGAGAAACAAAATGTGTATGTATGTTAGTCAAATAAAGCGTTTTAAAAAATGCTACACAATGCTATTACAATATTAATGAATTTTGCTCGTAGTTGGGTAGATATTCTTACCTATTTATATCAAACGCACGGACAGTGCCGTCCAGCGAAGAGCTCACCAAGAAATTTTTACTTCGACTGAATTCCACACCTGTTACACCGCTCGTGTGTTCGCTAAATGTCACAAAGCAGAAACCACTTTGAGTATTCCACACCTTCACTTTGGAGTCCTCACCACCAGTAGCAATATACTGGCCATCTGCTGAGTAACTTAAACAAGTCATTTCGCTACTATGCCCTTGCTGTTTCATAATATATTGCTCGCCTAAACAAACATAAAAATTGTATTTATTTATTATGAAGGAACGTAGTTTGTACATATGCAAATTTGTAATATTTTAGTAGCCAAAAAACTTTACTCTGCCATTCCCAAACAAGCAATTGTCCTAATTCGCGCGATGCCAGTGCCACCCAATCACCAGTCCCATTAAATAGCGCCACCGATATTGCATAATCAGATATGCTAAGTGAATGTATCATGTTAACATCAGGCAGCTCATATAAATAGAATGTGCCGATGTTAAAGGCAACTACTAAAATTTTAGTACGCTTATTATAATTTGATGCCGTCACAAAAGCGTGATAATCAGTTTTTCGTGGCTCATCTGCCAAATAGTATCTGCCAAGTTTTTTATAGGAAAATCTGTGTTTTTTACTAATATCAACATCCTTCACTTCATTCTCATCATGTGGATCTACAGTTAAGGCAGACATGTCATTTGTTTGCACGCTCGCGACTTTATCATCGTGAACATCATCCTCAGACTCTTCGCCGATTTCACCTCTATCACTCTTAGCTTTTTTGTTTTGTTTGTAAGCTTCTCGCTGATCTGGCGTTGTTTTATCTTCTATTTCCAAGGGACTACAACTACATTCCCATAAACAGAGCTGTCCATTACGACTCAGCGTATTTACATGCATGCTATTATATTCAAAATAACTACCGACTATTGCATCCGTGTGACCAGCTAATATGTATGTACGGAAATTCGTTAGTAGGCGCGTTCCGACAATTTTGGTTGTACCATCACGACCGCCAACCGTAAGGAAACGTGAATCGCTTGACCAATCAAGCCATGTAACATCATCAAAACCACCAAGGAAGTGTCGCTTCAGCACAAATGGATTATATTCGCCGGTCAGCTCTCCGGGCGAGGCAAAAACCAACACTATGTTATTCACGCTTACTGCGAAGTAAGCACCATCTGGACTGAACACCACACATTGTGGTTTATTTTGAAATTTATGCCGATGAATTATGGTACAGGATACCATACTAATAAGTTGTGCTTCACCGACTTCATTCACGGCGACTAGCAAGGTGCCGTCCGGGGACAGGGCGATGCTAACATAGTTGTAACGCGATTCCAACGATAGCGTTCGTGATTTATGGCTATGGAGAAAATTAAAGAAATTTCAGCATAATGCCACTCACATACATATATCATTCAGCTTACTTTCGCAAATCGTATATAGATAGCCTATTACCAACTGGACTTATGATACTATTACCATCTGGCGTAAATTCCAGATTTCCATTTCGATAAATTGCCCCAAGTAAATTTGAAAACTGCAAGCGAATGAAGCATTGAATTAAATTTGATATTCGATAAAATTTTGTAGTACCTTGTATGAGAACTTCATCTCTACATAAATTAAAAAAGCTATAATATAAATTTGGAGACGAATGTAAACAAATCGCACGTGCAAAACATTAGTTAAAGCATGTTCACATTGACGTAATCTCCGAGTAATTTCAGTGATAATCGTTTTTTCGGCATTAATTACCCTTAAATAACGTAGTTTAATGGTACTGTGGCGAATATAATCGGTTCCACTCACATCACTAAATGACAGATCTCTAAGGAAACTGCCAGAACTAGAAGAAGATACCAGATAATTTCCAGTGTTGCCAGAATTTTCCAGATTGTGTTTGACAGACTATATAAGGCGGCGAGCAGGCGCTCCGGAGTCAGTCGTAACTTAACCGTAGAAGTGTTAACATCAAGTCAAGTAAAACAAGTGTAGACTTTTTAGTCGTGAAATAAAGCGGTGTGAATTAAGAAGTAAATAAAGACTTTTATTTAACAATTCAGCGATACGAACCCTATAGAAATAATCGAGCTATCGACAAATACGTAACAATTGGTGTCAGAATTGGAATTGTTAAATAAATTCCAGGATCAAGGATAACGAAGCAAGGATAACGAAGCAAGGATAACGAAACAAGGATAACGAAATAAGGATAATGGCAAAGTTAAACGAACTGAAAATCCAAGAGCTTAAAAAGGAGTTAGAAAAGAGAAACCTGAGTACAAGCGGCAATAAAATTGAACTACAGGCAAGGCTAAGAGTAGCTATGGAAGCATATAACATTAATGTAGATGAGTTTGATTTCAACGATGATGTGGAAGAGGTCCACAAAGAAGAAACTCAGAAGGAAGAGGCTTCACAGTCAGTAGCAAACGTAGACATGAACTCGATATTGGCTGTACTGACACAAATATCGGCAAAAATGGAAGATCAACAGGCACAGATGTCGAAAAAAAATGGAAGAACAACAGGCACAGATATCGGCAAAAATGGAAGATCAACAGGCACAGATGTCGGCAAAAATGGAATCACAGCAATCATTACTTTTAGAAGAGGTGTCCAGTATTGCAACTCAGTTGGGAGCGCAAGAAAAACGCATATGCTCACAATTAAAATCACAGGATGCAAAAATTACGCAGGTTGAGGAAAGACAAGATAAAATTGAGGATAATGTAAAAAAGTTGGAAGCCCGTCTTCAGGAGATCCACATAAGTCGTCCAATCGCTTCAACTGCTACACAGAAGATAAAACCTCCGTCGTTTGATGGAAGTGGTCCATTTCAAGTATTCAAGCTACAATTTGAGAAAACGGCAGTTGTAAATAATTGGAATCCTGAGGACAAAGTAGCTGCCTTATTTGTAGCATTGAAAGGACCTGCAGCAGAAATATTACAGACTGTTAGCGAGGGCGAAAGGAACAGCTATGACGCAATTATGGGTGCCATTGAAAGACGTTATGGTAGCGAGCACAGGAAGCAGATATATCAAATGGAGTTGCAGAATCGCTTCCAGAAACCAAATGAGACGTTACAAGAATTTTCTTCTGAGATTGAGAGACTAGCTCATTTGGCAAACGCAGGAGCACCTCAAGAATTCATCGAAAGAATGAAAATTCAAAGCTTCATCAATGGAATACGAGATATTGAAACGAAGCGGGCTACCTATGCAAACCCAAAAGGAACTTTCGCTGAAACGGTCTCATATGCTTTGACGCAGGAAACGGCATCTCTATTAAGCAAGCCCACTTACAAGGCTCATCGTGTGGAAGTGGAAACGCCAGACTTACTAAGCAAAATATGGGAGGCGTTGAATGAAATGCAGAAAAAGAAAAGTAATGCTGTGAAATGCTTAAGATGCGGAAAAATAGGACATATAGCACGTCATTGCAGCAATGATTCCAGTAAGTTCAGCACTGCAGATGGGATCAAGCGCAAGACTGATGGGTATGAACAAGCGCCCAAATCAACTGAGTCGTTAAACCAAAGAACATAGTGTATAGCATACAGTGAAATGGCTCTGGGATGCGTAGTCGAAATTCGATAAAAAAAAAGACGATAAGTCATCGAAAAATATCAAAATCGGGGACAGATTGGTATGGCGGCGACTTCCGGGGGTACAGATTGGTATGGCGGCCGGATGTGGTTGTTGTAAGAAAAGGGACCATAATGACAAGGTCGTAGCAATCAAGACAGAAACGCAATTCCGGAATTGGGAATTGAAAAAACCAATTCATAATTCCGAAAAGAATTTAAGGCTGAGTTCCTAAACCGCAATTCCCGGTGATAGCGTAAACGCCAGCTATTCCACGAATAACATGTGCAAGAATGTAAAATCAACAACCTACAAAACAGAAAGAAGAAGGGCAACCCTGAAATCAGCTGAGCACAGCTGTTCGACCTTTTTAACACACATCCCAGAGTCAAGTCACTTGTATCCATTCACAATGCCAAAGAACGTAAATGTATAAGAAGGGAAAATACGCCGGTTTGAATTGCTCGAGCGAGTAAATGTGCATGACCGGCAATCCAGGAGTTGCCTCGCACTATTTTTCGTCTTCGATTCACGGCGAATTATCTGCTATTTCGCCGCGAAATGGAAATAAGGAAAAAAAAATGGAATCGAAATGAAACCGAAATGAAATCGAAATGAAATAAATACGAAATGGGGGAATAAATGAAGGCAGAAGAAATAAAATGAAACAAAAAACGAACATGAAAATATTTGATACCTACCCAGCAGTATTTGAGGTAAGGAGGTGCATATTCAGTAGAATATTCAGTATGAAAAATAACCTGAAACTGAGTTCAAAATTCATTGCTGAAAAAATAACTGAACACGCAGTGAAGCCATCAGGTGTATTGAAATATATGCTATGGAAGTTTTCCCTGCGTATTCAGGCCTTTTTTCATACAGAAACTCTCCCTTCTCGTTCGCCGGTTTTTAGGTAGTTGATTTTCGACGCCACCTTTATATAAAAACGAAAGGGAAAGTTCAGATTTTAGAACTACATCTCTACTGAATATTCAGTAGGAAATATGTGCTGTTTTCCAGCTGATAAATACTGCTGGGTATCTACATGCACACATACACAGGTGTTCATAAACATCCATGCATATACCCAACAAAAAATATTTGCTTATTGTTGACAAATGAGGTACAAAAAAGGAATACGCTGGCAGCAAGGTTTTTCCAAAGAAGGTTATATACTTGCGTTTTATATGTGTGTTTTCTTTAAAAATGTCAATGTGAAAGAGGAGAGAAATGAATTTCAAGGCAAAATTTTTCCCAATTGGTTTTGTCTGACATTTGCACTTTTTAGTATACATACACAATTCCAATCAGCTTATCTACTGCGATATCCTTCTTTAGATAATTCTTGGCTGGCAGCTCTGCTTCCGATATGCACTCACTCTGTCTACTTCTAATTCTCTCATACTTATCGAGGCCTTATTTCGCATGACGGATAAGCGTTCCAAGCCTTTAAACCTGCGGTTTTAATTCTTAAATAAGGCTTTCATTTTTTGGTGGGTATATATATATCCATATGTACATATATATGTAAATCCAAAGTTATGAACATATCGGTAAAGTCACGACATGTGGCATACCCAGTATGCACGATGGATTTATTTTTCTCACCTTCCAAGTAAAAGAGAATTCTTATGTTGCCAAACATATGCCAATTAATTATCATACAATTTTCCAAAAGCTTGACTAAGGGTGGAAATATGTTAATTACAAATAATATTTACCATTTCTAGTACAGTAGATAATTCAACAGTAGGTACATTAGATATTGGAAAAGGATTTACACAACTCCTTCATATCAATTTCAAGCATAAATGTTGACTGGGTATATTTTTCATACAACAAGTACACAATGTTGACAAATATCAATCGGCTATTATGATGTCCGATCATGCATCGTCGTTGGAAAGCAAAACCGCATACGAACGCATTCGTATGGTAGAGTGATATGCTGTTTTGCACTTTAAGCAACAACTTACTACACAAATCCAGATGAAAGACAGATTTCTTCATATATGAATAAGAAACTACCACATTGATGGATGGTTGAAAATAAGCTCGACTCCAAATTTTACAATTTTATAAAATCTTGATGTGAGCAAAGGCTCTGTTGACAGTTTTATGCTCTGTTGCGACATTTCCATCTTTATGAATGAACCGCTTGTAGTATTTTTACACTTGCTTGTTTTCATTCATGTCCTTAGTGGTTGGTTGTTGTGGCTGCATATACATATCTATATATGTATGTATACTTTTGAGTTGATACGTGCGAATGTAAATCGTATGGGATTTGTAGCAAATTGATAAATTTCACTTACCCTTTCATTTAAAGCCAAAATAAATTAGAACTGATTACTTTTTGGTTATATTTATATTTTTAATGGAATTTTAACTTTATTCAATAACTTTTTCTTATACCTACATACATAATTCTGAAATTTCGAAAAGCAAATTTAAACAAGAATTACGAAATGCCACTATAAATGACAATTTCTCACACGATTTAGTCATTTCTGACCAAATCAATTCCGTACTATGTACAGAATCTTTTTCACCTGCCTTTTGAAAATACTTCTATGTAGGTACATCCATTTTGATAAGAAAAAAAAGCATCTCCAAAAGGCTAGGCTCATATCAAAAATAAATTAAACAACATTTGCGTGCAAAACAACGGCACGAAGCTGAAATGAGAAGAAAAAAACTGAAATGAAAAGAAAATAAAAAAGGCTCCGTTGGTCCATCCAATCCAATTGACATCGGCCGTCATCATCGTCCATCATTCCATCCATATGTACCTACATACATACATGTATACATACACACATACAATTGTGTCTTACCTATATAAGTGCCACTAATTCGGTCATGCTTACACCACCTCCAGGGAGATACTCGGCTACACATACGAGTCCTGTGTATCACTGCACTAATTAAATGTAGGAATCTCATTGTGATGTATGTATATGTATATATATACCTACATACATATGTAGATGTTGACGATTTTTATCATGCATGACTTGCTGAAATGAGAAGAAAGAAAAAATCACGAATTTTAGAAATACATATGTAAATATCTTCATATACGTCCACAAATACATACATATATACTATATACACATACCATTGTAAGTTGAGATTTTTGTAACAGATGTCCTTGTGGTGGAGGAATCGTTTCGGCTGATGCCCTGCAAAAATCATTGGATTATGTGGTCCATTTGTGGTAGGTTGAAGTACTTTCAAAGTGATCATTAACATGGCCCAAACGACCGATTAATGTATCTGCATGGGCTCGGAGTTAGCCTAACATGACAACGAAAACCAAATGTTTATGGCGATGACGACGAACCACGTGTATACATACATATGCAGTTATGTTAGGTACTCCATCAATTAATCCAATGTAGGTACTGGTGCATATACTCCATTGCAATGACATGACATGCCCATATTTTGGATGCGTGCAAATTTTCAATCTACAACCGTCAGCGTTCAACTGCTGCAATATCAGGTTGTAAGTTTCTTCGTGATTGATATGAATGTGTGTGGTATGGGCTTTATATAGCTTTCACACCGAAAGTACAATGTGCACAGACAAAAACGTGTGCTTGGAAATTTTCAATCAACAACCGTCAGCGTTCAACGGCTGCAATATCAGGTTGTCTGTTGCTCGATAAGTTTCTTCGTGATTGATATGAATGTGTGTGGCGCAGGCCTTTTATAGCTTTCATATCGACAATACAATGTGTAGCGAAACAAACGGTACCGCTTATAATGTGTAAAAAAGTGTTGAGCTAGCCATCACAATTTTCTACGTGTAGCTAAGCAATTATAGCCTCTTAAGTTTTTTTAAGTATTTCGCCCGTCTCAAATCATTTGTGGTTTTTTGCACCTTCCACTTTGCATTTTTAAACAAAAGTACTGTCACCATGAAGTCCAGCAATTGTAAGCGATGTTTGGCGCATTCCGTACGTTCACCAAACCACTCAGGAATGGCTTCATTCGTCTTTCTTATTATATGTTTTTTTATTAATGCCCTCACGCCTTCTTTGTGCGAATTTTTTCGAAAAATCTCGAGATACCACTTCATGTGTTTCACACACATTTCGAAGACAAAGTCATTCGGATTCACCAATCGGTTTTGTTCGATATAATTTTTTGCTCTTATAAATGCTTCCGAGGTGCTGAGGTCAACTCTGTTCTTTACCAGTTTCTCATGACAACTGGAGCATTTTATTTTTCTGACGACCTGCTGGTAAATGGTATACCCTGCGAAATATCGTTTTACACCGGTTTCTAATGGATGTGAATCTTCTACGGCAAACAGCTCATCTGGAATATCCTCTACCATATCTTCTTCCATAGGTAGGACTTCATCCACGGCTCATCTGGAATGTATTCTATTATACTCTCTTCCACGGCTAGATTTTCGGCTTGGATGGAAATATGTGGATCTTCGGCAAACAGCTCATCTGGAATGTATTCTATTATACTCTCTTCCACGGCTGAATTTTCGGCTGGAATGGAAATATCTGGATCTTCGGCAAACAGCTCATCTGGAATGTATTCTTCCACGGCTGGACCTTTTTTCTTATTCGTTGTGGTGTTCTCTATATCCCAATCAAGGAATACGTCGTCGTCAATCTCGCAATTGCCTCCCTTATCAGCGTAATTGTGTCGAAGGATTTTCATAGACATCAGCCTGGCTACAATATATTGAATGTCGTGTGCTGTTGGGTGGATGTTTATGCCCTGGCTCGCTCTAATCATATAAAAAAAATTTTCCAAGGAATCGGAATTCAAATTACCCGACAAAACAAAATCAACAGTTGGTGATGTAAACAAATCGTTTGATAAGTTTATCATCGCCTTTAATGTGATGATGAAACCTTTGACGCATTTACTCTGATTGTGGAAATTAATTCCCTCCAAGTACTCTATGTACTTCAACATGCGTTCAATCTTCTGTTGTGAGCCTTTCCTTATTGGACCCTTCAGAGGGTTTTTATTCCCAATGAATTTACAGTCCAGCTCATCGAACAGGTCGTTCATTGTTTTAATAAACTGTTTTGTCGGGTCTATACAGGCCAAGAACTCTTCGTTCTTGCCAAACATATTTCGTTCCTCCATATATGTGATGCCAGCGTACACAGAGTGGCTGAGCAATTGTACGGCCCTCGAAACGTTCATTTTTTCATAAGTGTTTGGATGAACGTGTGCTTCCGTAAGTTTCGGACATATTTTAAAGTTTTCATTGCTCTTGTCGATATCATACAACATTCGAACCACTGCATTCCTCGCGGTACCATAAATTGTAGTCACCCCGTCAACATTAAGGAAATTATTCCTTATATTTTTTATTAGATGGCAGTAATCATATAAAAAATGTATTTTTTCGCCTTTAAACCAAATGTACGGAACTTCTGGCCGTATTCTAAAAATATTATATGCGGATTGGTTCGTCGATCCTTGGTCGCAAATGGCGGCTTTCACCCTTAGTCCGATGCCAAATGCTTTTACAATATTTTTTTCTATCAAATCCTTTAGTTCTTCTGTTGCTACTGCCGATCGTGACACGTAGTATGAAAGCACATACTTCCACTTTGCAAGTATGCCTTTCACCATAAAGAAAAGGCACTTGTCCGCGATTTCCGGTTCGCGTTTGCCATCGCCGCTATCCACATATCCATCAATGAAGTCGGTAAACTTATTGTACTGCAAATCTTTTTTTATGCTGATTTCATCCCATACTATCGAGCATATTCGCTCATTTTCCGACATAGTTTCAATTATTTTCTTTAAATTTTGCATGACATTTTCGTCAAAGCCAGGGCGAATATAACGAATAGGGCGCCATTGAAGCAATGACCTTTTATGGGGGAGGCGGAACCCCAATAACCGATTCCTGCGCTGGTTCCCTGTCGTGCCCTTTAAACGTAAGTGATAAAAATAATAAATAACCTGGCAATTAAAAAACTCTGTTCTAAGCCAAACCAGATATGGAAAAACTGCAAACCCAGAAATGTGGGCAATGAATAGGGCTAGTAAAAAATGCAATTAAAAAAAATTTCATAAAAATTTAAATAACTGGAAAAGAGATGGCAACTTGGCGTGGGTACCAAAAAGGTTTACTGAATTATCTTTTATTTAGTATATTCGTTTACAAAATAAATTTAATAATGTCGAGAGGCAAACACTTGTTTGGCAGGAAGCTTTCAAAGCCTTTGTTTCGATTTCGGTATTGGTAGATAAATTCTAAGATTAAAAATATAGTATGTTTAAATAATGGAATGAAAAAATGGTATGCAAAATCTAGTAGTTATATTTAACATTTTGTAAAAAATTGGCATCGTCATATAATTTAGATAAAAGATTCTGTGGTAACTTACCCAAATGTTTGGTCGGCACTGCTCCTCTTTTGAGCATTTTACCAACAAGATCTGGTTCAAAATGGATGCTGCAAACGTACCGCAGCTTATTTTTCATTGGCGGCAACCTCAAGTTAGCAAGCCACTTTTCCTTAAGGGCCGGATTCACAGGCACCAAGAAAAATCTAAGTGTGTGATCATTTATACTGTCACGACCACAGTTCAAAACGCAACACTTTCTCAAAGAAGGCATTATTTATTATTATACGTAGTAATGAAAATTACTGTTTTTGTTTATAAATTGAATATTTTAGCACAAAACACAAATACTTAGCACTTGTTATCCACACAGTATAATGTAAAACATTGAACTTTTGTTCCAAATCTCACCCTTTTTCGCAAAATTCCTCCTCATTATACTCCTCTTCAACAGGTTGAAAGTTCTGAGAAATAACCGTAATCTTGATTTCTTTGCTTGATTTTCTAATGGAGTTATTAGAATAAGATTCTAATGGGAATGAAATACTTGCATATATGTACGAAGATACATATCTATATACATGTGTAACGGCAGATATTCTTGTTGACAACAAAACTTTTGCCTAATTATATATAGATGCAGTGATATCATTTATAACAAATGGAACATATATATAAATTTAACATAAGTTTTGTTAAAAATAACCAGAAATTTCACTTTATATTGGGTGAAAACAAAATACTTGCTTACTTATTTATGGTTGTATAGATATCTTATTCAACTCATACAACACATAAATAATAAAAACACTTATTTTGCCATATTATTTCACTTAAAACTTTGCAAAATACATTTTTGTTGATTGTTTACATTTTTGTTGATTGTTTACATTTTCAGTTTTTGTTTTGCTACAAATATTCGGCAATGGCCGACACTTATTCGGCAATGGCCATGGAGCAACAATAAAGGAGAATGCATAAGATCAGCTGACTTCTTCTTCAATCTTCATAAACACACGAACACAAGCATTTTTTTTGTTGACATATGCCACACGCACACGCACCCTAGCATTTCCATAGGGGCCGAATCTGTCAAATTCTTCTACATTCCTCTTTGCATGACACTTATGGCCCCACTATGTATGAAGGTATGTCGTCATGCGAAAACCTTTATTGTTGAATCATGGCAATGGCCGACACTTATTCAATTTTCTTTCCTATTGCTTCTGGTGTAGAGATAACCAATTTACATTTTCAATACACTTATTTTTCTAGTATTGTCCGCAATTTCACTTAAATATTATTAAAATTAGTTTATTTTTTTGATAAAAAGCAATGATAATATTTGTGGAGGAATATTTTCTTATATTTATATAAATATATGCACATATGTACATACATATGTATTTCCCATTCTCATTGCACAATGGCCGACACTTCACTTGATTCACTTATATTATTGGCAAATTTTCTGTCATTTGCCTTTCTTTCACATTCATTTTCATCACCACTCACACTCTATTAATTTATAATTTATTAATTTATATTTTATTAAAATAAAATCACTGTTTTAAACAATTTTGTTAATAAAACACCAATTCCAACCGTTCACTCGCGTTGGAACCATCGGAATAAGAATAGAATCGGGGCACGTAAAGAAATACAATTATGAATTCGTCGCGAATATGGGTTCAAAACGACTCCTGGATTGCGGGTCACTACAACGAGAAGGCCTATTCGGTACACTTTTAAAGTAGCGTATTTTCCCTTCTTATACATTTACGTTCTTTGGTTAAACTAAAGCGGGCCAGCCAAAAGGGGCGTGGGCTGGTCCCCACAATGGAATGCCCCATAATCTCTGTCTCTCAGTTGGGAAGAAACACGAGTAATGTTACTATTGGTGGTTTGGTGGACGGAATGGAGCGCATGTTGACTGTGGATACGGGAGCATCTCATTCCATCATTCGATCTGACTTGGTAAAGAGGGAAGTAAGGCCATTGTATGGAGCAAAATTGCGTACGGCAACAGGCGAGGATAGCCAAGTCCTAGGGGAAGTTACATGCGAAGTTGTAATTGGAAATGTTGTCGTACTACACACCTTTATAGTGGCGGAAATTGTTGATGAAGTCATAATTGGTGTGGACTTCCTAATCGACCAAGGCATTAAGATTGACATGAAAAACAAGGTTATGAGTTACAAAAACTTGGAGGTGCCGCTAAATTTTGGCTACGATAAGAGATACAGCAGTAAGAAAGTGCTCGTGGAAGAGAATCAGCAGATACCGCCAAAGTCCGAGGCAATTATTTGGGCAAAGATTGATGGAGATTGTGGGACAAACAAATTATGGGTTGTCGAAGCAGAAACAGAAACTAAATCAGATGTACTTGTTGGAAAAACCCTGGCTATGACAAAAGAAGATGGACGAATACCAGTAAGAGTACTTAATGAGTTCAAGTCACCAATCAAACTCTCCAAAGGTGCTATATTGGGAAAATGCGAAGAGGTTGACATCATCATGAATTGCGAACAATCCCAAGGAGAAGTTTCTACTGGCAAAACAGATCTTTCAGATGAAATAAATGCTTGGACAGATGAACTGCAGAAGAATCACAAAAGAAAGGCGAAAGAATTACTTGCCAAGTATTCTAGCATATTTGATAAGGATGGTACAAAACCAGGCAGGACAAATATTGTGAAGCATCAGATTGACACCGGTGATGCAAGGCCAATCCGTCAGGCTCCTCGCAGCGTTCCATTAGCTAAACGTCAAATGGTGAGCCAGATTATACAAGAAATGAGCGACAGTGGGGTAATTGAACCATCAGTCAGTCCATGGAGTTCTCCGGTAGTACTTGTTAAAAAGAAAGATGGCAAGATGAGATTCTGCGTTGACTACCGGAAACTGAATGATGTAACGAAAAAGGATAGTTACCCATTGCCAAGAATTGACGACACTCTGGACTCTCTATCTGGAACGGAATGGTTTTCAACACTGGACTTGAAAAGCGGCTATTGGCAAGTAGAAGTAAAAGAGGAAGACAAGGAGAAAACAGCCTTCAGTGTTGGCGATGGTCTTTGGCAATTTACGGTGATGCCATTTGGATTATGTAATGCCCCAGCTACCTTTGAGAGACTTATGGATCAGGTACTGAAAGGATTACACTGGAAAACATGTCTTGTGTACCTGGACGATATCATTGTATTGGGAAAAAGCTTTGATGAACATCTCAAAAATTTGGAGGAAGTTTTCCGAAGAATAGCTGGCGCTGGTCTGAAGTTAAGTCCTAAGAAATGTTCATTATTCAAGAAAGAAGTAAAATACTTGGGACATAAAGTGACTACAAAGGGCATCTGCACTGATAACGAAAAAATAGAAGCAGTAAAAGATTGGCCAAGACCTCGGAATCTACATGAATTGCGAAGCTTTCTTGGGCTGTGCACTTACTATCGCCGATTTGTACCAAATTTTGCCAGCGTAGCAAATAGTCTCACGGAGCTTATGAGGAAAAATAAGACTTTTGAGTGGAGGAAAGAACAAGAAATGGCTTTCCAAACGTTAAAAGATCGGTTTTGTACTGCTCCAATGCTAGCATACCCGGTTCCAGAAGCGAGGTTTATTTTGGATACTGATGCGAGTGGTTATGCTATAGGAGGTGTTTTGTCACAGGAAATCGACGGACAGGAGAAGGTTATCGCATACTACAGCCGATCAATTGGGAAACCGGAAAGAAATTACTGTGTAACACGAAGAGAACTATTGGCATTGGTAGAATGCATCAAACATTTCCATAAGTACCTCTATGGTCAGCGATTCCACGTCAGGACTGATCATGCAGCGTTAAAATGGCTTTTGAAATTCCGAAATCCGGAGGGTCAGTTAGCAAGGTGGATTGAGCGACTACAAAATTATGACTTTTCCATAGACCATCGTAAAGGCAGTACCCATGGAAATGCTGATGCAATGTCGCGGCGACCATGTAATCTTGAATGCAAGCATTGCTCTAAAGCTGAGGAGAAGGAATACATCACAGATGTTCTGCTAATGACAATAACATCTACAGACGAATGGAATGCGGAACAATTAAGGAAGTGTCAGCTAGAAGATCCAGATCTGGCACGTGTAATGATCGGTTTGGAACAAAATGAACGACCATCAAAAGAAGAGATGTCAGCAGAGAGTCCTGTTGCCAAATCATATTGGGCACAGTGGAATAGTTTGCAATTGGTAAATGGTTGCCTACATCGTGTTTGGGAGAGTGAAGATGGTCAAAGTTCTAAAACATTGATAGTTGTTCCAAGGAAAAGAATACCGGATGTGCTAAATGAACTACACAATGGTCCAAGTGGAGGTCATCTTGGAGTAACAAAGACGGTAGAGAAAATCAAGAAGAGGTTTTATTGGGTCGCCTGCCGTCAGACAGTTGTTGAGTGGATTGCGAACTGCGATGTGTGCATAAAGGCTAAGGGTCCCAAATCCAGGAGTCATGGGCTGATGAAACAATACAACTCAGGAGCACCATTTGAGAGAATTGCCATGGATGTAGCTGGGCCATTTCCTACTAGCAAACTTGGAAACAAATATGTACTGGTGGTCATGGATTACTTCAGCAAATGGCCGGAGGTGTACCCGATTCCAAATCAAGAAGCAGAAACTATAGCCGAAGTATTCACCAACAATTGGGTGGCGAGATATGGTGCACCTATAGAGCTACATTCCGACCAAAGAAGGAACTTCGAATCAGTTGTGTTCCAGGAGATGTGCAAGACACCGGGTATTAGGAAAACCCGAACAACTGCGTTGCATCCACAATCAGACGGCATGGTAGAAAGATTTAACAGAACATTAGAGGAACATTTACGAAAAGTGGTGCACAAGTTCCAGAGAGATTGGGATACTCATATTCCTCTGTTCCTGATGGCATATCGATCGGCAGTACACGATACAACAGGTCAGACTCCTGCAAAAGTAATCTTTGGTAGTGATCTTCGACTGCCAGCTGACTTGAAATTTGGGATAAGTGCTGATGCGGGAATAAATGCCAGACAATCTAACAACGTTCTGGAAGAGGAAATGAGAGAAATACATGAACTTGTGAGACAGCGAACAAAGATCATGAGTGACAAGATGAAGGCCAGATACGACAAGGCGATGAACTCAGAAGGTTTTCTTGAGGGAGATCTAGTTTTGCTATACAACCCGCAGCGAAAGAAAGGTTTGTCCCCGAAATTGCAGTGTACTTGGGAAGGGCCCTACAAAGTGATTAAACGGCTCAATGATGTTGTGTATCGCATACAAACAATTGGAAGACCGAGGAATAAAATGAAAGTGGTTCATCTGGAAAGGCTAGCAGCATTTGGAACGAGTAATGTGTCAGATCGGGACGATCAGACTTAGGTGGAGGGCAGTGTGGCGAATATAATCGGTTCCACTCACATCACTAAATGACAGATCTCTAAGGAAACTACCAGAACTAGAAGAAGATACCAGATAATTTCCAGTGTTGCCAGAATTTTCCAGATTGTGTTTGACAGAGGCGAGCAGGCGCTCCGGAGTCAGTCGTAACTTAACCGTAGAAGTGTTAACATCAAGTCAAGTAAAACAAGTGTAGACTTTTTAGTCGTGAAATAAAGCGGTGTGAATTAAGAAGTAAATAAAGACTTTTATTTAACAATTCAGCGATACGAACCCTATAGAAATAATCGAGCTATCGACAAATACGTAACAGTACAATAATTTAGAGGTAGGCGCACGGGCGAAATCACATTACTCGGTACGAATTTGGATAGGCATTTTTTCCTCGGTATTTCATCTTACCGCAACGAGTCCGCGTTGCAGTGTTTTTCATACTTGTGGGAATACTTTCGGGAGAAAATTGGAAAACAAATATCGAAATTAAAAATATAAAATTTTCAAATTCAACAAATCATTCAATAATAACAATAATGTCGTTCAGTGAAGACGAAGGCATTATAGCTTGCAAAATTTATAGCCGAAACGAGATTTTCGCTGACTTTATTCTTCTTATTTTATTACGCCGCAAAAATGTATTCAGTAATTCCTCAAATTTTACTGACCGGCCTTACCCCGTTGCGGTATACCGAAATTATCCGCTCCGATTTCATGTCTGCAACACTAGTGTGAAAGTGCCAATTGAAATACATGTAGTCGGTAAGCTTTCGGTATACTTTCGGTAAAAACAAAAAATGTCGATCCGTTACCGCACCGAGTAATGTGAAAGCGCTAAGTTTGAGTTGAGTTTCTGGAGAAAGAGCTCTCTGTTTATGCATAAGGGCCAGTGACTGCTGTGCTCAGCTAATTTTTAAATCGTTGTTATGGCCCAATGACGATCGTGAAAGCAATAGTAGTTGCCCCTCTTCTTTCTGTTCTGTAGGTTGAAGATTTTACATTCTTGCGCATGTTATTCGTGGAAAAGCTGGCGTTTACGCCCTCTCCGAGAATTGCGTTTCAGGAATTCAGCCTTAGTTTCTTTTCGGAAAATGAATTGGTATTTTTCAATTCACAATTCCGGTATTGCGTTTCTGTTTCGATTGCTACGACAATATCATTATGGTCTCTTTTCTTACAACCAATTCCGGCCGCCATGCAAATATCTGTACTTCAAAAATCGCCGCCATGCTTTTCTGTAATTCATTTTGACATTTGCCGATGACATATCGACTTTTTTTTTTTTCAATGAATTATCGAAGAGCTAGCCCTGTTTTTATTTAAGCGCATATACATCTGCCATAAAGGAATTAGTAAAGGAGAACGCAAGACAAGCATAATGTCATAGAAACATGAATGTAAAAGAATTTGACAGGTCGAGTCCCCTATGGAAAAGCTAGTTTGCGTGTGTGTGTGGCACATGTTAACAAAAACAAAATGCTAGTGTTCGTGTGTTTATGAAGAAAGAAGTCAGCTGATCGGATTCGTTCTCCTTTACTAATTCCTTCATGACATCTGCGCTTAAATTTTTGTATGGACTGCTAAGCGCGGATAGATATGTGCGCTTAGAAATCCATTTCCACCGCCTTGTTCGCAAAAACATGCGTTTCGCTTATTTCCGCGAATTTGCGGCAGCTTCTCCTCCCATAAGTCGAGCAGAAGCTCAACTTCCTCCTTCGCCCACAGATTTTTTTCCTGTAAATGCATGAAAAGATATGTATTATTTAAAAAAAATATATATTTTTTTAAAGCAAAATAAACCTTTTTTCCTTGCCCGCGCTCATTTTGTTTACTTTTCGGTTTGACGTTTTTCTCCAATTCGTGACAAAAGGGTTGCATTGACAAAAATGTCATGATAATCTCGAGATTCATTTTAAATCTCGAATTTTTGGTAGCGGATTTTTGTATGGAAAACCTCGAATTTCAATCGAAGATTTTGTGTCAACCTCGAAAAAAGTAGATAATCTCGTATATGTAAATGGCCTATTAAATAAAAACAGGGCTATTATATCCTATAGTCCATGGTACATAAATTCATCCACACTCTATGTAAATTATTTATGTATTCTGTGGTGCTTCTGTCAAAATCATACTTCGCCATTGTAGAAATCATATTGCGTCAAGATCAAAATTGACGTAAGTTTGACATAATTAATTATTATAATATATATACCCCATGGTGGAATTATAATGGTGGAATCAAATGAAATTATGCTTCTTACTTATTAATCAGCTGATGGACAAATGTGCCAAATTTTCAGCCATTATTGTTTTGCTTTATGTCTTCTATACATATTTCCGAGAAAAGTAGTGAAATCGCGTATGCAACTAGTTTTTCTGAGGCTATTGTTATATTATTATACACTTTGTGTGATTTCTGTGTTGATAATTATACAATTATTTTTCATTATTTCAAGCGGTGAACGCTTGTCAGCCATTTTGAAGAAACTTTTCGAGTCGATTCATAAATTGCACGAATTTCAATAAGTAAAAAAAACAAAGAAAAACACGTGTTTTTGCATTTGACAGATCAGTACATAACAGTAAATTTTGTTATATATACATATAATTTCACCATGTATATACCCTATGGTCGCAGCGGGGTAATACTAGCTGAGTTCCCGTGGCAGTGATCCAGATCCGGATACAAATTTTGCAAGCAAATGCGACAACAATTTTGTGATCCTGGTATTTATCTGGATCAAAACAACCTAATACAATCTATACGGATCCGAAATTGATACAGATAAACGCCAGGATCACAGAATTCTTGTTGCATTTGCATGCAAACTTCTTATCCGGATCTGGATCACTGCCACGGGAACTCGCATACTATGTTCATGCTGGATTTGAAATGCGTACCAAACGTTTGGTATCAATTTTGATCCCTGTTTTGTTTACTTTCGTTCATTCCATGTAGAGTGACGTCATCATGGAGCTCTTGTGTCCTTGCTCATGCTGCTCTATATGCGTAATCTTGTAGGTATTTCGTTCTTGTATTGCCAGAGTGTTGCCACTATTTTCCATTCGAATGGAAATTTTTTCGAAGATTTCAGGGTTGCTTTCTGCGTTAGCATTCAAAACGCAAAAAAATAGTTGCGTTATAGGGCCCTTACACGATCAAATCATTTGATCAAATCGCGTGTCTGTGTAATTTGATCAAATCGTTGTCAAATAGCTCATCAAATAGCCCATCAAATTTCATTCTAGCTTTCTATTATTTACAATAGATATTTTATCACGTATTAATGTTGACATTTCTTTTAATTTGTTTATAGAATTAAATTTTGGAGCACAAACTGAGTGACACTGACGATTGCATTGCATATATTGCGTTAGCATATAATGCAACACACGTTTATTTACATTTGAAATTTGATCAAATGGTTGCAACACACGTCAAATGCTAATTTGGCACTGAAATTTGATCAAACAGCACCTTACACGCATCCACAACGCACGTCAAATAGCCATCCCATTTGATGGAAAACAAAAATTTTTGATTTCGGTCAAATCGGCATCAAACACGTACGTGTGAAAAACACATAGACAATTTTACTACCACATATACACGATTTGATCAAATATTATAGGGCCCTTCCACGATCAAATATTTGATCAAATCGTGTATCTGTGGTAGTAAAATTGTCTATGTGTTTTTCACACGTACGTGTTTGATGCCGATTTGACCGAAATCAAAAATTTTTGTTTTCCATCAAATTGGATGGTATTTGACGTGCGTTGTGGATGCGTGTAAGGTGCTGTTTGATCAAATTTCAGTGCCAAATTACCATTTGACGTGTGTTGCAACCATTTGATCAAATTTCAAATGTAAACAAACGTGTGAGTAGGCAAGTGCGCAAAATTAAATTAAAAAGACAATTAAATTTGGATCGGGACAAAAAAGTGATAATTATGGTGTTTTAAAAATTCAAATATTGTTAATTGTGCATGCTACAGCCATTTATCGCGCTTCAAATCGCTTATATTTTAATAATTTCCTTTGTTAATTAATAGAAAGGTAGCATGTAATTTGATGCCGATTTGACGTGTGGATGTCAAATCGTCAAATCACACAGACACGCGATTTGATCAAATGATTTGATCGTGGAAGGGCCCTATTAGATCGTGGAAGGTCCCTATTAAATTGCATTTTGGTGGTGGCATTTGTATGGAAAAATGTAACATTTAATGTTGCGTTTTGGACTAAACGCAAAAATGCCTCCGAAACGCAAAACGCAGGCACACCATGAACATGCTATAAAGCAACACTCCAATACATTTTGTTGTTGCCCATTTTGCAAGGCTAATTTATACAGGTTAACTTAGTAAACAGCTGATTACTAACTTTTTTCTACTTTTTTTATTCATATTGTGGTTCTAATGTCAAACTTATGTCAATTTTGACTATGATTTTGACACAAGCACCAAGGAGCACCACAGAATACACAAACAATTTACATTTACAGCCTCATTCCCTTTCACGAACGATAGCCTTGACGAACGATAACCCGGTGGCGAATTCAGAAACTACTTTTTTTTATATGCGAAGGTAGAGTGTAATGTCAAAATCCAAGCGAATTCACATCATGGCCAATAGGAATAGACGAGCCCCAAGCGAATTCAGATTGACATTACACTCTACCAATTACAATAACAAAATACATGGGAAATTTTTGAATTCGCCACCGGACCTACCTTCCTAGATCTGCCTTACTTTCTACTTTTTTTTATTATTGAGCCGTGCATGAAAAGCAAAAAACATAAAGCTTGATACTTTGCATAAAATGCAACACTGCTGTTCTGATTGCCGTCCCGAACGTACCCTATGTATCTTGGACCGACCTGTTAAATTGGCCAAACAACAACAACATCTGCGCTTAACAGTCCATACAAAATTTAAGCGCAGATGTATATGCGCTAAAATAAAAACAATTATATATTATTATTATTATTATATTATTCAATTTCAATCAATGAGCATACATTTTTGTTCCTCTATACATGTCTATAATATATGATTAGTATAGTAATTAAGATTCACTTTTTGTTTAAAATAAAATTCATGAAAATGTATGAATTATACGTATATATAAGTATGTATGTATGCACGGCAAAAATTAACATATTTTTCGAATTTTAAACTTCACCTCTTAGTTTTTGACATATACTGGATAGGTATTGGGGCGTAGGGCTTGTCTTTCGTCCCGTTGGCATTGAAGGATTTTGTAATGCGAGTAAATTGCGAGCCAAATATATGTGTAAAGAGCTGAAAATATGCAAGACAACATTAAAATAAAATGTATTTAAGCAAAGCGGACTAGCACTAGAAATTGGCTTTTAAATTAATTTTTTTTTTTTTAGCCATATATTGGCAGTGATGATGCAAGTGCATTCAACATTCAGTGCACCACTATGACTACTAACCCTGGTAAACGCGTATTAATATTATTTCTCACATAATTGTATTGTACAAACAGATGCGACTTTTTATTACATATCAATATCATGCAATGCATGAAGGTCAAATACATCTGTATGTACGTAAGTATTTATGTGGACCTACATAGCTACCTATATCATATAGACATGAAATATTTTATAGGAGCTAAAACAAACGATTGTTCTAGTACATATCAAAATACATTCTACTTATTTTAATTCTACCCTACTATGTACTCATTTGCTTAATTATTCAATATTCGTATTATATCTATATATTAATAGGCTAACATTTTTTCCATACAAACAATTGCCAGGCTATTTAGCACATTCAACATACTCATATCCACATAAAATTGATATGGATGTGTTCGTATGAGTGAGGAGCAGTGCATAGGAATATATTTTTTTCTATAAATTATTTAATTTCTTTATAATTAATAAATAAAGTTTTTAGTTTTGTACCATTTTTGATTTACTTCGTTTTTGCTTCGTTGGCAAATGTGCCCACTATCTATATATTAATAGGCTAACATTTTTTCCATAAAAACAATTGCCAGGCTGTTTAGCACATTTAACATACTCATATCCACATAAAATTCATATGGATGTGTTCGTATGAGTCAGGAGCAGTGCATAGGCATATAATTTTTTCTATAAATTATTTAATTTCTTTATAATTAATAAATAAAATTTTTAGTTAAGATAAATAGATATCGTAAACGTGTTTACAAATATCGTAAACACAGTTGAAGAGTCGCTTTAATTTAAAATCGCTCACCACCGGGCCTACCTTCCTAGATCTGCCTTGATTTTGACCATGATTTCGCGTCGGACCGTGATCAAAAGGGCAAATCAGTGTTGCGGTACAACTGGAATTTGGAAAGTGTTGCTTATCTCCGCGAAAAGTAATAATTTTTGTACCAATACAAAGTTGAAAAAATAAATTGCATGGTCGAATTTCGACCACCGGCGATACTAGTACATATGTATTCGTTCGAAAAGTTTCCATCAGTTTTTCTCTACCAGCCTGTATCAGCGAAATTCTCAAAAAATATTATTTTATACTTCTTTTGATTTCCTTACATCTAATTTGTCCATATTTAACCTTTTTAACTTGAATTTCAATTTTGTAGTTTTCGCCAATTGCAAACATAGGCTATGTTCAGAAACGCAGCATGAAACGCAACAGCGGCAGTAATTATTTTTTTGATGATTGTGATGAGGGACGCTTCATGCAAAATTTACGTTTATGAACGCTATGCTTATACTACAAAAGCAGGTTGCGCTTCAAACTGAGTTTCTGAACAAAGCCATACATTTATTGTTCATAGACTTAATACATAAATAAATAAATAATTTATGATAATTTTCTGTAAACAAATACACCTATTGATAACAATTAAAAATTCCCTGAAAAGCACAACTTCGAAACAGTCAAATGTTTAAAGATGCCAAGGGGGAAATATCATAAGCACTTTGCAGAGTTTTAATGCTATTTTCTCTTATTTTCATTCAAATTTAGCAACTTTGTTAAGGATCAATGTGCTTATCCTTTTATCTTTTACACAAGGCTGAGCAAAGTTTTGTAAAGGAAATTACAATATACAATAGTAAACTGCATTTTGTTCTAACTTACCAAGGCCAATCGCACCGAATAACATCGAGAAATAGCCGGCTGAGTAGGAAATCTGCATTGATTGTAAAACCATCATCAGGTAAGATACGAAATTTATAACAAGAGCAAAGGCAGAATTCGTTAGCCATGGCATTAAGAGCAGGTGGCGTTCCTAAAGATATAAAATGGAAAATATTGTAGAAAATATGAGGTTTAACACAAACGATATTATCAAAACAGTACATTCATTCAGTATGTATGTATAAGCAAGGATTTGCATTTTTACAATCACATTTGCATTCCCACTCACTACTGAATGGTAGTGCAAATCAATTTTGCTCTACCACTCATCATTGATTGAGGAGTGCAAAGCTGAATGCAATCAAAATTGAATGCACTTTGCCCAACCCTGTGTATGAGCATGCATAAACATAGATAAGACGCATTTATGTAAGCATATGTACATACCCTGCAGGCAAAATTAAACTAGTATGAAAATAAACTAGTTCATCAACTCGTATGAAACGGACAAAATTATACTAGTTAGCTATCTACTAGTTGATCAACCGCTTTTAAAAAGACAAAATCATACTATATCATTTCCAGGTGTATTTTAGAAAAGGTCAACTGGATTTTAGAAAGCGTGAATTGGATTTCAGAATGTGCGTGTAAAATAAATTTTACACAGAAATTTTCGAATAGAAATTCTTTATTGCGTATGAAAGTATAATGTACATATACGTAAATATGTATATAAATTTTCGAAAATCCAATTTACAGTTTCTAAAGTCCAATTTCCCTTTTACAAAATCCAATTGACATTTCTAAAATCCAATTTCTCTTTTCCAAAATCCGATTGACATTTTTAAAATACAATTTCCCCTTTCTAAAATCCAATTGACATTTCTAAAATCCACTTTCCCCTTTCTAAAATCCAATTGACATTTCTAAAATCCAATTTCCCCTTTCTAAAATCCAGTTGACGCTTCCTAAAATCCGTCTGGAAATGGTGTAGTAAAATACCAATTTATTTATTAACTAAATATAGCAGTTTGTGCAATTCTATCACAAACTAAGCATTATTGGCGATTTTTAAGTAAATTTACGCTATTATTTAACAAAAGGTTCAGAATAGTTATTACTTACTTACTTCCATTTGCCAAAAAGAAACACGACCATTTCTCACAAAATAAATATTTTTAAGAGTTCATTTATTTTTGTGCAAGGGTACATAACAATTACATACATCCATATATGTTTGTAGCAGGTGGAAAGAAGAGTTTCAGAGTGCAGTTAATAGATTTGGCTTCTTCCAAATCGGAGATTCTATCATGCAACCGCCGCAGTAACACGAAGCCATTATTCTACCTTACTATTCATCTTTGCGTGTACTGCATATAATATGTACTAAATGTAACTTTAAAAAGTACTGAGCTAATTAAAGTGAGCTTTATTAAATGAACTAAAATGCTATTTTTTCACCTAGATGAACTGGCATTTTTCTAGTATTATTCTGACTGGTATTCTTCTACACCATTTCCAGATGGATTTTAGAAAGCGTCAACTGGATTTTAGAAAGGAAAAATTGGATTTTAGAAATGTCAATTGGATTTTAGAAAAGGGAAATTGGATTTTGGAAATGTCAATTGGATTTTAGAAAGGGAAAATTGGATTTTAGAAATGTCAATTGGATTTTAGAAAAGGGAAATTGGACTTTAGAAACCGTAAATTGGATTTTCGAAAATTTATATAATTACGTATATGTACATTATAATTTCATACGCAATAAAGAATTTCTATTCGAAAAATTCTGTGTAAAATTTATTTTACACGCACATTCTGAAATCCAATTCACGCTTTCGAAAATCCAACTGACATTTCTTAAATCCAATTTCCCCTTTCTAAAATCCAATTGACATTTCTAAAATCCAATTTCCCTTTTCTAAAATCCAATTGACCTTTCTAAAATCCAATTGACATTTCTAAAATCCAATTCTCTCTTTCTAAAATCCAATTGTCGTTTCTAAAATCCAGTTAACGCTTTCTAAAATCCATCTGGAAATGGTGTAGTATACCCTTAACTGGTATTTTTCTAGTATGAAGCTGATGTGCTGTCTACTGGTATTTTTCTAGAATGAAGCTTATGCCAAGGCAGATCTAGGAAGGTAGGCCCGGTGGCGAATTGAGAAATTTCCCATGTATTTTGTTAGTGTAATCGGTAGAGTGTAATGTCAAAATTAATGAATTCGCTTGGGCCTCGTCCATCCCTATTGGCCATGATGTGAATTCGCTTGGATTTTGACATTACACTCTACCTTTGCATATAAAAAAAATAGTTTCTGAATTCGCCACCGGGCCTACCTTCCTAGATCTGCCTTGGCTTATGCAAAGGAAAACAATTGTTATCTCGTAGGCAATCGCCACGTTAAAACTTCCAGTTGCTTTCAAGTAAAATGGATAGTTGAGAAACTAGTTAGCGAAATTTTCAAACTGGTAGACTTATAGTATACAACTATAGTTGTTTTGCCTGCAGGGTACATACGTATTTACATGCATATGTACATGTTAATTATATTAATGAATAACGATAGTTTTTTTGTTTATTGAATTTTGTAGCTCCCTTAAAATATGATACAGACATATTTAATATCAAATACATCCACATAGGAAATTTTTCTTTGTTTGCATTTACTAAAAATTTCCCACACCTATAGTTGTAACTGCAAAGACTCGAGTCGAACCGTGTTTGTAATTTATATCAATAAATGAGAACGTTTATGAGTAATAAATAAATATGTACATATATAGAAAAAATTTACGGGCCTTACCTTATATGTGCCCAGTAATAGAGCAAAAGATGCAGCCAAATTGATAGAGTTCAAAACCACATATGCGATGAAACCGATTACCAGCACTACGAAAAAAAGCCACCCGTTAAATACGCAGTAACATTAGATGCATTTACGTATTTATGTAAATATATGTAAATAGGTATATAATTTTGCAATTTGTTCCACTTACTCGAACGACTATCTTCTGGATCAAATGCGTCATCATCGGAATGTATCTCTTGCAATTTTTTATTAATTTCGTCAACAAAGCCTAGACATATTCCAAAGAAGACTACGGAAACTAACGAGCCGATAGTTCCGATCCATCCCGTTAACATGGCAGTAGTGTCCAAACGGAGCCCAAAAAATGTTTTCACCATTTTAACAAGTTATTTGTTTTAAAACCAAGAATTTATAGGGTAATAAGCGGTAAACCATGTGTTTTTATCTTGACAAAAAACCACTGTAGACCTGTAGGCAAGGTTAGGTGAAAAAGAAAAAATGATTGTCCTTTCTGGAGGTGAATATAGCGGACATTACAGTACACCACACATCAGAGTTGCATATCAGTTGCTCTAAAAAACTTTAGAACTTGAAAACAAAAAAACAAGAAAACTGTCGTATTTGTAACAAAGTAGTGAGGTCAAGGAGCATTTTCTAATTATGCAAATGAATACACATATGTTTTTTTTTCTATATTATTAAAATATACCACCATTCTACCACGACCTTAAAATATTTATCTCACATATTTTCGCTGTGCTGGCAACCCTCTTCTGTCGATGTTCATTTGGGAGGTGAATTTCCCAAAATCCCATCTCAAAGCTTGCCTACAGTTCTACCATGGAGGAACAATAAAGGAGAATGCATAAGATCAGCTGACTTCTTCTTCAATCTTCATAAACACACACGAACACAAGCATTTTTTTGTTGACATATTCCACACACACACGCACCCTAGCATTTGTGTGGCCCCTACATCTGTCAAATTCTTCTACATTCCTCTTTGCATGACACTTCTCGGCCCACTATGTATGAAGGTATGTCGTTATGCATTCTCCTTTATTGTTCCTCCATGAGTTCTACATTGTCCGTGTCCAAACACAGCAACTCTGCCGCGAAATTATCCAACGATTCTCTTTTGTGCCGCTGTTCTGTCTTCCATTTGTCCAAACACATCAACTCGTCGCTGGCCAACTTTTGTTCATTATGTTTTGTTCTGGCATTCTTCGAACGCTCTGATTGGTCACTGGCGATAAGAATTGCTGCACAAAGCGTGTTGTCCGAGCACCGACGACTTGGTGCCCCCCTCCTTTCCTCGTCGCCTTCTCACCAACAAACGAACAAAAGCAGCGGGTTGCTCAACTTCGTGTCTCCGTGTTTGGACGTCGACATTGCAAAAAACCAAAGAATTAAGGATGGGTGATATATATCGATATATCAATATATCGATATTTTTAAAATAGAACAGCCGATAATATCGGCGATATTTTAAACTACCGTGCATCGATAATCGATCATTTTTTGCCATTTCGTGCCTATTTCGATATTTTTCATATTGTTACGTATTTGTCGATAGCTCGATTATTTCTATAGGGTTCGTATCGCTGAATTGTTAAATAAAAGTCTTTATTTACTTCTTAATTCACACTGCTTTATTTCACGACTAAAAAGTCTACACTTGTTTTACTTGACTTGATGTTAACACTTCTACGGTTAAATTACGACTGACTCTGGAGCGCCTGCTCGCCGCCTTATATAGTCTGTCAAACGCAATCTGGAAAATTCTGGCAACACTGGAAATTATCTGGTATCTTCTTCTAGTTCTGGCACTTTCCCTAGAGATGTGTTCAATCATTTTAGTGATGTAAGTGGAGAACCGATTATATTCGCCACACTGCCCTCCACCTAAGTCTGATCGTCCCGATCTGACACATTACTTGTCCCAAATGCTGCTAGCCTTTCCAGATGAACCACTTTCATTTTATTCCTTGGTCTTCCAATCGTTTGTATGCGATACACAACATCGTTGAGCCGTTTAATCACTTTGTAGGGCCCTTCCCAAGTACACTGCAATTTCGGGGACAAACCTTTCTTTCGCTGCGGGTTGTATAGCAAAACTAGATCTCCCTCAACAAAACCTTCTGAGTTCATTGCCTTGTCGTATCTGGCCTTCATCTTGTCACTCATGATCTTTGTTCGCTGTCTTACAAGTTCATGTATTTCTCTCATTTCCTCTTCCAGAACGTTGTTAGATTGTCTGGCATTTATTCCCGCATCAGCACTTATCCCAAATTTCAAGTCAGCTGGCAGTCGAAGATCACTACCAAAGATTACTTTTGCAGGAGTCTGACCTGTTGTATCGTGTACGGCCGATCGATATGCCATCAGGAACAGAGGAATATGAGTGTCCCAATCTCTCTGGAACTTATCCACCACTTTTCGTAAATGTTCCTCTAATGTTCTGTTAAATCTTTCTACCATGCCGTCTGATTGTGGATGCAACGCAGTTGTTCGGGTTTTCCTAATACCCAGTGTTTTGCACAGCTCCTGAAACACAACTGATTCGAAGTTCCTTCCTTGGTCAGAATGTAGCTCTATAGGTGCACCATATCTCGCCACCCAATTGTTGGTGAATACTTCGGCTATAGTTTCTGCTTCTTGATTTGGAATCGGGTACACCTCCGGCCATTTGCTGAAGTAATCCATGACTACCAGTACATATTTGTTTCCAAGTTTGCTAGTAGGAAATGGCCCAGCTATATCCATGGCAATTCTCTCAAATGGTGCACCTGAATTGTATTGTTTCATCAGCCCATGACTCCTGGATTTGGGACCCTTAGCCTTTATGCACACGTCGCAGTTCGCAATCCACTCAACAACTGTCTGACGGCAGCCGACCCAATAAAACCTCTTCTTGATTTTCTCTACCGTCTTTGTTACTCCAAGATGACCTCCACTTGGACCATTGTGTAGTTCATTTAACACATCCGGTATTCTTTTCCTTGGAACAACTATCAATGTTTTAGAACTTTGACCATCTTCACTCTCCCAAACACGATGTAGGCAACCATTTACCAATTGCAAACTATTCCACTGTGCCCAATATGATTTGGCAACAGGACTTTCTGCTGACATCTCTTCTTTTGATGGTCGTTCGTTTTGCTCCAAACCAATCATTACACGTGCCAGATCTGGATCTTCTATCTGACACTTCCTTAATTGTTCCGCATTCCATTCGTCTGTAGATGTTATTGTTATTAGCCGAACATCTATGATGTCTTCCTTCTCCTCAGCTTTAGAGCAATGCTTGCATTCAAGATTACATGGCCGCCGCGACATTGCATCAGCATTTCCATGGGTACTGCCTTTACGATGGTCTATTGATTTGGACATCTGCTCATGCCCGTCAACGTTGCGCTTTCGCTTGTCCACAGTGCTGAAATTACTGGAGCCCTTGCTACAATGACGTGCTATGTGTCCTGTTTTCCTGCACCTGAAGCATTTCACAGCTCTATTCCTCTTTTTCTGCAATTCATTCAACACCTCCAATATCTTAGTTAGCAAGTCTTGCGCATCCACTTCCACCCGATGAGCTTTGTAAGTGGGCTTACTCAACAAAGATGCTGTTTCCTGCGTCAACGCATATGAGACCGTTTCAACGAAAGTTCCTTTTCGGTTTGCATAGGTAGCCCGCTTCGTTTCAATATCTCGTATTCCATTGATGAAGCTTTGAATTTTCATTCTTTCGATGAATTCTTGAGGTGCTCCTGCGTTTGCCAAATGAGCTAGCCTCTCAATCTCAGAAGAAAATTCTTGTAACGTCTCATTTGGTTTCTGGAAGCGATTCTGCAACTCCATTTGATATATCTGCTTCCTGTGCTCGCTACCATAACGTCTTTCAATGGCACCCATAATTGCGTCATAGCTGTTCCTTTCGCCCTCGCTAACAGTCTGTAATATTTCTGCTGCAGGTCCTTTCAATGCTACGAACAGGGCAGCGACTTTGTCCTCCGCACTCCAATTATTTACAACTGCCGTTTTCTCAAATTGTAGCTTGAATACTTGAAATGGACCACTTCCATCAAACGACGGAGGTTTTATCTTCTGTGTAGCAGTTGAAGCGACCGGACGACTTAGTTGAATATCCTGGAGACGGGCTTTCAATGCTTTTACATCGTCCTCTAATTTTTCTTGTCTTTCTTCAAGGACCTCCTTAACTTGTATAATTTTTGCATCCTGTGCCTTGAATTGTAAGGACATGCGTTCTTCTTGTGCCTCCAACTGAGCCGCAATGCCAGACACCTGTGATGAAAGTACTGACTGTTGCAATTCCATTTTTGACGTTATCTGTGCCTGTTGTTCTTCGATTTTTGTCGACATCTGTGCCTGTTGATCTTCCATTTTTGCCGATATCTGTGCCTGTTGTTCTTCGATTTTTGTCGACATCTGTGCCTGTTGATCTTCCATTTTTGCCGATATCTGTGTCAGCACAGCCAATATCGAGTTCATGTCTACGTTTGCTACTGACTGTGGAGCCTCTTCCTTCTGGGTTTCTTCCTTTTGCACCTCTTCCACATCATCGTTGAAATCAAACTCATCTACATTAATGTTATATGCTTCCATAGCTACTCTTAACCTTGCCTGTAGTTCAATTTTATTGCCGGTGGTACTCAGGTTTCTCTTTTCTAACTCCCTTTTAAGTTCTTGGATTTTCAGATCATTTAACTTTGCCATTATTCTTATTTCGTTATCCTTGTCTCGTTATCCTTGTTTCCTTATCCTTGATTCGTTATCCTTGATTCGTTATCCTTGCTTCGTTATCCTTGGTCCTGGAATTTATTTAACAATTCCAATTCTGACACCAATTGTTACGTATTTGTCGATAGCTCGATTATTTCTATAGGGTTCGTATCGCTGAATTGTTAAATAAAAGTCTTTATTTACATACTTCTTAATTCACACTGCTTTATTTCACGACTAAAAAGTCTACACTTGTTTTACTTGACTTGATGTTAACACTTCTACGGTTAAATTACGACTGACTCTGGAGCGCCTGCTCGCCGCCTTATATAGTCTGTCAAACGCAATCTGGAAAATTCTGGCAACACTGGAAATTATCTGGTATCTTCTTCTAGTTCTGGCACTTTCCCTAGAGATGTGTTCAATCATTTTAGTGATGTAAGTGGAGAACCGATTATATTCGCCACAATATAATTTTGATTCGCTTTGAATTTGACAGCGGAAAATTTTTTTAAGAAGTTGTATAACCACAATGTTCGGGGGTGAATTTCCATTACTTTCTTCTTCAAGCAATGCTTAATAATTTTTATGTTTATACTTCAAGATTTGTAAATATTCGTAGACCCATCCAACTATAAAAACAAATATCTAGTAAACTATAAACCTCCGGCAAGTTTAGATTTCAGTTTATAGATCTGTGAGAACACCTCTAACCCCGAGAAAAAATGGTTTTTCGCGAGGCGTGCTTCCTTAAGGCTGGTATCGACCTCTCAAGAAAGAGCTCAAGAAATTTTTAGCTTTATTTCTTGAGTAAAAAATTGTAGTAGGCAAGAAATTTTTACGTTTAGTAATCCACCGTGAATACCAAGTGAAATGAAGAAGAGCATCAAAAACGTAAACAAAATAAACCTTTTTGTAAACATAAGGAATTAGTAAGTTCTTAAAAAATATTAAATAAAAGCTTTAAATATATGTTTTCAATAGTTTTATTTTGTTGTTATTTTTAGAAATCATCGAAAGCGACGAGGATGACCTTATATTACTGTTAAATTGTGGTATATTGATGGCCGAAATGGAATAAAATATGAGAAATCAATGCCAACTATGCCCTTGCATCATTAGAAAAATTGTGCATTCTATTTTTCGTTTCTTTTTTGCCTTTTTCACTAACGATTTCCACAATTTTTTTTCAACACGCAACAAACGTCAAAATTTCTTTAAGAAATAAATGCTCGATGATATATTTCTTGGCAAAACCTGTGTTGCTGTGTTCGCATAACGTTGAAAAATAGTATTAAAAAAGTGTACTAAATTTCTTGAGAGGTCGATACTCGCTCAAGAAAGTTTCACAAGAAAAATTTCTTGAGCATTTCTTGTACGTCATTTTATATGAAAATTTTGCGTTTCTTGAGAGGTCGATACTAAGCTTTAAGGCTGGTATCGACCTCTCAAGAAACAGCTCAAGAAATTTTTGGATTTATTTCTTGAGTAAAAAATAGTAGTAGGCAAGAAATTTTGACGTTTAGTAATCCACCGTGAATACCAAGTGAAATGAAGAAGAGCATCAAAAACGTAAACAAAATAAACCTTTTTGTTGTATGTTTTCAATAGTTTTATTTTGTTGTTATTTTAGGAAATCATCGAAAGCGACGAGGATGACCTTATATTACTGGTAAACTGTGTTATATTGATGGCCGGAATGGAATAAAATATGAGAAATCGATGCCAACTATGCCCTTGCATCATTAGAAAAATTGTGCATTATATTTTTCGTTTCTTTTTTGCCACTTTCACTAACGATTTTCACGATTTTTTTTCAACACGCAACAAACGTCAAAATTTCTTTAAGAAATAAATGCTCGATGATATATTTCTTGGCAAAACCTGTGTTGCTGTGTTCACATAACGTTGAAAAATAGTATTAAAAAAGTGTACTAAATTTCTTGAGAGGTCGATACTCGCTCAAGAAAGTTTCACAAGAAAAATTTCTTGAGCATTTCTTGTACGTCATTTTATATGAAACTTTTGCGTTTCTTGAGAGGTCGATACTAAAGGCTGGTATCGACCTCTCAAGAAACAGCTCAAGAAATTTTTGGATTTATTTCTTGAGTAAAAAATAGTAGTAGGCAAGAAATTTTGACGTTTAGTAATCCACCGTGAATACCAGGTGAAATGAAGAAGAGCATCAAAAACGTAAACAAAATAAACCTTTTTGTAAACATAAGCAATTAGTAAGTTCTTAAAAAATATTAAATAAAGGCTTTAAATATATGTTTTGAATAGTTTTATTTTGCTGTTATTTTAGGAAATCATCGAAAGCGACGAGGATGACCTTATATTACTGGTAAACTGTGCTATATTGATGGCCGGAATGGAATAATATATGAGAAATCGATGCCAACTATGCCCTTGCATCATTAGAAAAATTGTGCATTCTATTTTTCGTTTCTTTTTTGTCATTTTCACTAACGATTTCCACGATTTTTTTTCAACACGTAACAAACGTCAAAATTTCTTTAAGAAATAAATGCTCGATGATTTATTTCTTGGCAAAACCTGTGTTGCTGTGTTCGCATAACGTTGAAAAATAGTATTAAAAAAGTGTTGTAAATTTCTTGAGAGGTCGATACTCGCTCAAGAAAGTTTCACAAGAAAAATTTCTTGAGCATTTCTTGTACGTCATTTTATATGAAACTTTTGCGTTTCTTGAGAGGTCGATACTAAGCTTAAGCTTTAATAAAAAGGCGACCCTTTCGATATATTGATATATCGAAGTTTTTTACACGGCATATATCGATGTTTTTTTAAATATCGTGTTATGGTACAGCTTTCGATTACGATCTGCGCTTTGTGGCGCCCTATGCCACCAACAGCGATGACCTCCTCGGACAACCTGATCAGCCCCACCATCTCGCCGCAACGCAGTGGCGGCGCAGGGCCTGCCCATCTGGGACTTGCGAGATAGTAAGGCGTCACTGGCTGACCAAAAAGCCATCGAGTCAGCACGTTGGGCGCCATCTGTTATGGTACAGCTTTCGACCTCGATTACGATCTACAATCGAGTGGAGCAGCAATGCATGGCGGTCGGCATGATCTAGGGTTGCACTGTGGCTAGTCATTGTCGGCTGGGCGGGGTTCTTGCCTACATTGCTGTCCTGCGCCATAAACAGAAAAAATTCATATCATGCCTTTTCAAACCAAAACGAGTAAAATCACACTAAAACAACATCCGGTTTAGGCGGATGCCACGGACGGACCGTTGAAAAATTCGAAAATTCAAAATAACCCGAAAAATCCAAATTCAAGAGGCCAGTAGCTGAATTCAGTAACATTAGACGACAACGCAAATCGAGTTGTTAGCTTAACAACAATGACGTTTGCAGTAACAACAGTAGGATTCGATAACTTATTTTTCACGACATAAAACAGCTGACTTTTAGTATTTATTCAAATGACAAAAAGCTGAAACTCTGCTCACCTCAGCTGTTTGAAACATTGTGTACGGAGAACAGTGACTTGACTCTGGAATGTGTGTTAAAAAGTTCGAACAGCTGTGCTCAGCTGATTTTGAAGTTGTTGTTATGGCCCAATGACGATCGTGAATGCAATATAAGTTGCTCTTCTTCTTTCTGTTTTGTAGGTTGTTGATATTACATTCTTGCACATGTTATTCGTGGAATAGCTGGCGTTTACGCTCTCTCCGGGAATTGCGTTTTAGGAACTCAGCCTTAATTTCTTTTCGGAATTATGAATTGTTTTTTTCAGTTCCCAATTCCAGAATTACATTTCTGTCTTGATTGCTACGACCATGCCATTATGGTCCCTTTTCTTACAACAACCACATCCGGCCGCCATACCAATCTGTACCCCCGGAAGTCGCCGCCATTCCAATCTGGTCCCGATTTTGACATTTGCCGATAACATATCGTCTTTTTTTTTTATCGAATTTCGACTACGCATTCCAGAGCCATTTCACTGTATTAGGCATGGGTAACACTGCGCTGCGCGGCGCAATTGCGCTGACACCAACCCTGGTGTTATTGCGCTAACTCCGATTTGGGAAATGCGTCAACTCAATATAGCGCCAACTCATTATAGCGCCAACTCAATGTAGCGCCAACTCAGTATAGCGCCAACTCAATGTAGCGCCAACTCAATGATGCGCTATTGCAATATAACACTGACTCAATTTCGTGCGCTAACACCAGCTCCAATATAGCGCTAGTGTAAAATGGCGCAACCACAACGCCAATAACAGCATCATAGTATATGTATACGTATGACAACGTCACAATTATGTGTGCTTGATAGTGATCTAAGTGACTCTAATTTCCAGCATATTTTCACATATACATATACGGAATATTTTTCCAAATGATTATGAAAATTAAAATTAATTGTGCCCGCGTATATGTAAGCAGAATTGCGCCAAAAGAAATAAAACGGGGATGGTAAACAGTAACAAGCGAAAAAATGTTATTTATCGATTATTCGATGACAATTGCGCTAAAGGTGTTATTGCGCCAGTACCGTGAGTTGGCGCCACGGTTGGCGCTGGCGTTATTGTATCAGCGCCAAAAAAATTGCGCCATTACCCATGGCTACACTGTATGCTATACACTATGGTTTGAAACGTTGAAATCATAGTTTATATCTATAAGTTGCGACACTCTTTGACATGTTGTGCCTGTCACCCTGCAGTGCTGTGCAAAAGTTACAGAAAAAAAAATTCAAACAAATTTTGAAATCTTTAAATCTTTAAAATTATTGGGTGAATTGAATTTGTAATGCTATATTTGTAGCGATAATAACAAAAAATTAACATATTTTTGAGTTTTAATTGATTTTATTCGGAATTTTGGCTATTTTCTTGTGAAGATTTTGTTACGTTTGAATACAACACTGTGGTCGATTCTTCTTCACATTTGGTTTATTTAGTTTCCCATTCTCCCATTGACACATAATGTGCCTGTCACTTTTTGCAACAACAATTCCCATGGTTGAAGTTTGTTTTGATGGGGATACAGTGAGTCACAGAGAAAGTGAGCCATTATTTATTCAGACATTTTATTATTAAATATCTTTGTTAACAATTACTTGACTTTCCTAATTATTTTGCGACGGAAAAGTTTCAACAACATGCCAGAAATGATGAAAAACAAAAGCATACACGTATATACGCGTCACAATCAAAGCAAGCTTTCTGGCAACTCCAATTTAAATACTTAAACTTTCTCTCTAGAACACCGATTTCTCTCTTATATATTTTTACAGTTCACATTTTACATTATGTGTTAATTATATAAAAAAAAAACAGATCAGGCAATTTTTTTCCATTTTTAAAAGGTGTACTTATCATAAAATACACGCTAGAGCACGTAAAAATCGTGTTTTGTTAGTTGAATAAAACACATTGGTTGCTAATAAAATTTGTATTATATTTAATTCAAGTGCGCCAATAGATGCATTAGTTGTATTTTGGATGTCAGTGTGCAAAGATGGGCCGACAAACAAGTTTAGATATTAGGGATAGAGTAATTGAACTGTTGAAACAAGGCAAAAAAGTATTAAAACCGTTTTAGGGCATATTCCTCTCAGTGGCTAACCTTCACTGTGAGTCCGTTTCATGAACTTTTCCGGTTTTAACTATTATTTTTATAACTAAAAAATAATGTTCATCAAATATTTTTTGAAATTCTAAATTGTGGTTTATTCTAAAATATACCTAAGTACATAAATTTGTTTTTCAATCTGTTTGTGTATAATTTTTTATTTGCATAAAACTTCGGACAACATAACGTGGGTCATTTTCACTGCGACTTACTGTATGTATCAAAAATATAGATACACATTTTTTCAAAACAAAAATGAAATATCCATGACGCAAATCGTTGCTACCCAATAAGCATTTTTGAATGCACTTGAATTTCATTGAGATCAAATCCATTTTCCAATTTCCAACAATAATTCTTAACTTGAATTCAGAAACAGCCCATTTTTCGATATGAAAATGTTTCTGTTTCTCCACTTGAAAAAAATATTGGAATTTGACTTGAACTTTATCGATATTCTCCAACCAAAATCAACCGTCAGAATAAAGCTTTTGAGCAACAAACTCTCATCCGATTGAAATAAAGGAACAAAAATGTAACAATTATGATTGTCTGCTTGACTTATTTGCTCACTTTTTTGTTATGCATTTAACAATAATAACAATATTTTATACACAAAAATTAGTTGAATTATACATTCCTCTTTAAATTTTATTCTTCACTCACTTTTTCGTTTACTTATTGCTAATATGATTGAATTTAATTAATACTAATTATTAGGACAACAGAAGATATGCAAATGCATATTTTTCTGTTGCAGTCCTATTAACATATGATAAATATATATAGGCGTTTTAGCTCAAGACGAAGAGAATAAGCCTAACTTGTTAGGGCATATTTTCGCATATTTAGGTCAAAAGGCTTATTTTTGCATATTTTGACTTATTTGCATATTTTTGGCATATTTTGCTTTAAATTCATATTTTAGCATAGCATTTCGTCATATTTTTCCATCTCACTCGTAAAATTGTTTTTATTTACATTTTTTACTCTGGCAACTTTGTTTTGTATATGCGCATACTATTTGCCATTCCTCTTTTTCTGACAAGTTCAAGGCGAATTTAATAATTTTCGCAATGCTTCATTCAAATGTGTTACACGAATCAGCTGTGTATCTACATATGTACATAGGCATACGTCAAGAATTATCTAAAGAAGGATATCGCAGTAGATAAGCTGATTGGAATTGTGTATGTATACTAAAAAGTGTGAATGTCAGACAAAACGAATTGGCAAAAATTTTACCTTGAAATTCATTTCTCTTCTCTTCCACATTGACATTTTTAAAGAAAACATACACATAAAAACGGAAGTAATATAACCTCTATTTGGATAAGCCTTGGGCATACGTCAGACGGTCAATATATATTGATGAAATCTGTGGATCGCGATTCATATTGACAGTGTAGCATCGAGTATTGATGGATCGCGATTCTGGATCGCAGAATGTTTAGAAATTTTGAAATCCGCGATTCGGATCGCAATATTGGCAATAAGCGAATTGAAAGTGAAAGTGCGAAAAGGACGGAAGTAAAATATCTTGTACCTCAGAGCGAGAAAAATATCGCAATATTCATATTGAACGTGTAGCACTACACGCTACATAGTGACTGAAATTCTTACTTTTAAATACGCCCCGATAACTTCAGTTGACGTGGAAAGATCTTTTTCTACGCTTAAAAACTTACCGCGACAATCGACATAGTTTTCTATTTGAAAATTTATCGCAAAATTTTGTAGTTGACAGCAATTTGAATAAATAAGTATTCAAGTTTTGCACTGGAATTTTGATTGCCATCCACACATAAAATTTTAAATTCATGCAGATAAATATATGTATGTATGTTTATATTTTCGTAAGTACAAATACTTGTTTTCTTTTGGTAACGAAGATGTGTTTCGCAAATGTGAATTTTTTTATTTCGTCTTTTGAAGCTATAAAATGTACCTTTAATAAACATAATTTTTTGTTACAAAGTGTTCTAATTTCATTTAAAAATAAATTTTTAATATTTGTTCGAGCCAGGGTTTGAACCTGGAACCTTTTACATGAAAGGTGGGCACACAACCTACCATGCCGTATATCTTTTTATTAAGTACTAGCAAATACACGTCCCGCTTCGCAGCGACGAACAAAAGTTTTCTGTTATGATGGGTCTTTACCTTTACCTTTACCTCTACCTTTACCTTTACCTTTACCTTTACCTTTACCTTTACCTTTACTTTTACCTTTACCTTTACCTTTACCTTTACCTTTACCTTTACCTTTACCTTTACCTTTACCTTTACCTTTACCTTTACCTTTACCTTTACCTTTACCTTTACCTTTACCTTTACCTTTACCTTTACCTTTACCTTTACCTTTACCTTTACCTTTACCTTTACCTTTACCTTTACCTTTACCTTTACCTTTACCTTTACCTTTACCTTTACCTTTACCTTTACCTTTACCTTTACCTTTACCTTTACCTTTACCTTTACCTTTACCTTTACCTTTACCTTTACCTTTACCTTTACCTTTACCTTTACCTTTAACTTTACCTTTACCTTTACCTTTACCTTTACCTTTACCTTTACCTTTACCTTTACCTTTACCTTTACCTTTACCTTTACCTTTACCTTTACCTTTACCTTTACCTTCACCTTTACCTTTACTTTTACCAGGACCATCCATCACCATCCGGTCTCACTACTTGAACCATCTCTGGGAAACCGACTTAAAAAATAAAAATGAAAATATCAGTATGTTGAAGCCCTGCTCGACACCTTTCATTTGATACCAATATCGTTTAGAAACATTCGAGGGTCATCTGGGTCCACGTTTTGACCCATATTTGGGGACCCGGCCTAGGCGTCGCAATGAAAATAACTTTATGTTGAAGGCCTGCTCAGCACCTTTCATTTGATACCCATACTGCTCAAACACTTGCTGGGTCACTCTGGGTCCACATTTGGGCCTATATTCCGGGAAGTTCCTTATTATGTGCGCTAATACCATATGAATCCACTGTGAAAATTTCATAAAGATCGGTTGATTACTTTGGGAGTCCATAAAGGACACACACACACATTCATTTTTATATAATAGTTATAAACAAAATTTTAAGGGCATATTTTCAGTGCTTAAACCAAGTTTTAAGAGCATATTTTTAGCGCTTAAACCATATTTTTAAGGACATATCTTTAGCGCTAAAAACGAGTTTTTTAGGGCATATTTTCTGTTGCCCTACTAATTATGCACTAAGTTCAGTTTGGAAAAGTATTGTACCTTAAGTGTAAAAACATGTTGGATATAAACTTGATAATTGAGACTTTTTCCCCACATTGGATTCGTGCTAATTGGGAAATATCCAAATGTAGGAGAATGTAGAGTTTCCAAAGCAACCAAAGCGTTCGAAGGCATCCAGACATTAATCAAAGAGTATGAATTGGTACAGCGTTTTATCAGCGAACACAATCTGAGAGTGTTAGAGAGTGTAATTCTCAAACTTATCTCTAATCCAAAGCGAAGGTAGAAAACCACACTAGAAATCAATTGGAGACTGATTAGAAAAAGAAATATTTGCAAATTCTCATTAGAATTTCATTAGAAAACTACATTGGATTTCAATTCGGAAATTATAATTTTCTCCATTTGAGAGTTATGCCCCATTTTTTTTTTTTTGAGATCAATATGATTCTCGACAGCTTCTCGAGTCGTCCTCTAACGTTAGAGATTTTAGAAAAGTGCTAGTTCTTGAGTCATTCTCAAACCGATATCTAACCTAAATGTTTGTTGGGTTTCGCCATGCAAAATGGCCGTTTGAATTCAAATTTTTTTCTTTCCTTTTGAATATTTTCGTATAAGCAGGGTTGCTCTTTCTCGTACTGTTCTGTTAATACATTTTTCCAGAAATATAGAAAAGGGAATATACGGATACCATTGCCTTTACTACTTCATTCGCGTATATGCAAATTTTATTTCATGTAAGATTAACATGATCGATCTTTACACATAGAATAGCAACAATTTTTTTCAAATTACACGATTTTTCAAACGTGATTTTAGCTTTTTAAACATCATTTGACATTTTGGTAAATGCAACCAAATTTTAGTGTTGATGCAACATAGAGCAATTTTAAAATATACGCTATGAATTAAATATAAAATTTTATTCTTAAATGTCATTTGGAATTTGGTTTCTTTAACATGATGATAGTGTCAATATAAACAAAAAAAAATGTTAAAAAAAGAACTTCAAAACTATTTTGAGACATACACAATTTTTTTGAACATTTGGAGTTCTGCTGTTCGTGCAAAACGCAATTATTATTCTTTTTTTTTTAATAAAAAGAAAATCTGGTGTCGTGGGAAGAGTTTACCATCAGTGGAAGTGCGTGATAATGGCGTTTCCACTTATATTTTCAGTTTTCAGGTGAATTAAAAGTGAAATGCATTTTTATTTCTAAAAGTTTTTAATGTAAAATATTTTCTTTTTTCTCCTCAAAGTTTGCAATTTTACCACGAGGAAGTCCTTCCATATCTCGCAATACCGAAGCACCTTTTTTTATTGAATGTACATATCGCACCCTAAATCATAAGGTGACACAACTCAAAAATTTTTGAAATCGAGTTTTTTCATAAATGTTACACAGAACATATCTCTAGCGATTGCCAAAAAAACTTTTCAATAAGTGTCTCTTTTGACCGAAAAATTACCATAATACGTGGTCTTTTGCCATACGATTGCTTGTAAAGAAAAAAGTTTTTTGGCTCTGCTGAAAATATTTGAATTTTGAGTTGTGTCACTTTATGATTTAGGGTGCGATATATTGTATTTTTGTAAATTGTAAAATCAGTCCAGTTAATTTAACAATAAATTTAAGGTAAAATCAAAAAAAAATCCGTGTTAATTTAAATAGCTGAAATTGCAAAATTATCTAGTTAAAAATGTAAAATCAACAGGAAAACATGTATCTGTTATTTTATGCGCACGTGGGCCGATATGCGGAAAAAATTAATATATATCGCATACTAAATCATAAAGTGGCACAACTTAAAATTCAAAAATTTTCAGGAGCCAAAAAACTTTTTCTTGACAACCAATGAATTGGAAAAAAGCCACGTATTTTTCAGTCAAAAGAGACTCCGAATGAAAAGTTTTTTTGTTGGCAATCGCTAGAGATATGTTCTGTGTACCGGTTTATGATGAAAAGTCGATTTAATAAAATTATGAGTTGTATCACTTTATGATTTAGGGTGCGATATATTTTTATTAAAATCGTTTTCGTAGTGAAGAAAACAATTCAGTAAAAACGAAGTAAATCCTAACGACTTTGCTCCCATTTTGGTAGTAACAGCAATTATGCGAAATTGCACAGCATTGATTCCTTCATTCTCTTCATTTTCGCACAAACACATACGCATTTTTTAAATTGAAGAAGAAGAAGACCATTTGAGTGACCAAACTATTTAGTATAAACAATGGTTGAAATTTACGAAAAGCACAAAAAGGAATGTGCAAAAGCAAATTTTCTTAATAAATATAAATAAATATGTAAGTAAATATAATTATTATTAATATATATATATGTATTTGTCAAATATTGAGGCATTTATTAAGATGTCCCCACGCGTGTGTACCAATGCAAATGCTTGCGAAAACATTTGTACAATAATACATATGTGAATTAATTAATTTAAAAAAAAAAGTGTCGAGTAATCTACTATCCATTTTATGTGAATATTGATTCAGAATCAATTCTGGCTATGTTTTAATCAAATACTGAGGCATTTCTTAAGATGACCTCATGGTGGTGTACCAATGCAAATGCTTGTCAAAACATTGGAAAAATAATACATACATATGTGAGGTAATTAATTTAAAAAAGTTGCTTAATTCAAGTAATTTATTGTTTATTTTATGTGAATATTGATTCAAAACCAATTCCGGATATCTATTTATCAAATATAAGAAAAATATTTGACTTTAAAACTTTCTCACAAGTTTTCTCACAAATAAACAACACAAAACTACAAGTTGTCATATCACTGACGTTGACGGCAACAGCTGTTTGTTCGATCGCAAATGTTGTTAAGGAAATAGCTAACGAATATCCAAGGTGACAAAAATATCGTTTAGTTCGCTAAACGATAACGCATGTTGTTAAAATTGGGTAGTGAATTCCGCTACAGGCATCAGTTAAATTTAAATAAATGCAAACCGAGGGAAAATGTCGTTAAAATTTGAATATGAATTTTGAATGTACGTTAAAGTCAGATGGACGTTAGCAAAACATTTAAACCAACATTTAAATCGGACGGAAATACTGACATCACGGAAAAATTTGGAATTAGATAAGCGGACGTTATATTTAAATAATTGCGGACGGAAGAGAAAAGAAGCATTGCATCAAATTTTAAATTTGAATGTACGTTGAAATCTATGTGCACTAAATTTGAATAGCCACTAAAAAAAAACTGTCAAAGTGAATTTAAATTTGAATATACATATCGCGAAAAAAAAATCGTTAAATTTGAATTTAAATTTGAATCAACCGGAACGACCGATTATTAACAGGCATCTGAAAATACATAAAAGAAAGCTGAAATTTAAAACATATGGAAAATCAAAAAAAGTTAAAGGCCGAACTCACAAGGGGGTGGCGTTGCTGATGTTGTTGCAGCGCCGGTGCGTTTTTGTCCCACCCTAATCCATGGTTACTGTCGCACCCGAATATCAGTAACCCCTTACCTGTGGTGCGCCGCTGGTGTTGTTGCAGCGCTGGTGCTTTTCTGACCCACCCTCATCCTTGGCCATCGGTGCACCTTATTTTCGATGACCCCGTTATTATTATGCGCTGCTGGTGTTGTTGCAGCGTCGGTGCTTATCGACCCACCCTCATCCATGGTCATCAGTGCACCTATGTTTTGATGACCCCGTATCTGAAATCCCTAATGCCTTTTTAAATGAAGAGAATCAGCACTCCCATTTTAAACTTACAATATTTATTTACAATTCATTGTTCAAAAGTTCACAAAAGAGATGCATATGTATATTCTAAATATGGTAAGCGTTTAGCCGTGTAGGTGCATTTTAATACAAAGGGTTGAGTCGGATATAGTCCGAATAAAAAATTTTGCATTACCAAGCTTTCAACGCATGTATATATATGTATATGTATATACTACTTATATGTGCATATATCAACCTCGTTTATACTACTTCTATATGAGTATGACTACTTAGTGCATATATACACTTATATTTTTGTATATATTCGTGTAAGAATAAGCAGCAAGGGATCTCGTAAAGGGGAAATTTCTCTGTTCCATTATGGTTTTATATTATGTTATTAGTGGCCTTTATTTTGTGTTATTATTTTCCTTTCGTTGACTGTATTCAATTTAGGTCGGGTTTGGTTATATATTTTCCTACGTAGTCCCTCCCTCCTTTTACAATTATGTAATATCAGGATATATGTGTTTATAATCTCCTATTCTATCGCAAATCAAAACATTTCTGATTTAACACTTGTTAATAAAATTCCATCATAATCAATTTTACTTACATATTTGATTTCGAACAATCAGAAGAATTTTGTCTTAATTATGTTTGTTGGGTGGTTGCTCAGTTGTACAGATGTATGAACGTACATATGTGTGTATAAATGAGTTCGTTGCTTATTAGCTAGCCATCGTTAGTTAAGCAATGTTCTCCCACCAGGCCTTTTCTTAACCAAAACAAAATTTAACGGCTAAGAGCCAATGTGTAGATTAAGAATCACTAAGAGACCTAGGTCTCAGCTAGTAAGATTTTCACCAGCCCAATTTATTCGCTGTCAAAGTGAGAGACTACCGGGAAAAGGGAAATAAGCAACGAATCACTTTTGAAATTTACAAAGTTTGCGAATTTTAAATAATGAAAACGGAAAAAAAAGGTTTTGACAGTCGAAAATAGCATTCAAATTATAATCCATGCATACTTAACAATATATATACATATCTTTTACATCCACTCTTGACTCACCACCCGTTGCGGTACACCTTTGGTGATGGTGCTACCGATCTGCTGCTGTTGTTGTCGCTGTATTGGACGTCGCTTTTGTTGTTGTTGTTGGGACGCCTTGTTGTCACACGTTGTCGTTGTTGCTGAGGCACCTATTGCTGTATTTGCTGTTGTTGTTGTTGCGGGGAAATTATGTGGCGCCGTTTGCGCTGCTGTGGTAACCATCAATGGAATATGTGCCGCTGTTGGTGTTGTCGTGTCACTATACGTGCGTTGTTGTTGTTGTGGTGCCGACTATTTGGTAATTGCTGTGGTGGTTGCGGTGCCAATTGTTTGGCAATTTGTTGTTGTGGTGCCGACTATGTGGCAATTTGCTTTTGCGATACCGACTATTTGGCAATTGCTGTGGTGGTTGTGGTGCCAATTGTTGGCAATTTGTTGTTGTGGTGCCGGCTATTTGGCAATTTGCTTAATTGTAGGTATTTGCTTTACAAGCGTTCGTCAATTATTCGGCTAGAGTTTCGACGTCGATACCCACTTTTTGAAAATGCGAAATAATGGCAATTTCACCACGAAAATCAGTTAGAATGTGACTAAAATGCAAGTTCTAGCTTTAATTTAATTTTTGTGTTGCCGTATCGAGGTAAGTATTTTATTTAAAAATACCAAAACTTAATAAAAATCGCTCGGTGTACTATGCAGAAGGACATCACCGTGGCGGTAGCCACGGTTAGGTTGTATAGCCGGACTCGAATATTAATTTCTCATATAGTTTTTATTCAAAAATTTTTCTCTTTTTTTCCGACAATATTATGAAGGAATTTCGCAAAAGGATTCTTTATTAGGCAAACTCTCGACTCCCGTCACAAACCACACTTAACACGCTCCATCAACTACTCTCCACCAACTGCTCCCGCTGTACTAAAAAATTTTCAATTACCCAGCGTGCCTACACTTCCCCTCTTTTTCTGTATTCATCTGGAAGAGTCCCGTTTCCTTTTTCGTATACCCTGTAATGATGTAGTGACGTGTGCATAATAGTGGCGTGACTTTACGGTTACCCGAATGTCTACATCATGTTATGACGCTAGCAATGACACAAGCGAGATGAAATGCGATTGCCATGTTACACAAAAAAAAAAATACCAAACTTTCGGAATAAAATGCCTCAATCATTTTTCCCATGAAACTATCTCAAAATAATCGATTATATTCGTGCCCTAGTAAATTTGCTACTGTAAAATTCTAATAGTGTACGTTGGGAATATTAATAGACATTGTTGTCTTACGCTCAAATTATAAAAATGGTAAGAGACAGGAAAATCTGATTAATGAAATAAGTAATAGTATAAACATGCGGTAAATAATTAATTAATTTTCTGTAAACTATGTAAAATTTAAAATTGCATAGAGCGCATGAGAATATTTTATAATATGCACATTTGAAAGTACTAAGTCACCGAATAACCATGTGTTACGTATTTTCACAATAAGAAGTGTTCATGGCAACCCTGGAGAACCAGTTTCTCCATCACCAATACATGTGCATACCTCGCCATTGGAACGATTGTCAAGGTTGAGATGGGAAATTTTAATTAAGCTTTCCCCATGAAAGGCCTATTTGTAGAGGTTGGCTCGAAAGCTTGCCTATTTGCAATTAAAAAAAAATTTTCATGCAATCTATAAGGATTGAAATCTGAAGAATGAATTAAAACCACATAACCATTTAGAAGAATAAAAAAAATCAGTGTAAATCTCGGATGCAATTACTTATTTAAAATTAGTTTAGACTCTTAGTGGAGCAAGAAAAGAATTAATTACAGGATTTGGGCAAAGAAAAATTTCGCATTTAAAATATCTATTAACTGAATAAGAAAATACAAATTTTAATTATTGCCAGAACACCAACAATGGAGAATGAAAGTTACTCGAACAGGGAAATTGCTCTTGTCTAAAAAAAAAATTGTCAGCTGTTCCATGGGGACAACCTAATATTCAACCTCGTTTTGCAGTGCAGCCACCTGTTACACTAGCCCACAGCTCAACCACACAAGGTCGACGTGAGAGAGAATCGCTCTTCTTCTTCCTGTTCTTGGCTCATGTCAACTTATCACTTGGCTTATGTCTTGATTTTACAATCTTACATGCGTTGTTCGTAGAAATAGGTTGAATGCCAAGTTGCGTGTTCTCTGGCTTTTACCCCGCTTTTGACATTTTGAAGCAACCCGTCTAACGCCAATCACATATTCTCCCTCACATGCGACGACCTGTCTTCTTTGGGCCAAGCGTCATCTATTCTTCTTCACCATGTCAGCACGTCGGCCATTATTAATTGGAAGTTATTGGAAAAGTACTAAGAGAACTACTGAAATAGTGGTGCTGCCACACAGACAGAATTGAGCAGCCGAAATTAACCCGTTTATGATCGATATCAGCATTGATATCGATAGCAAACCATAACAATCGATAGATAATTCTTGCCACACAATTCGCTTATGCCATGTTTACATATAACGTGATTAGCCATAAATCTCCTTTGGATAATGTACCCGTTTACATATAACATGAAATCTAGATTTGCTGGGAGACGATTATCAACTGTCAATTTTCCTTACCTGCATGACCCAATAATAATAGCTGAGTTCCCGTGGCAGTGATCCAGATCCGGATACAAATTTTGCAAGCAAATGCGACAACAATATTGTGATCCTGGTATTTATCTGGATCAAAACAACCTATTACAATCTATACGGATCCGAAATTTATACAGATAAACGCCAGGATCACAGAATTCTTGTTGCATTTGCGTGCAAACTTCTTATCCGGATCTGGATCACAGGCACCGGAACTCGCCTAATATGGTCGTAGCAGTCAAAAGAGAATATGAAACCACCGTTCGATGGATGTTTTCATGAATGTAAAAAGCAGATATTTTGTTTTTATTTAACTTGAAAAACGTTAGCAAACACACAAGCTTTTACACGATTAACACGTTAAAGAATGTATAATTAAAAAAAGACGATAATTTCATAACCTATAAAACAGAAAGAAGAAGAGCAACTTACTATTGCGATACGATTCTTATTGGGCAATGCTTACTGGCTTCCATTTTGTTTACTTTTCATTTTGACGTTTCTCACAAATTCGCCAATAAAAAATATCGATAACATGAATAACACAGGGTTGTATGCAGAAAAGTAATGTCATAATCCGAGATTCATTTTAAGAGCGCTTTCACATTACTCGGTGCGGTATCGGATCGACATTTTTGGTTTTTACCGAAAGTATACCGAAACCTTACTGACCACATGTATTTCAATTGGCACTTTCACATTAGTGTTGCATACATGAAATCGGAGCGGATTAGAGCCTATACACACTTGCGACTCAATCGATTTAGTCGAATGTTGATTTGCATGGGAATGTATGGAAGCATTCACACTACATTCAATTAGTCGTACAACTGAAACAGTTGGATTTGCAGTCCAATTTCATTCCAACTGAAACAGTTGTACAACTGCTTGATCAGCAAGGCGCCCTTCTACGTATTCACACTAGAGACAATTTAGTCGAACGACTACAACAACAACAGTGATATTCGTAGTGGAAAGAGTTGCCATGCTGACAGCACTACTTTTATTTCACTTTTGGTAAATTGCAGAGATTAAATATATCAATTAATATTTTCAAAATGTTAAAAAAAAACAAAAGGTTCGTTTCTTATTAACTACACCATTTCCAGATGGATTTTAGAAAGCGTTAACTGGATTTTAGAAAGGGGAAATTGGATTTTAGAAATGTCAATTGGATTTTAGAAAGGGGAAATTGGATTTTAGAAATGTCAATTGGATTTTAGAAAGCGTTAAAAAGATTTTAGAAAACGAAAATTGGATTTTTGAAAGCGTGAATTGGATTTCAGAATGTGCGTGTAAAATAAATTTTACTCAGAATTTTTCGAATAGAAATTCTTTATTGCGTATGAAAGTATAATGTATGTAGATACATATACGTAATTATATAGGCGAATCCGTGTAAAAAAGATCTAAGATCCAATTTCCCCTTTCTAAAATCCAGTTGACGCTTTCTAAAATCCATCTGGAAATGGTGTAGTTATAGACAAGAATTATCTAACTAAGGATATTTACTTCCGTTTTCATGTGTTTCTTGATATTGTGTTCTCTTCAAATGTCATTAATCGCATTTTAAAATAGAAATAATGAAAATGAAATTGCATGGAAATTATTAATGGCTAATTTTGACTATTTTTTCCGTTTCTTTTACTTCTGTTCTTTCGCCTTTATGAGCGTCACTCCTTCCGTTTTTCTCTTTTCATTTACTTGACAGCTAGTTTCTAGTTTAATAAGAAACAAAGCCAAACAATGTATGCACTTTTTGTTTATTTTATTGTTTTTTATTTATTAATCAAGTTGACAGCTGACAAGAAGGTGCTTTCATGTAAGAATGCAGATAAACTGATAAACTTTAGCAATTTAATACTTCATCACTTTATATTGTTATGGTTTGCTATCGATATCAATACTGATATCGATCATAAACGGGTTAATTTCGGTTGCTCAATTCTGTTTGTGTGGCAGCACCACTATTTCAGTAGTTTTTTTTCTTAGTACTTTTCCAATAACTTCCATTTCATAATGGCCGACGTGCTGACATGGTGAAGAAGAATGGTTGACGCGTGGCCAAACTAAACAGGTCGTCGCATGGGAGGCAGAATATGCGATTGACGCTAGGCGGCTTGTTTCAAATGTCAAAAGCAGGGAAAAAGAAGTGAACACACAACTTAGCAAGGATTGTTTAAAGAAGGATTTCGCGGCAGATAAGCTGATTGCAATTGGGTACGTGTGCAAAAAAAGTGCGAACGTCAGATAGAACCGATTGGGGAAAAATTTTTGCTTTGAAAATAATTTCTCTCCTCTTTCACGTTGAAATTTTTTTTTAAAGGAAACACACACATCAAAACGTAACTAATATAACCTTCTTTGGATAAACCTTGAGCTTAGCATTCTACTTCTGCGAACAAGGCATGCAAGATTGTAAAATCAAATCAACAGACAATAAGTGACATATGCCAAGAAGAAGAAGAGCGATTCTCCCTCGCATCGACCTTGTATGTTTGAGCTATGGGCTAGTGTAATAGGTGGCCGCACTGCGAGACGAGGGTGATTTATGAGGTTGTCTCGATGACAACAGCTGACAATTTTTTTTTGACAGGAGCCATTTCCTTGTTCGAGTAGATTTCATTCACCACTGGTGGTGTTCTAACGTTTTGTATTTTCTTATTCAGTTACTAGATATCTTAAATGTAACCTTTTTTTTTTCAAAGTCCTGTAATTGATTCTCCTCTTCCTCCACTGGGAGTCTGAGCAAGTTTTGGATGGGTGATTGTATCCGAGATTTACATTGATTTCTTTTTATTCTTCTAGATGGTTATATGGTTTTGCTGTAATTTCCAGATCTCAATCTATATAGATTGCATGAAAATTTTTCTTATTTGCAAATGGGCAGGCTTTCGAGCCAACCTCTATAAGTGGGCCTTTCATGGGGAAAGCTTAACTCAAATTTCCCATCTCAACCTTAACAATCGTTCCAATGGCGAGGTATGCACATGTATTGGTGATGGAGAAACTGGTTCTCCAGGGTTGCCATGAACACTTCTTATTGTGAAAATACGTAACACATGGTTATTCGGTGACTTAGTACTTTCAAATGTACATATTATAAAATGTTCTTATGCGATCCATACAATTTTAAAATTTAGATAGTTCACAGAAAATTAATTAATTATTTACCACATATTTATACTATTGTTTCATTAATCAGATTTTCCTGTCTCTTACCATTTTTATGATTTGAGCGTAAGACAACATTGTCTATTAATATTCCCCAACGCACACTAATAGAATTTTACAGTAGCAAATTTACTAGGGCACGAATAAAATCGACTTTTTTGAGATAGTTTCATGGGGAAAATGCTTGAGGCATTTTATTCCGAAAGTTTTGGTAATTTTTTTTTGTGTGTCCTGGAAACCGCATTCCATCTCGCTTGTGTTATTGCTAGCGTCACACCAGAATATGAACATCCAAATTACAGTAAAATCACGCCACTGAACAAGCGGCAGTCACGCCACTTTACGCTGAAGACAAATCGAGGCGACGCGACGGTGCGACAGCGACAGACGCTGGACGTAATAATGTCAGTGCGAGTTCAGCGATTAAAGCATGATAAAAGTGTCAACGATTGTCACTACATATGCCTGTTGCAGCCACATTACAATTTTTAAGTCACAATTAGAGGTTTTCTTTCGCTTAGATCATAAATTTTCAACGCAAAATGATAAGCTAAATAGCTAAATTCATTAATGTAATGCATTAGATTTTCATTACGTTTGATTGCGTTTAAATATTTATTTTTTTTTCTGTAAAGCTCGTCAGAATTATTGAGTTGTCAAAATTTTCATATTTCATAACGCAGCGACAACTCTTCCTCGTCACCGAAATTAGAAATCAGTCCAAGTTGATGACAACGTAATTTTGTCGTTGGACGACGTTGCGACGCGTAGACTTTGTTGTAATCGCTTCCATAATAGCGCATATATTTTAATCGTGACAGACTGTCGCTGACGTAGTGTCTTGTCGCTACGTTTTGATTCTGTTTTCACCCTAATGCATACATAAACGAAAGAAAACGGGACTCTTCCAAACTGAATAGATAAAAAGGTGGAAGGCACGCTTGGATAGAAAATTTTTAGTACAGCGATTATTAGTTGGAAAAAGTGGTTGATGATGGTAACATCTCCACATTGAACGTGAAATTTCGCACGGCGTCCATTTGGCTTGAGTGTTTGGGCTTAAAAAAAAAAATAAATAAAAAGAACATTAAGTGCATATATACAGTTGCGAGCATCATCGCCAATTTTAAACAATTTTTTTTAACTTTCTAAGTGCTTCTGCGTACACGGCATGCCAATTCGGCGCCATTTTGCAAATTATGTCTAAGGCACTCTGCACACGAGGCGTATCGTCATAGACGCGTACGAGACATTTTATGTAGCGTCGATTTCCCTACGCCTCAATATCTGCACACGAAGCGACATGAAACTTCGCTGCACAAAACAAACAAACAAATTAATAATACGGCATTTGCTTTAAATTTCGAAGCTTTAAATAGAAAAGATGAAAAATTTTACGGAATCTTCAATTTTCTTTCATTATACACTCATTTTTTCCGATTTTTTACACAAATTTTACTGCTTTCATAAATTCCACCAAGTGGAAAAATGTAAACAAACATCTTCTTCTTCCTGTTTTCTAAGCGTAGTACGCCTAGCTACCAGCACTGCTTTACGCCAAGCGACATGTAGCTAGCATACTTTGACGAATGCATGAAGCTGACGACTCGTGTGCAGCCCTCAATTGAAATATACGTGCGCGACATCAAAGCGTACAGCTTTCGTCTGTAGTATCTAATACGCGTCTAAAGCAGTACGCTCCGTGTGCAGAGTGCCTAACATAATGAAGTGCCCACGCATTTGCAAACATGGATTTTAGACATGATTCTGGTAGACAAAATTAACATAATTTTTGTTTTGTGGAGTTTCGGCGAAAAAGTCAAGTCGGTGTCAAAATTCGCGCGCTACCTCTTATGCCGCAAAATGTGCTCGATTTAATTTTTGGATGTGCTTTTTTTTAAAAAGTTTGAGTCTTATCTACCATCACTTCGATTTTCGTTATTAAAACAGACTAGAAATTCTTAAAAAAAAAAAAAAAACAATAGTTATATGTACCTGCATATGAATGTTCATATACGTACATATGTACATACATAAATTTGTATAAATAAAGTATTGTATGAACATGTACACATATATAAGTGTAAGAAAAAAAAAATATACGGAAAAAAAAATTTAAAAATACATGTCGCCACCTTAGAGTGCAAACTGGTGATACGCAAATTGTGTAGTTATGTCCAAAAAGCGAAGAAAATTGCCGAGCGATATGTAAATATATATTAATCCGCATGTGGCGCGTGATATATAGAAGCGTGACATATATGTACATACTTTTTATTATGCCGCAAAACTCCAATTACTAGAACGGCTTTTGTTGAAAAAAAAAAAAAGAAAAGAAAAGAACCAAGAAAGCTTAAGTATTATATAAAGTGTCATAAACCCTCAACGTTATCACTTCACCATGGTAGACCAGAAATATGCAATTAAGGCTTGAAATTAAAATACAAAACAAAACAAAAAAAAAAAAAAAAGAACAAATCCTTAACTGGTACCGAATAGACGCAAGTTTCAAGACAAAAAAAAAAAAAAAAGAAAAACTGTAAGGAAGAAGTGATATGAATGAATATTTGAGATTGATTTGTTATGTGTACGACGACTGATTTAAGGTTCAGACATTGGTGACTTAGGTAAATAAACACCTTTAAATGTACAATAAAACCAAAAAAAAAAAAAGGAAAAAAAAAACAAAAAGAAAAAATTTTTTTTAACAATGATAATAACAAGTAAACAGCAACAACAACAACAAAAATTTTTATCAGCATCGCAGCAGTAACCACCATAGCCACCACAGCATCAACAACAGTCATCATAGCATCAACAACTACAACAACGTCAACACCAGTCGCCGGAGCCTAGGTCGTAAGCTATTTATATTATTTTGTATCTATATTTCATTTTTTTATTTTCATTAATTAGAATTGAAGCACACGTGTGCATATTTATGTAGATTACCGGCGGAACAGAAGGTAGGCGAATGTAATAAGACTTGAGAACAATTGTCCATTGTAAGCTTATTGCATTAACACTTTTTACAAGCTCGATCGTGAGCTAATTCACAAGCACGCTTGTTACGAGTAAATTTTCCTTTTGTACCAAGTAACAATGAGTTTTATAAGCTAAAAACAAAAAAAAAAAAAGGCTGCCATTTTGATCTCTCTACAGTTGTTCTTTGGTCCCTTTTCCTTAGTTTACTCAGGTATTTCTCGAGCTTAATGTTCAATATTGCAAGCTTGTTATAATGTTTTTCTGGGGTTGACTGCGGATCACCCTAATGCTTGAATGTATCAAAAAGGGGCGCCCTAATTTATTTAATTTGTACACAGCAGACTTGGGCATTATTCGAATAAATTTTTATTTAGATAATTATTTGAATAAAAATTTATTTTTCAAATTTTATTCAGATAAATTCATTCGAATAATTATTCTGAGGTTTATTCGTTATTGCAAATAATAAATAAAAACTCAGGGTACAACAAAAAAAAAACAACTGAGTAATAGAAAAAAAAAAAAAAAAAAAAAAAAAAAAATTTATTCATCTATTATTTTTATTCGAATAAATTTTGCCCAACTGTGGTACACAGATATTTAACCACAAAATGCAAGAAAAGTAAAGATTTAAATATACATAAGTTAAAAGGAGGAATGAATTATAAATAAATTGTAAGTTTGAAATGGGAATGCTGATTACCCTTATTTAAAAAGGCATAGGGATTTCAGATATGGGGTCATCAAAACATAGGTGCACTGATGACCATGGATGAGGGTGGGTCGATAAGCACCGACGCTGCAACAACACCAGCAGCGCATAATAATTATGGGGTCATCGAATTTAAGGTGCACTGATGACCATGGATGAGGGTGGGTCGAAAAGCACCAGCGCTGCAACAACACCAGCGGCGCACCACAGGTAAGGGGTTACTGATATTCGGGTGCGACAGTAACCATGGATTAGGGTGGGACAAAAACGCACCGGCGCTGCAACAACATCAGCAACGCCACCCCCTTGTGAGTTCGGCCTTTAACTTTTTTTTGATTGTTCATATATTTTAAATTTCAGCTTCTTTTATGTATTTTCAGATGCCTGTTAATAACCGGTCCTTCCGGTTGATTCAAATTAAATTCAAATTTAACGATTTTTTTTTTGCGATATATATATATTCAAATTTAAATTCACTTTGACAGTTTTTTTTTGACAGTGGTTATTCAAATTCAGTGCATATCGATTTCAACGTACATTCAAATTTACATTTTGGTGCAACGATTATTTTCTCGTCCGTCCGCGATTATTTAAATTTAACGTGCGCTCATCTATTTTTAAATTTTTCCGTCGATTGTCAGCATTTCCGTCCGATTTAAATTTCGGTTTAAATGTTTTGCTAACGTCCGTCTGATTTTAACGTACATATGTACGTTCAAAATTCATATTCAAATTTTAACGTCATTTTCCCTCGGTTCGTATTTATTTAAATTTAACTGACGCCTGGCCTCTTGAATTTGGATTTCCGGGTTATTTTGAATTTTCGAATTTTTCAACGGTCCGTCCGTGGCATCCGGCTAAACCGGATGTTGTTTTAGTGTGATTTTACTCGTTTTGGTTTGAAAAGGCATGATATGAATTTTTTCTGTTTATGGCGCAGGACAGCAATGTAGGCAAGAACCCCGCCCAGCCGACAATGACTAGCCACAGTGCAACCCTAGATCATGCCGACCGCCATGCATTGCTGCTCCACTCGATTGTAGATCGTAATCGAGGTCAAACGCGTATCCATAACAGATGGCGCCCAACGTGGTGTCCTGGGGTGCTGGCTTCGGTGGTTTTCTGGTCGTTCAGTGAAGTTTCATTATTCCGCAAGTCCCAGATTGGCAGCCTCAGTAGCCGCCACTGCGTTGCGGCGGAATGACGAGATTGATCGGGATGATTGGAGAGTCATTGGTGTCAGTAGCTCAGGGCTCCACGAGACTTAACGTCATTTTGTCTGTTTTTTTTGCATTTCACCCGGAGAGGCAGTGTTGAACGCACTTATTTTTTTTGTAATATAAATTTGTTTCACTGTCATCCGAGGGGCATGTCCGCTAGATTCAGTATTTATTTTTTTTTATAAATTTCTTTTGCCGAATATGTCTTTTGTGCAGTTATGTGTATCGGATTTTTTTTCTTTTGGGGCCCAGCTCATCTCGCGTCTGGGGTGGTAATTCGGACACCGCCTTCATTGCGATGAGTTGAGCTGGATCCTAAGCTAGCAATCCTTCTTCGCAAGTCTGGGGTAGCGGCTTCAAACCGTGCCTTTCATTGCGGAGGAGCCAAGGATGTTGGTCATAAGGAAAATTCGTCCTTTTAATTTTTTTTTGTGTTCGTGATTTTTTTTTGCAATTTAGGCCTCAGCCATTCCGCGTCTGAGTTGGTTGCACTTAGCGCCACTTTCATTGCGATGGGTTGGTCTGAGACCTGAGTTAGTACTTTTCATCTCCGCAAGTCTGGGGAAAGCAGCCTCTAGCTGTTCCTTTCATTGCGGCGGAGATTAGGGGGGTATTTTGCAAATTTCTTTTGTTCTGTCTTTTTTCTTTTGTTATGCGATGCAGGCCTCAGTTCATCTCATGCCTGAGTTGGGTGCCTTGGAACATTTAGCACCACTTCATGGCGATGAGCTGAGCTGAGACCGAAGGATGTATTGTCTATCTCCGCAAGTCTGGGGATAGCGGATTGAAACCGTTCCTTTCATTGCGGCGGAGATAGGTTGGTATTTCGCAAAATTCCAATTTTCTTTTGTTGCTAACTATCTTTTAGTTAGCCGGCCTGTCTCAGGGATTTAGCTTCCGAGCAACCCTGCATTGCGGTTGGTGCGCTGGAGACCAGTTGGCACACACCGTCATAATTTTTTTGTGTTTTTATTTTTCAAGGGGGTTTATAAATTTTTTTCTTATATTTTTTTTCTGTAACCTGTGCCTTTTATAATGGGAGGTCAGCATTCCCATTGAATAACGAACATATATATATATTTTGCATTGTATATCTTTTTACATTTACATATACACGTATATGAACACGTTTATTTATACAATTTTTTTTTTGATAAGCGAAGTCAAGTCATTTTGAATCGATATTGTTAGCAAAACTTAAGATAATTTTTTTTTTGAATCGCAAATAATTATTACGATTATTGCTTGATTTTTCCACCAAACGCGACAACTAAAGTTTTACTACTTTTTCGGATGTGACATAATTTTGTACCGGCATAGAGATTTAAATAGCAAATAATCATTATTAATATTCGCTGAAGACTTGATCAAACACAAAACCAAAGTTTTGTTATTTTCTTTTGGATGCGACATAATTTTGAATCGAGATAAAGATTTAAATTTCGTTAATTGGTACAAATAATTGCATTTGAGCTTTGACACCAAACGTGACTTATTCAAGCAGTTAATTGCTTTAGATTTGATACAACCGTTCAAGCGTGCCTTGTTTTTTTTTGAAGCGCTCAAACGTTCGATTTTTTTTGAAAATGCCTCAAAACACTCAGCAGTCGGCTGAAGGGATGCAAACTAGGAGTTCGACTAGAGGTAGTGGTTCTAAAAACAGAGGTAGCGGGGTATATTATAGAGGAAGAGGAAGTGGAGGTGCAACTCCGAAACCCCCAGCGAGCCGACCTTTAGTAATGCATTCACCAATAGTCAGCCGGACAACAGTAGATCCATTCAGGGATGTTCCAAATAATGACCCTTCGGGAAAATATGATAGACCGACTAATGCCAATATCCTCGATCTAGACAGTCTTATTAGGAACATGCCAGATCCGCCTGAGCAATGCGCGACAAATACTGTAGGAGAGGCTAGCGCTTTACCACAAGTTCGGTTACAACCAAACGTTTACAATGATAGGGCTTCCAACCAAGAGACCCATCCCGAAGTGCCTCCCTTGAATTCGTGGGTACACGTTCTACACCAATTATTCCAAACGTCACAAGAAGAACTGCGCCATGAAATGAGAGCTATTAGGGAAAACGTGAATACCCTGAACGCTGCAGTCGCAGCCTCTCGAACGGCGGCAGATTTTGTTAGGAGTGATGCTAGATGTGATACTAGGGATGATGCTAGACAGCAGCCGAACCAAGCGCAGACTTTTGTTAACAACTCAATTATTCCCGCGCCCAGTAATACGGTTGTGAAACCACAAGATTGGAAGATATCTTATGACGGTACTGGTAGTGTTTCAGATTTTTTGTTTAAATTGGACACCTTGCGTGAGCGCACGCAGTGTACAGAAGATCAGCTTATGGCCAGTTTTCACCTTTTCTTGTCAGGACGTGCCGAAGAATGGTATTGGTTATTTACCAAACAAAATTCCAACGCAAACTATCCATTTTTGAGTTACTCTTTAAAACGGGAATTCGGTACAATGAAAACGGACCACGAGCTGATGATGGAAATATCTGTGCGTAAGCAGAAAGTGAATGAGACATACGACGTTTTCCACACGGACATTCTGGCATTAAACGCAAGACTTAGAGAGCCCATGTCTGAAGCCTTGTTAATAGATATCATCAAACGCAACGTTAATGGAAATTTGAAATTAATGCTGTTTAACGCGGATGTAAGAAGTCTGCATGACTTTCGCGATGTAGCTCGAAGAGGTGAACAAGTATTGAAAGAGAGCAGAACCTTAGTCTCAAATTACCATAGGCCAAGCGTAAACGAAGCACGTGCCATAGCTCCAGAATGTAGGGTCGAAAACGAAGATTATATAGTAGATCCGCAGGTAGAAGCGTTGAATTATCGTCGAATGGGTAAGCCAGACTACTCAGGGATTAAGTGTTGGAATTGTCAGACAATGGGTCACTCCTATATATACTGTGAGGAGCCAATTAAATCTCAGTTTTGTTTTAAATGCGGTCAGAGAGGAGTGTTGACTCCGAAGTGTCCCAACGACCACCGTGGTCAGGGAAACCGTTATCCGAGCGAGAAGAGAGAGGGGGAAACTCGTTCGGGACTATAGCCCCTACTTCAGTCAATACCCAGCCAATCGTCGCGAGTACTGAGCCTAGTCCACTTTCGGCCAGATCCGCGAGTAGTCAACCAACACCAATAGTAACTTTCCCTGATAGTACGGATAACTCAAATAGTTCAGATTCAGATGGCCCAACTTCGTCACAAACAAATTCTCGGCCAGTTCGTATTTTGAAAGCTTCAGTTAGAAATGTTAGTTGTCAGACCATTTTCCAACCCAGATTAGAAGAAAGAGAACAAAACTATCAATTGGTTAGGTCAAATATTTTCACGAATGATTCCCAACCATATCCACCCGAAAAAATTTTGCAGTGTAGGAAGAGGTATAGCAAACGTGTCCAGGTGCGCAAGCTTTTGGAAAGCACCACACTCGTCCTTACAGACGATGAAAGACCAATGATTAGGGTGAGGATAGGAAATGGATCACTAGTGGGATTATTGGACTCAGGAGCCAACGTCTCTATTCTGGGTAAGGACTGTTTGAAATTTTTAGAAGAAAACAATCTCAACTATAAGGGAATGAATGAATGTATATATACAGCAGGCGGCGACAAACGGAAGATAATAGGCTGCAGTTCATTGCCTGTCACTTTTAAAAATACAACAAAATCTATATCCTTTTACCTTGTTCCTTCGCTTCTCCAGGAAGCCTATTTCGGAGTAGATTTTTGGAAAGCATTTGCTTTAGCTCCCGAAATATTTCCAAGTGTATCTTGCCTAGAAGCAAAGGAAGATATAGAAGAAGGTCCCAATTTTCATGATTTGACTCCATCCCAGAAGTACGATTTGCAAAAAGTTATTGATATGTTTCCGTCGTTTGAAAAATTAGGCCTAGGGCAAACACAGCTGGTGGAGCACGACATTGACACGGGTGACGCAGTCCCAATTAAAAGCAAACATTTTCCTCTTTCGCCACCAAGGCAGGCTGAAGCCTACAGCGAAATTGATAGATTATTGAAAATGGGAGTCATCGAAGAGTCGAATTCGCCATGGTGTAGCCCAGTTGTGTTAGTACGGAAACCTGGTAAGGTTAGACTCTGCATAGATTCTAGGAAGGTAAATGCAGTCACGAAGAAAGACTCATATCCGCTGCCGCATATCAACGGGTTATTGAGCCGACTAAAAGATACGCACTTTATTAGTGGCATCGACTTAAAAGACGCGTTCTTCCAAATTAAACTAACTGAGTCGTCAAAAGAGAAGACAGCGTTTGCGGTGCCAGGTAAACCTTTGTACCATTACAAAGTTATGCCCTTTGGGTTGTGTAACGCGCCACAAACAATGAGTCGACTCATGGACAAAGCAATTCCCTCGTATATGCGAGAACATGTTTTTGTTTATTTGGACGACCTGTTGGTATGTAGTGCGGATTTTGACGACCACATCAAACTTTTAGCAGATGTTGCGAGGTGTTTGGAAAGTGCAGGCCTTACAATTAATGTGGGTAAAAGTAAATTTTGCCAGAGAGAAATTCGTTACTTAGGGTATGTTATAGGCAGTGGGTGTTTGAAAGTGAATCCAGAGAAAATCGAGGCAATGCAGAATTTCCCCATTCCCAAATCTCCTCGACAGGTTCGCAGGTTCGTGGGCATGGCAAATTGGTACAGGGCATTTATTACCAATTTCGCGGATTTAGCAGGCCCTTTAACAGATTGTTTACGTAAGTCACCTGGTCCTTTCAAACTCACCCCAGAAGCAAAAGAAGCCTTCGAAAAACTTAAAGTAGCTCTGAGTTCCGCTCCAGTCTTAGCTCAACCTGATTTTTCCAGAGAATTTGTCATTCAATGTGATGCTTCCAAAATAGGAGTAGGAGGCGTGTTATTCCAGGTCGATGACAATGGTGCAGAGCATCCAATAGCTTTCGTTTCAAAAAAATTAAATAATGCTCAACGCAACTATACAGTCACCGAGCTGGAATGCCTCGCCGCAATTGTCAGTGTCAAACGTTTCAGACCCTACGTTGAGGGGCTGCCATTTCGTATAATCACGGACCACTCAAGCCTTAAATGGTTAATGACGCAAAAGGACCTTAGTGGTAGGTTAGCTAGATGGTCACTGCTACTACAGAGATATGATTTCGAAATGCAGCACCGTAAGGGGGCTCTGAATGTAGTACCAGACGCTCTGTCGCGTTTTGACGTTGACGAGTTGACTTCATCTCCTGCGCCGGACGAAATAGACTTAGACTCACCCGAATTTAGAGCCAATGAGTATCTGGATCTTATCAGAACAATTACAGTAAACGGTGAGGCTCTCCCGGATTTGCGTGTCAGAGACGGGCTGATTTTTAAAAGAGTTAAGTTTCGGAAGGGTGTGGAGGGTGAAGAAGGCTCGTTATGGCGGTTGTGGTTGGCCGAAGGACTCAGGGAGGAAGCAATACGAATGGCACATGACGCGGTTAGGAGTTATCACGGGGGTTGGCAGAAGACCTTGGAACGAGTTAGGTGGAAATACTTCTGGCCACAACAAGCTAGGGACGTTAGAGATTATGTGAAGGATTGTGACACTTGCAAGGCTGTAAAAGCAACGAATCAGCAGTCAAGACCACCTATAGGAAGCGCTTTTGTTACAGAGAGACCTTTTCAGCGCTTATATTGCGACTTCTTAGGACCTTATCCGAGATCCAAACGTAGGAACCAGTTTCTTTTTATTATCCTAGACCATTTTTCAAAGTATGTTTGGCTGAAGCCAATGCAGAGAGCGACAACTATCAATGTAATGAACTACTTCGGTACAGAGATTTTTCCAGCCATAGGGGTCCCAGAATATATCCACAGCGATAATGGGAAACAATTCATCTCAAAAGAAATGAAAGCGTTCTTTGAGAAGTACGGTGTGACGCATGTAAGAACAGGAGTGTATTCCCCACAAGCTAATGCGTCCGAACGCGTGAATAGAGAGATAGTTTCCAAGATAAGAATTTTCCTAAAAGATAAGCAGGATCATACGGACTGGGACAAACATATACCCGAAATTTTAGCAGTTCTAAGAAGCGATTTTCATACATCAATTCAGTGCTCTCCGTACTTTGCATTATATGGTCAGAATATGGTCCAACACGCATCCGCGTATAAGTTATTAGAAAAATTGGATAGCCTTAAAGAAGATTGCGTACCGATAGTGAGTAGGGCTGATAGGTTAACAGGAATCCACGAACAAATCCGTAAAAACTTAGCGCAGGCAAATGATAGAGTCAAGCAGGTTTACAATAAGCGCTCTAGGCTTGTGAACTATAGGGAAGGTCAAGAAGTATTTCGAAGAAATTTTGCCTTGAGCAACTTCAAACAGGGCATAAACGCGAAATTCCTGCCAAAATATATTAAGTGTCGAGTGCGTGGAAAAGTTGGCAATGCACTGTATGACTTAGAAGACTTAACAGGGAGATTAATAGGACGATTCCATGCTTCTGATATCCGTCCTCAATAAGACTCCGCTGGGCGTCTTGGCGGTCGGGGACAATTCGCCCAGTATTCTCCCCGAGCAGTTATAATAATAGGTGGATCACAAGCGCTCCCATCGGGAACCGTGGACCATCTAGCAGTCCATATTCCAATTGGTCTGCTTATACGGAGTTTTGACGAGTTCTCCCAAATTAAAATGTCTAGTTTTATGGAGTTTTGGCGAGTTCTCCTTTATCAAATGCCTAACCTTACGGAGTTTTGACGAGTTCTCCAATACAAAAATGTCTATTCAAACGGAGTATTGATGATTTTCCTGTTAAAGTTTTTTTTTGTCCAGCTTCGCGAGGTTAGGGACCATAGACCAGCTGATAGGGTGATTGTATTCGGAGTTTAGACGCGTTCTCCTGTAAAAAAATGTCTAAGGCCGCGAAGCCTTAAAATAGGAAACAAAATAATTTAATTTTTTTTGTAAAGCCCATTCCGGGGGGCGAGAAACCAGCGGACCAAGGGTCTTTTTCAAGACCGCCTGTCCTGGGTCCAGCGTGCGGGGTTGGATCAGCCGGGGGGGACAGGTTGTTAAGACCGACCAAGATCGGCACCTAGGAGAAGGGCTCCTAGGGGGGAGTAGGCTTCTCTGGCCTAAGCCAATAGAGAAACACCGCAACACCGGACTTACGCATTTTGGTTTTTTTTTACCAAATGAATTTTTTTTTTATACCTGACTTTCAATTATTCTCGGATTTTCATACACTACTAGATTGCACGTTCATATAGCATACGTTTTTTTGGTATCACCTGATGGAGCCTCTGTTGCCCGGTTAGCTGTGGTAGAATTTGAGACTCTTATCTAGGGGTGAGTCGGTCCCCACGTAGTTAACGGTTGAGTATTCTCGCGACAACCTTACAGGCAAACCATTTTTCCTGTTCGCTCCCTCGTCAGGTCTTCGAAGCGAAGCAGGCCTGTTATGGTTTGCTATCGATATCAATACTGATATCGATCATAAACGGGTTAATTTCGGTTGCTCAATTCTGTTTGTGTGGCAGCACCACTATTTCAGTAGTTTTTTTTCTTAGTACTTTTCCAATAACTTCCATTTCATAATGGCCGACGTGCTGACATGGTGAAGAAGAATGGTTGACGCGTGGCCAAACTAAACAGGTCGTCGCATGGGAGGCAGAATATGCGATTGACGCTAGGCGGCTTGTTTCAAATGTCAAAAGCAGGGAAAAAGAAGTGAACACACAACTTAGCAAGGATTGTTTAAAGAAGGATTTCGCGGCAGATAAGCTGATTGCAATTGGGTACGTGTGCAAAAAAAGTGCGAACGTCAGATAGAACCGATTGGGGAAAAATTTTTGCTTTGAAAATAATTTCTCTCCTCTTTCACGTTGAAATTTTTTTTTAAAGGAAACACACACATCAAAACGTAACTAATATAACCTTCTTTGGATAAACCTTGAGCTTAGCATTCTACTTCTGCGAACAAGGCATGCAAGATTGTAAAATCAAATCAACAGACAATAAGTGACATATGCCAAGAAGAAGAAGAGCGATTCTCCCTCGCATCGACCTTGTATGTTTGAGCTATGGGCTAGTGTAATAGGTGGCCGCACTGCGAGACGAGGGTGATTTATGAGGTTGTCTCGATGACAACAGCTGACAATTTTTTTTTGACAGGAGCCATTTCCTTGTTCGAGTAGATTTCATTCACCACTGGTGGTGTTCTAACGTTTTGTATTTTCTTATTCAGTTACTAGATATCTTAAATGTAACCTTTTTTTTTTCAAAGTCCTGTAATTGATTCTCCTCTTCCTCCACTGGGAGTCTGAGCAAGTTTTGGATGGGTGATTGTATCCGAGATTTACATTGATTTCTTTTTATTCTTCTAGATGGTTATATGGTTTTGCTGTAATTTCCAGATCTCAATCTATATAGATTGCATGAAAATTTTTCTTATTTGCAAATGGGCAGGCTTTCGAGCCAACCTCTATAAGTGGGCCTTTCATGGGGAAAGCTTAACTCAAATTTCCCATCTCAACCTTAACAATCGTTCCAATGGCGAGGTATGCACATGTATTGGTGATGGAGAAACTGGTTCTCCAGGGTTGCCATGAACACTTCTTATTGTGAAAATACGTAACACATGGTTATTCGGTGACTTAGTACTTTCAAATGTACATATTATAAAATGTTCTTATGCGATCCATACAATTTTAAAATTTAGATAGTTCACAGAAAATTAATTAATTATTTACCACATATTTATACTATTGTTTCATTAATCAGATTTTCCTGTCTCTTACCATTTTTATGATTTGAGCGTAAGACAACATTGTCTATTAATATTCCCCAACGCACACTAATAGAATTTTACAGTAGCAAATTTACTAGGGCACGAATAAAATCGACTTTTTTGAGATAGTTTCATGGGGAAAATGCTTGAGGCATTTTATTCCGAAAGTTTTGGTAATTTTTTTTGTGTGTCCTGGCAACCGCATTCCATCTCGCTTGTGTTATTGCTAGCGTCACACCAGAATATGAACATCCAAATTACAGTAAAATCACGCCACTGAACAAGCGGCAGTCACGCCACTTTACGCTGAAGACAAATCGAGGCGACGCGACGGTGCGACAGCGACAGACGCTGGACGTAATAATGTCAGTGCGAGTTCAGCGATTAAAGCATGATAAAAGTGTCAACGATTGTCACTACATATGCCTGTTGCAGCCACATTACAATTTTTAAGTCACAATTAGAGGTTTTCTTTCGCTTAGATCATAAATTTTCAACGCAAAATGATAAGCTAAATAGCTAAATTCATTAATGTAATGCATTAGATTTTCATTACGTTTGATTGCGTTTAAATATTTATTTTTTTTTCTGTAAAGCTCGTCAGAATTATTGAGTTGTCAAAATTTTCATATTTCATAACGCAGCGACAACTCTTCCTCGTCACCGAAATTAGAAATCAGTCCAAGTTGATGACAACGTAATTTTGTCGTTGGACGACGTTGCGACGCGTAGACTTTGTTGTAATCGCTTCCATAATAGCGCATATATTTTAATCGTGACAGACTGTCGCTGACGTAGTGTCTTGTCGCTACGTTTTGATTCTGTTTTCACCCTAATGCATACATAAACGAAAGAAAACGGGACTCTTCCAAACTGAATAGATAAAAAGGTGGAAGGCACGCTTGGATAGAAAATTTTTAGTACAGCGATTATTAGTTGGAAAAAGTGGTTGATGATGGTAACATCTCCACATTGAACGTGAAATTTCGCACGGCGTCCATTTGGCTTGAGTGTTTGGGCTTAAAAAAAAAAATAAATAAAAAGAACATTAAGTGCATATATACAGTTGCGAGCATCATCGCCAATTTTAAACAATTTTTTTTAACTTTCTAAGTGCTTCTGCGTACACGGCATGCCAATTCGGCGCCATTTTGCAAATTATGTCTAACATAATGAAGTGCCCACGCATTTGCAAACATGGATTTTAGACATGATTCTGGTAGACAAAATTAACATAATTTTTGTTTTGTGGAGTTTCGGCGAAAAAGTCAAGTCGGTGTCAAAATTCGCGCGCTACCTCTTATGCCGCAAAATGTGCTCGATTTAATTTTTGGATGTGCTTTTTTTTTAAAAAGTTTGAGTCTTATCTACCATCACTTCGATTTTCGTTATTAAAACAGACTAGAAATTCTTAAAAAAAAAAAAAAAACAATAGTTATATGTACCTGCATATGAATGTTCATATACGTACATATGTACATACATAAATTTGTATAAATAAAGTATTGTATGAACATGTACACATATATAAGTGTAAGAAAAAAAAAATATACGGAAAAAAAATTTAAAAATACATGTCGCCACCTTAGAGTGCAAACTGGTGATACGCAAATTGTGTAGTTATGTCCAAAAAGCGAAGAAAATTGCCGAGCGATATGTAAATATATATTAATCCGCATGTGGCGCGTGATATATAGAAGCGTGACATATATGTACATACTTTTTATTATGCCGCAAAACTCCAATTACTAGAACGGCTTTTGTTGAAAAAAAAAAAGAAAAGAAAAGAACCAAGAAAGCTTAAGTATTATATAAAGTGTCATAAACCCTCAACGTTATCACTTCACCATGGTAGACCAGAAATATGCAATTAAGGCTTGAAATTAAAATACAAAACAAAACAAAAAAAAAAAAAAAGAACAAATCCTTAACTGGTACCGAATAGACGCAAGTTTCAAGACAAAAAAAAAAAAAAAAAGAAAAACTGTAAGGAAGAAGTGATATGAATGAATATTTGAGATTGATTTGTTATGTGTACGACGACTGATTTAAGGTTCAGACATTGGTGACTTAGGTAAATAAACACCTTTAAATGTACAATAAAACCAAAAAAAAAAAAAGGAAAAAAAAAACAAAAAGAAAAAATTTTTTTTAACAATGATAATAACAAGTAAACAGCAACAACAACAACAAAATTTTTTATCAGCATCGCAGCAGTAACCACCATAGCCACCACAGCATCAACAACAGTCATCATAGCATCAACAACTACAACAACGTCAACACCAGTCGCCGGAGCCTAGGTCGTAAGCTATTTATATTATTTTGTATCTATATTTCATTTTTTTATTTTCATTAATTAGAATTGAAGCACACGTGTGCATATTTATGTAGATTACCGGCGGAACAGAAGGTAGGCGAATGTAATAAGACTTGAGAACAATTGTCCATTGTAAGCTTATTGCATTAACACTTTTTACAAGCTCGATCGTGAGCTAATTCACAAGCACGCTTGTTACGAGTAAATTTTCCTTTTGTACCAAGTAACAATGAGTTTTATAAGCTAAAAACAAAAAAAAAAAAAGGCTGCCATTTTGATCTCTCTACAGTTGTTCTTTAGTCCCTTTTCCTTAGTTTACTCAGGTATTTCTCGAGCTTAATGTTCAATATTGCAAGCTTGTTATAATGTTTTTCTGGGGTTGACTGCGGATCACCCTAATGCTTGAATGTATCAAAAAGGGGCGCCCTAATTTATTTAATTTGTACACAGCAGACTTGGGCATTATTCGAATAAATTTTTATTTAGATAATTATTTGAATAAAAATTTATTTTTCAAATTTTATTCAGATAAATTCATTCGAATAATTATTCTGAGGTTTATTCGTTATTGCAAATAATAAATAAAAACTCAGGGTACAACAAAAAAAAAAACAACTGAGTAATAGAAAAAAAAAAAAAAAAAAAAAAAAAATTTATTCATCTATTATTTTTATTCGAATAAATTTTGCCCAACTGTGGTACACAGATATTTAACCACAAAATGCAAGAAAAGTAAAGATTTAAATATACATAAGTTAAAAGGAGGAATGAATTATAAATAAATTGTAAGTTTGAAATGGGAATGCTGATTACCCTTATTTAAAAAGGCATAGGGATTTCAGGTATGGGGTCATCAAAACATAGGTGCACTGATGACCATGGATGAGGGTGGGTCGATAAGCACCGACGCTGCAACAACACCAGCAGCGCATAATAATTATGGGGTCATCGAATTTAAGGTGCACTGATGACCATGGATGAGGGTGGGTCGAAAAGCACCAGCGCTGCAACAACACCAGCGGCGCACCACAGGTAAGGGGTTACTGATATTCGGGTGCGACAGTAACCATGGATTAGGGTGGGACAAAAACGCACCGGCGCTGCAACAACATCAGCAACGCCACCCCCTTGTGAGTTCGGCCTTTAACTTTTTTTTGATTGTTCATATATTTTAAATTTCAGCTTCTTTTATGTATTTTCAGATGCCTGTTAATAACCGGTCCTTCCGGTTGATTCAAATTAAATTCAAATTTAACGATTTTTTTTTTGCGATATATATATATTCAAATTTAAATTCACTTTGACAGTTTTTTTTTGACAGTGGTTATTCAAATTCAGTGCATATCGATTTCAACGTACATTCAAATTTACATTTTGGTGCAACGATTATTTTCTCGTCCGTCCGCGATTATTTAAATTTAACGTGCGCTCATCTATTTTTAAATTTTTCCGTCGATTGTCAGCATTTCCGTCCGATTTAAATTTCGGTTTAAATGTTTTGCTAACGTCCGTCTGATTTTAATGTACATATGTACGTTCAAAATTCATATTCAAATTTTAACGTCATTTTCCCTCGGTTCGTATTTATTTAAATTTAACTGACGCCTGGCCTCTTGAATTTGGATTTTCGGGTTATTTTGAATTTTCGAATTTTTCAACGGTCCGTCCGTGGCATCCGGCTAAACCGGATGTTGTTTTAGTGTGATTTTACTCGTTTTGGTTTGAAAAGGCATGATATGAATTTTTTCTGTTTATGGCGCAGGACAGCAATGTAGGCAAGAACCCCGCCCAGCCGACAATGACTAGCCACAGTGCAACCCTAGATCATGCCGACCGCCATGCATTGCTGCTCCACTCGATTGTAGATCGTAATCGAGGTCAAACGCGTATCCATAACAATATGAAGACCACTAATGTAAAATTTGCTATGTAAAATGTGAACATTGGCAACACTATGTCATTGTCAATCACCCGACTATTTAGTCTCTAGTGTGAATAGCTGCCACCGATTCGACTAAATAGTTGGAGTAGTGTGAATACAACAGTCCAATTCGACCAAATCGATTGAGTCGCAAGTGTGTATAGTATACACACTTGTAGAGATGAGTGAAACTGCGATTTTTCGATATCTGTGATTTCGGTGATTGCTATTTTTAAATCACTGTGATTTTAAACTGCTATTGCGATTTCATGGACTGGTATAAAATCATCAGTTACCGGTAGAGATTAATTTTGCGTTTTCTGAGCGATATAACCTGTCTTTCTTTTATGTTAACAAAATGATAGCAATAACAACCTATTCCGCAGTAATATCGCTGTTTGTAAATATTTTTCAAAGACAAATCGTAAATTCAATAATTTTTTTTCTTATATTTCTATATATGTACGTATGTGGTCTGCTCAAAAGTGTAAACAAAAAGAAATTTATAATGCTTTTGCGATTGCGATTCACATAGGTGAACTGCTTATGGCCTGGTTATGCTACCAATCAAGCTGGTCGAGCACCGTGTAATTGTTGTTGTGCACTCCGACGGTGAGAGAATTTTCGGACTCTCACATCCAGCAAACTTGCTGTGTGAAACAGGCAGCCAGCAAACGAGGTTTCAGAGGTAATAATGTGTTATGTTGTGTATGTGCTCAGTAATTATCATGTGTTATGTTGTGTATGTGCGCTCCAATCATCAATGTAAGCGTAACCACCTCTCACCAATCACGAAATGTTTCCGATTTTGATTGGCAATCAAGATTGTAACCATAACCATAGCATTACTTGCTACATCGATAGCAGTTGCCAATAAGTAGTGAACTGCTACTTTGAAAAAGTGATCGCAATTGCGATTTGTGATTTTTTATTCACAGTGAAAAAATCACCGTTTGCGATATATCGCTCATCACTAGTGTATAGGCTCTAAGAGCGCTTTCACCGAGGTACGCCTCGGGGACGCGTCACATCACACAGTTTTACACGTTATGCCCGGAGCAATGGATGATATTATACTGGGTCTAGATACACTGGGGAGTATGGGAGCCACCATATCCTGCGGAGGAGGACACCTCGCACTGTCCAGGCCACAACACACCTTGCCACCAAGTGAACCGACACAGATCACAGAAGAGGTAATGACACAAGCAGAAAATCACAATAACGTCAGTGAGAGAATCAATAGGATCAACGGTGCCTACGACAAAGACGATGAGCAACGAATACATGATTTTTTAGCGAAAGAACTGCAAAAGTTCGAAACCATGAGGGGAGTAACAACCATAGCCAAACACAAGATTGTCATGACGGACGATAGACCTATCAAGCAACGTTACTTTCCACGCAACCCAGCTATGCAGAGCATCATCAATGAAGAAATCAACGAACTAATCCAGAAGGGATGCATCGAGCCATCATGTAGCCCACACAGTGCACCGATCGTACTAGCAAAGAAGAAAAATGGTAAGTGGTAATTTGACATTTATATTGCAAATAAAACGTTGAAAGTTGCCACAGAATTATGTTTCACTTGAAAAATGCCAACAAACATACAAAATATTCCACGAATAACACGTGAAAAATGTAAAATCAAAACAAAGTACGTATGTATAATAATTTGACAACCTATAAAACAGAAAGAAGAAGACCAATTACCCATTCTTATTAGACCAATATGGATACTAGCTTTGATTTTGAAATTATACTCTACCTTTTTTACTAAAAAAAGAATTTTTTGAATTCGCCACTGCGCCTACCTTCTTAGATCTCAGAAGAAATTGCGTGCTTGTTGCTTTTTTGCAATCTATAATAACAATAAAAACACACGTTGATAATATAAAATGCACAATATTCAAAATATACTTACTTTCTCTTATTTTCAACTTTTCTGCCAAAACGATAACTCCAGCCTTTCGTTTGATTTTGACAGTTGGGTTTCGCATTGACAATATCTGTTCGTGATTGGGAATACCAATTTCTTACGTTTTTAACGTAACAAACAGCTGTTATCGCCTTGGCTTTCGTTTTGTGTGTCGTATCGTCATTCATAATACCAACACACGAAAGACAACGTTTTGGACACGATATTAGAAAGGAAATTCCTTAGAATAGGTGCATTTTGATTTTCATTAAAATCGGTTGGAAAATACGCGCACAATCGCCGTTGGAAAATTTCTGTGTAGTTGTTGCAGAAAATTCCTATGTTTTGTTATTGCAAAACACAATAACTGTTATTACTTTATCTATAATATTTTTATATTTTTTTGCCTGCTGTTAGGCGTAATAAATGGGTTGTGTCCAAACAAAAGAAAAAAACCAGTGCCATCCAAACTAAGGTAAAAAAATAATTTTGTATGAAAAATATTAATTAATTAAAAATGGAAAAGGGTTGTGCTTGAACTACAAATGGGTTTTGAATCAAATAAAGATAAATTTTAATAAAAAATATTATAAATCTAAAAATATTTTTGCATTCTGGACTAGCTAAACTACTAGAAAACTGTCGATTTTCGACAGTAGCGGGAACTCCTAGTATATAAATTATATTTTGTCACATCTTCCAAAAATTGAAATAAAAATTAATAGACATAGCGTCAAAAATTTTAACAATTTCGCTATTCACTAACTTTTGTCTATTCAAATTGTGGTTAAACCAAAACCCAAAATCCAGCAGCCGCAGGTACAAGCACTAGACTCACCCAATCGCTGCACTTGTTTCCACCTCCCGTATGCAAAGGAAAAGCCGGTTCTGTTTTCACGAATGTAAAAAGCAGATATTTTGTTTTTATTTAACTTGAAAAACGCTAGCAAACACACAAGCTTTTGCACGATTAACACGTTAAAGAAAGTATAATTAAAAAAAAAAAAGACGATCATTTCATAACCTATAAAACATAAAGAAGAAGAGCGACTTACTATTGCGATACGATTCTTGTTGGGCCATGCTTACTGGCGTCCATTTTGTTTACTTCTCATTTTGACGTTTCTCCCAAATTCGCCAAAAAAAAATATCGATAACACGAAGTTGTACAGGGTTGCATTGAGAAAACTATCGTGATAATCTCGAGATTCATTTTAAATCGCGAATTTTTGGTAGCGGATTTTTGTACGGCAAACCTCGAATTTCAATCGAAGATTTTGTGTCAACCTCGAAAAAAGTAGATAATCTCGTATATGTAATTGGCCTATTATTCTTACCAATACATTGGATTTTTGTACGGCAAACCTCGAATTTCAATCGAAGATTTTGTGTCAACCTCGAAAAAAGTAGATAATCTCGTATATGTAATTGGCCTATTATTCTTACCAATACATGAAAGTAATAGAAGATGATCCAATAAAACTTTTTTCAGTACATTGTTTTGTTTTATTTATTTATTAGCCATTTATTCTTGTTCAAAAAATAATATAACAATCACTTGATAACAATTATTGAGCAATGGAAAAATTTTTTCATCATCAATAACAATTACTCAAAGATCGATATTTTTTCGATCAGATCATAATTGTTATGAGCAATTGATATTTTTTTCGATGTTCCATAACAATTTCTGGATGATATTTTTTAGATCAGCTCATAATTGTTACTAGCAATTAATATTGTTCTCGATCTTCCATAACAATTACTGGATGATGGATATTTTTTAGATCAGTTGATAATTAATTAAGACTCGACCAAATGATAGCCCTAGCCAAGCGCTTTCATTTGATACCCATTTTGCGGTGTTCGGTATTCTATATTCGTATTCCGTATCCATATTTATCCGCTTTTCCACAATTATGAGCTGACTCAGTTATCGATAAATTTATCGAAATATATCGTAGTCCAAATAAAACCTGGGGCCATCCCCTTTCGTTTAGGCATTGCGCTGCGCGGCGCAATTGCTCTAACACCAACCCTGGCGTTATTGCGCTAACTCCGATTCGGGAAATGCGCCAACTCAATATAGCGTCAACCCAATATAGCGCCAACTCAATTTTGTAATATAAAACCGACTCAATTTCGTGCGCTAACACCAGCACCAATATAGCGCTAGTGTAAAATGGCGCAACCACAACGCCAATAACAGCACCATAGTATATGTATACGTATGACACCGTCACAATTATGTATGCTTGATAGTGATCTATGTGACTCTAATTTCCAGCATATTTTCACAAATATATGGAATATGTTTCCAAATGATTATGAAAATTTAAATTAATTGTGCCCTCGTATATGTAAGCAGAATTGCGCCAAAAGAAATAAAACGGGGATGGTGAACAGTAACAAGCGAAAAAATGTTATTTATCGATTATTCCATGACAATTGCGCTAAAGGTGTTATTGAGCCAGTACCGTGAGTTGGCGCCACGATTGGCGCTGGAGTTATTGTATCAGCGCCAAAAAAATTGCGCCATTACCCATGGCTACTTTCGTTTGATACCCATATTGTAGTGTAATTTTAATGTTTTTGGGTAATCACATTTTAAAAGACCATGCGACTAGAACGCATAGTCGTATTTATGTTGCTTTGACTACTTGCTAGTCAGCAATTCAAACCCTGCATTGAATAGTTACCGTTTGTTTGGTGCCTAGTACATAGTCACATTTCAAATTTTCAATAAACTATCGATAGTTCAAACGATAGTCGAAAACCATCGATAGTGACGATAGTGCCATCGATAGTTTCCGACCACTACTCCTCAGAGTAATAGCTTAAACAGAACCAATCGCCGGGCGTGTTTTCGCGTGGTGCGGCGATGACATTTGTTTGCGAATATCGCCCAGTAAAACAGAATCAAGACGAAATTGCCATATGCATATTTTTATAATTACGATGTTTCCTTACTTCTTCCATTGACTCTTCTCTTCTGTCCATATTTTCAATTTTTTCCACATCAAAAAACGTATATTTTTGTTTTACTACATGTTTTTATCAAGTTCCAAATAATTTATTTGACAGGCGATAGCGTCCAAATTAAAAATAAGTCTATTCTGACGAATTTTCGCCGGGCGATTTTCGCCAGCGTTTTCGTTCTGTTCATTCTCATATACTGCCGTGTATTTTAATCGTTTGACAGAACGCCGCGGCCGACGAAAATTCGTCCGACGCTGGTTCTGTTTAAACTATAACTCCTCCCTTTTGCAATTCTGAAATTGAAAACAAAATAATATATGTAAGTATTGAAAATCATAAATTATATTATTAAATACTTACTTTGGTTAAATATTTGCATGTATGAAAAATGAAATGAAAAAAAAACGTAACCGGAATAAATAAATGTTTGTTTTTTACCAATATTTTTGTGCTTTTCGTGAATTTTGATTGAGTTGCCACTTTTTCTCGCTTTTAGTAAACTCTAAACAACAGCTGTTAATTGTTGTTAAGCAAAAGTTAGTGAATCGCACAATCGATAACGCAAACCACATTTGTTATGGTTAAAAATAACCATAAAAATAGTTAAAAGTTAGTGAATCGCGCTACTGGTGGGGAAACATTTGTTGCGTTTTTTTTATATAATCACGAAACCGTAAGTAGCCGAATTCGGACTCGATTCTTGCCTTTCGAAAATTTAGAGAAGAAAAAGGTTAATCCATGGTTCAATAATAGGTTTTCGCAATACGACACACATACATACACACTCTATGTAAATTGTTTGTGCATTTTGTGGTGCTTCTGTCAAAATCGTAGCCCGCCATTGTAGAAATCATATTGCGTCAAGATCAAAATTGACATAAGCACCACAATATGAATAAAAAAAAAGTTAGTAATCAGCTGTTTAGTAAGTTAACCTGTATAAATTCGCCTTGGGTTAATCGAAAAAATAGTCAAAAGAAAAAACCGATACATTTTAATCGTTAACCGAAAGAAATTACACGATTATAATTAGGGCCTTTTCACATTACTCGGTACGACATCGGATTGACATTTTTTGTTCGGTATTTTCAGCTTACCGAAACGATTCCGCGTTGCTGTGTTTTTCACACTTGTGGGAATACTTTCGGTGCGTAATCGGCAGAAAATAGGAAAACAAACATCGAAATTTGCAAAACAAAATTTTTAACTTCAACAAATCACTCAATAATAACAATAATAGCCGTGTTTTTATTCAAGCGCATATACATCTGCGCTTAAATTTTGTATGGATTTCTAAGCGCACATCTCTATCCGCGCTTATTTGTCCATACAAAATTTAAGCGCAGATGTATATGCGCTTGAATAAAAACACGGCTAATGTCTTCTAGCGAAGACGAAGACATTATAACTTGCTACATTTATAACCGAAACGAGTTTTTTACTGACTTTGTTCTTCTTCTTTTATTACGCCGCAAAAATGTATGCAGTAATTCCTCAAATTTTATTGACCGGTCTTACCGCGTTGCGGTATACCGAAATTAATCCGCTCCGATTTCATGTATGCAACACTAAGGGCCTTTTCACATTACTCGGCACGACATCGGATCGACATTTTTTGCTCGGTATTTTCAGCTTACCGAAACGATTCCGCGTTGCTGTGTTTTTCACACTTGTGGGAATACTTTCGGTGCGTAATCGGCAGAAAATAGGAAAACAAACATCGAAATTTGCAAAACAAAATTTTTAACTTCAACAAATCACTCAATAATAACAATAATGGGTGAGTTTCTAAGAAAAAGCTGCTCCGCAACCGTTGAGCTGAGCAGTTTGCAACAGTTGCACAACAGCTCAGTCTTAGAAACTCACCCAATGTCTTCAAGCGAAAACGAAGACATTATAACTTGCTACATTTATAGCCGAAACGAGTTTTTTACTGACTTTGTTCTTCTTCTTTTATCACACCGCAAAAATGTATGCAGTAATTCCTCAAATTTTACTGACCGGTCTTACCGCGTTGCGGTATACCGAATTTAATCCGCTCCGATTTCATGTATGCAACACTAATGTGAAAGTGCCAATTGAAATACATGTGGTCGGTAAGGTTTCGGTATACTTTCGGCAAAAACCAAAAATGTCGATCCGATACCGCACCGAGTAATGTGAAAGCGCTCTAATGTGAAAGTGCCAATTGAAATACATGTGGTCAGTAAGGTTTCGGTATACTTTCGGTAAAAACCAAAAATGACGATCCGATACCGCACCGAGTAAGAGCGCTTTCACATTACTCGGTGCGGTATCGGATCGACATTTTTGGTTTTTACCGAAAGTATACCGAAACCTTACCGACCACATGTATTTCAATTGGCACTTTCACATTAGTGTAGCATACATGAAATCGGAGCGGATTAATTTCGGTATACCGCAGCGCGGTAAGACTGGTCAGTAAAATTTGAGGAATTACTGCATACATTTTTGCGGCGTAATAAAAGAAGAAGAACAAAGTCAGTAAAAAACGCGTTTCGGCTATAAATGTAGCAAGTTATGATGTCTTCGTCTTCGCTAGAAGACATTATTGTTATTATTGGGTGATTTGTTGAAGTTAAAAATTTTGTTTTGCAAATTTCGATGTTTGTTTTCCTATTTTCTGCCGATTACGCACCGAAAGTATTCCCACAAATGTGAAAAACACAGCAACGCGGAATCGTTTCGGTAAGCTGAAAATACCGAGCAAAAAATGTCGATCCGATGTCGTACCGACTAATGTGAAAAGGCCCTAAATCTCGAATTTTTGGTAGTGGATTTTTGTATGGCAAATCTCGTATTTCAATCGAAGATTTTGTGCAAACCTCGAAAAAAGTAGATAATCTCGTATATGTAAATGGCCTATTAGTTGTCCATACAAAATTTAAGCGCAGATGTATATGCTCGGCATCAGCGCCCACTCTGTTCGCACCCTTAGACCAGTCACACATGACGGCAGAAAACGCGCAGAACTTGGGCAGGCAGAAAACGCCGGTTTACAAAACCCTCGATTTCCTTGAATTTCTGCCAATGTGCACACATGAAAACGCGCGTCTTAGAGTGTGTTATAGTCCAGTTAGTCGAGAACGTAAAGCCGTGTACCGTGTCAGCTGATCCAACCTATTCAATGGGATTTGTATGTAAACGATTATTCAACGACGGACAACGCAGATGCCCGTACCGCAGAAATCAAAATCATTTTGATTTTTTACGTAAAACCGTGTCAGCTGATCGCTCGCATGGTTGCAAGGTAGAAGGGTTGCCGGTTGAACATTTTTAGTCATTAAATATTTGAACAGTAATTTTCACAGCACTAACTCAACAAGATTGTAAAATGTTGTCGAATATACATATATGTGTTCACATGGCAAAAAATAGTATGTCTACTTAAACGAACCGTTTATTATTACTTTAATTTTTAAAAAGAAGGGAAAGAAAACTTTTATCAATTTTTTTTAAATCCCAAACAAAATGTAAATATATATGTATATAAATTAATAACAAGATAATAGCTTTGTTCAACAACTTTACTTGCAAGAAAGCAGCTGATACGCTGTTTTAACAATTTGATTTTTAGGTTAAGTTGTAATTGAAATTTTTGAAATTGGAAATGAATGGAAATAACTGAATTAGGAAAACAAAATTCTACTTTGGCTATTCCACAACATCGTCAAGATTCCTTTTTGCGCTAATTTATTTAGTACACAATTAGAAATTTGCGTTTAAAATGTTTGTATATTTCCAATTGAAATTTTTGTGATCATATATTTTTGACATTTCTATTTTTTTTAAAGCTGCAAGTAGTTGCAAGTGAAAATTTTACTTGCAGCTTTTTTCAACTCTCTCGAAGTCTTACTCTCTCAATTTGGCTCTCTTTTGCGAATTTTTTTGGGTTATTGAACATAAATTCGTAACTATTCATAAAAATATGTAAAAATTTTAAGATATTGTACACTCCTAATAAATGAAGATATTACTGTATTTAACCACATATGGTGGCTGTATTTTCTTAATTGATAACTCTTGGTGGTCTTCTTGTGCAAATTTCTACATTAAAAAGTTATAAATTGCCACAATAGATCTGAGTTTCTGTAACAAAACCGGGAAAGGTGTCAATTAAAGTGACGTCACATTAATACGATCCACACTTTGTCACCACCTATTTATACTAGAAAAGATATGAGTTAGAGAAACTCAGTACAGATTTCTTAATTAAGCATACATTTTTGTGAGAATCTTTTTTAGCTTCCCAATATAATTTTTTTTATGGATTTTCAATTTTGTAAATTTAATGTTCTGACTGTGTTTTTTGTTATTTTATGTTTTAGCCCTTGATAACTATCACCAAGGTGTGATGGAAATATATTGAACAGCAACAAAATTACAAGAAAAATGTGTTTTAATTACCAACTAAGCAGTAAAAAAGTAACTAAATTAATAAAAAAAAAGTCGTCAGCGCCAACTTTAAAAACAATTAAATTAGTATTTTCTTGTCATTTGGCAAATAATGCACAGTTATGTATTAAAGAGTAATCCGGATAACACTTTGAAGATTAGTAAAAATCTTGTTTGTTCAAAAATTACTAAATGGCAACCCTGTCAAAATGTAAACAAACTATAATATAAAAATACAATGGCGCTATTATAACTCTGACGAGTTTTATGGCCGAGCTTCGCTCCCAATTCGAGGTGTGCTCCTTTTTTGTTTTTCCTACTAATTGGGAGGACCTACAGTTTTATGCCGGCTCCGAACGGCGAATGCATTTTTTGTGAGAAGCTTTTTATGGCAGAAATACTCTCGGAGGGTATGCCGCCCACTGCCGAGAGGTGACCGCTGCTCTTAAAAAACCCAATAATTAGATTTTTACTAATTAGAAAAATTGTTTTGGTGTTTTGCTCGGACCGTGGTTTGATCCCGAGACCTCTGGCATAGCAGGTGAGCACTCTACCCACTGCACCACAACGGCCACAAACAAACTATTCATATATGTAAATATGTGTGAGTAAAACAGCTGATTGCTCCGTTGCCCCACGGGCTCAAAAAATCCTAAAAATTGCATACGGGCGTTTGCGTCAGCGGGCGGACCACACGTTCTTGACTAACTGGACTATTAGTAGAAAAATCAATAGTTTCTGTAGGGGTCTTATCATAACCTAACTATAGAAGGTCCATGCAAGGGAGAGTAGCTCTTCTTCACCGTGTTTAAAGGTTCAGACATTGGTGACTTATAAGTATTTCTGTATCGTTAACCTTATTGTAACTTTATCGCTATCCATGTGAGCTGTTAGTGGTGCCGTAAATCTGTAAACAGCTGACACTGGTCGAGGCAGATCATGGAAGGTAGGCGCATAAGCGAATTCAGAAATTTCCCATGTATTTTGTTATTGTAATTGGTGGATTGTAATGTCAAAATAATATTTTTCTTTGTTAAAATCTGAATTCGCTTGGGACCCGCCCATTACTATTGGCCATGATGTGAATTCGCTTTGATTTTGATATTATAATCTACCTTTGTAAATAAAAAAAGAAGTTTCTGAATTCGCCTATGCGACTACCTTCCTATAACTGCTTTCACAAGTGTCAACTGTTTACGGATTTAGGGTTGCTAACCAAAATCCAATTGGTCTGTAAGTTAACGATACAGCTACAGATTTACGATAAGGCACCAATGACTAGTAACACAGCTTGTCGTAAGGTTGGTTGAATCAGCTGTTTTATAAGGTTACATATAAGTCACCAATGTCTGCACTTTAAAGGTGAAACCCCACTACGCTGCAGCTGCGATTCAATTTAATATTCTTTGCATGGATTTAAATGGAGCATATCGCACTACGCTGCAGCAGCGATGCACTGCGCGACACTTCGCGACGAAGTTGATCAACTAGGCAAAACTGTCGCGCAGTGCATCTGCAGTGCAGTTACGTTGTCGCATAGTGCGGTATAGCTAACTGCACTTCAAAATATAGTTGCAAATTAAATGGAATTTGACGAGGAAAAATTAATTTTCTTCATACCTCGAATTTGAAATATCATGCAACCACATTTTTGCACTTTGTCTAGCATTTACCACTTCTTTCTTTTCTTCTTCCTCGCATAAAAACGCAATAATAACCGCATCAAGTTCGCTTGTGTCCATTTTTTTCCAATGTTTTTATACAACTAAACAAAAAAATTGTATCGCAGCTGCAGTTGTAGTGCGGTATACCAAGAGAACTGCAATTGAAGTTGAATCGCAGTTGCATCGTCGCTGCAGCTAAGTGGGGTTTCACCTTTAAGGTGCAGCGACGATTCAACTGCGATTCAACTTCAATTGCAGTTCTCTTGGTATACCGCACTACAACTGCACTACAACTGCAGCTGCGATGCAATTTTTTGTTTAGTTGTATAAAAACATTGGAAAAAAATGGACACAAGCGAACTTGATGCGGTTATTATTGCGTTTTTATGCGAGGAAGAAGAAAAGAAAGAAGTGGAAAATGCTAGACAAAGTGCAAAAATGTGGTTGCATGATATTTCAAATTCGAGGTATGAAGAAAATTAATTTTTCCTCGTCAAATTCCATTTAATTTGCAACTATATTTTGAAGTGCAGTTAGCTATACCGCACTATGCGACAACGTAACTGCACTGCAGATGCACTGCGCGACAGTTTTGCCTAGTTGATCAACTTCGTCGCGAAGTGTCGCGCAGTGCATCGCTGCTGCAGCGTAGTGCGATATGCTCCATTTAAATCCATGCAAAGAATATTAAATTGAATCGCAGCTGCATCGCAGCTGCAGCGTAGTGGGGTTTCACCTTTAAGCTTATGTTATAGCCTCTGCAGATTGCATTTGAAATTACGTTGATTAGCCGAAATTACTTTCCGAAATCACACGTATTCACACACGTTTTTAAGTAATTTCATTTAGTCGTTTTTCAGTTACGCTGTTCCTGCGCTAAATAAAAATTTTTAGAATTATTTTTTTATAATTAAAGAATCGCTTATGCAATATACCTACAATGAGAATATATATAAGAAACCGTCGCGAACAAATTTAATAGCGGTGTTTTTATTTTAGCGCAGATGTATATGCGCTAAAATAAAACACAGCTAATGTGAAATATTAGTGATGGGTAAAGATGTTTTCGATTATAATCGATAAAATTTAGAGGAGAGACCGATTCCAGAGTAATTTCGTAAGTTATTTAGCCGAAATGCGCATTTCAACGGTAATTTCAGCTGGGTTTTTTGTATGGCGAAACAATAAGGTTGTTCTCTCTCTGTGATTTTGGCCTGGCAAATTTGCCGAGATGACATAAGTGTGATAAATTTGCCGAGCACAACAACAAAATACACGTCTTGTCAAATTTGGAGCTTCGGCAAATTTCTCATACCCCAACCCGTATTATGTGATATCATGAGAAAAATATCACGGGAAATGCAACCATGTTATTACATTCACAATGGTCTTCTATGAGAAGTGAGTTTGAATTTATGTTTCTAGTTCTTTTTTTTTAAGTATTTTATTTTATTCAGATAAAAAATTAATTAATTCGAAATTGAAGCAAGCAAAGCAAAGCGACAACAGTTGTATAAAGAGTGGAAAGAATATGACTAACGTGCTAGTTCACAATGAAGTCAATTAGAATTTTATTTTCTTAAAGGTGTGCTCTCTCTGTGTGGCAAATTTCTCAAGATATCATGATATCTCGGCAAAAATATTAGACATAGAGAACAACCTTAATGTTATTTAAGGGTAATTAACGCCGAAACAACGATTTTTGCCTAAATTACCCTTAAATCATGCCAATGTGCAGAGGCTATTAAACTACACCTTTTTCAGTTTAAATTCAGAAAGTTCCAATTGATATTCAGAATTTCCATTTGAAATTCAGAAAATTACAATTGAAATTCAGAATTTTCATTTGAAATTCAGAAAGTTACAATTGAAATTCAGAATTTCCATTTGAAATTCAGAAAAATGCATTTGAAATTCAGAAAATTACATTTGAAATTCAGAAAATTCCATTTGAAATTCAGAAACTTCCATTTGAAATTCAGAAAATTACATTTGCAATTCAGAAACCTTCCTCACAGTACAAAACAGTTTTCTGAATTTCAATTGTAATTTTCTGAATTTCAAATGTAACTTTCTGAATTTCAAATGGAATTTTCTGAATTTCAAATGTAATTTTCTGAATTTCAATTGTAATTTTCTGAATTTCAAATGCAATTTTCTGAATTTCATATAGAAATTCTGAATTTCAATTGTAACTTTCTGAATTTCAAATGGAAATTCTGAATTTCAATTGTAATTTTCTGAATATCAATTGGAACTTTCTGAATTTCAACTGAAAAAGGTGTAGTATAAATTGGCCATGGGGTCTTACCCGGCGTCTCCTCAAAACAGAATTCTGTCATCACAAGCACCATTATAGCATAGATTTAAAATGGAGACCGCCTCTGTCTTCGGGTATAACAGAGATGCCAAGGCAATTGCTTTAACAAGATTGCCTTAACCCATTAGTGGTCAAAGCCAACCTACAATAAACATAAAATATATCATTGGGTGTTCCCAAATTGGCACGACAACCACTAATGGGTTAACATGAGCTGTCAGTTTGATGATTTGACAGCTAATTTTTCATTTCAACGAAAAATTCACAGTGGCAACATCTCCACATGGAACGTGAAATTTCGCACGGCGTCCATTTTGCTTGAGTGTTTTGGCTTAAAAAATAAATAAAAAGAACATTAAGTGCTAGAGCTGTCAAACTATCGATAGTCACGACCATCGATGTTTTACGATAGTCCTAAGGGTGACTATCGATACTATCGATAGTATCGACCCATTTTATATGTTTTTTTCAAATCCATTTATTTTTCGCTGCCTTACTTTTAAAAATACCAACTGATTTTCCAATTCATAAAAATTTTTTTGTAAGAATAATAACACATCGACTTTTTTTGGTTTTAAACTCTATCACTTACAATTAAACCAGCTTTACTGAACATGCGTTCAGACTCTACTGCGCTGGTTATAATAGCGGAACGGGACGGAAGCCGTACCGATAGAGAACGGTGACTAACATAAGGCAGTTATAATAGTGCGTTAACTGCCGTCTTTGACATTTGCCACAGCTGTAAATATTGTACTTTGTTTACCAATTTAAAACAGGAAACTTTCCACTTACCCCAACAAGGAAACTTTCAATTTGTTGGTGATTTCATGACGACACACGCCGTTATTAAGTCTTTCCTCGAATTCGCTCATATTTATTTTATAAAATGTTTAAAAAAAATTTTTGCTAACGGTATTCTGTTTTGTCACAGCAAAGAGAACTGTCAAATTGCCGTAAGAATACGGAAGAAATCTAAAATCAACAGATGCTTACGGTTCTCGCCGCTTTCTACCGTTCATTGTAATCAATCACATGCCTTTCACATACAATAGATATTAAAGTCACAGCTGCATCCGTTGCGTTACGGCTATTATAACCAGCGAGTACAGATGATGCCGTGATACAAAAAAAAATTGTTTGCAGGTGGGTTTGTGTTTGGTGCAGAGTTAACTTGCTCCAAGTACTGGCTCTTCTTCAGGATTACATCGGTTTTTTTGCTCTCTGTATTTGATTCAACACTTCGGAAATTTTTGGTTTCTTATACGGCAATGTGTTCTCAATAAAAAATTGTGCTTTGAGAATTAATGTGGAAATGGGTAAATGTCAAATGCGCTGGGAAAGAGTATATACGATAGTCGCGATAGTAGTAAAACTATCGATAGTTATTTAAAGTGACTAGACTATCGATACTATCGATAGTATCGTCGATAGTTTGACAGCTCTATTAAGTGCATATATACAGTTTGCGAGCATCATCGCCAATTTTAAACAATTTTTTTTTAACTTTCTAAGTGCTTCTGCGCGGCATGCCAATTCGGCGCCATTTTGCAAATTATGTCTAACATAATGAAGTGCCCACGCATATGAAAACATGGGGCCGTAGTCATAGTCGATTTAAAACAGTGTTTTAACACACTTAGAATGATGCTAGCATAAACGTCATTTTATCTCTGTCATAGTCGACTTAAAATCGGTTTTATCACTAAAACAGCGTTCTAACTTTAAAATGAGGTGAATGTCATTTTAAAATCTTAAAATATTGTTCTAAGCTGGGAATTCGTCATGAAAACTATAAAAGTAGAATAGAGTACGTGAATACAATAAAAAATAAATAAATAAAACGTATAAAGAAGACACTTTAATAAATATGCAGGTGGCACTCAATGCTTTCCCGCAGACAAGCTTTTTCTCCTGCGCTCCAGTTCGGTGCACGAGACCTTGTTGTTCCCTAAAATCACAAGTTCATATTGATTTATATGAAGTGTGTAGTTTTATCTCAAAATTTAACTCACTATTAGTTGTTTTTTAGCGTATTTTAAATATACGATTAAGTTAAAATATGCAAACATCAAAAGTCGAATAGATAGATACACTTACTTTTTTCTTTTCAATTTACAAGTTGACACAGGGTGGACTTTTCAATTTAAAAGTTGACATAGGGTGAACTTTTAAAACACTCAAAATTTCTCTTATATGGGTAACCCTATTCCGTTTCATTTTAGCAAAAACGTTGCTCTAACTGGTCTATGACACACCACTCTTTTAAACATCATTCTAGAGGCGATTCTGACACGTGCTTGACGAAGGTTAGCGAAATTTGAGATCCTCTGAACAAATTTACTTTGCAATAAATTATATCCATAAAATCTGATAAAAAACTTTTATTTGCGACTCCAACCTACTTGAACCAAAAAGGCAAACAGTTTATCTACATCTTTCTGTCAATTTACTTCCCATAATCCCGTTGCAACATGGTTCATCCACCATTGGAAAATCATGCAACTGGTGGATCACCAAATCAACGTTGCAGAAAATACACTCACAACGCTGATGAGTACATAATTTACATCCAAGCCCAAAAAGGCAGCTCGCAGCTGCCCATTGTGAAGCTTGGTAAACTTTTACATGGCAACTTCTCTGACATTTGTGTCTTCTTTGTCAATAAGAAGAAAAACAAAATTGTAACGAAAGCCCAAACCACGGCGAACGCTATTGCCGCAAACAACTCACTACGCGAAAAATACCAAACCTTCATACCCGCAGATCGTTGCGAGGTTAAGGGTGTTGTAGATATTCCGGCTGGTCCGGAACTCTCCGAAAAATACATCTTCGAGAACTTAACTATGAAACAATTCCCCGAATATGGACCTCCTCCAGTCGGCTTGGAAATTTGTGAAGTACGACGCTTCACAAGGACCAACCCTGACAATAATGCATTAAGAACCGAACTTGACAAAATAACTGTTTCTTTCACTGGTAGCGTCTTGCCATCACATGTTGTACTTGATGGTGTAATCTTCCCAGTGAAGTCGTACGTCGAGCCGGTAATCCAATGCCGGAAATGCTGGCGTTACGGCCACACCGAAAAAGTTTGCAATCGTATCCGTAAAGTTTGTTCCAAATGCGGCAGAGAACACGATGACGCATGCATGGCCATGCCCATGTGTGTCAACTGACACAAATTCCACGACGCCACCGATCGCTCGTGCGAGAAAAGACACTTTAAAAAAACAAAAAACAGAAAAGGCAAAATCTCATGAGCCACAAAAAAAACATGAATTTGTCGTGCCAACACGCAACGTTTCAGAAACTTTCCATTTTATGGCGGAAGAATTTCCACCACTACCAACAAAAAGAGCTCGTACGAACTTACTTGACACGACCATCATAAAATCTAAAAAGCCAAATACCGGCGCAGCTGAAGCTAAACAACGCTTAGCCAAATCCAACACCACCTCCGTCGAGGCCTTAGGCGCTGAAGACATCAATGAATCACTGGCATATACACCGTTGGCAACGCCAACTCCCCCACCAATTACAGAGATACAGACTACCAAATCGAATGCTCCTGCATTCACATGCCAACATTTTGACATCTTTCATAAGGACGTAATAGCTTCAGAGTTACCTGCTATATTAACTCCACCAGACAACCACAATTTTAATGACATACCAATAAATCTAGCTAGCATATCAAATAACCAAATTAATGATGATGATGATTTTTCAAATTAATATAAAAAGTATCAAACACAAAAAACCACAATTATCAAAATTCCTATACGATAACAAAGTCTCAATCGCTTGCATATCAGAAACGTTTTTAAAACATCAGGATACATTCGATATCCCAAATTAAGCTGATTCCACATAAAACTTTTTCCGCTTTGCGTTACGCCGCTTTCTATGTCAAACAACGCAAAACTGAAAAACTATGCCACAATGAACGCTGCAACATCACTCAAAAAATATTTGTTTTCTGAAAAATCTTTCATTCTCCGTTTTATTTACAAAAAAGTAAATAAAAAAATAAAAATCTATTAAATTATTTTTCAATTGTGTGAAATTTAAATTTGCTTATTTACATTTGAATTAAAGTGAAACTGAAAAAAAATTTCAACGCCCACAAAAGTTGAGATTTGGGCAACTTTGTGCTTTACGTAACTTCGGGGTTGCGTTACTTTTTGTTATGTGAGAAACCTCATATAGATACATGTATTTTAATCTCAGCTGTCACGCAGAAAGTGTCACGTAGCGCAACACAAAGTTCTATGTGGAATCAGCTTTACAACATTATTAGAAAAGACCGCCCCACTTCAAGCTTTGGTGGAGGCGTAGCCATTATACTACAAAAGAACATAGAATTCAAACCGTTTAATGCTGTATCCTCTAACAACCTAATAGAGGTCGTGGCATGCGAATTGAGCTCTCCTAATGGCCCTGTCAATATCTTCTCAATTTACATTCCACCTTCAGTTCATTTCACTGAAAACCATTTAAACATTATTTTTAGTAATCTAGACCCGCAATAAAAATTCTTGATTTGTGGCGATTTTAATGCTCATGATGTCTTTTGGGGGTGCTCCTCTAATGACAGCAAGGGTAGAGCATTACTTGACTTTGTCGAAAACAACAATCACGTTATACTCAACGACGGCTCTAGCACTTTCTTCGGAGGACCTAGTCCTAGTGCAATTGACCTTATGATCTGTTCGCCAAGCTTAGCCGTGTGTAGCACATGGAAAACAACAAATGAAACTCTAGGTAGCGACCATTGCGGAATAATCACCGAGACAAGCTTAAATCCCATCCGTAGATCCGTAAGTAGGAAAAATGTCATACCTAAAGATTTATCAAAACGCCTTATCAATCAAAAAATCTGGGAAATCTCCAATTGCGAAGAATTCAATTCTTCACCAGACACTACAAAATTCAACACTTTTACAAAACTTTTTTTTGAAAAGTGCTGTATAAAAGAAAAATCGAAAGCATATACACGTCATGAAAACCCTTGGTGGAATAACGAATGCAAAAAAGCAGCCGCAATCCAAATTAGACGCTTAAACATATTTAAAAAACATCCATCCAGAGAAAATCTGAACGCACTAAACGCCGCCAGAAAAAAATACTTTTACACTATACGTTCTGAAAAACGAAAGGGATGGAAAACATTCTGCGAAGAAATTAATTGCGACATAAGTATTAAAGAACTATGGGAAAAGATAAAAGTTTTTCGCGGCATTGGAGCTCCTAGGCCCAATCCGATGTCGCTTGAATGCGCATCACAATTAGTGGACTCCTTGACGGGCCCCATTGGTCCTTGCAACGCACCTCCGTCTGCACCTAATCCCAATATTCATCACTTATTAACCCCCTTCTCGTACAACGAATTGGATATGGCTATCGTTAAATCTAAAAATTCAGCCCCAGGCTTAGACGGCATAAGAAACGAACATATAAAAAAATTCAACACACAAAATAAACACCTTTTGCTAAAATTATACAACAATGTATGGAACTCCGGGGTAATACCCAATACGTGGCTACAACACAAAGTTATACCGATCTTAAAAAAGAACTGTCCAAGCAACGTGGCTTCTTCTTATCGCTGCATTGCTTTAATATCTTGCATTCGAAAGCTATTCGAACGCATGATTAACATACGCGTTGAGCACTTCCTCTAATCCACCAACAGATTCCACCCTGCACAATCAGGCTTTCGGCGGGGCAGATCTACAGCTGACAACATATTGACACTGTGGTCCGCTGCAAAACTCGCTATATCTGAATCAAAATTTCTGGGCGCAGTCTTTATAGACATTAAAGGGGCATTCGATAACTTAAATATCGACATACTCAGGCAGCAATTCATAGATCTTGGTCTTCCGGTACATTTGTGCAACATTATTTATAAACTCTGCTATCGTAAAGAACTAATAATTAACTCGGGTACTTCAAATGTAAATTGTTCTTCTTTTACGGGCTCTCCCCAAGGTTCAGTGATCAGCCCACTTTGCTTTAATACCTACATAAACCACATATTCTCTGATATCAATATACCGATACTGGCATATGCAGATGACATAGCGATATTCACTTCTGATTCCTGCCCTCGCAGTGCTGTCTTAAGACTACAAAATGCATTAGACTCCATAAACAGAAGCCTCAACAACATTCAACTTACACTCTCCCCATCTAAATCTAAGTATATGATTTTCTCGTCATTCACAAGAAAACTTACACATACACCAGACATTCATATAAATCATCAAAACATCGAAATGGTGAATACATTCAATTTTCTAGGATTCACATTTCACAAACATCTAAACTTAAAATACCACGTTGAAAAAACCGTTAAGAACTGCTTCCAATTCATGAACACCTTAAGATCTTTATGTGGGGTTTCATGGGGCTCTGACCCACAGAACCTTATCACACTATATAAAGGTATAATCAGACCGAAACTAGAATACATGTCGTGCATCCTATTAGACTGCTCAGAAACCCTCATGTTAAAACTACAAAGAGTTCAATACAAAGGCATACGCATTGGCCTTGGAGCCATGATCTCCACCCACACCCTCAGCCTAGAACAAGCAGCTAATATCATGCCCTTACCGGAAAGATTTGCGAAATTAACGGGAAACTTCATTAACAAAATTCTAGCCAGTTCTGAACACCCAGCATTACCTTTTATTAACCAGCTTAGCCTCACTAATCCGGACGCTTCCAAAGTTATTCAGTACTTCCTAGACAAATCCAACAACTTCAACATTAAAAAATTCAGTAAACACCCCTACTTTCTCTACAATCCACTGGAAGTTAACAGGAAACTAAAATGTGTTGAATTTCTCGAAGTCAATAAAAAAAACACGAACCCCACAGAAGTTAAAGCGAAATTCGAAGTGAAGATGAATGGAAGATGGAAGGACTTCTTAAAACTTTATACTGATGGCTCAAAAGATAACCACAAAGTGAGCTGTGCGGTATGGTTTCCTCACTATGACATCGAAGCCACTTTCTCTCTAGACACCCGATGCTCTATATTCTCCGCCGAAGCTTATGCTATTATCGAATCCATGCATCTCATAAAAATCCAAGACTCCAGTAATTTCTTAATAATCTCAGATAGCAAATCCGTCTTGCGAGCTCTGAACTCGTACTGCACAAATAAATCACATCCATACATTATAGAAATTAAAAAATTACATTTTGAATTAGGAACGCTAGTAGCCATGGGTAATGGCGCAATTTTTTTGGCGCTGATACAATAACTCCAGCGCCACTCGTGGCGCCAACTCACGGTACTGGCGCAATAACACCTTTAGCGCAATTATCATGGAATAATCGATAAATAACGTTTTTTCGCTTGTTACTGTTCACCATCCCCGTTTTATTTCTTTTGGCGCAATTCTGCTTACATTTACGAGCACAATTAATTTAAATTTTCATAATCATTTGGAAACATATTCCGTATATTTGTGAAAATATGCTGGAAATTAAAGTCACTTAGATCACTATCAAGCATACATAATTGTGACGGTGTCATACGTATACATATACTATGGTGCTGTTACTGGCGTTGTGGTTGCGCCATTTTACACTAGCGCTATATTGGTGCTGGTGTTAGCGCACGAAATTGAGTCGGTTTTATATTACAAAATTGAGTTGGCGCTATATTGGGTTGGCGCTATATTGAGTTGGCGCATTTCCCAAATCGGAGTTAGCGCAATAACGCCAGGGTTGGTGTTAGCGCAATTGCGCCGCGCAGCGCAGTGTTACCCATGCCTAAACGCTAGGCAAACGCGTCCATCTACTATGGGTACCGAGCCATTTGGGTTTGGAAGGAAACGATTATGCGGACACACTTGCTACACAACATATACCGACTTGCCCAATTGACAAGATCCTACACTTCGACTTATCATCGCTTGATAAGAATATCGCTATAATATCCTGGCAAAATAAATGGAATAATAGCCCTTTTGGCAGACATCTCTTTTTTATCGCTCCAAAAATAAATGTTCCACCTTGTTTTAAAAATGTCCCTTTACCTCGTAAAATTATTACTACAATAAATAGACTTCGTTTCGGACATATAAAATCTCGCGAACACTTGGCGAAGATCAACATACTACCTAGCAATCGTTGTAACTAATAGACAGAAATGCTCGCATACAATTAATAAGAAGCCATCTGAGTCTTGAAATAAGACCATTTGATGTCGACAGAATCCTAAAAAGCAATAACATAGAAGCGTATAAAGTATTATACAGATTTTACTCAACAGTAAACATCCCAATTTAGCCCCCGACTTCCATACAAGGACAACCACCGTTCCGTAGGTTCGGACTGGACTTTATATGACGCCCACACTTATACTTACACACGATATTGCGTCCGCAGACACATGTACGCGCAGACGAATACACCATAATAATAAAAAAAAAAAAAAAAACACAATAATGCCGTGTTTATAGTTTCCACAGGAAATATTTGTATAACAGAAAAAAAAAAATCTCTTTATTTCGCATATCTTGAAGGAAAACTTGTTTACTTATATATATGCATATATTTGGTATATATGTATATATGTATATAAAAATAAACAAATTAAAAGAGAATAAAAAAAAAAAAAAAAACCTCGGAAAATGTTCACAACTTTTCATAAAAGAAAAAATTTTATATTTAGTACTTACTATTTCCATATATGTACATATATATATATATAAAAAAAAAAAAAAAAAAAAATTAGAGAGAAATATCTACGCAACCAAACGAATATCATTTTTAAGTTTGTGTAAAATCAGATGAGATGAAATGTAAGTAATTTGAATAGAATCAAAAAAAAAAAAAATGCAAGAAAAATGTTTTTATTTCGTATATCATGAAGAAACAGCCTAATGTTTACTTGTTATATAATGCATATCTTTGGTATATAAGTACGTATGTAATAAAAAAAAAAATTCCTGTTCAAAAAATCATTTTCATACAAAAAAAAAAAAAAAAAAATTTATATGTACGTAATTTTAATAGAATGAGAAAAAAAAAAAAAAAAACGTTTAACAAACATCTTCGTTACTCACTTAACATGAGAGAAAAACATATTTATTTCAAATTACTGATATATATTTGTAGTTATATTATTAAAACCAACAAAAAAAAAAAAAAAAAAAAATTGTAATTGTATAAAAAATAGCAGGAAAAATGTTTTCATTTCGTATATCATGAAGAAACAGCCTTATGTTTACTTGTTATATATGTGCATATCTTTGGTATATATGTATGTATGTATGTGCCTTAAAAAAAAAAAAAAAAAACCTTAAATCTCTGTTCAAAAAATCATCGTTTTCATAAAAAAAAATTATATGTACGTAATTTTAATAGAATGAGAAAGGAAAAAAAATAAAAAAGTAAAACAATTAAAAAGAAGAAAAAAGAAGAAAAATGTATAAACGAAGGGAAAAAAAAAAACAAAAAAAAAAAAAAAATGTATATATCAACAAGGAAAACAAGATATGTAAATTTTCACAAATGCAATTTCTTATACAACAAATACGCTTACCACTATGATAATACCTACACTCAAAATCAGCTAAATAGACTACGCGTCTCGAGCTGATTTTCCCGTTATTTTCCCTACTGGGGTTGCTGCTCTACTGTGACCAGCAAATTAAAGAAGAAGAAACATCATTCTAAATTTAATACCGATTTTAACTAAAACCGATTTTAGTGAACGACTATCTGTGTAACCTAAATCAAACGCACGCCGTCAATTTACTGTCAAAAATTTCTCATGCCCATACAACTTGTATGGGGGTAACCGAAATTGAACGGCGTGCGTAAAAAGCAAATTCGACGCCCAATTTTTGTTTTGCGTGACAGTTGAAATTAAGCATTGTGGGTGATTGTTTGCAAAAAAATTGACACTTGCTTTTGATATCGTGTCTGTTAGGTACATATTCCACAAAATAACAAGATTTTCTCTGATTTTCTGTATTTTTCTATTTCTTTATCTGAACACGCACGCAAGTCAATTTCGGTTCAACGCATATGAAAAATTTGCGTGCGTGCGTTAAATTGACGACTTGCGTTTGATTTAGGTTACACAGTATGACTACGGCCCATGGATTTTAGACATGATAATGTTCAACAAAAGTAACAGAATTTATGTTTTGTGGAGTTTCGGCGTTATATGGCGAAACTACGAAATTTATGGGTAATTTAAGCCGAAACGATTATCACTGAAATTACGCTTAAATTACATCAATGTGAATATGCTTCAAATCACTGGATTGGATTTTGCGCTAGTTTGTATTTTTTTTGTGCCAACTTTTTGAAAAATGAAACATTCATCAGCGAATCACACCTTGAACTTCCCGGAACAATTAGAGTGTCTTGAATTCTGCAGCAGTGATTTCGCCACTAATTTATTTGCACTGGGTAGTAATAAAAAGATTATACTTGGAATCATAAATTTGCCGGTAATGTTGAGTTCGTAAAAGTCCATACAAATTCATGTACGGGCGCTGGTCGCGCATATAATTTTATTTGTTTGCTTTTTTGTCATAGGAAGAATCAGGCTGCTTTGACTGGAAACGTTTAAAGGATTTATACCACGAAAGCCGCTGTGTGTCACTCTGCTTTGCGCCAGATACCTCACTTGCTGTTGTACCGAAATCAGTTATATTTTGTGCGGCTGGAGGAGATTTTCGCTTGCGAATATTTCGTACAGATTTACAAAATTCAGACACTGTACAAATACTAAATGGTAAATGAATATAGATTGATCAAATTATTTTAATTGATTGAAAAGTTTTTCTTGCCTAGGACATACGAACTATATAAACGAAGTGATATGGGACTGTAATGGCGAATTCCTGGCATCTGTTGGTGACGATAATACCTGCCGCATTTGGGATAGCAAGTCAAATTTTGAAAATAACGTAACATTTCACTTGTTATCAGCTGGAATGTCAGTTAAGTGTCATGTAGAAGAGCCACGAAAAGTGTTGGTGGCGGAGAAGCGTGGAGTGATCCATTTGTACAACGTACAAACACAAGCAGCCATCATATCGGTAGAGACGCACAAATTTCCACTCAAATCATTGGATTGGTGTCATTTGAATCGGATGTGTATCACGGCACTCGTTGCTGGTGATATTATCACATGGGATCTACGCCGGCCCATTCCAATCGATATTAAGCAAGTACACGAAGATGGTGGTCAGATTGTACGTACAGCACCGAATGCAGAAACTGTAGTAGCGACAGTCGGCAGGCCAGATGTAACTGTTAAAGTTTTCACTGCCAAATCGAAAATTCCATTATTAGACGTTACACTTAAGTTATATGGTGGCTTGTCTTGGCATCATCGTTTACCATATATTGGTGTGGCAGCGGACCGTAAATTATGTTTATGGAAGTTGCAAATTAAGTAAAAAAAAATAGATTTACACAATGATACGATATTTATTAGTTTTTAGTTTTTTTTCAGTTGCTAAGTTTAATCCAAATATAAACATATTTTGCAAAACAAATCATATGACTTTTGTTGTTATTGTAGTAGCCGCCAAGGCTTTCCCCGAAGGTTTTGGGGAGCGTAGCGGAAGTCATATGCTAATTACCATTGGTTGTTGTAGCAAGAAATTCCTTATAACGCATTTCTTGTTGCTGCTGCAGTTTTGTTAATTTTTTTAATAAACCTTTGCCAAGCTCCTTACCTTCAACATCATGTGTTGGCAAACCCTACAAATTGTTACAATTAAAGAAAACTTTAGAAATTAGCAGCAAATATGTTTCTAATTAGATGCATACATTTTCATCGAATTTGGAATACTTGTCCTTTTCGCTCAGGAACATCTCTTTCGGTTTAATACGCCTTTGTGTCTCTTTGGCAGCCTGCAATTTTGCAGCAGCTTCCTGTTTACGTTGTTTTTCTATCATGCGTTCAGCCTCGGCAGTTTTTTTTGCTTCGCGCTCTTTTAGCAATAATTCACGATCTACTAGTTTAACAGCATATTTTCCGCCTTCTTTATCCTCTAGTCGAACGCCCAAATTTGGAAGCAATTCATCCCGCAAATTATCACACAATTGTAGAATACTATTTGCCTTAATAGTTTTCGCCGCTTCGCGTACAACGTTGCGGAATTCAGCTAAAGCATCTACATAAGGCAATATAGTACCCTCCACGTCTCCACTACTATCGGTGCCACTACCCACTGAGAAACCAATGCCACCACGTGGTCCTTGAATTGCTCCAAAGATATGTAGTATATCTGTTATATATAAAGCGATTCGTCGTAATAACAGGCAATTTACTTGATCTTTATTATCACGTATATATACATTAGAAACAGAGACAAGTTCTCGGAGCGCATCTAAAGCACGGCGGGTATCAATATTGTCTATAAGAAGTCAAGTCAATTAACTGATAAGTGACGAGTTTTAATAAAAGAGCATGATGACATACCACACAATGCTTCGTGTACTACCTCCCGCATTAGATTTAGTTTTTCCTGCAATGCTGCCTCCGCTTGTGTCCATGCGCTAAATTGTGAACTTGGAGGACCAGTATGCAGATGTCTTGTCAAATCTTTGACATTCAAAAAGAATTCCTAAAGTATTACATACATACATACGTACATATGTAGTTTAAGAATTATATACACTTTAACTTAAATAAGTGAATATTTTAAAAATATAAATACACGCGCGCCATCTGTTGGAACATAGCGGTGGTTATAACCTAATCTCATTAGTAAAATGTGTTGCATATACATATTTAGACAGCAGCTAGAAATTACATACATACATACATACATACATACAGGTGAAACTAATAAAAGCGTGTTAAAAATACTGCTTACATTCATAAATCGCTCATATTGGCAGGCCATTTCCATTGTATTGTTAGAATAATCGAGAGTATCTTTCCAGGAATGCAACAGGAAGGCAAGACGCAATTGACAAGGAGTATGTTTTTTTAAAGCTTCTTGTATGGTTATGAAATTTTTAAGAGACTTTGACATTTTACAACCGGCAATGGTCAGATGACCGGTATGCAGAAAGTATTTCACCCACTCCGATTGGTTGAAAGCCGCTTCTGATTGTGCTAATTCATTATCATGGTGTGGAAATTTTAAATCTACACCACCCGTATGAATATCGAATATTGGTCCGAATATATCAGAGGCCATAGCTGAGCATTCAATATGCCAGCCTGGACGCCCTTCTCCCCACGGACTTGGCCAAGAGGGTTCACCTGCTTTGCTGGCTTTCCAGAGGGCAAAATCGTTTGGTGAACGTTTTTCTGTAAGACGTTCCTCCGCTATAGATAAATCGCCTTCGCCTTCTTGTAACGATTTTGTATCGCCATATGCCTCAGGCACTAATTTGGCGTAGTGATGATTCTCGCGCTTATCAAATGAATTTACATCAAAATAAACGGAACCGTTAGCGCTATAGGCTAAGTCATTGTCGATTATGCGTTGGATGAATCTAATGATTTCTGGTACGTATTCCGAGACACGCGTAAGAATATCTGGCGGTAATATCTGCAAAATCATCATAATTATTATACACACATACATATATACAATTTGTATGGGCGGAACCTAAGCCATAATGTTCCTAGCAATTTCGGATTCTGCATAAAATTCTATGAAAAAGAGTCTTCTAGAGCATGCCTCTAAAATTAATATCTAGCTTGCCCATTTTCGATTGATCTTTAAGTAGAATTGTTTTAAGTATAGCAACTCATACTCTTTTAAATTCAAGCATTAATTTTAACTTTATCGCTTTATTTTCTTTTTCATTTTGTTTTTCGCTTTAACCACTCTTAATAATGTATATAAAAGTTTGATTTCGCTGTTGTGGCTTGTTGAAAAAAAAGCCTATTACTAAACCACTTTCACCCGTTTAAACTCAAAATGAAAATATCCAAATTTCAAAATTTTTGACTAAGAACAATAAAATACAACTTTTCTAAAGTAGAATCTTCTGATTCCGAATATCACATCACAGAACCCGAATTTGCTAGGAACGCTATGGCTTAGAAAATTGACCCAGCCTAATATATAAGTATATACATATATATTAATTTATACATTGAGCGCCTGCATGTCCTTGTGGAATTCGTCTTCATAATAACGTGGTAGTTTCGCAAAAATAGAATTATCCTTTACAGTAGCGCCATCTTTGCGATCTAACCACTCGGCTATGGGATCCTTAGCTTCTGCCAAATATATGCTACGAGCTTCTGCCATTTTTTCTGGATCGTTACTGGCAACTGCCATGGTAAGAGTTTCCATTGCATCATTCATTCTTATCAACATTCGTTCGTACATAGTTTTCTTATCATGATCGGTTGTGGCTCTGCAAATGGCATTGAACTGCTCCAACACTTCCCTTTGGTCGGCTAATAACTTATCAAGCGACATTTCATTGGTGGCAACAAGCAGATAACGATCAAAGAGATAATTTTGTCTAGCCCTTTTTATGATTTTGTCATCAATATCGGTAACGTTCATAACATAAATAATATTATAACCAAAGTAGTCAGAAAGTATGCGACGCAAGATGTCGAAAGATATGTACGACCTATTGGAAGAAATAATAGGATATACGAACATAGTATGTACATATGGGCATGCCCATACAAAATAGATATGTAAATATATATATAGATAGTAACTTTAGTTATTGTAACGTGGCATATGAACTATGTACATACATACATACCTCGCATGTCCCATGTGAGATGCATCATATACCGTTGGACCGCAACTATACCAAGTGACATTGTTACCGTCTAACGGCACGAAATCCTCCTTTTGCCTGGTTAAACTATTAAAAAGTTTTACTTTTGGACGTTCAGGCGTAGACGGTGATTGCCAAAGGGGCTGACTTCGTTTCGACATTTTGTATAGTAATTTTTAAGAGTATAGCACTTAGTTTAAAATACTATAATAGGCTATACACGGCAGTACGCGCTAGGATTGCATTCATAAATAAGTCATGAATTATTTTAATTGCCACAGCTTGATAAAAAATTGCACCAAAAAACCAAAAACAATTTACTTTTCCATTGCGAAAAGAGAAAGAGACTTCATCCGATCCATGATTCAATAAAAAGATTATTGCATGCCGAACAAATGTCATGGAAACCTCGGAATGTAGAAGAATTTGACAGAACCGGCCCCTATACAAATGCTAGGGTGCGTGTGTGTGTGGCATATGTTAAAAAAACGTCGCCTGAGAAAACGAGTGTCGTATGTGAAAATCGGCGATTTCTAGTTTTTGATGCAGATTAACTAAATCGGACCTAATCTTTTAATTTTTCCAATCCATTTTATTCTATCTATTTTAGTTTTTGAGTTATTTAGGGCCGTTTACTCAACATCTGATCAATTTAATCGCCGGTTAGTTTGACGTAAATTGTATGGTGACCTGTCAAATAAATTGCTTAACCGGACAAAAATCTGTGGTTAAGTGCTTAACCGGAGGTTGAGTAAACGGCCCTTAGTGTGCATTTCTCGTATGTTACAAAATTACTACCGTTTGGGTATGCATTTGTCGTATGTGCCGCTGAGCTACTGAGAATAAACCAAAATATTGTATCGGAGCAATAGGTTATAGTGATCCGATTTGAATGATTTTCACTGACATATTTTATTGTAGTATAATACAAATTACTGCAAAGTTTAGTATAATTTGTTCCTTAAATATAGGTTATATCTGAACAATCGGTTGTATGGCAGCTATATGTAATAGTGGTCCGATATTGACAAATTTCGGTGACAATTATTAGGTCCATATGGGTACAAATACTTCAAAGGTGCATGCCCTTCGCTGTTTAAATGGAGAAGTTATCTCCTAAAATGTCCATATCTGAACAATCGGTTGTATGGGAGCTATATATTATAGTAGTCCGATATTGAAAAATTTTGGTGACATTTATTAGGTCCATATGGGTACAAATACTTCAAAGTTTCATGCCCTTATCTCTACGTGGAGAAGTTATACCCTAAAATGTCCATATCTGAACAATCGGTTGTATGGGAGCTATATATTATAGTAGTCCTATATTGACAAATTTTGCTGACATTTATTAGGTCCATATGGGTACAAATACTTAAAAGTTTCATGCCCTTATCTCTTTACGTGGAGAAGTTATACCCTAAAATGTCCATATCTGAACAATCGGTTGTATGGGAGCTATATATTATAGTAGTCCGATATTGACAAATTTTGGTGACATTTATTAGGTCCATATGGGTACAAATACTTCAAAGTTTCATGCCCTTATCTCTTTACGTGGAGAAGTTATACCCTAAAATGTCCATATCTGAACAATCGGTTGTATGGGAGCTATATATTATAGTAGTCCGATCTTGACAAATTTCGGTGACATTTATTAGTTCCATATGAGTACAAATACTTCAAAGTTTCATATCCTTATCTCCTCAAATGAAGAAGTTATACCCGAAAACAGCTATATCTGAACAATCAGTTGTATGGGAGCTATATCTTATATTAGTCCGATGTGGTGGATTCCGACAAATAATCAAAGTATTATCAAAATATATTCAACTGCCAAATTTCAAGTCGATATCTCAAAAAATGTGAGCCTCATAACCATTCCGATTTGGAAAAAGAGAAGAATTTTTGTCGTATGGGCTGTTATAAGGTATTGCTGCTCAGACGTCACATACGACAAATGCATACTGAATGAAAAGTCGTTTATCTTCCATAATTTTAAAGATATCCAAATTTTGCAAATTGCAGGTCAAAATATATAATACCCGTTACAGATCGTCCAAATAACAGAAAAATCTGTTGTATAGTTTTTGAGAATTTCCAATTTGAACTGCAAAGTCGATCTTCTTGAAACTATGTTTTCTAACATACGACATTTGTTTTCTCAGGCGACGAAAAACAAAATGCTAGTGTTCGTGTGTTTATGAAGTTTGAAGAAGTCAGCTGATCGCCGTTCCTTCATGGCTACCAAGACCAATCTATACAGGTCCTCTTATGTGAAGCAAAATAGGGGGTTACAATTAGATGGCGTCTTTCAAGAATGTCAAAAGCAGAGAAAACGCCAGCGAACACACAACCGAACACACAAGCTATTTCCACGAAAATACGTGCAAGAATGCAAAATCAAAACAAAAGACGATAGTTTGACATAAGCTACAAACTCGCTTAAGAAGAGCTACTCTCCCTTGCATTGACCTTCTATAGTTAGGTTATGATGGCTACTAGGGACACGAATTTCGATACGATACGATACCAAATCGATATTTTTTGCATTTGATACCGATACTTTTTACTCGATTCTTTTGCAACGATATTTTTTGGTATCGAGTACTTCAACCACGGTATCGAACAAATGAGTACATTCAGTGATGGAAAATTAAAATTGTGTCATATTTGTCTAAAAAATTGTGCAATGCAAAATAGTGCCGAAAATCGGTCGAGTGTGCAGAAGTGACAAGCTGCTTCCTAAAGGGCCGAAAAATGCACAAGCGCACGAGTAATTTTCACTTGTACATATCGAAAAATAGGTCTGATCCACGTGCTGAAATAATTGCAGGTTTGGGCTACTTCGTAAGGTTTTTTTGTACGAAGTTACCCAAATCTCACATTAAACGAGGCGCACAATTACCCCCGAAACTTGCTCACAATTTGTAATTACCATGCGATAGAAATAATGATAACTGGAGATATAGGATTATATGTTTTTCATTTTCATACGATAATTTGACGTTTGCAAATAAAAAATCGTCATTTTAGCGAAGGAATCGTCAATATTTTTTTTCTTTCTCATTTTACTAAAAATACGTAAACAAAAAAGGGTCTATTTTCCATTAATGCCCCTATGACACTACGTTTTTTTCCTGGTATTCTACAAGGTTTTTTGTGTGAAAGAGGTGGTCAAATACAGTTTTGTGTTGGTGCAAGGGAATAAGCTATGTTGGAAAAAACCAACGAAATACTATCTAGGCGGTTAAAAAGCAATGAGCCAGCTTGTATTTCGATAGGTTTTTTGACATTCTTCACTTTTTTCTGACAATTGTTTCAATTTGACAACTAGAAAATAAATTATTTTTAAAATATAAAATATATGGAAATACAAATTTTAAATTTGCTTCTTGTAAGCTTCTGCTTTGGCCGTAAGGGGAAAGAAGAAGTCCGGAAGAAAAATCATACTGCGCAATGGCTTCTCTATAACATGGAATGCACAGCTATTCTGCCACTTGAGTTTCATAATTTTTTTGTTTCCATAATTTAAGATCAAATTTCCAAAAAAATTCAATGATGGATACATATAATCTCAATGAAAATGAATTGCTAATGTTATTTAAGATGTTTATTTTTCAAAATACTAAATATTTTGCAAATATCTTTTTACAACTGTGATTGCATTAAATACACCTGTTGTTTTGTAAAAGCTGTTGGTTTGTAAAAAATGTTTTCAAGAACTTAATAAACTTGTATAATTTTTTTTTAATCAGCTTGAACTATTATTATGAGTTGGAAAATGATTTACGTCAAAATCAAAACTTTGGAATCAGCCATGGCATACTATGACATGGAATTAGCACTAATACAGCGATATGCGTATGCCTCAGGGTGCAGTTTTATTGCGTTTTTGGTAACTTTCTAGAAGACGGTGCAACTTTAAACCGTTTTAATAAATATCTTTAAAATGTGGAAAAATCTTTTATTTCCGCTTTCGAATTCATAATCTAGAGGTCAGAACGCGTCGATTGGTGCCTCTTTTAACTATTTTAGAGGAAATTTTAAGGTTGCACCCACGGTATATATATTGAGACGGTAATGCCAGTAGGCGGAAATGTCAAATACTGCTTACGTCACAGGACCAATAAAGCCGCGAACAACCAAACAAACAGCTGTGCCAATTGCAAAAGGAAATGACGTATGAGGACCTGATACTTTTTTCTAAAACCGAAAGAAATATGGCGGCCAGCGAACTGACATGACCTTTTAATTAGATCATGGGTTGCACCTTCTAGAAAATTACCGCTTTCGATACCGATACTTTGAGTATCGAGTAGTTTAGTTTCGATATTATCGGGTTCGCGATTCTTTTTAACCGATATTTTAAATGAGTACCAGATCGATGCTTTTGATTCGATATCGTGTCCCTAATGGCTACCAAGTATGTTGGTGCTATTGTGTTTGTACATTTTGTACAAAATTCTACAGCTGTTAACAAGCAAAGCTTTTATTGTTTTTCAAGCTAGTTTTACATATATTGACATGGCGTATACGCAACATTTTTGTAGGAATTTTAAAGCAAATTAACAAGGCTGCACAACGATATAAACAAAAAAATTTTGTTTTGTTTAAAATCAAACAAAAATTATTGAAGTTGGGTGAGTTTCTAAGACAAAGCTGCCACATTATTTCGTTTCGTTGATCATCAAAAACTAAATATAAAAAAAAAAAATTTTCGGCTTCATTTTACTTTGAATTTTCTTCTTTTTTTATTAACGTTATCTTTTTCGATATTTTTTTTGTTGGCTACCGAAACGAAATTTTTTCAATTTTTTTTTTTTTTGATAATCAACAACACGAAATCCTTTTTGATAATTTTTTTTGATAAATATCAAAACAGTATTTTTTTGTTAAGAATTTAACGTTAACATATTTCAAAGTTGAATTGAAAACAAAATTTATTTTCGGTTTTTGATCAAAATTAACGTTAATGTGCAACCCTTCAAATTACATGCATATTTTAACACCATTTTCCCACCATTTATAATAAATTTTTCAACCATTTGTTTTCAGAAGTAGTCACAGTAGCGAAATTTTAAGCCAAAAATCCTAATGATTCAGGCTGTAAGACGGTTTTAGTTTTATTTTTTGAAAAATAAAATAAAAATCAGACAGTAATTTGTATTCTTGAGCAAAAAAATAAAAATTACACATAATCATTACGCTTTGAGGGAAAAAATAAAAATGAAGTATAATCATTATTATTGATGGAAAAAGTTGTGCTTGAGTAAAAAAAAATAAAATCTCAGCATAATACTTATTGCTGATCAAAAAAATAATAGGATTTGTTCAGAAACTCAGTTTGAAGCGCAACCTGCTTTTGTAGTACAAGCAGAGCGTTCATAAACGTAAATTTTGCATGAAGCGTCGCTCATCTCAATCATCAAAAAAATAATTACTGCCGCTGTTGCGTTTCATGCTGCGTTTCTGAACATACCCATACTCAGGCTGTAATTATTACTTTAGATTTTTATGTATAAGACTCTTAAAATAAAAATCATTGCAGATTACCACTGATTATACACAGATAAATATAGTGGCATATTCAAAATTCTGATAGTTGGAACATATTGATTTTCTTGGTCAAAATTTAAAAAATAGTAATTATTTTCCATCCTTGCATGAAACACAATTTTGTGATCTAGTTCAATCTAGAGTAACCTAGAGCAGCTTAGTAAACAAACTTAATAATATCTAATAAGTGAATATTTGAAAAATATAAATACACGATTAGACGTTTTTAATTCCAACTGCTGTAAACATCAATATTAGTTAGGTTATAACCAGCGCAATCTGCTGGAATATATCGGTGGTTATAACCTCATCTCATTGGTAAATATGTTGCATATATTTAGGCACAAAAAGAAATTACATAAATACATGCATACTACAGGTGAAGCTAATGAGAGCGTGTTAACAAGTATTTGTGTTTGCTTAAGATTTCAAACCTTTTACTCAAACTTTGAAACTTGGTTCATACAAATTAATGTCAAATTTCTAAAATCTCGTGTAGCTTTTGCTTGGTTTTTATTATTACGCACATTGCGTTCATAAATAAACAAACAAGTTAACAAAATTGTTAATAAATCTACATATCAGTTGAATCAGTTGTACATTTGCAGTACAGCGGATACAATCTTACACCTTTAATTAGTTTTTAGATCCGTCAAATCAAAAACATTTCACTACACACAACCGTTAAAAATGAAAAACATATTTTGTTTTTAATTCTCCAAAGCGACAAAATTTATTAATATCCAGGGAAAATATGTAGGTTACAAATGATATTTAAAATATGTTAAGTAATAACAATATCAAGCCCTAACCGCAATTTTAGAGTAACCAACAAAAAGTCAATTTTACAAGAGCAGTTTTTTGTTTTAATTATCTTTAAGGAAGATACAATTTGTATGCAGCCATGAAATTTTTTATCTACTACTTCGAAATTCTACATTTTACAGCTATGAAATTGTGAGAATTGATAATAAATTATTGATTTCCATAAAAAAATGAGATCGACAATTCTGTTAGTTATTCTAAAACTACGGTAAGGGCTCGATATGTTCTTTATTCTTCTGTTTATTCATTTATATTTATAAATATGTATATACATGTTTACATATGTAGATATGTAAGTCGAACATGAATAGTGATTGATTGCCGCGATCAGCAATATTTGGCCCTCAATCGCCTTTACTTAATTAAAACAAAAAAAATGGATTAAGAACAAGTCCACTGTCCATGACTTTTCCCCCTCGCCGCCCTATACACACACTCAAAATTTCAAAAAAAAAAAAAAAAAATAATAATAATAAAAAGAATATGAAATCTACTCGGTAGTTAAACGTTCTAAAAAAATTTAACTATAAAACCCCATTATTCCAATTATTATTTATTTATTAGTTGCTTATTTTAAAACTTCTAACTTCGTAAGGAAAATATCATATATGTATACCACACTCTATTTGTATACACGTACATGTGTATGTACAGTTGTGCTGATGTATACAGCGGTATTAGCAAACCGGTTTTTACAATATTCAGCAAGTTTTAGGAATATTGTAAAAAAGGTCAATGTATACTTTTTTCCAACGACACATGCTCTGAAGGGTCTCACGAAGCCACTTGGCATTCGCATTCACGAGGTTGCCGGGGTGTCGGCCAGACGAACTGATTGGTGTTCGTTGCACACATACTTACTAAACAGATCATTTCCTGAACGCCGCCGAGAGCTCTACTGGTATAATTAAATGTGTATATACATATATGTTTATAATTCCTAATTTTTTATTCACATTCGCCCACCGATTACATAATTGAACAAAGACCGGACGTTTCAACGCCGACCTGCAGCTTTTTCATTTTAGTTAGTTTAGCATTTTTCAATGCTGGTTTCAATTCGTACGTTATAGTTTCCTCCTCTTGTGGTACAGGTGTTGGTGTCGGTGTCGGAGCCGGCAAGGGCGGTGTTGTCGTCCTTGGTGGATTTTGACGCTTCGCCGCAACAGTATTAGACATGGTGGTGGATGGAGGGAAATAGCGTGGCGTTGACGAGCTACCATAACTGCCAATAACAGATATCGTACTTACATTCGATTCCTCATTGGCAGCACTTAAATTCGGTGTTACGGTAGTGGTGCGTCCACCAATCATACCACCACCACATAATACTGGTATTGTGGAGACGACACTTATGGCCGACACATTGGAATATAGTGACGGCGGTGGTGTTGCACCTTCTCGTCTACTAACATTGTCATTATCATCGCTTGATGCCATTCTCACTGGACTACTACTACTACCACCCACATTGGTTGTTAAAGTACTTGTGCCTGATAATGAGGCACTACCACTACTATTAATGTTGGCATTATTGTTATTATTGTTATTAAGAGTATTACTACTACTGCTAGTACTAGCTGCACTATTACTCTTAGCAATATTTATTTTAATTTTATTAACTAAACTAGCTAATGGTATCGCAGGTGCTGGACCAACAGTAGATAAATTGTGTTCATCTTCGGTGCCGGTATTGCCGTCGATAGGTGCACTCGTATCAGTAGACGCTGCTGTATTTGTGGGCGCAGCCTCTGCAGGTTCTGAACAATCAATTTGTATGATGGATTGTGATGAGGCGGGCCGATCGGCCGTTGGGGACATACCTGACGTTGATGAGTTAATCGTCTGGGTTTGTGTTTCTTCTGCAACAAAAGAAATATGATTTTTTTTAGCCATGTGCTAGTAACTTTACTCTCGTAATGGTAATACGGGAAACAAAATATGTATATTAAATGCAGAGAATCATCGCTGTGCAAATAATGTTTATTTTATATAATATTAATTATTCTATTCTTACCACTACTATGTATGGAAATTTCCTCATCAGCCGTTGCTAAAACAGTGCCGACATCCTCAAAACCGTCATCTTCGTCCTCGTATTCATCCTTTGGTTCTTGTTTAATTTTAACTTTACTGAAGGGCATCTGTGCCGTTTCATCGATACCTGGTTGTTCTTTCTCTTCGTACGTATCCAAGTCAGTAAATGGAATGTTCGGCTCTTGAATTTCCACATCAGATCCAGCGGCATCTACATCTGCATCGGCTGACACTTCCTTTTCTTCCTCGGTATCAATGGCAATTGTATCTTTTTCAGCAACTTGTGGAACGTCTTCATCATCATCATCATCATCAATCTCGGTAACAGAAGGTTCCTCGTTTGGCAATACGATAACATCATCGTCGTCATCCTCCGTTATAACCAATTTTCCCTCGACTAAAAATATTGAAATATGGTTTATGAACTGGTTGGATATCGAAAGAAAGCAAAGTCCTACAACGTTACATATAAACTTACCATCACTGTGATCATCACCTTCAATCTTAATGATTACAACATCATCAGCGTTTGTTTCTTCTGCTGCTCCATCTTTCGCTTTCTCGTCCTTTTCCTCCTCTTTGGCAATCAATGACGCCTATGGAATTTGTCAAAACCAAAAACAAAGCACATATAGCATCCAACAAAATAAAGTGTTAATAATAGATAATAACATATGTATGTATATTACCTTGTAATCATCATAACATAATGGATGATATATCTTATCTTCCACTCTGGTGGCATTGCGCAAATGCCACTCCTCAGTTTCCTCGTTGTAAAATTGCTCAAACTTCTCTTGACACATATCGCATGCACGATCGACATCCTCCGGTAGAGCTGGACAACTCAGGGCGACTGGCGAATTGGCCCACTTTTGATTGGACGTCTCATCAGAAACATCAATATCACCTTGCTGTGATTCAAAGAAATTCTTTTCGCGTTCCTCCAAATCTTCGATCTCCTCATATTGCACCCAATCCGCAAGATCGTAATACCACTTGCGCGAATGCGCTTTACGTGACAAATCTCGTTCTCGCCGATTCTGTCGGAAGTGCCAATCCAAATGCTGACTATATTTGATAGTTTGTTCCGGTGGAAAGCGTAAGCCGCAACTACTGCATTGCATGCCGGAAAAGAGTGTATCCACAATTGCGGTTTGTCGTGTCTTAATTGTTTCCGATTTAGACAGGTCGATTGGCCGTATGGCGACCGGTTGCGGTGGTTCCTCTTCGACAGATGCTGCCGATGGCAAAACACCGACATCCTTATTGCTGGAGACGGCAACCGTGCCAGCGGAACCAGCACCACCACTACTGCTACCTCCTCCCAATATGCCCGAAGAAACCAGTTTCTGGAACAGCTCATCGATATTTATTTGATTCAATGCAGTTGCTGAGAATATTGGTATGGCCGTATTGCCACTGCCTGCCGTACCGACAACTTGCGGTTCACTCTGCTCTCCTTCGGCTTTCACCACGTCTTTCGCACTTACATTAGACGTTTCTCCCATTTCCTCGTCAGCCTTCGTCGCTTCGTTATCATTTTTAATGACGGCGATAACTTGGTCCTTATTATCACTCTCTTCCTGTTTCGTCGCTGATACAGTTTGTGCAACGGCGATTGGCTCCGCCATAGGTGGTTCGGTGTTTACATAAACCATATCCTTAATTACAATTTGTCCAGCTTTCAAACCTTGCGGCAAAGCCCCAAAACGTATGAAATAACTGATTCCGCCAAGCACATAGCTTTTTGGCAATCCACCATATTCGACCTTTGCCGGTTCGCCATCTAACAGCACAGTCAGCAAATTATCCGCAAATTGAACAGTGTGATCTTGATTGCCCAACTTAAAGCTTTGGGGTTTGGCATCAAGGAACAACGGTATCACGATATGAGCGTCCACAATCATATTGATTTTACCAACAACTAAATCGCGCCGCAAAGCGCCGATATTTACTTGAGGTGGTGGACCTTCAGCTTTGAGTATATGCATTCTATTTTGTATGGGTATCGAGACGGGCGGTCCACCAAAGTATATCTCATACCAGTGCTCGTCGATATATAATTCGCGTGATGGAAAACCGAAACGCAAGCGATGCAGCTGCCCTTGAATGGTAAATGCTTTATAATCATCATTGAATTGTAGAGCTATTGGCGCTTCATTGTCAATGATGATGGAACGTTGACCCGCTTGAAAACCAATTTCACGTGGCTGATCCAATTCCATGAAAACTATAGCTACTTGATCATAGATGCGTATTTCTTTGGAGAGTCCATCAATAGTGATGGTGCGTACCAAATCGGCTTGGGGGTTATCGATCGAGTTGCAAGGCTTTGGTATATTGGGTGGCAGTGGTATAATAGGCAATACCGGTGGGGCGGGTGGTGGTGGCGGGACACTACTACGTATCATTGCTCCCGGATTTACGAATGGCGCACCTGGAGGCATGACTGGTGGCATTTGTATTTGCCACGGAATTTGTGGTGGCATGCTGGGCATAACAGGGGGCGGTGGTGCCCCTCCGCGGTAAGTACCAACATGATGTGGACGCATCACACCACTAGGAATACCGGCGACGACAGAGGCGGCTGCAACGGTTGGTCCATCTGCCTTATCGCCCCATTTCGAAGGCTTCTGTCGCTTTCTTTCTCGTTGCTGTTTCGAACGTGCACTTGACATATCAGTATTGTCATTGCTGCGCTCCTCGTGAATCGGCGATTTATTAAATGATGGATTAATGTCCACAGATTCGGCCATACTGGAACTGGTGTTATCGATCATTGCATTTGGCGAATTTCTAATCAATTTAGGAATGCGCTTTTTAAGTATCGCGTCACGTGCTGCCGCATGACGTTCCTCCTCTTGATTTTCATCATCGTTGGAACGTTTTGATGGCGCTTTACTGCTATTCAAAGACTCTCGTTTCTTTGCTTCCTTTAACTTGCTCGTCTCGTTAATGGACATTACTTTCTGCATTAGATTTTTATATTGATCTTGATTGATTGACTTATTCTCGAGCAATTCCTGAGCCTGTGCAACAATTGTACGAATTTTTTCATCATTTGCATCTTGGGAGTCATCATTCTGGTTCGCTTCAGAAAGTTTGAGACGTTGCGAAGTTTCTTTGCTGGATTTCTCTGCAAATTGGTGAAGGGTCAAAGGAATCATTTTACATTTTTACTTTTTTTTTAAATAACCTAATGTTTTTTTTTTCTAATTGATCTGAAAATGGTATAACCCAGTCAATTCATGTTTCTGTTGTTGTTGTATTACAATCACCCCGATTCTAAATATCCGCCAGGATCTCAGCCCTTGTGGATTTTTTTGTTCACCAGGAAAATTTCCTCCTATTCTCTTTCACTAGCGAGAAGAAAAACTGGCGAACAGAATTTCGAACATGTGAGCGGATTTTCGAAGTCAGCTGTTTTGCTGCAAGGCAGATCTAGGAAGGTAGGCGCATAAGCGGATTCAGAAATTTCCGATGCATTTTGTTATTGTATTTGGTAGTGTGGTGTCAAAATGATATTTCGCCTTGGTTAAAACCTGAATTCACTTGAGACTGGCCCATTCCTATTGGGCCATGATGTGAATTCGCTTTGATTTTTACATTACACTCTACCTTTGTAAATAAAAAAAGTAGCTTCGGAATTTGCCTATGCGCCTACCTGTGTCGCCTTCGATATTATGCGAATGCCGTATTTATTTTCAAACCACTAAGAATTTTTCAATAAAATTTTCTGGAAATGTTATGTGAATGTTAATTTTACAAATTTTAAAACCCCACTATGCAAAAATAATGTGGACTGCTCCAGAAATATAAATCCAGAAAGGGAATTCCGCCGGCTGAGGGTAATTTTTTTTTGAAGCGAGGCCGAAGGCCGCAAACGCAAAATGTTTTTCTACTCAAAACAACTGTGGATCGGTCCGTAGATTTTACTCCAGAAAGAGAATTCTGTCGGCTGAGGGTTATTTTTTTTAAGCGCAGCCGAAGGCCACCAACGCATTAGGGTGTACTACGCAAAAATAATTTATTATTAATAAACTATAAGTTTTCCCAAGATTTCGTTTGCATTTTAGTGATCCATATGACCCCCTACCCTAAAATAAAAAAAACCGAAAATTTAGGGGCCTGGCCCATATCGAAATTTCCCCACAAATTTTGCATTTTTGTTAAAAAATTGCAAATTTAACAAAATTAATCGTGAATATACATGTTATTGCTTTTCGGAAGTAGCAGAGGTCTATAAGAGGAAGATTGCGCGATGGTACGAATCCGTTTGACGGAATCTTTATAGGAAATAAAAAAGTTTTTGAAGATTATTGCATTGATTTTATTAATTTGCAGATTTATTAAATACTATAGAATTAATAAACCTGCGTTCAAATATTTATTGGACATTTGAATATCACATACACAGCAGCCAAAGAAACTATTTGCAATCTCTCCTATAATAAAACTATGCGCATTCTTCCGTTTTTTTGCTTGAAGGCGGATATCAAACGGGAGTTGGAAAAAATTCTGACGTTTGATTGGCTCAATCCACCTTCAGCAAAGTTCTAGAAGTTGTTGAAAATTTTGAAAATGAGTTGTATCCGATGTGGATTCATAAAGATACATATGAACAGCGACGAAAAAGAAAATTTTTCAGTGCGGTTTTTAAAACTACGACATCTCTAGTGTCCTTGAATGTATTGATGGAACACATGTCCGTATCATCGCTCCATATCAAAACAAGCACCCTTACTACAACCGGAAGGGATACTACAGCCTACAAGCCGCGAAATATCCGGCTGCCCTTTCAATAAACTTACTAAAATATCTATTTGCTGTTTATACTTTACGTCATAAAAATAAGCAAACCAGTACATAATTAATTCAATTATTTATTTTTTATTAACAAAAGTTATATTCACTCACATTTTGTTCAGCATTCACTTAAAATTGTCTTGTGAAAAATCTCACAAAATAATTGCATAAATTCTCGCTTTTATTTTCATTCATGATACCTACTTTCCTTCCTTATTCGCTTTTCACTTTTTCGAACATCATTTAGAATAGCCGGAAAGGGAGAAGCGAAAAAATCCGCAAGGAATTTGTGTTTAGAATAAGGGAACAGGGAGAAGCGGAAAAATCCTTGTGGATTTTTCGTTTAGAATCGGGGTGAATATATACACTAATCTCCATATCCGCATATTACATTAGATAAGCTACTCACCGGCTTTATTGAATTTACTGTATTTAGTTGCTTTCGCCAATTTAGCACGTACATCATCCAAATTTGAAGACTTTTTCGTATCGCTTGTTTTTTTTGTTGATTTTGCAATCTTGAAGAAAAAATAAAAGCGATTATGGTTATAATTTGTGATTATGTGTGGTAAATACTAACTTCTTTCCAACTCTCTGCATTGTGATCATCGGTTATAAATGGGGGCGGTGGCGGGGTAGGCGATTTGCTGACACTACGCTCCGGTTTGGGTTGTAGTTGCTGCTGTGCTGCCAAGATCTGTGGTGGAATTCCGGTGCGCAAGTCCACATCTTCATTGCCAAATAATCTAATGTGGAAGCAAAAATTTAAAAAAAAAAAAAAAAATTAAATAAATAATAAAACAGTTAGTCCTCAGAGGAAAAACAAGGCACAATTATTTGAGATAAAGAAGTATTTGCTGTTTCTTGGTAGGAATTTCTAACGACATTCTTGTAAGTCTGCTCTATACGATGCTAAATTTTACAGAAATTTATTTTCATTGACAAAGAAGTAAAACATCTGGATATTTCTTATTAATTTTTCAACATCTGTATTGCTTCTTAGTAATAAAAGCTAAAGCTTGATAACAAAAGCAGCAATGGCTTAATTACACTGTCCAACAGTGATTTCTCAACACGAACAAACGTTAGTAATTATGAAAGAGTATGTCTCCCAGACCAGCTTTCCCGAACAGAGTACTAGTCCAGAGGGTATGAGTTTTTTTTTTAGGGGGGTTAAAGTTTTATGGTTTTAGCTGGAGGTACAATTACTTTATTGAAAATATCTTATAAGAGATGACCTCAAATGAAGTTTTTGAGCTCGGACTTCTTCTACAGAATTTAATGTGAAATTTTTTTGCGGAAGCCTTTAACCCTCTAACTCCCACGAAAATGGCTGTTTTTAAACCTTTTTGGAAACACATGTTCATAGAACAGCATTAGCATAAACTTTTGTAACTAACAAAAATTTTTGTGTCAAAAAAGCTGTGTGCATTAAATTTGAATTACTAAAAAAATATGTAGGCACTGAAACCATTAAGATTATTTTGGTAAAGTTGGATTCTACATACACCAGTTGGTCATTCGTAATGGTTATAACTGACAAAAAGTGACAGCTAGTAGGTTATTGCTATTCAAACAAAATATGATCTCCTGAGTAATTGCCCAATTGTTACATAGCTTTAGTGTGCACTCAACCATCGAAATTTTTCAAAACTGTTGCAGATTCGGTTCGGTTTAAATATTAATAACTCGTGCATACATACATAAGAGTGATCCTAATCAAAATGGAACATTGTAAATAAAACAATATTAAAAACATTATCAGCACTGTACTAATAATATCGAAAAGTAGGTAGCGTTCCATTATGATTTTGGCCCACTGTAAGTATGTACAGATGCTTATATCTATGTATAATATTAATTCACTTACGCATCGAATTTAGCTGATTTACTCTTCTTGGCGAGTGGCTCTTCGAGATCTGTGGTACTTGTTGAGAGTCGCTTCTTTTCTTCGTTGCTTACCTTCTCCTCATCGACACCCAAATCCACATCCATGCCTTCAACTGCGACCGGTGATGGCGGAGATGTTTTCACTTTGAGCATAGGTTGCTCTGACGAGTCAATGCTAAGTTGACGCTTGACACTTACACTATCAGCACGTAGCACACCATCGCTCTCACTCTTAATGTCAATACCGATGGTTGCCGCGCCATTTCCACCGCCACCGTCACTGCTACTGCCACTGCCAACGCGATCGATTCCGCTTTCCTTTCCGCCAGCACCACCACCACCGCCACTTTCATCGTCATCATCCTGATGATCTTTACTTGTTACTGCTTCTGATTTCAGTGACGATCCACCAATTGTATTTCCAATACCATCAATTGTAGTTGCTTCAACCTTTGGCGCCAACAATAATGCTGCTGCTGTTTTTTCGGTGGTGATGGCTGTTATTGTTGGTGATGGCGTTGATGTGGAAGTTATTTCTGGCATATCCTCATCATTGTCGAGAATTGGTTGTGACGCTGTAGATTTGTCTATTTTATTATATAATTTTTGAATTTTAAACGACACTTTTGATGATGGTGTAATTGTTGTTGTTGTTATCGGGGTTGTTGTGGTTGTAGCAAAATTTTGTTTGTTCGCCACCTCAGACTCTTCTACTACTACGACATTATGTCCTAATTCGGCTTTATACGCTGTGATCGGCGGGAAATGCCTTAAGTCAATATCCGTTTTTGCAGCGATTGCCAAATTTCCGTCGGCCACTATTTCAATATCTAAAATTGGTTTTCTTTGCTTACGTATTGTTTTTTACTTTATTTTTTCTTATTCGCTTACGTTATAATTTACTTTTTAAATATGTATATGTATTCCTTTCTGATTGTAATGCATTGTATTAATTTTATAAAACATACGACGTTTCTTCATAAATCTTGAAATTTATTGAATAATGATTTAAAAGGACTACCATTATCAAACCAAAAGAATTGAACTGAGAAAGGAGTTAGGAATCACTTAAACCAATTTTAAAAATTAAAATGTAGCACACCAAAAAAAATAAAATAACCACAAATAAAAATTTCAACCCGATAAATAATAAATTTTTTAAATTTGAAATTTCTTTTTACATGCAATGCCAAACCACACACACTTCAGCATAAAGCGGGTATAAAGAGCTCGCAAACTTTTTTCGAAAAATGAACCACTGGTACAAAATTTATGTTAGCGTTTTATACTTGTGTCCAGGTTTGGGGAAAGTATGTACATTAGGGTTATGATTTCTTTTTAGATATTGGTAAGGAATAAAAAAAAACTTCCCCATAAAGCAGCTTTTAGTTTGAGGAATTTGCATATTTTTTATATTGTAATAAATAAGCAATAAAAAGTATTTGTATACATACATATGTATATACATACATATACACATTCAGCCTTATCGTGAACTTCATGTGAACAAAATGTTCCCAAAAATTACAAAGCAAAACAAAAACAAAATGTGAAAAATTATTATTGTTTTGCTTTATATTTTTCGAGGGAAATTTTTCACATGAAGTTCATGATAGGGCTGATTTAGATTTCTAAATTACTATTTAAGAACTTGTAGTTGAGCACTTGTCACTTTTGCAAGTGGTGTGGAGCTCTTCCATTAATTTCACAGCTCTCTCATCCATAATATTTGTACAAGGCACATCAAGTACAGAGCGTTCCCTTACCCAGTGAGTGGTGAAAGATTTTAGTGCCTTTGCGCAATTCAGTTCAGCTATAGCGGCATGTAAATCATCCTATATGACCTCTGAGTAAAAAATCAAAATACCTTAACTTTGCCCATTCAGTTGCAACAAAATCGCAAGTAAATTTGAGCCGAGATCTCCAATTCGGTAAGATAAAAAGTAAAGCAAAGGGAAATACTTCAAAATATTTTTTTTTATTTAAATTATTAAATTCTTCAAATTAAATTTTGCGGGAAGTTTTTTTTAAAAACAAAAAAAAATAACATGAGAAATGTAGCAAGCAGTCGAAAGCTCATCGTTTGCCACCACAGGAAAATTAAAATTCAAAAAAAGTGTAAAAGAATCATAACCCTAATGTCCATATCGTCGTACCATACGAAAACTAGCATACGTTTTTTTTTGGCTGATGAAAAGTAACAAGTTCGACTTTTGGCCGACGAAAAGGAGCAAAATCGACTGTTGGCTGACGAAAAGTAACAAGTTCGACTTTTGGCTGACGAAAACTATCAATTTCGTTTTTTTTATTATATACTGTTTTTACTATGTAATTACTGATACTTTTCGACAGCTAAAAGTCAAATGTGCTACTTTTCGTACAGAATTTTTTTATTGCTAGCTTTCGCCAGAAATTTTAAATATGCTAGTTTTCGTATGGTACGACGATATGTACATTAGATGCGTTTTTTTGATCTAACATACCCCTCCGGCCACAGAATATGAAAATAGGATGTTGTAGGATAACTAAGCTGATTTTTGTTTTTTTTTTTTAGACAAAAAACTGAGTGGGCTACTCCAAAAACAGCGATTTTTTTTAAATTCCATGATAGGTTTAGATTCATATATGAAAAAAACTACAGAATTAAAAATAAAAAAACAAAAGATACATATTCTCATGTAAAATTAACGGCTTAATCGAACGGTGTATTCAGTTTTTTAGTGCGAGCCATAGGGAAGGTACCAAGATCGCCTAAAGTGGAATTTTATTTTTTTAGTCACGAATTTTCAAGTTTGGACCCTGGTATTTCCAAGATACCTTAAAATTCTTTTTAATCAAAATAAACAGGAATCTGCGCAAATTAATGCAGTTTTCAGAAAAGTTTATTTGATCGAAATCGAGCTTTTTTTGTCCAACTACTTTGGTTCAAATGAAACATGCCAAAATCATTTTCACATTGAACAACTTTTTTTTTGTACATATCGCACACTAAATCAAAAAGCGTTACAACTCAAAATTCAAAAATTTTCAGGAGAGGCAAAAAACTTTTTAATTTTTATATGCAATGATATGGGAAAAGGCTACGTATATTAGTTATTTCTCAATTAAAAAAGACTCTGATGGAAAAGATTTTTTGGCAGCCGCTAGAGATATATTCTGTGTACCAATTTATGGAAGAAACCCGATTTCGAAAAATTTTGAGTTGTGACGCTTTTTGATTTAGTGTGCGATATGTAAATAATAAATTTTCGAATTTTGTACTTGCAACAATAAAAAATGTTGTTCAATATGAAAGTGATTTTGGAATATTTCAATTGAACCAAAGTAGCTTGGACAAAAAAAGCTCGATTTCGATCAAATAAACTTTTCTGAAAACTGCATTAAGGGTACGTTCATGTAAATTTATAATTGCAGCAGTACAGCAACCCCGTTGCTTATTTTGCACTGTCCTGCTGATACTCAGCTGATATATTGCTATAACAGCATTATTAAAAGTATTTGGAATTAATTTGTGTTATTAAAATTACAAAATTGCATTTTCCATTAAATATATAGCAATCATGCTTACCCTTCTCTTTCCATTTTTTTAAAGCAAAAATTGCAGACACAAATTTTTTGTTGCCAATTATTCAAACAAACTGCACGGTTGATGTGTCAAATGAACGTTTGACTTTTGCAGGTGTTGCCACAAACACGCGAAGAACGTGATACTTGCAACACTGCGGTTCTGATTGCCGTCGCGAACGTACCCTAATTTGCGCAGATTCCTGTATATTTTGATTGAAAAGAAATTTAAGGTATCTTGGAAATACCAGGGTCCAAACTTGAAAATTCGTTACTAAAAAAATAAAATTCCACTTTAGGCGATGGTACCTTCCCTATGGCTCGCACTAAAAAACTGAGTACACCATTCGATTAAGCCGTTAATTTTACATGAGAATATGTATCTTTTGTTTTTTTGTTTTTAATTCTGTTTTTTTTTCATATATGAATCTAAACCTATCATGGAATTTAAAAAAAAATCGCTGTTTTTGGAGTAGCCCACTCAGTTTTTTGTCTAAAAAAAAACAAAAATCAGCTTAGTTATCCTACAACATCCTATTTTCATATTCTGTGGCCGGAGGGAAGATCTGAGAAACTTTGCCGAAAAAAAAACGCATCTAAATGTACATACATACATACATACATATAGTATTCTCTATCGAGCCGTATGCGCCGGAAAGATATGTACCCTGCAGGAAGTGCATCTAACTTAAAACTGACTTTAAACTGTCTCCAAAGACACTAGTGGTGACTTTTAATTGTATATATGTATATATATTAGGGTGGGGCGATTTGTATGAAGGGAAATTAATCGATACCACGCCATCGAAATTCGGATTCCTCTCATTTTTCTGAGTAGAAAAGTCCTCCACGACATTTTTCTAAAATTAATTTTGATGTTTCGGAATTTGGTTTTTATGAACCAAGACGAATTTTTGAAAATAAAAATTGGGTAAAAATCGACAAAAAAATATCCAGGCCAATATGCACATCGATTTGAAGCAAAATTTTATGCTGAATCCAGATATGAAATCCGAATTAAAATCGGATGATCCGTTTTCGAAATATAGCCTGATTTCCGGTTATGGAGGCCGAATGCCCAAAATCGCATATTTTCGCGATTATCTCTTGTTGTGTACAATATATCTTAATTTTTTTTGCAAATTTCTTAAAGATACGCCAGTCCAATATACGAGCAGTATTTTAAAATATTAATTTATCTTGCGGTATAGGAGAACTAGAATGCACTCTTTTTTCCTTGGCCCAAAATTGCGGTATGGTTTCTCTATGTTATAGTCATCCGATACCGATGATTTTCGCCGACAGCGCTTTGTGTACAATAAATGCTCCAAATCCGAATTTCGATGGCGCGGTATAGGTTAGTAAATCGCCCCACCCTAATGTATATATATATATATATTTTTTTTTTTTTTTGAAAAATGCTAACTACTTTGAATGGCGATAAAAAAGTCAGTCCTGTGTACTTCTGCATTGTTTGGAAGGTAACTATAAGCTAACTTTTTTTGAAGAAACATATTTAGTCCCAAAATATAACATCATTAAATTTTAGAAAATTATACAAAAAATACAAGGGAAATGGTTGCATATGTTATTTTCCGAGATCAAATTTAAAAGTTTTAAAACATGACGTTCGTGGTGAAATTACTGATGCATATAAGCAGACGATCGTTCATTTCTCTATCTGAACCCATCTTTTCCGTAATGTAGAATCTCAGTAAACAGAAAATGATAAGATTTTAATGGTTTTGAAATTGCTGACTTTACCGTTCTCCACATTTTTATGACATCATATGATCTAAAGATCTATGGTGGAATACGACGAATTCACCAAAATCCGGGGAAGTGTGGTGAGTTCACAATGTAAAAACCTCACTGGATAATCTTGGCAAACAACGGATTCAAAAGTTAGTTGAATTCTAGAAATGTAAACTTATTACGATAAAGATACTTAGGGTGAGTCTTTGAGGCTCACTTTCGGTTTTTCGTTACAATTTTATACGATTGAAAAAAAAAATGGTTAAAATAAATAAATAGCCCAAAGATCAAAATTATTTCATTATTTATGAACACAAATGGAGGAATACCCAAAATTTCAGGCAAAAAGATTTTTTGGTTTAGGAATAATTCGCTTTTAAACTTTAAAGTGAGACTGAGAGGCTCACTTTAGAGGATTAGGGTTAAGATATTGTCTAGTAGCGAAACGTGGAAATTTTCCATCCTTCCGACTAGCAACAATCGCTAAGCATTACACACACGGTTCTTTGGTGCCATGCAAAGACAGCTTCACCGAAAGATTGCGAGGTAAGGTCAAAATACTATACCCGGTTTTGCAATTTAAACGAGAATACATATGTATTGGTACACAAGTTAAAATATATATTTATGTATGTATTTTAACATACATATGTACATATGTATATACCAGACATGGGCAGACATCGGCATCTTCACGTCTATTTCAATTTCTTATTCAATTTTGAGTTCACTTTTATTCCAATGTCCAATTGCATTTAACAGGTATACCCGAATGCGGGAAATTTGTCCGAACAATTTGGAAGCGTATAGTAACCGACGATTTGGCGTGCGAAATTTCATGGAAGTTGGTGAAGGACCACATTTCATTGCAGAATTTAGCAGTAACTGCTGCTTTCAAAGGTAATGCTTCGAAGCTTTTGTTTGGTGTTTTAATTAATTTATTTATTTTTGTACGATGTTTATTCTAGAAAATTTGGAAATGAAGTAGACTTTAAAAAATTCACACTCAAGTGGTTCCAAACAGCGCAGGATAGAGTCAATTATAATACAAAGCGATCCGCAACATCGATGTGAAATTGATATTTTAATTAATTATTTAAGATTTTATATTACAATTTACGTTTTACATAGAATTCAATGTAAATCATTTATTGGATTTAATATAATGGATTTATATAATAGAATAAATATAAATTTATTTAGAGCATTTCATTTAGATCATAAACGAAGGAAAAAGGAATCATATGACTCAGATAAGAGTCAAATAATAGCCTTTTCAGAGTCGAAAACGAGTCATATATGTGTCATAGATGAGGGGAAAAGAGTCATGTAGGAATCTAAACAGAGGGTTTTCTAAGTCAAAAAAGCGTCATAAGCGTGTCATAAAAGGAAGAAAAAAGAGTCATATATGGATCCGATAAGAGTCTTTTATGAATCCAAAAAGACTCATAAAAGAGGCAAAAATTGTGCAAAATATGAGTCCAATAAGAATCATATATGACTCTTATTCAGTCTCTTACGATATATGAAATTAGGCTCATACCGGACGACCAACGCAAAAAGGGAAATACATTCATTTGTGACTCATAAATGAGCTCATTATGAGCGCTCATGCTCCGATTTAGGACTCATTTCTGACTCATTTATGAGTCCGAATGCTTGCTGGGAAGAACATGAAGAGGGCAAACTTTTGAAAATATCAATTTTTGCCTTCACTTTTTCAAACTTATCTGAATTGTGCTGAGCTCTGCAGCCCGAGGTAATTTCGGTTTCTAGATACCTCCAACATATTTTAAAGTGTGCCGTTTTTCGCTTCAAGTAAATATAATAGGAAGTGGGCCAAAGCAAAGCTTGGCCGGGTACAGCTAGTATTCAATATAGGCTTTGTTCAGAAACTCAGTTTGAAGCGCAACCTGATTTTGTAGTATAAGCAGAGCGTTCATAAACGTAAATTTTGCATGAAGCGTCGCTCATCACAATCATCAAAAAAATAATCACTGCCGATGTTGCGTTTCAGGCTGCGTTTCTGAACATACCCATAGTCTTAAGCAGAACTAATTTTTCAAAAGAAACATCAGAAAGTGCATGGCGTCGAGGAATGTTTATTATGCCCACCAAAAAAGTAGCCTTTCCACAGGTGCTGACGATGTAAGTGTGGTGTTGAATCTTAAGCTGATTCCACATAAAACTTTTTCCGCTTTGCGTTACGCCGCTTTCTATGTCAAACAACGCAAAACTGAAAAACTATGCCACAATAAACGCTGCAACATCACTCAAAAAATATTTATTTTCTGAAAAATCTTTCATTCTCCGTTTTATTTACAACAAAGTAAATAAGAAATTAAAAATCTATTAAATTATTTTTCAATTGTGTGAAATTTAAATTTGTTTATTAACATTGGAATTAAAGTGAAACTGAAAAAAAAAATTCAACGCCCCCAAAAGTTGAGATTTGGACAACTTTGTGCTTTACGTAACTTCGGCGTTGCGTTACTTTTTGTTATGTGAGAAACCTCATATAGATACATGTATTTTAATCTCAGCTGTCACGCAGAAAGTGTCACGTAGCGCAACACAAAGTTCTATGTGGAATCAGCTTTAAGCTTAACTTTCTGCGTGACAGCTGAGATTAAAATACATGTATCTATATGAGGTTTCTCACATAACAAAAAGTAACGCAACGCCGAAGTTACGTAAAGCATAAAGTTGCCCAAATCTCAACTTTTGGGGGCGTTGAAATTTTTTTTCAGTTTCACTTTAATTCAAATGTAAATAAACAAATTTAAATTTCACACAATTGAAAAATAATTTAATAGATTTTTATTTTCTTATTTACTTTTTTGTAAATAAAGCGGAGAATGAGAGATTTTTCAGAAAATAAATATTTTTTGAGTGATGTTGCAGCGTTCATTGTGGCATAGTTTTTCAGTTTTGCGTTGTTTGACATAGAAAGCAGCGTAACGCAAAGCGGAAAAAGTTTTATGTGGAATCAGCTTTAAAGATGATTTCTTTATCAGAGGATATTTTTTTAAAACAGCCATGGCTGCTATCAGCATGATTCAAATATTTAAAAAAAAATCTATAAAATTTGAGCTGTTGCCAGCAAGAACTTCAGGTGAATAAAGAGAAGTAAATATATCTGAGTATGGCATTGTTCAGAAACTCAGTTTGAGGCGCAACCTGCTTTTGTAGTACAAGCAGAGCATTCATAAACGCAAATTTTACATCAAGCGTCGCTCATCACAATCATCAAAAAAATAATTACTGCCGCTGTTGCGTTTTATGCTGCGTTTCTGAACATACCCCTTACTCCAGAACTTAAGAGAAAGATTTGAGTTCAAAAATCAAAGCTTACTTAAGGTAGTTTAGAAATACATCTGTGACAAGTTTTTGAAGTTAACTTCTTAGGCGGCGATACAAAGTTTTTATTGAGAGTGAAATTTGAGGAGGAAATAGCAGGTACATTTCCGTTGCATGGAAATAGCAAACAGGAAACCGGAAATAGCAAAAGGTTAAAACGTTGTCCCGGCTTTCCCCTAAATATTTTTGGACGATATTGGTAACAAATGAAAGGTATTGAACATGGATTTTATATAGAGTTGTACTCATTATGATTCCAAGGTCGGGTCCCCATACATATATGGGTCAAAATGTGGACCCCAGAATATTTCCGAGCAATATTGGTATCAAACAAAATGTGTTGAGCATGGCTGAAATATAGAGCTCTTTTCAGTATAATTCTTAGGCCGGGTAGTATCCAATTATGGGTAAAAAAGCGGATTCGGATGCCCTGGAATGTTTTTATGTACTGTGCTACACGCGGGTGTTTTTCCACATATTTTCTCCAGCCCACTAAAAGCTGCTATCTCAATCGCAAATATTTCAAAATGTACATATATGTAGAATATGTATGAAATTGAAAGCTTTATATAATTTTTTAGTTTGTAGCACTTATTTCAGTGCCAAACATATTTTCCTCCCTAAACAGTTTAGCATCAAAAGTTGTTTACATGTAATTCTTAAGTTTTTAATTTAAGATCACAGAAAATAATCCAGTAATCCTACGATAATCGTAAAAGACTTGAAATCACAATTACTGTAATCGTAATGGTAGTTACAAAAATAAGAATTACTGTAATCGCAATCGTAAAAACCTTGAAATTAAGATTATTGTAATAGTAATCCTAAGTGTAATCAATTACACAAATAATCCTTATCGCTCAGCTATGCCAAAAATTAGTTTCTTGCGTGTGATAAAAATTGATTTTTTTTCAATTGTGTCAAAATAGCCAGTTAAAAGTCAACTACTTTTAGCAATTGATTTTTTTCCTCCAGGGTATATAAGCCAAATTAAGAAATGTTCAGGAGAAGGTTTTTTATAATTTTTTACTTTGATTTCTTTATTTTAACCACCAAAAATAAAGCGAAATTTTTCGCTGATTCCGAATATGAGGAATGAAAAAAAATTTGGGAAAAATCTAATTTTATTTAAGATTCGACTGTTCTAAAATTAGGAAATCTTATGGGGTAGAAAAAGTAAGCCCCCCTATCCTATATGGGACATTCCATCGTGACTCCTGGGACATTTGACTCCAGAGCTTAGTCAACTTTGAATTATAAAACTGACATCGGGACTTAAATTGCTATGAAATATATTTATCGACATGGATAAATATCCAATACAATAAATGCATTAAAAGAATTTGCTAAATAATAACAAATAGCTTTGTAACTACTCAGTAAATGAGTGTGACTCCTGGGACACCGAAATATCCCTTTGTTGCACCTTTATGAGCACGAATACGAATTTTAGTTCAACTATTCAACTTTCACCTACAATTTGTATATGGTCGAAAAAACATAATGCATAGTACCATATTCTATAAAAATATTTTATATATTCAAATTCAATTAACTATTTTCAATATTTAAAATTGTGACTCCTGGGACATGTTTTTGTGACTCCTGGGACAAGTGCGAAATATGTAATATACTAGATTATTGAAATCAGTTTTATTATTGTTTTAGCCCTTTTTGACCAAGTTATTCATAAATCTCTCCCAGCAGAATTGAAACCAAGCCAATTAATTGAAAAAAATAAAGTGAATGCAAAATAACACTTATATTTACTTCAAAGTTCTGATTAAATATACGGGATCACCAAATGTCTGTACTTTGGACGCGACTAACCTATCTATATGTAAAATCGGTCGCTGATTCCGAAAATCGGGTTAATTTTTAATTCTATGGGAAGGTTTTTGAGATATCGGCAATTTACCGCTATTTGGCCAATGGCTCCACTTAATCCTGTATATCTCTTTAACGCAGTGAGCTCTCTTCCTTGGTGTGGCACCGAACGAAAGAAAATTAAATTTACTTTTCGTGGCTCCCATAACATTTTTCTCTATCTCTTATAGTTTCTGAAATTTTGACGATTCAATTTGAATTTTGTTCGATTTTTTACGATTTTTTTTAAGAAAAAATTGATTTTGTCAGGCAATATCCAATGTTTTTACCTTTACGTGAAGCTCCATTCCATTAGCAAAAAAATAAGCTATCAACAAAGAAAATCCATGGTAAAATGGAAAAGTTATAGGCGATCAAGTAAATACAGCCAAGTCGCGCATGATATTTTCTTTCGTTTGGTGTCACCACAAAGAAGATAGCTTACTGCGTTAAAGATGTATACAGGATTAAGTGGAACCATTGGCCAAATAACGGTAAATTGCCGATATCTCAAAAACCTTCCCATAGAATTAAAAATGAACCCGATTTTCGCAATCAGCGACCGATTTTACATATAGATAGGATGGTCGCGTTTAGAGTATTTTTTGGCTGTAGAGCAGTGATATTTATTTAAAACAAGTCGAATTCAACATCTCTAGAAACAATTATTTAAAACTATATAATAAAAACTAAAAACATTTCAAAATTTCGTTTCAGAATCTTCTATTTTAAGTACAGGTTTGCCCTAATACATTAGAGTTCAGAATCGTGTGACTCCTGGGACATATTTCAAAATAGTCTAGAAACCACAGTATGACCCTATTAACTTAAAAAATGTATTTAGACGGTGAACAGCCTTTTAATCCTTACTTTCATAAATATCTGGTTTCATAGGGTCATACCAGAGGTTACCAGACCAATTTTTATGCCTATTGCAATTATTTAAATTTTTCTCTGCTTTACTTGAATGACATGCAATTTTTTTTTTACATATTAAAATAAAGCTAATATAGCAATGCAAACATGACCTAACTTTTTCCGCAAAATAGTTAGGTGTGAAGTCAAAGTTCTATGGACAAAAATTTTGGGTTTTTACATATTTTTCTATATTTCTGTTACCAGATTAGGAAAATATACACATTTAGTTACAGGTAACTGAATAAATAGGAATGATTAGTAGCATTTTAAATTTTATGTCGTTTTCCTCTTTTGGCTGGAATGTCCCATATAGAATTTAATTGTGAACATTTTAAGACTACTTTTGCAATAATCGGATGTACCAGCATTTGTATTTGCCTATTTTTTTATTGAAAGTTTCACAATTAAATTCTCTATAGCACTTTCAATTTGCAGGTCAACCCAAAATTTTCCGGAAGTTAAATTTCAAAAAAAAAAAAATCGGTTTTCGGTTACGATCATTGAAATTAATTGAATAAAAAATAACTGCATTTCACGACTTTAAGGAGAGAATAAAAAATGCGGGATGTAAGTACTTTTGACTATTCTTTTGTAATTTTCTGGATTTGTCTCACCAACAATAATCTCCCACCATATACTCGTTCCAAGATACTTGATATCGCCTTTCAAATAGTTTTTGAAAAGAAAAACATACTGGTCATCGATATGTAATAAAATATAAAGTAGAAGGCTTCGAACACATAGAACCGTTAAATTTGTTTATTAATCACTAGTCATCAACAATTTGAAAGAGAAAAAAGTAAACAAACTGAAGTTATGTACTTACATCCAAATTTCTTTTCATAACAGTACAGTTTTCAGGCATACAATTTGTGGAGGAGGTGCGACTGATGACAAGTATGCCGTTTCTACAAAAAAAATTGAAAATCGGCAATCATGACTGAATACGTCTTTCCGGCGCATATGGAATTCTCAGACTTATTCGCTATATTGTACATATATTTGTAGATATGTACAGGAACTTCACCTTTCAAGTCCATAATGAGAATAAGTAAGATCGTATTGAGAACATGTAAGATCATATTGAGAAATGTAAATTCGTATTGAGAATGTATAAATTCAAATTGGGAAATGTAAGTTCAAAATGAGAAAACCCAAATTCAAATGGGGAAGTATAAATTCATGTCGGGAGTGTGTAAGAGAGAGATAAATTCGTATTGAGAATACATAAATTCAAAACGTGAATAGGTATATTCAAAACGATAAAATGTAAGTTCAAAATGAGATAATGTAATTTAAATCGATATTAAATGCGGTATTGAAAATTCAATTTTATTAAAGAGATAATACAGATTTATATACATACATACCCTGCAAAAAAATGTGTGATTAATCCCGAAAGAGATTTGTCCCGGATTGATCTCTTTCGAGAACAATCGGTCCACAATTAGTCTCCGATTGTTCTCGTACGGGTATAAATGTGGTATTAAATGCGGTATTGAAAATTCAATTTTATTAAAGAGATAATACAGATTTATATACATACATACCCTGCAAAAAAATGTGTGATTAATCCCGAAAGAGATTTGTCCCGGATTGATCTCTTTCGAGAACAATCGGTCCACAATTAGTCTCCGATTGTTCTCGTACGGGTATAAATGTGGACTAATTGTAGACCAATTGTTCCCGAACGGGTATAAATGTAGGCTTTCATTCCGAATGGGTACAAATTCATTCTCAAAACTTAAAATATTTTTTTTTTTTTGAAGATTTCACTACAAAAAGAGAACTAATTGAATATTCCAACATGCATATCATTTAAGGCAAGTGCATCTGTATAGAACGTTGTTGTGTGCTGCACGGCCCATGCATAATCACCTCAATATGAATTTACATTTCTCAATATGATCTTACATGTTCTCAATACGACCTTACATATTCTCATTATCGACTTGAAAAGCTGTAATACGGGTTGCCAACATGGGGCATACATATATGTATACATAATCATGCCGTGTGGGTTTCCGTTCACTTTTCTAAGCCTAATTCCATGTGTACAATATCCCAAAAACTTCCTTGCCGTTAATAAATTGGTTAGTCACTTAATACCTTAACTACGATCATAGGTTTCCACTGCTATTAAATATTGAGTGGAAGTTAAATGTGCTTTGCACTATCACTCATTTTTTGATTGGTAATGCACTTTGAGTGGTAGTACGAAAATGCTCATCGTTACTTGTGTCTAACCCAACATGAAATACTCAGCTGTTATTTTGGAAATAAAACGATTAGATAGTGAATAAGAAACGGTTACTTTACATTTTTTTGTGATTTGGTTCAGCCAGATTTAAGATTGTTCATCTCGTTTCAAAGTGGTCCTACAGGAAAACTAGATTTGCTGTTATGAGGAAACGAGTACAAAAAAATTAGCGAGCATTCTTTATACCTGCAAGTAGGTGAGAGTTTTTAAACGCATACATATGGCATATGTACATACATACATACTATATTATGAAACTACCCTGCAGCGAAAACGTGAAGGAAAACAAACTAGTTCGCTTTTTTGCTAGTTGATTAACTAGTTCAACTGATATGAAAAAGAAAAATTCGATGTGTTTCCTTCGTTCTTAAAAATTCAGTCGCCTTGACATCGACAGGATTCGAACCTAGGTTGCTCGATTCGAAGTCCATCGTATGTATTGAGCATGTCAAATGCTGCAGCTGCACTTAAACTGTATTTTTCTCAACTATATATCGTCGTATCATACGAAAACTAGCATACGATTTTTTGTGGCCGACGAATACAAGCACATTAAATTTTTGGCTGACGAAAAGTAACCAGGTCCACTTTTGGGCGAACGAAAACCATAAATTTCGTTTAAACAACAATAATTTTAATGTAAAAAGTATATAATTACTGTTACTTTTCGTCGGCCAAAAGCCAAATGTGTTACTTTTCGTCAGCCAAAAGTGAAATGTGCTACTTTTCGTACAGAATTTTTGAATTGTCAGCTTTCATCAGAAATTGAAAATGTGCTAGTTTTTACGTATGGTATGACGATATGTGAACTGATATTTTTTTGGTATGCGTCCGACTGATATTTAACTGGTATGATCTGGTGCAGAAGGTGACATCTGCTATTTCGTAGGACATTAACACATGAAATACCAGTTGTTTACATGGTAGTTGATTGTTTACTGCAAACTGGTATAATTCTAGTTTTAACTGGTTTACTTTCGATGCAGGGTATACTTACACACATTCATATATGTACAGCATATACTATCTATGTATGTATGTACATATGTAGGCACAAAATCGAAGTAAAGCTATTTTTGTTTAATGCTACTACACCGATTTTTACTTGAATTCACTTTTTCATACCAGCAACAATCTTGGTTTGGAGTCATCATATTTTGAGTCTTTTTATTGTCTTTTAAATATTTATCAATTCTTTGTACACTTAGTATTTTATTTTGATTTAGTATTAGTTATATTTCTAAATACTTTAGCTAACATATCTACTATTTGGCAACTGTAGTGTTTTGTATTCAAAACTTGTTATTTTCTTATAAACTAAATTACATACAAATATTGTTTGTACTTTACAAGTAACTATTTTCAAATTTAAGAGAGATTGGCGTGTGGTATATTTCCTGTTGTTATTTCTGTTAATAAATATGCATTTCCTTGTTTTGGCAATTTGTTTGGCAAAATATTTCGCAGAAACAGAGTAATAAAACTAGTCGAATACAACAAAAGCAGCAGACGAGTGAGTAAAACAACTTTTGTGGGTAAGATTTTCGCAAAATTTTTATTTTTCATAATTCAAGTTTACTTAAGCTACTAATTAAAAATTTCCTTGACGTAAGTATTTGAATATTAATTGTAAAAGAAAATAAAAATATATATGTATATCATATATATGTATATAAGAACGTAGTAGAAACCTAAAAAATCACGAAATCACGACCACACAAAAGATCAGCTGATAAAATAATGGTTTGAATAACCAGATGAACGTCCTTCAAATTAGATTCTATTGAGGTTGTTTCGAAAAGGATAAATTGCCGAATTAAATAAAAACATTGATACCAAACAAAGTAGAAGGAAGGTTATTTTATGTGCCAGAATTTTTCTATAATACATATACATGTCTGTCCAAAATCCACATTCGCCTTTCTGCTCTCTTTTCTACGCTCAAAAACATTGCGTATTTCTAGTAAAAGCTGTAAAATAATAGAGTATTGGAAGCGTTTCTTACTTTTGTCTTCTATCGTTTTAGCGATGCTTTTGCTGTTGGCCTTTTCCGTTACTTCCTTCACATCACGCTCAGGCTCAGAATCGGTTGTATTGCCTTTCAGTTGTTTCTTTGGAGAAAATACTGGAGCTAAATGCCTTTCGTCTTTGTCCGATAAAATACTGCCACTTACACGGCTAGCAAGTGTCATTGTCGACCTGTTACCAGAACTTGGCTGACTTGGCGAACGACTGCGAGACCTATTTCTGAAAGTATTTGGCGATGAATGTGTGCTGTGTTTACGTTTCGATTCTTTTTTGCGTGATGACGCGGATGAACTACTATCAGATTTTGGTTTGAATGCACTAGAAAGTGGAGCTATCTCAAATGCATCTTTATCACATTTATTATCTTTATCACGTTTGCTGCTTCGATTGCTGGATGATATAGCTGCCGAGCTAGACGAAGAACTTTTGTTTCGCTCAGATGTATTTGAAACGCCGGAGGAAGTTGAACTTTTTGATTCAATTCTTCTACGGTCTTTATCTCTATCCTTGTCGCGCGATGAGCTTCTTCTCCGGTAACGTTCGCTAGATGAATACGATGAATGTCTATTGCTTTCTAAGTCCGAATTGCTTCCTCCCCTGCCACCATCGTTGCGACTGCTTTTGCTACTGCCAGCGTTACGGTTTACTCCCGCCGCAGATGATTTAGATGAGGACGATTTTTGTGACTCGTCCAGACTACGCGATGGCGATGAAGGCAACTTTGTTTCTTGCATTTGTTGCTGCCGAACCAGGCGTGGATCTCGTTGTCTTATTGTATTTAATAATGCCGGATTAACAGGATGTACTTTCGGTTTATTACCGCTGCTTGCCGATGCAAAATTCTATAAGCAAATAAAATGGAACATTTTTCAATCACTGAAAGTGGATATAACGTTAACTTGATACATACCTGTGGCGGGACAGGCATCATAGCGACTGGACCATGCAGTTGTGGTTGCTGTGGCCTGATGTGCTGAAAGTTGGGATGAAATAGCGCGGCGGGTGATAAAGCGGCAGAGCCGCCAGGACCACCACCAGCGACCAGCATTGACTGTGGTGGGCGCGGGTGCATGGGGTGGGGTTGTATCATACCCGTTGTTATCATACCAGGTGGCATTAATTGCGGGGGCACACCGGAAATGCGCAGACCGCTTATTGTTTTCGCTTCTGGAGGCATAATGCCGTTTGTAACCTTCGTAAGTTGTTTGTCTTGCTCTTCTAAACTCTTTTTGGTCGCCTCTAGTTCCAGCTCCAGCTTACGTTTCTTCAATTCCAATAGTTCACGCGTTTTAGCTTGCAAAATTTCTTCAACATCACCAGCTTGTACATTGCCCACCTAAATAGTTCAAAAACATATTAAACATGTTCATATTATGTATCAAATATTTGTACATAAAGTACATATTCGTACAAAAAGAATGCGATAATGTATTGCACTATGTATGCATATAAGGATGGTCCCTAATTTCAATTAAGTGCTAGCACAGTCAAAGATATACATATACATAGTAGTAAAGTTCAGATTACCATATGAAAGTACCCTTAACGGTCTCCGAGTGGAACCAAAATTTCAAAGTATGCAGGTAATTTGCCTTAAAATTCTTACAAAAATGTTGCGTATACGCCACGGCAATACATATATGTAAAAGCGCAGTAAACTTACACTTTTTGCCCAACCTTTCGCTACCTTCATCAGGGGCCAATGTTAATTTAAAAACAAGTAAGGAAGCCTAAGTTCGAGAGGAATCGAACATTAGATACTCAGCTACATGCGTTCATTGTTTGTTTGCGTTTGATGGAAACACGGTGTATTTTATATAAAGCGAGTGCTGCATAAAGTGGGCGTAGCCACGCCCATTTTCAACATTTTTATCAGTCATCCAACTAAGCATATGAATATTATTCTTTGTGCAAAATTTCATTCCTTTGACTTCTAGTTACAAAGATGTCACGTTACAAATTCCCAAAGGGTGTTCCAGAAATATCTTTGTTAAAAAGTAGGCGTGGTCATAAACCGATTTGAATAAATTTTTGCGTGTCTATTAACACAAATTTTACAAGTGTATAAACCAAGTTTCGTCATAATATCTCAATTATTTGTCGAGTTATAGGCTAGGAAATTTCGTATATTCCTTTGTCTAAAAAGAGGCGGTGCCACGCACATTTTCCAAAAATTTTCTATATTTTGTTTCCGGTCTATTTTGGAACTCATGCCACAAAATTTCAATGAATTATCTTTATATTTTATAGAGATATCGCTTAAAACTTTTTTATTATGCCACTTTATAATACCCATACATATAAGTGGGCGTGGTCGTCAACCGATTTCGCTAAAATTTTGATCATGTATTACCACAAGTAATAAAAGTGTACAGACCAAGTTTCGTCATAATATCTCAATTATTTGTCGAGTTATGGGCTCAGAAATCGCGTATATTCCTGCTTCTAAAAAGATGCGGTGCCACGCCCATTTTCCAAAATAGTTGGACTCCTGCCATTAAATTTCAATGATATATCTTTATATTTGACAGAGATATCGCTTAAAAGGTTTTTATTAGGCCACTTTATAATACCCATATATAAAAGTGGGCGTGGCCGTAAACCGATTTTAACAATTTTCCATCCAAATGTTTGCCTAAGTAAGTAAATCACGCGTACCAAATTTCATCGATATATCTTCAATGGTTTCTGAGTTATGATATATAAAACTTTCCATGTTTGACCCTTAATAAGTGGGCGTGGCACCGCCCATTTTCCAAAATTTCATCAAATTTCTTCATAAGGGCCTGAGCTCAACACGTGGGTAAAATTTCATCGCTCCAGCTAAATTAGTGACTGAGATACCAAATTTCCGATTTTTTCTATATAGGAAAAGTGGGCGTGGTCATAGTCCGATTTCGCCCATCTTCAATACCAACCGTCCCAGTCTCGATGCTAACTTGCATTTCAAATTTCATCAAAATATCTCAAGTTTTGCGCGAGTTAGTGTTTACAGACGGACGGACGGACATGGCTCAATCGATTTCTCTTTTCACCCTGATCATTTTGATATATATAAGTCTATATCTATCTCGATTATTTTATTCTGTTACAATCCACCGTTATGTGATTAAAACTATAATACTCTGTGTACTAGTACAGCTGAGTATAACAACATAAGCTAAAAAACCAAAATAAACATTATCTTAATACAAATTAGCAGGAATGCATTCAGTGTCTTCTTTCTGGTTTACTTTGACCTCTTTGGGACATGAGTGGTAGTTAAAATCAGGATTTAACTACCACTCAATTTTAGAGGTAGTTAAAATCAGGATTTAACTACCACTCAATTTGAGTGGTAGTTGAAAATGAGTGGTAGTTGAAAAATGCCCATCCTTGATACATACATACATATACCGCCCTAGAATAAGTGTACTTACGGATTTTAAAAAGTTTGGATTCACATGAATAGAAGGCTGCGATTGCTTAGCTGTAATTGGCCAATTATTGTCAATGCGTTTCACTTTAACATCTAACGCATAGAGTTTTTGCGACGGAAAAACTTCATTCCAAGTGAGGCGTAAGGCATACATGCGTTCGCGTATTTTTTCATTAACCTTTTACAATGAGAAATAGAAAAGTGTTCACAAAATATACATATGTACATACATATATATACATGAGTAATAAGGTCTATACACAGTGCGTCTGGCTCGCGAGTCATCTGTGTACGTGTTGACTCTCCGTGTCACAGCAAAATATCAAACTAGTTTTGATTTTCAGAGTCATGTTGGTGTAACTACTACATGCAAATTTTCACTAATCACCTAAACTGACTCTTGAATCAGACTCATTGTGTATAGACCCTATTAGGGTAACGGTAATTACATATGTATGTACATAGATATGTATGTATGTAAACCCACATAGCATTTTATGAAATAATTGATCATATTCCAGTCTTTTTCGACCCCTATGCACGTTTAAAATAATCATAAATGTCTCTTTGATCATGTCTTTTGTTGGTAGAAAATGATACCCTCCGTCCGACTCTTTGTGGGGAGTCGTTTTCGAGCGTCCCTTTCGATTTTATTTTTTTTCGTTTTTTAACCTTATTTTGGACATTTTTTAATCGTTTTCTGATCACTTTCGAATATTTTTTGGGTCGTTTTTCAGTAACTTTCTGATCATTTTCTAATACTTTTCTATTCATTTTCCTATAATTTTTGGGTCATTTTACAACCGCATTTCTCTCCCATCTTCTATCCTCTTACATATGTATATTACCCTCAGCCTTACCTTTACCAATATCGCAAAAATAACTTCCATGGTCACCCTCGAAAAAGACTCAATTAGGTGATTTTTATATGATAAAAAATAAAATCACTTTTCAATCGCTGGTCTGACTCGTTTTCCAGTCTTCTTTTAATCGTCAAGGTGATAAATTCTTTTTTTAATCAACAAAGGGGATCGAAAGAGACTCAGTTATGTAATTTTTATAGAGCAAAAAATAAAATCACTTCAAACGCTGGTGTTACTCATTTTTGAGTCTCCTTCTAATCGCAGAAGTGATTAATCAGTTTTTTATCATGAAGGGGATCGCAAAAGACTCGGTATAGTCAGTTTTCATAAAACAATCTTCCGAATGCTATGTGGGAAATTACAGCAGCTGTGTAAAAATCATGTTCGAAAATTACGAAATAAAAACATGAATTAACAGTTGTATTACATAAGGCGCATTTCTGTCGTACCCAAGCATGAAAAGAATACTCGCTTATTCCTAAAATTACCTTCAAAGCAACAACACCAACTCGACTATTTTTAAAATAGTCGAGTTGGTGTTGTTGCTTTGAAGGTAATTTGATGCATAAGCGAGTATTCTTTTCATGCTTGGGTACGACAGAAATGCGCCTATACATATTTTACTCACGAATATACATACATATTTACATACATGCATATGAATTGTATTGATAAAACGTGTTATTCTTACCTTTTCGAAGACATCGCAAAATATGTTCACAATACATTGACTGAAGAGGTGAATATATGTACTTTTTACATTTTTTACGATAGAATCTATTAAATATAGCAAAGGCAACTTTATATCTGGCGGTACCTATAGGAGTGGAACAGTTGGAATAAACGAAATGATACATTTAAAAACTGCAGTAAATTGACATCTAACTAGATACAAGACCAGCCAACGAGCTTAGGGCAGAATGCTAGTTTTTATAGCTCCCATTTTCACTTGTGCATACGAGCGAGTTGGGGCTTTTTTTGAAATTATTATTGGCATACCTGCAGAAAGTTGCCTCTCTACATCCACATATGTATATTATGGAAGATTAACGGTTCATTAGACAGAAATAATCTAAAGCGGAAATTATAAATGAAATTGATAAAAAAATGCGGGCATAAATTTAAATCGACACTCTTTAAACGCTCCACCATTTCTGCTAAGCCATAATTACAGATAAATTCATCTTCAAGTGCACCAAATAAAAGACAATATCATACAACTGGTCTTTGAAAAAGGAGCTTTATTAAATTTGGTGGTTTATGTTAGTCACTTAATTTTAAGTAAATTCACTTTTTATTCTCCATCGCATCCGCTTCAGTAGATGCATTGTTGAGGCTGTAAAAAACTTTATAAAAATTCTATGCACACAACAAAATATTTTTACAATCTAAGTATTTGGTTTTAAGTTTGTTTCCTTTCCTGGGAATGAAAATTAATGACACTCTCTTCTTAAATTTTTTAATAATTCAAACCAAATATACATACATACATATGTATAAACAAATTAATTAGAATAGTATATAATTTCTAAATAGTTACGAAAAATGTAATCGAAATATTCTCATTGATTTGTAAAAGAAAAAAAGCATTTATTTAGTGATTGTTGTACTAGACGCATGTAATCTCAAGATACAAAAAGAAAACCGAATGTACCAGTATAAACCTGTTGCGAAAACGGAAGAATTCTATCACAAAATCTATGGTCAGTAGAAACAAATCTAGTGTGTATTAAACTCACTGCTAAAAGGATTAATTTCCTCTGCCACTTTGTAATTTGAGCGATGTAAGCAAAATATCTAAATTCTAGTAGCTATACTAATAATGGACTTATTGTAGTTACTTTAGTTTTCAGGCATTTTTGATCATACATACATTTATAATTAAGTCTTCATTAATAATGAAAAGTTTATTGGTTCAAATTGAAAATAATTGTCAGGTCGTTGAGGGTGGTATTAAGAATAAATTCATCGTAATCAATCCAATAAAAAAAAACTTTTGTATTAAATTTTGTGTAGTCTATAAAAAATGCAGGTAACTCATTTAACATAAGCTATAAACTTCACTTTGAATGGCTTAATTAAATCCAGTATGTTTTTAAAGATAATTCTTATATTTCACGTTTTTCTGAGAGTTAAATAAAAATTGTCTTATTAATTGCCACATAATGAACGCTTTAGTTTTATAGCCAAAAAAAATCTTACGCAAAGTTTATAACTTTTTTTTCATTACTTTAATTGGCAGCTTCGAATCTACGTAACATATATTGATTTTCCACTCCGTCTACACGCTTTTATCCGTATTGGTGAAATTTAGTATTAATAAAAAGCAAGTACCCAATAAACACAAAAGCGAGGATGATATCGTGGCGAATTAGAGAAGAATTCGCGGAGCTGAATGTAATTGTTCGGACTTGTATCGAGTTCGAGATGGACTCGAGAAAAATCAATTATCGCAATAGCATTTAATAATTTTATTAAATCTTGCTTTACACGAAGAAATTCCCTGTTGGGCTTTAATTTACCATTTAAAACTCTACTCAAGAGATTGAAAAGCTCAGATGATATCGTGGCGAATTCGAGGTGGATTCGCAGAAGAAGATTTTCTAGAATGTATTCGCCAATGGGCATAAATCTCGAATCGCCAACGATCCGAGAATATAAAAATGCGCGAATCGCTAATGAGGGGTGACTCGCCTGGGAATTCGGATTCGCCGATCTATCGTCGCGAACTATCGCCGCGATAATATAATCAGAGAAGCGAATTCGTCTCGAATTCGAGGCGAATCCGTTGTGTTTATTGGGTAAGCATCCTTTTATGACTACTATTAGATGTCACGTTAAAAATTTCTGAAGGGTATTCTAGAAATATCTTTGTTAAAAAGTAGGCGTGGTCATAAACTGATTTTACTAAAATTTTCAACGTGTATTAGAACAAGTGATAAAAGTGTATGCAGAAAGTCTCGTCTTAATATCGATGTGCTAGTGCACAAACCGGATAAGTAATATTTTGAAAAATGTTCAGGAGAGCAAATTTTGTGTTTAAATAGCAATAACTTGTTACCTGTCAAATTTTTTTCAGTTACAACGATTACGAATAGTTAATTGGAGTATGTAGAATCCAAATGTGCTAAAATTATATTGATGGTTTCAGTACCTATACTATTTCTTTAGTGATTAAATTTTGTTGGGCACTTAGCCCATTTGGCGCTAACTTTTTTTAATTTCAAATATTTTTGTTAGAGCTCTTCTATGAAAAATTTATTCAATTTATTTCTGTTAATACTTATTTTATTGTTCATTTAAAACACTAACATAATTATTAAATTCAAATAGTACATTTTTATGGGTTATTTTATCAGGATACGAGCATAAATTTTTATTTTGTGGCACTTGGAATTTCTGTGCACAAGAAAAATTATGTTTATAGAAAATTTGAATTCTAAGCGCGCTTATCCGGTTTTTGCACAACAAATATTTCATTTTCAAAGCACTTGACTGATTATGCCATCGCATATCTCCGCCATTATTGATAATTTCCTTACAAAAATTGCACACGAGGTAGGTATAGTGTTGATGATTCCAAAAATGCAATTAACTCAGTTTCGCCAAAACCTGCACTTATCCGGTTTGGGCACTAGCACATCGATATATCAATTATTTGTTGAGTTATGTGCTCCGAAATCCCGTATATGCCTGCTTCTAAAAGGAAGCGGTGCCACGCCCATTTTCAAAAATGTTTGTGTCTTGTTTTATGTCTATAGGTGCTCATGCCACAAAATGAATTATCTTTATATTTGAAAATATATCACTTAAAATGTTTTTATTAGGCCCCTTTATAATGGCCATATACATGCATATAAAAGTGGTCGTGATCGTCAGCCGATTTTGGCAATTTTTCGTCCAAACATTTGCCTAAGTTGTTACATCACGGGTACCAAATTTCATCGATATAACTGCTACGGTTTCTGAGTTATGACATATAAAACTTTCAGTGTTTGCCCTTTAATAAGTGGGCGTGGCACCGCCCATTTTCGAAAATTTCACCATATTTCTTCATAAGGGCCTGATCCCATTACGTGTGCGAAAGCTTTTCACTATATATACTACACTAGTATATTAGTGACTGAGATACCAAATTACCGATATATACTACATAGGGAAAGTGGGCGTGGCCATGGTCCGATTTCGCTCATTTTCAATAGCAACCGTCCCAGCCTGAATAGGAACTTGCATTCCATTTTATCAAAATATTTCAATTTTTATGCAAGTTAGTGTTTACAGACAGACGGACATGGCCCAATCGATTTCATTTTGATATATGTATATAAGTCTATATCTATCTCGATTATTTCATGGCGTTACTACCGTTATGTGATTGAAACTATAATACTCTGTGTACTAGTACAGCTAAGTATAACGAGACGTATTTGAGTTGTTTCAAAAAAAAAATGAAGCAAATATACATTTGAAAGCAACAGCAAACACATTCAAGTAGAAATTTGTGCTGCGAAAGAGAAATTAGGCCACGGACATGTGTACATGTATGTACAATCGGACTGCACAGAATTCATATCTTCTAGTCTATTTTAATTTGTAATCTTGTGCATCCCATTCCATAAAACCCAAGTAACCGTATTCTTCAACATCTTATGTTCAGTGAATGGACTGAATATTAGCGTTATTCTCAAATTAAATTTACTGAAATAACCACTTACGCAATTATTATCATTCCATTAAGTTAACTCTTACTATTTTTAGTTCATTGTCCCAAACTTGGTGAAAAAAATATTATGCCATTCCTGCAGAAAACTCTAATATGGGCTTAATCTAAATATGTGGCATCATTTTTAAGTACAATTTTAACCCGTGTTGCTGTTTTTCTATACTTTCAACCCAATTTAAATTCAAAAAAGATGTTAACCTTAGATATGTGTTGCTCAACCACTTTGACTATGACTGATGCATATGCAATGTTTTCCTCTGCTAACATAGTTAGCATATTTATGAGGGGTTTACTGTTACATGTGAGATCAGATAGACTGGAAAGGTATTCTTCTGCAACTCGCGCCTCATTTTCGTCTTTTGTTTTCACAGGTAAATCCATTTTAAACAGTATTCTGGAAAAAAGTAGAGAAATATGTATTTTAGCAAAAGGTTTGGAAAGATTTATGAAGTACCTATAATCACAAATTTTTATTTGTTTCACTACATCCCCTGCAAAAAAATGTGCGATCAATCCCGAAAGAGATTTGTCCTCGATTGATCTCTTTCGAGAACAATCGGTCCACAATTAGTCCCCAATTTTTCTCGTACGGGTATAAATGTAGACTAATTGTAGACCAATTGTTCCCGAACGGGTATAAATGTAGACTAATTGTAGACCAATTGTTCCCTAACGGGTATAAATGTTGATTAATCGCTTTCATTCCGAACGGGTACAAATCTAGATTCCCTAAATGTAGAAATTTTACCAAAATATGCAATGTATTTAAAAAATTGTAGAACAACCGGTAAAACGAATTGAACACCCTTTCTTTTAATAACAATGATGAATAATAATTTTAACAAAATGTTGCCTAAAATATTCTATGAAAAAATCCTTTACATTACGCTCATATAATGCGTACTCAAAACTTAAAATTTTTTTTATTTAATTGTTGAGATTTTTTTACAAAAGTAAAACATTATATACTCTTTATTTAAATATGCATGAACATTTACAATTTTTTGACGATTGATATTAAAAATTGCCTTAGCTAACAACTTGGAAAAATCTACATTTGTACCCGTTCGTGCAGAAAGCGATTGAACGCCCTTTTTTAATAACAATTTTAACAAAATGTTGCCTAAAATATTCTATGAAAAAATCCTTTACATTACGCTCATATAATGCATACTCAAAACTTACAATTTTTTAAATTTATTTATTGAGATTTTTTTACAAAAGTTAAACATTATTTAAATATGCATGAACATTTACATTTTTTTAAGGAAAAATCTACATTTGTACCCGTTCGTGCTGAAAGCGATTGATCTACATTTGTACCCGTTGGGGATGAAAGCGATTAATCTACATTCGTACCCGTTCGGGATGAAAGCGATTGATCTACATTTGTACCCGTTCGGTATGTTAGTGATTAATCTACATTGGTACCCGTTCGGGTATACAAGTTGAACAATTAGTCTCTTCATAGGACATGCTCGAACAAATGCGATCAATTCACTCCATATAAAGGGATGTAAAATTCTATTAGTCGCATGCTCCCTTGCGATTGATCCCGGACACGTCCCGGATTAATCGCATTTTTTGCAGGGTCTATACTTAGATACATATACCCTGCAAAAAATGTGCGATTCATCCCGAAAGAGATTTGTGCCGGATTGATCTCTTTCGAGAACAATCGGTCCACAATTAGTCCCCGATTGTTCCCGTACGGGTATAAATGTAGACTAATTGTAGACCAATTGTTCCCGAACGGGTATAAATGTAGACTAATTGTTCCCTAACGGGTATAAATGTAGATTAATCGCTTTCATCCCGAACGGATATAAATGTAGATTAATCGCTTTCATCCCGAACGGGTATAAATGTAGATTAATCGCTTTCATTCCGAACGGGTACAAATCTAGATTCCTTAAATGTAGAAATTTTACAAAAATATGCAATGTATTTAAAAAATTGTAGAACAACCGGTAAAACGAATTGAACACCCTTTATTTTAATAACAATGATGAATAATAATTTTAACACAGTCATCGACTAACTCTCGACTAGTAGTCGCTTAGTTAATCGCAGTACAACAAACACGTGTCTATTTCTACATATCACACTCCGCTTTACTATTTACATTCGCAATATCATCCAATCATTTCAACCAATCACAAGCGACGTAAAACCAACAACAACATGCCACCTGAGCCCCCTGATAGAGGGGCAAACAGGTTTTCACTATTAAGTGACGAAAGTGATTCTTTTGATTACTTAAATGCTTTTCCCAACCTTACACACAAACAACCTACTCCCAGCCATCCTAAATACCTCACCATTTCTTTTCCTGACAACAAAATTGGAAAACCCAACATATTCATCATCAAAAAATGCATTGACGCTATATCGACTCAAATTGACAGTTTTAAGGAGCTAAGGGATGGTTCCTTACTCATCTTGGCCCGAAACGAAAAAATCGCCGACAGATTCCTAAAAACGAAAACCCTTTCCAATAAATATCCCATAACCGTAAAGTACCACGAAAGCTTAAACACAGTGAAAGGCATAGTGTATGCACCCTGCCTAATAAACATTGAAGAGGACGTAATAGTGGATGAGCTAAAAAACCAAGGCGTGACAAAAGTCTACAAATTTACCACAACCAAAGATGGCAAAACAACAGCTACAGGCAAAATGGTATTCTCTTTCGATTTGTATACGCTCCCAAAAACTCTCGACGTCGCCTGGTATAAAGTCAAGGTCAAACCATACTTCCCAAACCCCATGTGCTGCCGCAACTGCCAGCAATTAGGACACACAAAAAACCGGTGCTCCTCCGCCGCATCCTGCGAAGTATGCAACCTTCCACCGCACCAACCTGACAACTGCACCCGAACCCAGTGTGCAAACTGTGGCCAACCCCACCCCGCATCCGACAAAAACTGCGAAAGGTTTAAACAAATGAAAGAAGTTCTACAAATAAAAACCACCCTCAAATGCTCATTAGGTGAAGCCTATAGGAAATACAATCAAAACCACAATAATCCCTCAAATGTAACATCGAATACCACCTACTCCAGCATCGTTAACCGAAAATAATTTGAATACCACAACAACAAAAATAACCACTTCCACCGAACAATCAAAACGTCCAGGCTCTCCTGCCCAGACTAACGCCGAAAAAATTGCCAAAACAACCGTGAAAAACCATAAATTTATCACCAAAAACAACCAAACCAACAACAACAACAACCAGTTCACCAACAACACAACCACCAGCAACAGTATAAATACCCACGAAGTCAACGATACCACTCAAACAACAACATCACCATTCAGCCAATTAACACAACAACTCATTTCGGAAAACAATTATTTCATTCCATCGACCGCAAACAGCTCAATGCAAATTGATTCAAATAACTAGCTTAGTTTCGTAGTCTCTCAACTACGTCTACTTAAGCCCAATTTCAACATCAATATGCTAAGCAATTTCAATGTTTTGCAATGGAACATGAATGGTTTCATTAACAATAATATTGACCTCGAGCTGCTCATAAACGAACATAAACCTCAAGTAATATCCATCCCGGAAACACACTGCCCCATTGATTTCACACCAATACCGCCCAAAAACTACACCGCTTACTTTACCAATCACAACACAAACACATATGCTAAACAAGGAGTCGGAGTTCTAATAAAAGCGAATATACCACACACACAGTTTTGCATTCCATCTCCCATTCGAAACATATGCATTGAAATCATTCTCAATATAAAATTCACAATCATATCCATATACATACCACCAGACCAACCATTCACAGCCCAAGACATTGGCGACATCTTCCAAAACATACACAACCCGATACTATTAGTTGGAGACATAAACAGCTGGAACGCCCTATGGGGCTCTAAGAAAAACAACGCCAGAGGTCTTACCTTCGAAGCTGCAATATCACACCATAACCTATCCATACTCAATGACATGCAACCAACTCACCTTTCAACTCACGCTTCTCTTACCCACGTCGACATCTCCTGCTGCTCCACAACACTTCTGCCCATAATATCATGCTACACCTTAAATGACCTCCACCACAGCGACCACTTTCCTATCAAAACCACCATAGAAATAAGCAATCAACACCAAAAAAGGCCATTCATAGCAAAATTCGGCTGGGAGAAGCAAACTGGGATGACTTTGCCAAATCTACCGAACTAGAGCTCAGAAACCGAGTATTCACCAACCAAACAAACAGAGACGCAGCTTTACTTACTAAATCCATTCGTATCGCCGCCAACAAACACATTCCACAAACCCACCCGAGGAAAAAAAACCAGTTTTTTGGTGGAACACCCAACTCTCAGCACTCAACTCCACAAAAATATCAGATTGGGAAGCGTACAAACACTGTCCTACAAATGAGAACCTTATCCGATATTAAAGCCCGTCTCCACATAACTTGTTTCACCAACAAAACATCTAGCAAAACATCTCGCTAAATAACCCGTCTCCACGTGGCTGATCGTGATTCAGTTTAACATTTCTCTTTCTTGCTCTTCTTAAATGTTTGTATGTTTGCTTATATTTTGCGTTTTTGTTTTGGTCTGTGTGAGATTTCGATAGATTTTCGATAAAAAATTAGAGAAGACATCGATATCATCGAGGTTGGCAAGATGATTCAGAATGAAACAGTGTTTCAATCTTCACTCGCTCTCAGAAATTTGTATGGAAATTAGCGAGTTTCGGTACTCGTTTCCGTGTCGAAACAAGATTGAGAGAGAAAATGCAGAAAAAAAGAGCGAAACACGTTATGTGGAGACATGGTATAAAAAATCCAACGCCAAATTCCGAAGAGAAGCAAAAACCGCAAAAGCCCAATGCTTTCAAACATTTTCCAGCTCAATAAACCGCAATACCCCGATAAACAAAATATGGAAACAACTCAAAGTAATATACAACCGTAATACCGACACCTCAATTATTGCACTCAACAACAGTGGACAAATAGAAACCAACCCAACCAACATAGCAAATCTCCTCGCAAAACACTGGGAACTGTCGTCATCAGACGACAATTTCTCCTCCGAATTCAGAACAACAAAACATCAAATGTTGCACGGTTTAGTAACCCAAACCACAAACCCTCATGCCAAAATGTTAGAAACAGCAATTACATTGTCCAAACTGAATCAAGCAATCAATACCGCAAAAGGCAACACACCTGGAGCTGACCGCATTTCCTACAAAATGCTGAAATTTACTTCATCTTGGACTAAACAAAAAATACTCGAACTATACAATAACATTTTTAACACCGGAATAATCCCATTCGCATGGAAAACAGCCACAATAGTGCCCATCCCGAAAAAGCAAAAAGACCCCACCAAAATCACAAGTTACCGGCCGATATCTTTACTTCCTTGTCCATCCAAAATCTTAGAAAATATTATCGCCAAGAGACTTGCCTGGTACCTAGACGTAAGAAAACTTATCCCACCAAACCAATTAGCATACAAAGCAAACAGCAGCTGTCAGGATGCTTTACTCCACATCGATTACTATACTTCCAAAGCACTATCCGAGGAACCACATTTCCGTCTTATCCATTGATTTCGAGAAAGCTTTCGACAGGATTGGCGCACACATAGTAATTGAAACACTTACATCTTGGGGTATCGGACGCAAAATCCTGGCTTACATCAGATCGTTCCTCCACAACCGCCGCTTCAGAACCAAAGTCAACAACACTTTTTCCGACATCAAACAACTACACAACGGCATACCGCAAGGCTCCCCTCTGTCCGACATCCTGTTTCAAGTCGCTTTTCACAAGATCAGTACTATCATATACAAATTCAAACAACTAGACCACTTCATATATGCCGATGATCTATACATATTAGCCAAAAGCAACAACAATGCAAACAATAACACGCTTTTCCGAAATGTAATTAATGAAATCTGCGAATGGGCAAATATAGCCGGAGCCAAAATCAATTTCACCAAGTCATGCATCCTGCACATCTGCCGCAAACACAACTGCAACCCAACAGACTTAAACATTGGAAACAACCACATCAAACTCGTCGAAAAACACAAAATCCTGGGTATAGTCTTCAACAAAAATTACAGATGGAACAACCATATCACATACTTAAAAAAGTCACTCATAAGCAGGACCAACCTCATCCGCTATCTAGCAGGACGAAGCTTCACACACACAAATACACTCACATACCTAGTCAAAACATTAATCCTAAGCAAAATAGATTACGGCTTACTTTTATATGGAAACAGCCCAAAAACATCACTCAATGTCATTAAACCTCCATACCACCAAGCAATCAGAAGCAGCATATACGCTTTCCCCACCACCCCGATAAGCAACATGCTGGCAGAAACAGGTCTTCCTTCGATAAAAGACAGTATCACAGAAAATAGACACAGATTGCTTGCAAAACTACTGTGTGATCACCAATCAATAATAAACAAGGATGCTAAAAACGCTATTCAGTGCAAAAAAAAATTCCAAAAATCCCATCAGCCATACACAACATTCTTCTTGAAAATTGCACCGACATCCAACACCTCATCAAACAACACACTAACAGATATCCACCGTGGTATTTCGATCAAAACTCCTGCCACACTGATCTAACAATTTACAAAAAAGATACAACACCGGACTCCACATACCAACAGCAATTTCGACAACAACTTGCCAATTTCAAAGCGGCCCAATTTGCGATCTACTACACAGATGCATCGAAAGAAGAACACAACACTGCGTATGCAGTAGTCGACTCAAACGGACAAACACTATCAAACCACACAATGCTATCCAATACATCAATTTTCACAGCGGAAGCCGCTGGCATACTAGACGCCCTAGAAATAGCCCAGAGAAACAACAAAAAAGCCGTAATTTTCACCGACAGCCTTGCGGTATTAGAAGCGATTAGAAACACTACAAACGTAAAATACAATAAATATCATCCGGGACTTTCTACAAGGTCCTAACCGTTCCGAAATCGTCTGGATACCGGGCCACGTAGGAATTATTGGCAACGAGCTAGCAGACAAGGCCGCCAAGCTCGCGTGCAAATCACCCACCACAGCAAGTCCAATTATTGAAAAAGTAGATCTCCGCAGACCTTGTCTGCAAAATACACAGATATACCTAAATGCACAAAGAGCCCAGAATCGGCACTACCACTACTCAAATATAAATCCAGACAACACACCGGTAACCTATCCCACATCAATAGGCAAAAAAAAAATTATCACTTTTTCCCGTCTCCGACTTGGGCACACAATCGAAACACATTCACACCTCCTCAGCAGACAAAACAACATCTGCCAGCATTGCAACATCCAAATCACCGTCAACCACCTTCTAATCGACTGCCCCGCGCTAACACATTTCCGTTCAACCAAACTAAACAACCAAAATCCGATAAACCTACTCAAAACTCACTCGATAGACAACATAAACATCATCCACAACTACATTCGAGCCATCAAAGCCAAGATATAAAATCTTCTAAACAACGCAGCAAATAGCCCTGGCAGCTACCGCTGCAACAGAAATAATTAAATTCATAATTAATTATGGAATTTAATTTTAAATAAATAAATAAATAAATAAATTTTAACAAAATGTTGCCTAAAATATTCTATGAAAAAATCCCTTACATTACGCTCATATAATGCACACTCAAAACTTCAATTTTTTTTATTTATTTATTGAGATTTTTTTTTTCAAAAGTAAAACATTATATAATCTTTATTTAAATATGTATGAACATTTACAATTTTTTAAAGATTGTTATTAAAAATTGCCTTGGCGAACAACTTGGAAAAATCTACATTCGTGCTGGAAGCGATTGATCTACATTTGTACCCATTGGGGATGAAAGCGATTGATCTACATTTGTACCCGTTCGGGATAAAAGCGATTGATCTACATTTGTACCCGTTCGGGATGAAAGCGATTGATCTACATTTGTACCCGTTCGGGATGAGAGCGATTAATCTACATTTGTACCCGTTCGGGATGAAAGCGATTAATCTACATTTGTACCCGTTCGGGATAAAAGCGATTGATCTACATTTGTACCCATTGGGGATGAAAGCGATTGATCTACATTTGTACCCGTTCGGGATAAAAGCGATTGATCTACATTTGTACCCGTTCGGGATGAAAGCGAATGATCTACATTTGTACCCGTTCGGGATGAAAGCGATTGATCTACATTTGTACCCGTTCGGGATGAAAGCGATTAATCTACATTTGTACCCGTTCGGGATAAAAGCGATTGATCTACATTTGTACCCGTTCGGGATGAAAGCGATTGATCTACATTTGTACCCGTTCGGGATGAAAGCGATTAATCTACATTGGTACCCGTTCGGGTATACAAGTTGAACAATTAGTCTCTTCATAGGACATGCTCGAACAAATGCGATCAATTCACTCCATATAAAGGGATGTAAAATTGTATTAGTCGCATGCTCCCTTGCGATTGATCCCGGACACGTCCCGGATTAATCGCATTTTTTGCAGGGTATCTATAGATATACATACATACATATGTACATACCAGACCTGTAAAGTGCAAGTACCAGTACATGTACAAGTACCAGTACCTCATTACTTCGGAAATTCCAGTACAAGTACAAGTACGACTTTTGATTTAAAAAAAAATACCCTTAAAATTCGAGTACAAAATTTTTTGTTGGGGGACGAAATTAGCACATAAAATGCACATAAATCCTAGCCTATCAATTTTCAAAACCATTGAGTGGGGGGTCCAGATGAACGGACCCCGTTCGGAGCCGGTATACAACTGTAGGTCCATCTAATTAGTAGGAAAGCCAAAGTTAAGGAGCACACCTCGCATTGGGAGAGAAGCTCGGCCATAAAACTCGTCAGAGTTATAATAGCGCCAGTGTATTATATTATTATAGAAGAGGTGTTTCCTTAACTGTTAACCTAAGCTACTATAATGATCTTGAACTATGTATGTACATTAGATGCGTTTTTTTTTTTTATAAGGTTCTTTAAACCTTAGAAAATACCATTTATTTTCGTAGTGACATATGTTGAAATTGGCATTTATATTTTGTATAAAATTTTGTTATTGGCCAAAGTTTTAAAGCAAGGCTGCACAACGATATCAACAAAAAAATTTTGTTTTGTTGAATATCAAATAAAAATTAACAAAAAAATTTTGTTTTGTTGAATATCAAATAAAAATTATTGAAATTATTTCGTTTCGTTGATTATCAAAAAAAATTATCAAAATTATTTCGTTTCGTTGATCATCAAAAACAAAATAATAATAAACAAGTAAGGAAGCCTAAGTTCGAGTGCAATCGAACATTAGATACTCAGCTGTATGCTTTCATTGTTTGTTTGCGTTTGTTCGATATAGGGTGTATTTTATATGAAACGAGTGCTGCATAAACAGGGCGCAGCCACGCCCATTTTCAAAATTTATATCAATCATCCAAATAAGCATACAAATATTATTGTTAGTGCAAAATTTCATCCCTCTATGACTTTTAGTTACAAAGACTTCACGTTACAAATTCCAAAAGGGTGTTCCAGAAATATCTTTGTTAAAAAGTAGGCGTGGTCATAAACCGATTTCAATACATTTTTGCGTGTCTATTAACACATGTTATAAAAGTGTATAAACCAAGTTTCGTCATAATATCTCAATTATTTGTCGAGTTAAAGGCTAAGAAATCTCATATATCCCTTTGTCTAAAAAGAGGCGGTGCCACGCCCATTTTCCAAACTTTTTTATTTTTTGTTTCCGGTCTATTGTAAAACTCATGTCACAAAATTTCAATGAATTATCTTTATATTTCACATAGATATCGCTTAAAATGGTTTTATTAGGTCACTTTATAATACACATATATAAAAGTGGGCGCGGTCGTCAACCGATTTTGGTAATTTTTCGTCCACACATTTGGCTAAGTAAATATATCACGCGTACCAGATTTCATCGATATATCTTTAACGGTTTCTGAGTTATGGCTTATTAAACTTTCAATATTCGCTCCTTAATAAGTGGGCGTGGCACCGCCCATTTTCCAAAATTTTTGTAGTTTTTGTTTTATGTCCATAGTTGGACTCCTGCCACAAAATCTCAGTGATTGATCTTTATATTTGACAGAGATATCGCTTAAAATGTTTTTATTAGGCCCCCTTATATTTCCTATATATAAAAGTGGGCGTGGCCGTCAACCGATTTTGATAATTTTTCGCCAAAACATTTGACTAAGTAATTATATTACGCGTACCGAATTTCATCGATATATCTTCAACGGTTTCTGAGTTATGACTCATAAAACTTTCAATGTCTGCCCCTTAATAAGTGGGCGTGGCACCGCCCATATTCCAAAATTTTTGTGTTTTTTGTTTTATGTCCATAGTTGGACTCATGCGACAAAATTTCAATGATAGATCTTTATATTTGACAGAGATATCGCTTAAAATGGTTTTATTAGGTCACTTTATAATACACATATATAAAAGTGGGCGTGGCCGTAAACCGATTTTGATAATTTTTCGTCAAAACATTTGTCTATGTAAGCAAATTACGCGTACCAAATTTCATCGATATATCTTCAACGGTTTCTGAGTTATGACATATAAAACTTTCAATGTTTGACCCTTAATAAGTGGGCGTGGCACCGCCCATTTTCCAAAACTTCATCAAATTTCTTCATAAGGGCCCGAGCTCAATACGTGGGTAAAATTTTAAAACTCTAGCTATATTAGTGGCTGAGATACCAAATTTCCGATTTTTTCTATATAGGAAAAGTGGGCGTGGTCATGGTCCGATTTCGCCCATTTTCAATACCAACCGTCCCAGTCTCGATACCAACTTGCGTTCCAAATTTCATCAAAATATCTCAATTTTTGCGCGAGTTAGAGTGTTTACAGACGGACGGACGGACGGACGGACGGACAGACGGACGGACGGACGGACGGACGGACGGACGGACGGACGGACGGACATGGCTCAATCGATTTCTCTTTTCACCCTGATCATTTTGATATATATAAGTCTATATCTATCTCGATTATTTCATTCTGTTACAATCCACCGTTATGTGATTAAAACTATAATACTCTGTGTACTAGTACAGCTGAGTATAAAAATTGTTTCGGGCTTACGGCTTCATTTTACTTTGAATTTTTATTAACGTTATTTTTTTTGATAATTTTTTTTGTTGGCTACAGAAACGTTATTTTTTCAATATTTGTTTTTTGATAATCAACAAAACGAAATTCTTTTTGGTAATTTTTTTTTAAATTTAAAGTTGGTTCTGAGGCGATGCTCCATTTTTTTATTTTTACATTTGCTCAGTTTTCATTTTGGCATTTATTCCCATTTGACAAGAAGAATTTCTTGAAACATTTCATGCATGTTGCTGGCGAAATTTTACGGCTGTGAAAGCGCAAGCAGACATTTCACTGATTAAAATCTCCAGTTTGGTACAAAGGGCAGTTATAAATGACAGTAATCATGCCTATTACGGTATCCGGCGGATGCCTTTCGCAGGGAATGCGAATCGTTTTGATAAAATTTGGTATTCTCATAACCGATCGGCAATGCAGTCCGGGAATAAAAAACACGTTGATAAAGCAGTTCGAGGATTCACCGCATTCCTATAACCGTAATCGAAACGCAGTAGCTGTAATTTGTTTTGATTTCGATTCGTCATAAAATTGGTGCGGATTCCAAAGAAATTTAAAAAATTGCATTTTCATTGCGTAGTAAATTTCATTAAATTACAATGAAATTCGTTTATTTTAAGTAAAAATATATGAGTTAATTTTATTTTTAAACAGAATTCGTACCAAAAACCGTTGGCAGTTTTCTTTTTTGGTTGAGCGAAAGAATCTTAACGAAAACATCGGAAAAAACATGAGCAAGCAGTCTCCAGAAGTTGTATCTGAGTTTTGGTCAACATTAAGGGCCGTTTACTCAACCTCTGATTAACGCTAACCGGAGGATAAAGGTCCGGTTAAGTTGTTGACTGCATTATCGACCATATGATAAATGTTTGATGTGATGAAGTCGATAATGATGTTTAACCGGACTTTTACCGTGGTTAGCGTTAATCAGCGGTTGAGTAAACGGCCCTAAGCACGGATTTGAATGCTTTGCCACCACCATCAAAATCACTTCGTCTGAATCCAAATCCTGTATTAAGAATAAGCTAACAAATAACCGCTTCCAAATGCAAGTTAATGGTGGAGGGCAAAGCGTGGAAGTTCACTGGAAAAGACATTTTGGTAGGCTCTGTACCGCGATGATGAAAACATAAGCGTTAATTGCGAACCATCCGTTAATAATTCGAGACCAAATGCATAAATACAAAATTTAGCGAGTACTTCGCAATAAATGAGAGCTGCTTCAAGTCCGCATATACAACAAAGAGTTCTTAAAAGAAGTAACCAAATTAAATTATTGAAAACGCAAATAGATTTGCAAAAAAAGTTAAATTTTTCTTCAATTTATTCAATTTTATTTTTTCCAAATACAAATAAATCACAACTGACAATGTAGTATAATGTTAAAAAGCTTTTGACACGATACGCAGGGTGAATCGATAAAGCAGTAATCCGACGGTTATGGTAATAGCGTGAAATTTGACCAGCGGGGGGAGTGCGAATCGGATGGCATTGAATATCATAAATATCACGGGCGTAACTTCAGATACACTTAGAACTCTTGGTACAATAGATACGAACTTAAAAATAAAGAACATTTACATTTCACATACACTTCATGTTGTCGATGACAATTTCAACATACCGTCGGGCGGAATACTAGGAAAAGACTTTTTAAAAAATAATAAATGCATAATCAATTATTCAAACGACACAATACAAGTTAGTTACGGGGCAGAAAGGGTTAATGTTTCAATTTTACATAGTACATCCAGCAATAGTTTAGTAATTCCACCAAGATGTGAAGTTTTTCGAATTTTCAATTTGGGTAATTCCAAAAATCCAGTTTTTGTAGATTCTCACGAAATCTCTGATGGTGTCTTTACAGCCAAATGCATAGTAGATACAAAAACGCCAATTTTAAAAATAATTAATACGACAGATGAAGTAAGGTACATAAAAGACTTTAACGTAAAAACAGAAGACATTACAAATTTTAATATATACAAAATTAACAGAGCTTTAAACAACCCCGAACGTTTAGAAGAACTTAAATCAATTTTAGTAAAACAAATGCCCTCGTACACAAAAGACAAACTCCTTGAATTGTGTTTAAAATATTCCGATGTATTCGCTCTTAAGACGGACCAAATGACTTTAAATAACTTTTACGAACAAAAACTTAGACTTTCGGACAAAACACCAGTGTACATTAAAAATTACAGACTACCATATTCTCAAAGAGAAGAAATTAACAAACAAGTTGACAATTTATTACAAAACGATTTAATTGAACATAGTTATTCGAACTACAACAGTCCATTAATACTAGTACCAAAAAAAGACCCAACCGGACAGAAATCGTACAGAATGTGCGTCGACTTTAGAGCAGTGAACAAAAAATTAATAGCAGACAAATTTCCACTGGCACGAGTGGATGATATTTTAGATAACCTCGGTAGAGCAAAATACTTTTCCACATTAGATTTATTCTCCGGTTTCCACCAAATTCCGTTGCATAAAAATTCCAGATATCACTTCTTTCAGCACTGATCGTGGTGCATTCCGATGGAAGGTGTTACCATTCGGACTTAACGTCGCACCAAATTCATTCTCCAGAATGATGTCTATTGCTTTTTCCGGCATCTCCCCTAGTCAAGCATTTTTATACGTTGATGATGTTATAGTTATCGGATGCAGCGAGGCTCACCACCTCAAAAATTTAGAAACAGTTTTTCAAACATGCAAAAAATTCAATTTACGTTTAAATCCATTAAAATGCAATTTCATGCGCTCAAAAGTTACTTTCTTAGGCCATAAATGTTCATCCAAAGGAGTCATCCTGATGACTCAAAGATAGTAGCAATTAAAAAATATCCGAAACCGTGCGATACAGATGCAGTATGAAGATTTGTTGCGTTTGCCAACTATTATAGAAGATTCATACCAGATTTCGCATCAATAGCAGCACCTTTGAACAAACTGAGCAGGAAGAGAGTAGAATTTAAATGGGATAACTCGTGTGAAATCGCTTTTGAAAAACTTCGTAAATCATTAATTTCTCCTAAAATTCTCCAATACCCTAACCTCACAAAAGAATTCACTATTACGGTTGACGCTTCGAAAGTTGGTTGCGGTGCTATTTTGAGCCAAAATCATAATGGCAACGACTTACCAATTTGCTTTGCTTCTAAAGCATTCAATAATTCAGAACAAAAAAAGGCAATAATCGAGTTAGAGCTTTTAGCTATTTATTTTGCAATCAAGCAGTTTCGACCATATGTTTATGGCACTCATTTTACCGTAAAATCCGATCATCGTCCACTAGTTTATTTGTTTAACATGAAGGACCCATCTTCAAAACTTTCACGTATACGACTTGAACTAGCGGAATATAATTTTACTATTGAATACATAAAAGGGAAATCTAACGTTGGTGCAGACGCTTTATCCAGAATTACAATCGAAGAACTTAAAAATGCAACAAAACAAATTTTAGCAGTACAAACAAGGTCGATGACGAAACAAAATATACAAAAACAACAACATGAAAAAGACAAAGACAAAGAAGACATAAAATTACAAGTATACGATAAATTTTCTTATAATTTTTCGAAGAAAATCCCGAGAATCAGAAGCCAAATTAGGCATGACAAAAATGATAAAATCACAAATTTTAATATATATGCTCATTTAAAACACAAAAAACTCGAGTTGCTTAATATTGCGTGTGCTAACAAAAAAATTCATTTAGATGAATTAATTTTGAAGCTTTACAACAAGCAAGCAAAAATTCATCAAAAAGATTTTGTGGCCGGAGCATGAGCGGAGCTAACAAAATAAACGTTTGCTCCGAAGCCCTGGGCATACGGATAAACAGCTGATTGTCAGTGTTGCCGTTTAAAATTTCGGAATATAAGAACATATAAAAAAAATTCATCAGGAAAAGTGCTGGTACCCATTAAACACTGAAAAAGAAATTATCAAACGTTTGAGAAAATATTGTTTCTAAAGTTGAGAATCAGCATATATATCATTTGAAAATAAACATATTTTCAAGTGTTCATCATACATTGTTTATCAATTTTAAAATAACTTACAACACATTTGAAAAAAAAAAACTTGTTTCACATTTTGTACCATTTCACGAATTTCAACATGTCAAGGCTTGAAGGAACGAAGAAATTTTGTGTGTTTGCTAATTTCAGTCAGCGTTCGTTGTTCTACTCGAGCAGTCTTTTAACGGTTGAAATGATGATGGTTGAAAATGACTGTCACCCTTATTACGGTTGTCGTCGTCGACACTCACTCGACGCTGTCGGCGACGACCTATCAAAATCGGTATTACGTATGGTAAAGTCGATAACTTGTGACAACTATCGAAACATATTTGGTATCAGCTAAGTCGACGTCGACGGTCACTCGTTGCCATTTTCGTCGACGCGGTGTTTAATGGTGACAAGAAGAAAATTTAGTATGTATGCATTTTTGTTTTTAAAATTTTATTACGGGAGTGTTAAAATTAGTAGAACTAACGTCCGCATAATATTTCCTGCTAGTTTTATTGAAAAATTCCCACTAGTTTAAAAATAAATTCGGTGAGCGCACATACCGAAGGCGACCCAAAGGTTTTCAATGGGGTACGATACCAACTAATTTTTTACAACATTGAGAAGCAATCACCATTAAATTGAATGCCTTGGCACCTCCTTTAAGAAAGATTGAGGAGAAAACTAATTTATTAAATATTTATGTACATACATACATACATATGTATATATGTATTTCAACTAAAATATTTTTTCTTTTATTTATTAATTACTCGAGCACTTCATTGCTATGTTCATCGCTAAAACTTGATGAATCATATGCAAAATACATTTATTATAAAGAAATAAATTATCTAAATAGCACAGATTAAAAATACGGAAAAAATTGCGCACAGATTCTAAATAAAATCAAACAGCTAGTGCAGAAATTATAGGGATGGCACTTTCGTCATTCGGTTTACCGATAAACAGTCGACGTCGTCTCAATACGCTTAGCTAATACCGATTTTGCGTCGATGTGACGACGACGTCGAGACGACGTGATGTCGACTGAAAAGTGACAACGACGTCGACGACGACAACCGTAATAAGGGTGTGTGTGTAATAATGATTCTGTATATCTTACAGTTATTTTATTTGTTTGTGGCTTTTTGTGAAGTTACACAAAATTTAATAAAAACAGTTTGTTTCTCACATGTGTGTATGCATATTAAAAAGATATTAACATACTCATGTAACTGTACAAAAGGTACCGGCAAAATTCACCCGCACGGGTAAATGAAAAACATCACATCAGAGTACAAATATGTACGAGTAATATATATGTACATACATTTATTTATTCCATTCCACTTCTGCGCTCAAAACACAAACTCTCTCACTATCCCTCAATTTTTCTGTACTCTAGAGTACAAATATGTAATACATACATACATCTATTGATTGCATTCCATTTCGTACCGCCTTTGAAATAGGTTTGAGAAAATGAAATGAATCAAATTGAGAATCAGCCCAAAATCCCATACTAAAAATGAGCCCTTTTGTTTGAGAACGCTATCAAGGGAAATTTGAGGTACATTTGATAACAAACGTTTGATATTTGACAATAGGGTTACTTCTCAAATGAACCTCAAATTGAAAATGAAGAAAAATGTTTATTGGGTATAGTCATGCGTACGCATATATGTATATAGTAGAGCTGCAAAACCATCGATAGTCGGACCACTCGATAGTTTCGATAGTCGAAAAAAAAACTATCGATACTATCGATAGTTTTTTATGAATATTTCACTAAAATAAAAAGAGGGATGGTTTTGTTTACAGTTTTCTTTCCAAAAAGTCTTTAATTTTTTACGCAAAACAATAATTAAATAAAAGATCAAATAATGGGACCGTCAGAATGAATACTTTTCCGGCAATCCAGCAGCGTTTAACTGACATATACTTCAATTTCATATATTTGTTACGGCAAAGTTGAAGTACTGATTGTGGCGATCTTCATTCAAATACATGTAATTCCACTCTGCTGTCAGTTAAACGGATTGCTGGATTGACGGAAAAGTATTCATTCTGACACCCCTATAAGAATTAGATACTTCACTTACACTGAGAGAAAAATCAACCAAAAGTTGGTTAATAGTACTAATTTCACACTTGAAATGGAATCAATGTGAATTTTGTTTAATATTACCATTACCACTGTTGATATATTAGACAGTGTTTTTGGTTATATTAACCATGATATTTGTTGATATAACAAAATGTTCGTTCAGATCTTCAACCAATTTCTTGTTACTATTAAACAATTTGTTGGTTATATTTGTATGCCAGTAGCAGCACTGCTATGTATGATCTATAAGAGAGTGTTAATATGTTAACTGAATAACAAAGAAAATTCCAAATACTCACTCACAACGGAGCCAAAGCCATAAAGCGTAAATATTTTTACTTTTTTTTTTAGATATGAATTAACCAATATTTTCGTTAATATAACAAATATACACGTTGGGGAAACCAACTTTCTGTTTGATATTGATTGTTACCCAAATATTGGTTAATGGTACAATGAAAATGTACATACTACATTTTTTCCTTTTGACATGAATAAATCAACCAATAAAAGATTAACCAAGAAGATGGTTGAAAAAACCATTGTACTTTTTTCTCTGTGTATGTATATAGCATTTTCTGGTTAAATTAGACCTTAAAAAGAGCGATGGTTTCGTTTACATTTTACTTTTCAGTCTTTAATTTTTTTTTTAACGCATAACATTAATTAATTAACAAAAGAACAACAAATAGGAATTAAATACTTCACTTATATATATAGCATTTTTTGGTTAAATTAAACCTTTTTCAATTTAAAATTTGCACTTGATTTGAAAAAGGTTTCATTTGACTTGAAAACGCTATAGTAATAAAACTAAAAGTAGTACATTTGTTTTTTAGCATCTTTGGCGCTGACTAGTACATAATGTTATGTTCAGACACAACCTTAATTGAACATTAAGAGCCTTCATTCAATTTTCAAGCCCAATGATTCTCAATTTACCATACAAAAATTGACCAAGTTAATGCTTCATTAGAAATTAATGAGTTGTTAATGAAGAACAATTCTGCATGCAACCCTGTTAAAAGGCTTGTTTCATAAGTAAAATGAAATGTCATGAAAAGAGAAATGTGATTAGCGTCAGTGTCCACTAAACAGGTTGGTTCGTCAGATCCGCTGCATTCTTGTTCTTCTTCATCACCTATCAAATTTGTTTTTATTTCTGCTTATTTTATACATGCATTCGTGTTTACGATTGGTAAAAATTGTGAGATGAATGTCAAATTATTTCGTCCTCCTTGCACTTTTGACATTTAGGTCACGAGAGTTTGATATTCAGCTCACGGCGTGTATGTGTGTATGTATCTTGAGCCGACCTGTTAAATGGGCCAAGTAAATTAAATATGTCTGAACACCAAATCTAAAGATGTTCAATCAACCCCAATTAACTTAATTAATTTTTATGTCTGAACATGATATAAGGCACATTGTTTATACATTTCATTAATGTAAAATACCGATAATCAAAAGGCACACTGTTTAAACATTTCATTAATGTATAATACACTATGCTTTAAATAAATCAAAAAACAAAAAATACGAAGAATTTCAGTTATGGGGGAGGATAGGTATGGGTATTTTTTTTTTATTTTTTGTATGGTTACGTTTTTGAGATAACGGTAATTTTGTGTTTTTTGTTATCACTTTATTCAAAAATTATGTTCGCTGGAGTTATGCTTCTAACAATATACAACTTGTAGTAATTGAACCACACCTCGCTAAATGACATCTGGTCAATGTCAAAATTTTTAATTTTTTGCGATTTTTGAAAAAGTTTTGATTTTCAAATTAAGTTTTTTATAAAAACTTGTAAAAATCAGAAAAGTTTTATTTTTTTAAGATTAGCCCGTTTAATTGTTAACGTAATATCAAGGATATCTGATAAAAACATTATTTTTTAGCGATTTCTTTCATGTGAAACAAAAAGGATATTTTATGGACGAAAAACTCGGTTAGATGACTCATCCGTGTATAGACAAAAGATAAAATTTGTTTGTGACTTCACCCTCTCATAGGGTTAGCGTTAATCAGAGGTTGAGTAAACGGCCCTTAAGCTAAAGATATAGATACTTATGTATTGTGGAACGATTTTTCGTCATCCTTGTGAAAAAATCGTTCCTCAATACATCATATTCCTACCCGTCGGAAAACCAAGCAAAAAAAGGAATAATGAAAATTACTTAACTATTGCTTGTCATTATATATCAGAAGATTTCAAATTGCGATTAGCTGTACTGTAGACACAAAAGCTGCTGTCAGATACAAATCATTCCGCAGCTAATATATTGGAAACCTTGCACCATGTTCCATGCGAGTTACCGTGTTTTGCACCTTCATTGAATTTAGCTGTGCGAGCAAATTGTTTCTTATTTTAAAGGCAGTACTATTGAATATGAGAAGTTTAAGGCCGCGCAAGAAGTCTATAGTGTTTTGCAAAAAAAAGTTGTAAAACGACGCCCTATACACGGATGAGTCATATAACCGAGTTTTTAGTCCATAAAATATCCTTTTTGTTTCACATGAAAGAAATCGCTAAAAATAATGTTTTTGTCAGATATCTTTGATATTACGATAACAATTAAACGGGCTAATTTTTAAAAAATATATTTTTTCTGATTTTTACAAGTTTTTATAAAAAACTTAATTTGAAAATCAAAACTTTAAAAAATCGGAAAAAATTAAAAATGTTGACATTGACCAGATGTCATTTAGCGAGGTGTGGTTCATTTACTACAAATTGTATATCGTTAGAAGCGTGGATTTTGGTCGCCTCTTACGACAGACATTCCTTAACACGGGTATATTCTAAGCCCCCTAACCCGCTGGGGTATTAATTTGACCAATTTGATATCGATTTCCAACTCCTCCCTAACTTCAATATTCTTCTCATGTGACAAAACTACAAGAATGAATAGGGATAACCATCGATAGTGGAAAAAAACTATCGATAGTGACACGAAATAAAAACTATCGATACTATCGATAGTGCCATCGATAGTTTTGCAGCTCTAGTATATAGTACTATGTATATACCCTGCAAAAAATGCGATTAATCCGGGACGTGTCCGGGATCAATCGCAAGGGAGCATGCGACTAATACAATTTTACATCCCTTTATATGGAGTGAATTGATCGCATTTGTTCGAGCATGTCCTATGAAGAGACTAATTGTTCAACTTGTATACCCGAACAGGTACCAATGTAGATCAATCGCTTCCAGCACGAACGGGTACAAATGTAGATTTTTCCAAGTTGTTCGCCAAGGCAATTTTAATAACAATCTTTAAAAAATTGTAAATGTTCATGCATATATAAATAAAGATTATATACTGTTTTACTTTTGAAAAAAAATCTCAATAAATAAATAAATAAAAAAAACGTACGTTTTGAACGTAATGTAAAGGAATTTTTCATAGGATATTTTAGGAAACATTTTGTTAAAATTATTATTCATCATTGTTATTAAAATAAAGGGTGTTCAATTTGTTTTACCGGTTGTTCTACAATTTTTTAAATACATTGCATATTTTTGTAAAATTTCTACATTTAAGGAATCTAGATTTGTACCCGTTCGGAATGAAAGCGATTAATCCACATTTATACCCGTTCGGGATGAAAGCGACTAAACTACATTTATACCCGTTAGGGAACAATTGGGCTACAATTAGTCTACATTTATACCCGTTCGGGAACAATTGGTCTACAATTAGTCTACATTTATACCCGTACGGGAACAATAGGGGACTAATTGTGGACCGATTGTTCTCGAAAGAGATCAATCCGGGACAAATATCTTTCGGGTACCCTGCAAAAAAATGTGCGATTAATCCCGAAAGAGATTTGTTCCGTATTAATCTCTTTCGAGAACAATCGGTCCACAATTAGACCTCGATTGTTCCCGAACTGGTATAAATGTAAATTAATCGCATTCATCCCGAACGGGTATAAATGTAGATTATCGCATTCATCGAACGGGTAAATGTAGATTAATCGCTTTCATTCCGAACGGGTGCAAATCTAGATTCCTTAAATGTAGAAATTTTACAAAAATATGCAATGTATTAAAAAAAATTGTAGAACAACCGGTAAAACGAATTAAACACCCTTTCTTTTAATAATAATGATTAGGGCATGGAAATCTATGCAAATACATGTTTTTCTTAGATTTAGGTAGAGCAAAATAAATAAACAATCTTTGCGAATGGTGGAATTGTCTTAAAAATGGCATTCAAATATTTTTGCATATTTTGCATATTTTGGTCATATATGCATATTTTTACATATTTTGCGTTGTTTGCATTTTTTTATTACATATTTCGCATTATATTGTCTATTTTTGTAATTTGCTAGTTGACAGTTTTATACAAACGAAATTAATGCATAACAGTCATCTGACGACGAATAGAGTTTCGTGTGAACACGGCTACTATTAGTATTTTCGATACGGTGCATACCTGTCGACAAACAGCCGTTTTCAAACATGCTCCTGTTACCTCTGTGGATGTAGAACGTTCGTTTTCTATTATAAGAGCTTTTTTCGACCGAATCGGCAAAGTTTTCTTTTTGAGAATATGAAAAAAATATTTCATTGTGTACGCTAATGAATCGTTAAATAAGGGTTAACCTTTACAAATTATGAAATGTTCAAGACTGAATTTATGTACATATCTATAAAAAAATACATACATATTGCTAGCTTAGAGTGCAAATTGTGTAAGTCCTTTTTTCAAACATTGTAGGAGAGACAAAAAACAAAAAATTAACAAATTTCGAAATGAAAAAAAAAAAAAATTTCTGTTCATGTAAATATTTTGGACTTACACAATTTTCTTCGCTTTTTGGACTTACACAATTTGCGTATCGCTGAATAACAACGATTAGAAATATGACACGTATCACAGACCTGTTTAGCGTGGTGCGTATTTGATTTTTCTAAGAGCAAAATTGAATTAAAAAATGTTTGTACCTAATTTATTTAACCCGCCGTTACTAGCGCACTTATTTTAGGACGTCGTTACTCGCGGGGTGTCATATACACCCCAAGCTAAAATGTATTAGGTACTATTTAAATTAACGTGTATATATTTTTCCAACGTGAAAAAGGTGAATAAAAATGAGTTCGCAAATTAATTTAAAAAAAAATTATAAAATGTTTGATTGTGGGGAAAAAAAACTGGACCAAAATATTATACAGCAATTAGGCAGAATTCTCTTTCCTGAGTTATATCTATGGCCTTATCCACAGTGCTTTTGCGCAGAACACTTTTCTGCATTGGCGGCCTTCGGCCGCGCTTATAAAAAATAACCCTGGGCTACGCCATCCGTCCGGACGTGTGCCCTAACCGTGGCTACCGCCACGGTGATGTCCTTCTGCGTAGTACACCCTTCAGCGGCGGCGATAAAAATTTAAGTATACAAATTTCGGCCTTTTTCAATCATTTTCCTCATTTTGACATTTTTTAATGCGGTCAAAAATGTATTCGTGTAAGGCTTTTTTCAATTCGGTCTTTTAAGATTCGACATTTTTAAGAAAAAACTTGGTGAAATTTTCCAATAATGCCGCACGCCCCAAAAAAAACGACTTGTACCGGGGGTTAGGGGAGGGGAAGGGTGTTCTGAATCCGTAAAATTTAGGCGCCGGACGTACCTCGTTTTCGAGGAATTTATGGTTAAAGTTTAGTAACTCTCCATATAAATTCGATAGATAAAGAAAAAACAGTGCTTTTGCGCAGAACACTTTTCTGCGTTGGCGGCCTTCGGCCGCGCTTATTTAAAATAACCCTGGGCTATGCCACCAAAGTCCGGATATACAACCTAACCGTGGCTACCGCCACGGTGATGTCCTTCTGCCTAGTACACCCTTCAGCAGCGGCGATAAAAATGTAAGTATACAAATTTCGGCCTTTTTCGGTCATTTTCCTCATTTCGACATATTTTAATTCGGTCAAAAATGTATTCGGTATAATAAGGCTTTTTTCAATTCGGTCTTTTAAGATTCGACATTTTTTTTTTCGACTTATCATACGAATCCCGAAATATAAGGTTTTTTCCATATGCCGTTAGTATGAGCATATACGTGGTTGCCAATTCACACAAATTTTCTTATTAATTATATACATTTATATAACATTTTATATATCAAATTAAAGGTAATAGAATTCTCTTTTTGATTTTGGTAACAAAAATATATGTTTATAATAATTTTTTTTTTAAATAAAAGACGTTTTTCACAAAAAAAGTTGATTTCTTTTTTATTTTCTCAAATTTCTTACAAACTATTTACTATAAGCATATACATATGCATAAGTGTTTTTAATTACCTTTTCAATGGTGTGCTTTAATTTAAAATCGGTTAAGTACTTTTCAATATATTCGCTTTTTAAAATTTGGAAAATTTCATTTTTACCCCCCTCTAGCACCCATAATATCTTCGAGCCCCAAAAAAAATTACATCTCTGAAATCAGGAAAAAAAGGCGGACCACGCCCACTAATTTTTTTTTGTCTAGCTTAACGGGCCGTATTCTCCACTTATGCCGACACCCCAATTGAAATTTAGATGCTCCGTTTAGCTAAACAGTAAAAGTGAAACTAACCAGCATTAACCTACTAATAAAGTGTGTAAATATACTCAGCTATTGGAAAAATTGCGGCTCTGGTACAACCAGAAAAAAATGTATGACGGTAATTAATAGTGTTGGGGTGCAATTTACACCCCGCGCGAGTAACGGCGGGTTAACTATTGTAACTTCAATAAACATGAATTATCTGAAGTTGAAAAAATTTGAATTAATGCATTTTTTTTTTTATTTTTCATGCATATTTCTCATTTTTTGTTGCATTTTTTATGCGCATATTTTTTATTCTTTAGTACATGAAATTCCATGCCCTAATAATGATGAATAATAATTTTAACAAAATGTTACCTAAAACATCCTATGAAAAATTCCCTTACATTACGCTCATACATATAAAGCATACTGAAAACTTTTTTTTATTTATTTATTGAGATTTTTTTAGAAAAGTAAAACATCATATGATCTTTATTTAAATATGCATGAATATTTACAATTTTTTAAAAATTGTTATAAAAAATAGCCTTAGCTAACAGCTTGGAAAAATCTCCATTTGTACCCCTTGCGATTGATCGCAGACACGTCCCGGATTAATCGCATTTTTGCAGGGTATATGTGCGTGCGCATATATCAATACACATGTATGTCTATCCATACCCTGCAAAAAAATGTCCGATCAATCCCGAAAGAGATTTGTCCGCGATTGATCTCTTTCGAGAACAATCGGTCCACAATTAGTCCCCGATTGTTCCCGTACGGGTATAAATGTAGACTAATTGTAGACCAATTGTTCCCGAACGGGTATAAATGTAGACCAATTGTAGACCAATTGCTCCCTAACGGGTATAAATGTAGATTAATCGCTTTTATTCCGAACGGGTACAAATCTAGATTCCTTAAATGTAGACAGTTTACAAAAATATGCAATGTATTTAAAAAATTGTAGAATAACCGGTAAAACGAATTGAACACCCTTTTTTAATAACAATTTTAACAAAATGTTGCCTAAAATATCCTTTGAAAAAATCCTTTACATTACGCTCAAAACTTACATTTTTTTAAATTTATTTATTGAGATTTTTTTACAAAAGTAAAACATTATATAATCTTTATTTAAATATGCATGAACATTTACAATTTTTTAAGGAAAAATCTACATTTGTACCCGTTCGTGCTGAAAGCGATTGATCTACATTTGTACCCGTTGGGGATGAAAGCGATTAATCTACATTCGTACCCGTTCGGGATGAAAGCGATTGATCTACATTTGTACCCGTTCGGTATGTTAGTGATTAATCTACATTGGTACCCGTTCGGGTATACAAGTTGAACAATTAGTCTCTTCATAGGACATGCTCGAACAAATGCGATCAATTCACTCCATATAAAGGGATGTAAAATTGTATTAGTCGCATGCTCCCTTGCGATTGATCCCGGACACGTCCCGGATTAATCGCATTTTTTGCAAGGTATATACATGAGTTCCATGAGGCTGCACGGAGTTTTCTCAAATTGTTTATTTGCGAATCCCAACCATGTAGATGTACATACATTTCCATTGTATAAGGAAATATTGGACTAAAATAATAAACCAAAATAAAAAGTATAAAACAACTGCTCTTAACAGCATAGTCACTTTTCCTTAATTTTTCATGGCAGATTCCAAATGTATAGATACATATGCATACGTGACAATTTTAATCACTTAACACAACTTTTCAAAGAATCAACTTACTCAGTTCAATATGAAATTGGTTATTTAAAATGTTTCCACTATAATTTAACAAATATGTACTTCTATTTTTTGATATGAAAATTTTTTCCAACACATAAATTATAATTACGACTGATTGTGACGTTCAACCTTTTCCGACTTTCTGCAACTCAGACAATTCCAAAATGGCGACAAAATAAAGCTGAATGTGCTTATGCTAGCAGCGTTGCCGAATTGATGACGATTTTTTTTTTAGCAAGATTATTTTTTTATTTCTTTATTAAATAGTGAATGTGGCATTAATAGAAATTCAAATATCTCAGTACAATAATTAAATGGTTATCTTCATGAAATAAATCCTCATATTTTGTATAATTTTTCAAATTAAAATGTTATAACTAATGCAAGCTTTTTTTTTTAACTATGATTTCACTTATATACATATTTGTTTCTTGCCTCTTTAAAATTTGTTTGGGTACACTTTCTATTAAGGAAGCACGCAAAAAAAAAAAAATATTTTTTTATGGGGTACAAGGGTTCTCACAAATCTAAAAACTGAAATTAAAACTTGCCGGAGTTTACGAGGTATTTGTGGTTAAAGTTGCAAAATTTACCAAACAAAATACTGTGCACTATTGCCGAGAAAAAGCACGTATAAAAACGCTTATATGCATATATATATATATATATATATGTCTAGAATAACTTTTTGCGCAGACGGCCTTTGGGTACGCTTTAAAAAAAAATAGCCCTCAGTAATATCTATGGACCCATCCAAATTAAACAACAAATATATATCTCGTAAATTATAAACTTCCGGCAAGTTTTGATTTCAGTTTTGAGATCTGTGAGAGGTCCTCTATCCCCTGAAAAAATAATTTGCAATTTTAAAATTTGTATTTCCATATATTTTTTATTTTAAATATAATTTATTTTATATTTGTCAAATTGAAACAATTGTCAGAAAAAACTGCCGAATATCAAAAAACCTACCGAAATACAAGCTGGCTCGTTTGTTTTAACCGTATGGTATTTTGTTGGTATTTCGTTTGTTTTTTTCAATATAGCTTGCTCGCTTGCACCAACACAAAAATGTATTTTACCATCTACTTCACACAAAAAACCTCGTAGAATACAGAAAAAACGTAGTGTCATATAGGCAAAAATGCTCCAAAATTGAGAAAGAAACAAGCTATTGACGATTTTTTCGCTGAAATTATGATTTTTTATTTGAAAATTTTCGATTTTCTCCAAAAAAAAATGTGGTAACGCTGTTACAAAGTGCTGAGTTTAAGCGTTGCCAAACATAAGAATTAATGTAAGGTCCGCCCAGGTTGCCAGATACAAATTTTATTGGTAAACAGAGTTTTCTGTGAAAGCAGTAGCTGTAGTCAGTTTCTGTAAGAAATCGAGTGGATTTGTCTATTTTGATGACGTCACGTCGATTCTATCAAAACTTCTCTATTGATCGATAGCGAGTGTTTCTATAAGCATTAATCGATAAAATTTGGAACAGTGATGGAAATGGAACGCCAATCGAGAACTTAAACGCCAAAATAAATGTAAACAACAAATAAATTGCAAAATAGCAAAAATGCAAATAAACTAAAATATTAAAATTCAGTGAGTATGAGTCTATTAGTTTTGACACTCGCCATGCAAGAGGACAGGAGAAATCTTTTGAGAGTACAAAGAGACTCCACAAATCCTTTAAATATATCTATATATATAAAAGGAAGTGGCGTTAGTACAAACGCGTATAACTCAAGAACGCCTGAACCGATTTGGACGATTGACACCAATTCAGATTGTTCTCTGGCCAGAATAGGAGAATATCCAATAAAATTCCCGAAAAATGCAAAAAAAAAATTATTTTCCCATACATTTTGCGATAGGGATAGGAATAGGGATAGAGATAGAGATAGAGATAGAGATAGAGATAGAGATAGAAATAGAGATAGAGATAGAGATAGTGATAGAGATAGAGATAGAGATAGAGATAGATATAGAGATAGATATAGAGATAGAGATAGAGATAGAGATAGAGATAGAGATAGAGATAAAGATAGAGATAAAGATAGAGACAGAGATAGGGATAGGAGAAATTAGGTTTGTCGCGACGAATATATGTATATCTCTTTTGTTTAGAGAATTGACTTTATAGGAATAAATTTTAGGCAGAACAACGTCTGCCGGGCCAGCTAGTATTAAATATATTTAAATGTATATTAATTAATATATAGCATATATATACATAAATAACTTGTTTTAATTAAAATATACTTACATTTTGGCTGAATTAGGCTGTTTTGTCCATTTTTTCGACCGGTGAAAGATTTCTCACCGTCTAAAAAGTTGGCGAGTATATTGATAGATAACATATCGACTTTTTTGCTTACAGAAACACCTTTAATCGATCATTCCTACTGAATTAGAATGGAACATATCAGCTGATTTGTCAGTTCTATCGATCCATTCGACTCATTTTCATACAGCAACGCAAGCATCGAGAATGACGTCATGATGACGTCAAATCGACTATTTCAGTAGAGAACATTGATCGATATGAGTTACAGAAACTCACTACTGGATTCAAAAACATTAGACGACAACGCAAATCGAGTTGTTAGGGTGAAAACAGAATCGGTACGTAACGACACGACATTGCGACAACGACAGTACCTTGACGTAAAAATGTCGGTGCGAAGCCAGCGACTGAAACATAATAAATGCGGCAACGACCACCCCTACAGAAGGCTCGTTGCTGCCACATTACAGTTTTTCATTCACAGCTAAAAAGTTTTTGGTTCAGATCGTAATTTTTTAATGTAAAATAATAAATTAAGTAGTTAAATTTATTAATTGAATGCTTTAAACTGTTATTACATTTGGTTGTGTATAAACACTTCTGCTTTTTTTTGTAAAGTTTCGTTAGATTTATTGAGTTGGCAACTCATCGTCCGCTCGTCGTCGTCACCAAAATTAGAAATCGGCCTAAGTTGACGACAACGTAATTTTGTCGGTGGATGACGTCGTGTCGCGTCGTCTTTATTATAATTGCTTTCATAAGAATGCATGGGTTTTAATTTTGACAGGCCGTCGTTGTCGCAATGTCGTGTCGTTACGTTCCGATTCTGTTTTCACCCTTAGCTTAACAACAATGACGTTCGCAGTGACAACAGTAGGATTCGCTAACTTATTTTTCACGACATAAAACAGCTGACTTTTAGTATTTATTCAAAATGACAAAAACCTGTAACTATGCTCACCTCAGCTGTTTGAAACGTTGATATTTACGAAAAGCACAAAAAGGAATGTGCAAAAGTAAATTTTCTTAATATAACTTTTCTTAATAAATATAAAGAAATATGTAAGTAAACATAATTAGTATTAATATATATATGTATTAGTCAAATATTGAGGCATTTATTAAGATGTCCCCACGCGTGTGTACCAATGCAAATGCTTGCGGAAACATTTGTACAATAATACATATGTGAATTAATTAATTTAAAAAACTGGTTTATTTCGAGAAATTTACTATCCATTTTATGTGAATATTGATTCAGAATCAATTCCGGCTATGTTTTAATCAAATACTGAGACATTTATTAAGATGTCCTCACGGTGGTGTACTAATGCAAATGCTTGTGAAAACATTTGTACAAAAATACATATGTTAATTAATTAATTTAAAAAAAGTGGGTTAATTCGAGTAATTTACTATCCATTTTATGTGAATATTCATTCAGAAACAATTCCGGCTATGTTTTAATCAAATACTGAGACATTTTTAAGATGTCCTCACGGTGGTGTACAAATGCAAATGCTTGTGAAAACATTTGTACAATAATACTTATGTGAATTAATTAATTTAAAAAATTGGTTTAATTCGAGTAATTTAGTATCCATTTTATGTGAATATTGATTAAGAATCAATTCCGGATATGTTTTAATCAAATACTGAGGCATTTAAATACAGCAACCAAAACAACCGAAACCAGTATTTGCCATAAAAGGTTGGTTGCAGAACTATTTTCTTAGACTGTTTGGTGAAACCTAAAAGTAAGTTAGCCCCAAATCTGGGCTAACTTAAGTCAAAACTTAGTTTTAGCTTTAGTCACGTTGGTGAAACCGGGCCTATATCTTTGCTACCGCGTATGTTGGTGCGATTGTGTATGTTTTGTACAAATTTCTAATACTACGTTTATACAGCAGAATTCGTGAACTTTTAATTTCATGAATTCGAAAATGGTCTCGTTTATGCAGCATTTATGAACTCATGAAATTCAGCTTTTTTAAAAAGTGGCAACGTTCTAACGACATCAGCTGTCAAGGCAGATTTACCAGGTAGACTCGGTGGCGAATTATGAAACTACTTTATTTATTTACAAAGGTAGATTGTAATGTCAAAATCTAAGCGAATTCACATCATGGCCAATGGGAATGCGCGAGTCCCAAGCGAATTCAGAATTTAACCACGGCGAAATATAATTTTGACATTACACTACCAATTACAAAAACAAAATACATTGGACATTTCTGAATTCGCCGCCGAGCCTACCTGTTAAATCTGCCTTGACTGAATGAACAGCTGTTGGTTTGACGTTGCCGGACTTGTACTTCATAATTTCATGAAATGATGGCGAAATTCATGGATAATTTTCGTGAACAATTAAATTCATGAAAATTCGTTTATACAGCGCAAATTCATGAAATGATTTCATGAGTTTGCCAATGTATAAACGTAGTATAAGACCAGCCACACATGACGGCAGAAAACGCGCTGAATTTGGGCAGAAAGCCATAAAAACGCGCGTTTTCATGTGTGCACGTTGGCAGAAATACAAGGATATGGGGGGGTTTTTTAGATTTTTTTTCGGCAGGCTCTCCGATTTATTTATATTTTTTACATAGACGTTTATTTATAATAATTGCTTTTATGTCAATTTTGTATGAGTTATTGGCCAGTTTTTTTTTAAGAAAAATTAAAAAAAAATTTTTGGTAGAAGTTATGGATAAATTTCATTGTCACAATTATTTTTTGATTTATATTTGTGCTTTTGGTGCTACATAATTTAGATAAGTCACTAACAGAAGAATCTAATATAATTAATAATCATAAAAAGACATTTGACAAACAAATATCAGTTTTTTTTATACATGTTTAGAATTTGAACACTGGGTTAAATTTAATGAAATTTACATATATCAATTAAATTTTTTTTAATATTGCTTTTTTTTTGTTGAAAGAATTTTCAACCTAAATCAAAATAACATTTATAAAATATACCCATCAAATTACATTTTTTATTAATAAAAAAAAAACCTAATGCAACATACAATGAGAATGTACTTAAGATGGCGCCGCGAAAAAATTTAACGTGCCTATTAGCGATTAGTAAAGATGTTTTTCGATTATAATCGATAAAACTTAGATAAGAGACCGATTGCAGAGTAATTTCGTGAGTAATTTAGCCGAAATGCGCATCTCAAGGGTAATTTCGGCTGACATTTTTGTATGGCAAAATATGTTATTTAAAAGCCCGTCTCCACATAACTTGTTTCACCAGAGAAACATGTAGCAAAACATCTCGTTCAATAACCCGTCTTCACGTGGCTAATCGTGATTCAGTTTGACATTTCTCTTTCTTGTTCTTCTTAAATGTTTGTAGCTTTGTTCAATAACTCAAAATTTTTAATTGCTTTTACAAATAGTTGCGAATTTTATGTTCAATAACCCAAAAAATTTGCAAAAGAGAGCCAAATTTGGAGAGTAAGACTTCGAGAGAGTTGAAAATAGTTGCAAGTAAAATTTTCACTTGCAACTACTTGCAGCTTTAAAAAAAATAGAAGCGTCAAAAACATATGATCACAAAAATTTCGATTGGAAATATGCAAACATTTTAATCGCAAATTTCTAATTGCATACTAAATAAATTAGCGCAAAAAGGAATCTTGACGATGTTGTGGAATATCCAAAGTAGATTTTCGTCTTCATAACTCAGTTATTTACATTCATTTTCAATTTCAAAGATTTCAATTCCAACCTAGCCTAAAAATCAAATTGTGAAAACAGCGCATCAGCTGTTTACTTGCAAATGTTTATGAATTTGTGTTCAATAACTTTGGTTGATAATTTTCTCTCTTTCTCGTTTTTACTCTTAATTTGTCACTGACGCTCTTCTTGCAAGTAAAGTTATTGAACAAAGCTTGTATGTTTGCTTATTTTTGCGTCTTTGTTTTGGTCTGTGTGAGATTTCGATAGATTTTCGATACAAAATTAGAGAAGACATCGATATCATCGTGGTTGGCAAGATGATTCAGAATGAAACAATGTTTCAATCTTCACTCGCTCTCAGAAATTTGTATGGAAATTGGCGAGTTTCGGCACTGGTTTCCGTTTCGAAAGAAGATTGAGAGAGAAAATGCAGAAAAAAGAGCGAAACACGTTATGTGGAGACATGGTATAAAAGCCCGTCTCCACATAACTTGATTCACCAGAGAAACATGTAGCAACAGTGTTTCAATCTTCACTCGCTCTCAGAAATTTGTATGGAAATTGGCGAGTTTCGGCACTGGTTTCCGTGTCGAAACAAGATTGAGAGAGAAAATGCAGAAAAAAAGAGCGAAACACGTTATGTGGAGACATGTCTCCATACAAATTTCTGAGAGCGAGTGAAGATTGAAACACTGTTTCATTCTGAATCATCTTGCCAACCTCGATGATATCGATGTCTTCTCTAATTTTGTATCGAAAATCTATCGAAATCTCACCCAGACCAAAACAAAAACGCAAAAATAAGCAAACATACAAACATTTAAGAAGAGCAAGAAAGAGAAATGTTAAACTGAATCACGATCAGCCACGTGGAGACGGGTTATTTAGCGAGATGTTTTGCTACATGTTTCTTTGGTGAAACAAGTTATGTGGAGACGGGCTTTAAGGGTAATTAACGCCGAAACAATAAGTTTTGACTAAATAACCCTTACATTACGCCAATGTAGTGCATGTAGAATAAGAGTACATAGATACGTACATAAATATAGCATAGAATAAAAATGCATTGATATACATACATACATACATAAGTACACAAATATATTTCTAGATATACATATCTACATATGTATATATTCATAATAACAGCACACAGTACACAAATATATTTCTTGATATACATATCTACATATGTACATATTCATAATATCAGCACTTCTTTACAAAATGCAAAACAACCAAAAAGACAAGACACTAGCTTATCGCATTACACATGTCGCCTTCACGGCACAAGCGAACGACAGCAAGAGGTGTTATGTGACATGGGCTAATGATCGCTGGCTTGGTTACAGACATAAGTACTTGGCTATTTATTAAGTGCTATGTGACGTGGGTCAACGATCGTCGGGAATTTGTTTTGATTGAAAAAATAATTTTTGTTATTGACGACAAATTTATGACAAAGCATTTTAGAGAAAATGCAATAAATTAAAGTCAGCAATTTTATTAAAGTATGTGTATGTGTATATCTTTTGTTATTTAGTTTGTAAGCCGAATTTGAGTAATATAAGCAAGTACAAATTTTTAAATAAACTAGAATCTAAGCTGAGCCTTTAGAATTCTCATTTACACGGAGCGCTTGTCGCTACAGTTCTAGGCGTGCTACGCATAAATAGCAAATCCTTCTATTTCCTGATTGTATATTGCGATCCTTGGAACGGATACGCATGTGCACTTCAGTATTATTGGACTTTTGAATCCAGACCTAATCCTAACCAGGACACATCTTATCTAATCCTGACCAGGACACATCTTGTGCGTTAGAGTCGGTAAAGATGTAATCCATCGCATTCCTTATATTCAATATTCCAAATAAGGATTACATTTTTACCCAACATGGCGATCCTGCCAGGAGTTTAAAAGGACCACAATTTTTATTCTGACTAAGTCTGACTAATTCGCTATCTTAGACGATTTACTTACTACAAGCATGGTAGAGGAATATGTACCCCAAGCGGTACAAGAAATAAAAGCACCAATATACATACCATCACCAATACTAATAAAAAAAACTCAGGGCGCTATTAGGCGACGGGGAGAAGACGCATTAACTTACGAATAGAGCAACAACAAAAAAGTAGAACTGCACAAATGGGGAAACAACAGTCTAAAAACGAAAACATCGTCGTGGAAAATCTGAATAATGCCCAGGCGCAGAGCACAGTTGGAAATACATTAATTTATATTATCTTATTTGTCGTAATAATACTTATTATTTTTAAAATTAATGAATATTATAAAAAATATGTTAAAAAGCAAATAAGAAAGAGTACCGATATACTGAATAAAGTTTAAACAATAATTTTTATTTTTTTTCATACATTCCTCATGACCATTACCAAACTAGTTGCGATTTTAAGAAATTTAAAGAAGTCTCCAAATAGAACATACTCGGAAGAATTCATAAACAAAACTTTACGGGAAATTGCCCAAATAGAACTACAGGTGAGACATTTGAATTCACCAGAAGATTTAATTCAAATTTCACTTATTACAAACAATATAAAGAAATACTTAAAACCGAATACCACCATGGCATCTTTCGATATATCTACAGCCGCAAAAATCATTCCCGAATTTGATGGGAATAAAACAAAACTTACAAATTTTTTAGGTATGATAGAATTCTATGCATCCACATTACCAGCTAATGCACAAGTTACCTTAGTAAAATTTGTATTAGCCACAAAATTATCAGATACAGTCAAAAATAGGATACTGGTAGATACAAAACCAGAAAATATCCAACAGCTCAAAGATATCCTATCTAAAAATTTTAAACCATTAAAAAACCAGAGTCATATTCACTCTGAATTAGCTAAAGCATTTCAAGGCAATTTCAGCGTTGAGAAATATGCCTCAAGGATTGAAAACTTGATAGCTCAATTGAACGAAATGCAAATAGCAGAGAATAGCGAGACGAATAGATCAATCGTAGTTAAACTCAATGACCAACTAGGCTTAAACTCCTTTAAAAATGGATTAAATAATCCAATAAAAACCTCAGTAATAACTGCAAAACCTAATTCTTTTAAAGATGCAGTAAATCTAGCCATTGAACTACAAAAAAGCTTAGCACCAATGAGATACAACAGGGACACGCGCGACTCAAATAACATGAGCGGCAACCGACAAAATAACTGGAATCGCCAAAGTAATAATGGCAACAAACAAAATTATAATTACTCAAATAACAGTAAGGGTGAAAATAATAGTTGGAACCGTCGAAAAGGAAACCAACAATATACTAACAAAAATAATTCGTCATATAATAATAATAGTAATCGTAATAATAATAATAATAATTCGTCACACAATAACCATCGTAGTAACTATTCTAATACTCAAAAGAATAATTCCTACAATGAGCAGAAAAACCAGGGAAACTAAAAACCCCCCGGATTCTTAATTCCTGTAGCACTAATGAAAGAAACTCTAACTTCATTAAAATAATAGCATTGTTACGCTACTTGTTGACTCCGGGGCAGACCTTTCAATACTAAAAGAAAATGCTGTCAATAAAAATAAAATTCATTTCAGCAAAACACAAACATTCTCAGGTGTAACTAATACCAATTTTGAAAGTTTAGGATCCATTAACGCTCAACTAAAGTTACAAGACCAAATTCTATATCACACATTCCATCTAATAAGAAAGAATTTAAATTTAAAAACCGATGGAATTCTAGGTCGAGACTTTCTTTTAAAACATAGGTGTAAAATAGATTATGAGACATTGACCTTAGAGATAAATACACCAGAAGACAAAACGGTATTACCACTATATACTAGTATAAAATCTGAAAATGAACAAGCAAAAATGCTCCAAGTTTTGAATAAGAGATTTGATGACATAAAATACAGACTCAAAATCGGCAATACCGATAAAGACACGAAGAATAAAATCCTTCAAATATGCGAAGAATTTCAAAAAGTTTTTCATCATGAACAGGAGAAATTGTCTACAACTAACTTCTACGTACAGACCATTTCAACAATTAACGATACACCTGTCTACATAAGAAACTATAGAATTCCAAAAATTCAACAAGACGAGATAGACAAGCAAGTCATAGAATTACTAAAAAACGATATAATTGAACCATCAACGAGTCCATATAATTCACCTATTTTATTGGTACCAAAGAAAAAAGGTAGCAAAGACCAGTGGCGACTAGTAGTAGATTTTAGAACACTAAATAAAAAAATAGTAGATGACAAATTTCCTATCACTAGGATAGAAGACGTATTAGACAAATTATCGAAGGCAAGATTTTTCTCAACTCTTGACATGACAAGCTCTTTTCATCAGATCCCTCTACATAAAAATTGTCGTCAACTAACGGCATTTTCAACCAAATCAGGTCATTACCAATTTAAAAGGTTACCATTTGGACTAAAAATATCGACAAATAGTTTTCAAAGAATGCTTACATTAGCTTTAAATGGCTTAGAAGATGCAGCCTTCATATATGTAGATGATATAATTATATTCGGATCAGATTTAGAAACCCATAATAAAAACTTAACCAAAGTTTTTGAACGTCTTAAAGAATACAACCTAAAACTAAATGCTGAAAAGTGTAACTTTCTTAAAACAGAAGTAGTATATCTTGGTCACTTAATAACTTCTGAAGGGTTAAAAACAGATCCAGCAAAACATGAGGTGATAAGAAACTATCCAACACCTAAAAATGCAGACGAAACGCGTAGATTTGTAGCATTTTGCAACTATTACAGACGCTTCATCGAGAATTTCGCACAAATTGCCAGACCTTTGAACGCATTACTTTCAAAAAGTAAAATTTTTGATTGGGACAAAGACTGCGATACCGCATTTGAAACACTTAAACATAAACTAATATCACCACCAGTACTAAGATATCCAGATTTTAACAGAACTTTTATATTAACCACGGACGCATCAAATTATGCTCTGGGAGCAGTTCTCTCACAAGGTGAGATAGGAAAAGATAGACCGATAGCCTTTGCAAGTAGAACACTGAATAAATATGAAATGAATAAACCAGTTATAGAAAAAGAACTATTAGGTATTTATTGGGGTATAAATTATTTTAGACCTTACCTATTTGGTAAGAAATTTATAATTGTCACTGATCACAGACCACTAGTAAGCCTTTTTACACATAGAGACCCATCATCTAAACTTACTAGGATCAGATTAAATTTAATGGAATATGATTTTGAGATAATTTTTAAACAAGGAAAAATGAATACGAATGCAGATGCACTTTCTAGATTGCAGCTAGATGCAAATAAATTAAAGGAGATGATACCAAAAGATATAAATGTCTTGACCAGACAAATGACAAAGAAAGTTAATCCAGAAAAGACTGGAATAAGACAGCAAGCCACACCCACCTATGAGCCTCGCAACCTCTATATTTGGGACGCTATATCGCTGTCAGATATTTACAAAGTATGGAAATTAAAATTTAGAGGAGTAAACACAACGCATAATGATATAAGCGTGCTAGATGATAAATCTAGGAATACAACAATTGTCGAATTCAGCATTAACCCACCATCAGACATTAAATTGATTCTGAGGAAGCTGTTCGAACATGCACAAGAGGCCAATATAAATATGATGGCACTCGAGATTAATAGTGAGATTTTCAAACAATTTGAAATCAATCACTTTAAAAAGGTTTTTAATGAATTACAAAAGGGAAAAATAAATCCTTTGAAAGTTATATTATACAAATCTCCTCAAGAAATTAAAGATATTAATGAGCAAAATGAATTAATAAAATTATTCCATGACACAGAATATGGAGGTCATTGTGGTATTAAAAGATGTATTAATAAATTAAAACAGAAATACGTGTGGAAAAATATGCATAAAATGGTCAAAGCATATATTAATAAGTGTGAAAAATGTGCCACTAGTAAGATTACAAGGCACACAAAAGAAATTTTTGTAAAAACTGATACACCCAATTCGTCATTTGAGACTTTAACAATTGATACTATAGGTCCACTCAGGCCATCAAATTATTATCGATATATCCTCACAGCACAATGTGATCTCACAAAATTCATAATAACGATTCCATTAGAATCTAAAGATGCTGTAACGGTAGCAAAAGCAATTGTAGAACAAATAATATTAAAATACGGTCACTTCAAATGTCTCAGAACTGACAAAGGTACGGAATATACTAATGAATTACTATGCAACATATGCAAATTATTAAAAATAAAAAAGCAAGTATCTGCTCCATTTCACCACGAAACGTTAGGATCTATAGAGAGAAACCACAGAGTTCTAAATGAATATCTAATTAGTTTGGACTGCCAAGAGGAATGGCATGAATTATTACCTTACTACAGATATTGTTATAACTCAACACCACATACGACAACCAATTATAGTCCATTTGAATTAATATATGGCAAGTTATGTACTCTACCTAACGAAGTAATGGAAAATGATCAAAACATTGTTTCTATAGACAATTATGTTAATGAACTGAAACTAAAGTTAAGATATGCACAAAGCAAAGCAAAAGGTATGTTAATAAATGCAAAGAAACAACAAACAAATGCACAAAAGAAATATAATGTTGCAAATTTTAAAATAAATGATTATGTTTATATTAAAGTAGGCAATAAGAAAAAATTAGATAAACCTTACAAGGGACCTTTCAAGATAATTAAACAAAAGGGTCCAAATAGTAGTGTAGTGTAGTGTCTGAACATGCTTAGATACTTGAGACTAGTGATGGGCGAGTCCGAGATGTTTAGACAATCGAGAGAATCGCCATCGTTGCAAAATCACAATCGAGTCAAAAGTTGACTCGCTCTCGACTACACAATAGAGATGTTTTTGCGATTGTTCCGAGTCGGCGAGTCGTAGGTTGTTTCGGTGACATCTCGACTACACAAGCGAGATGTTTTTGCGATTGTTCCGAGTCGGCGGGCCGGCTGTTGCTTTGATGATATGTTTTAGTTGATAAAATAAACTGAATGAGGTTTGTTGATAAAGAAAGTAGGATTTTTAATGGAAGTGAGGCAAATACATAAATAAATTAACCAAATTGAAAAATATGCTATACATAGACGCTGCATTATTGCAATCACAACTAAACAGTGTCGTGCATAATAATAATAATTAATTATTTAAACATTAATAAATTTTCTGAAGTGAGACGCTTATGAAGCAAATGAATTTTACGAGTACCAGCAACGGCAATAGATTTGTACCACTCTGTATGTTTTGTAAAGCAATTTTAATATTCAAGCGGCAACAATTATTATGTATTTTTTGCAGCGAGTGCGAGATGTTGTAGGGTTGCTTTGAAAACGAGAGGAATCGTTGGCGAGTACGAGATGTTTTAGCGATTGTTTCGACTGACGGCCATTTACGACTTGACTCGAATACGAATGAAAGCCATCGAGAGCATTCGAGATGTTTCAACAATCGAGAGAATCGAATAAAACATCTCGGACTAGGGACACGATATCGAATCAAAAGCATCGATCTGGTACTCATTTAAAATATCGGTTAAAAAGAATCGCGAACCCGATAATATCGAAACTAAACTACTCGATACTCGAAGTATCGGTATCGAATGCGGTAATTTTCTAGAAGGTGCAACCATAAAATTTCCTCTAAGAGCCTATACACACTTGCGACTCAATCGATTTAGTCGAATGTTGATTTGCATGGGAATGTATGGAAGCATTCACACTACATTCAATTAGTTGTACAACTGAAACAGTTGGATTTGCAGCCCAATTTCATTCCAACTGAAACAGTTGTACAACTGCTTGATCAGCAAGGCGCCCTTCTACGTATTCACACTTGAGACAATTTAGTCGAACGACTACAACAACAACAGTGATATTCGTAGTGGAAAGAGTTGCCATGCTGACAGCACTACTTTTATTTCACTTTTGGTAAATTGTAGAGATTGAATATTTCAATTAATATTTTCAAAATGTTTAAAAACAAAAGTTTCGTTTCTTATTAACTACACCATTTCCAGATGGATTTTAGAAAGCGTTAACTGGATTTTAGAAAGGGGAAATTGGATTTTAGAAAGCGTTAACTGGATTTTAGAGAGGGGAAATTGGATTTTAGAAATGTCAATTGGATTTTAGAAAGGGGAAATTGGATTTTAGAAATGTCAATTGGATTTTAGAAAGCGTTAAAAGGATTTTAGAAAACAAAATTGGATTTTTGAAAGCGTGAATTGGATTTCAGAATGTGCGTTTAAAATAAATTTTACACAGAATTTTTCGAATAGAAATTCTTTATTGCGTATGAAAGTATAAATTAATAATTATTATTTCTAAAGTCCAATTTCCCTTTTCTAAAATCAAATCGACATTTCTAAAATCCAATTTTCCCTTTCTAAAATCCATTTGGCTATTCTAAAATCTAATTTCCCCTTTCTAAAATCCAATTGACATTTCTAAAATCTCATTTCCCCTTTCTAAAATCCAATTGACATTTCTAAAATCCAATTTCCCCTTTCTAAAATCCAATTGACATTTCTAAGATCCAATTTCCCCTTTCTAAAATCCAGTTGACGCTTTCTAAAATCCATCTGGAAATGGTGTAGTTATAGACAAGAATTATCTAACTAAGGTAGGGCTGAAATTTATTGATATTTTTAACGATAAACAAAAAATAATTTTGTTTATGTTGAAACTTTTCATTTTAAAAGCATACAAAATTTAACAAAATTCAGACTGCTTCAACAAAAATCAAAAAAATTATCAAAATTTTTTTCGTTTCGATAATTGCCGAAACAAAATTTGTTTAAAAATATTGTTTCAGCTGCAAACAAAAAATTGATTACCAAAATAATTTTGTTTCCTGTGCCTATAAAAAAAAACTGAAAACCTATCATATAAATATGTATTCATACATACATATGTACATACATATGTATGTATATCTTAGCAACAAACAAACAAACATAAACAAAACCAAATCCTTTTTGTTATTTTGTTTTGATATCAAATTAGCAAAATTAATTGTGATACAATTTTATTGATAATTTTGGAATCGGAAATATTTTGGTTTTGATAAGCAGCAAAGCAATATAAATTTTTGATATTTTTTTTTATATGTTTATTGAAACAAATTTTTTTTGTTTATTTTGTTGAGCAGCCTTGAACTAAGGATATTTACTTCCGTTTTCATATGTTTCTTGATATTGTTGTTCTCTTCAAATATCATTAATCGCATTTTAAAATAGAAATAATGAAAATGAAATTTCATGAAAATTATTAATGGCTGATTTTTACTATTTTTCCGTTTCTTGTACTTCTGTTCGTTTCGCCTTTATGAGCGTAATTCCTTCCGTTTTTCTCTTTTCATTTACTTGACAGCTAGTTGCTAGTTTAATAAGAAACAAAGCCAAACAATGTATGCACTTTTTGTTTATTTTATTGTTTTTTATTTATTAATCAAGTTGACAGCTGACAAGAAGGTGCTTTCATGTAAGAATGCAGATAAACTTTAACAATTTAATACTTCAGCACTTTACATGAAGACCACTAATGTAAAATTTGCTGAGTAAAATGTGAACATTGGCAACACTATGTCATTGTCAATCCAACGACTATTTAGTCTCAAGTGTGAATAGCTGCCACCGATTCGACTAAATAGTTGGAGTAGTGTGAATACAACAGTCCAATTCGACCAAATCGATTGAGTCGCAAGTGTGTATAGGCTCTAAAATAGTTAAAAGAGGTACCAATGGACGCGTTCTGACCTCTAGATTATGAATTCGAAAGCGGAAATAAAAGATTTTTCCACATTTAAAAGATATTTATTAAAACGTTTAAAGTTGCACCGTCTTCTAGAAAGTTACCAAAAACGCAATAAAACTGCATCCTGAGCCATACGCATATCGCTGTATTAGTGCTAATTCCATGGAATAGTATGCCATGGCTGTTTCCAAAGTTTTGATTTTGACGTAAATCCTTTTCCAACTCATGAGAATAGTTCAAGCTGATTAAAAAAATTATACAAGTTTATTAAGTTCTTGAAAACATTTTTTACAAACCAACATCTTTTACAAAACAACAGTGGGCCTATTCTGTAACCAATTTGCGACAATTTTCGGATCGATTTTCGGTCGAATTCTATAGTATATTTTGACAGATGTTTCCGATAATCATCGCAGAGGTATCGAGGGAAATTTTTGTGTCGGTAGATTTTGCGATTATCGGTCTCAAAATAAGTTAGAGAATTCCAGCACAGATGTATTTAACGCAATCACAGTTGTAAAAAGATATTTGCAAAATATTTAGTATGTATTTTGAAAAATAAACATCTTAAATAACATTAACAATTCATTTTCATTGAGATTATATGTATCCGTCATTCAATTTTTTTTGGAAATTTGAATTTATCGAAACAAAAAAATGATGAAACTCAAGTGGCAGAATAGATGTGCATTCCATGTTATAAAGAGAAGCCATTGCGCAGTATGATTTTTCTTCCTGATTTCTTCTTTCCCCTTACGGCCAAAGCAGAAGCTTACAAGAGGCAAATTTAAAATTTATTTTTAATCCATATATTTTATATTTTAAAAATAATTTATTTTATAATTGTCAAATTGAAACAATTGCCAGAAAAAAGAGCCAAATGTCAAAAAACCTGCAGCTTGTCACTTCTGCACACTCGACCGATTTTCGGCACTATTTCACGTTGCACAATTTTTTGGACAAATATGATACAATTTTAATTTTGCATCACTGAATGTACTCATTTGTTCGATACCGTGGTTGAAGTACTCGATACCAAAAAATATCGTTGCAAAGGAATCGAGTAAAAAGTATCGGTATCAAATGCAAAAAATATCGATTTGGTATCGTATCGTATCGAAATTCGTGTCCCTATCTCGGACTCGCCCATCACTACTTGAGACTCGGCCGGGTTTTTATTGAAATCAGTTAATAAAAAAAATAATTATTTGCTAACTCAAAATGCCACAACAAAATGAAGTCGTAGCCGCATCCGTACCCGAACAGAAGCTTGATGGTGATTTCTACGGCAAAGCTCAAAAATATTGGTCCGAAGTGCCGGCTACAGTGAATGGCATGCTGGGCGGTTTGGGATACCTCAATGCCATTGATATACAAGGTTCGAGCAGTTTTTTAAGGGATATTAAGGATTTAGGCGAGAACACGGCTTTAGATTGTGGTGCTGGTATTGGACGTATAACAAAAAATCTGCTGATGCCACGATTCATTAAAACTGACATGGTTGAGCAGGATGCCAACTTCGCATCGAAGGCTCAGTCATATTGTACGGAGAATAATGAAGCGTATTGCACGCGCCTTGGTGAAATACATAACATGGGCCTGCAAGAGTTTACACCCTCTGTGGGAAAATATGATTTAATATGGTCTCAATGGGTGCTCGGCCACTTAACCGATAGCGACCTTGGCTGTTTTTTCCGTCGTATGCGTAGCGGTCTGTCGAGTAAAGGGTATTTCATTATAAAAGAAAATGTGACCTCATCTAATATGGTTGAAGAAGATAACCAAGACTCGTCAATTACTCGTCCCCTTAAAATGTATGAAACTACAATAAAGAATGCTGGCTTTCGAATTGTGAAAATATGGCGACAGAAAAGTTTTCCTAAAGGTCTTTATCCGGTGTACATAATAGCGTGCCGCCCTACTGAGTAACAAACTATGTATTTTATAATTTCTCGATAGCTTTCAACGACTATGGTATGAAAATTGTCTTATTAATGCAGCTTTAAACTAGTTTTCAAAATTAAAATAGTAATTTAAAACGTTGTAAATATTTATATGTATGTAAGAATATATATAACTAGCTAATACCCGGCGCGTAGATAAAGCCTTTATTAAAATTTTATTAGATATGTATCTATCCCTCTCCTTCTATTCCTGCCTCACTTCCTATTTCCCTTCCTTCCTATTTCCGGGCCATCCGAGTTCATGTTTTGACCTGTATCAAAGGAGCCGACTTAGATGTAACTATGAAAATAGCTTATTATTATGGTCATTAAGATTTTTCAATATTACCATATATGTACCAATATTACTTAAAAACTTAGTGGTCATCAGGGTCCATATTTTATTCTATATATTCGTAGGGGGTAAACCCGTTTTTACAGGGAGCGTGGCACTTTCTTTTTTCAAAATACCTGTATTTTGGTGTATAAATAGTTGAAAAAGACCACATAATATGGGTATGTTCAGAAACGCAGCATAAAACTGCCGCTGTACAAGTGTATTTTTTTGATGAATGTGATGAACGACGCTTCATGAAAAATTTATTACAAAAGCAGGTTGCGCTTCAAACTGAGTTTCTGAACAAAGCCATTTTCATTCTTTCTACCCTGCAAAACTGCTCATATGTATATGTATGTACCCACCCACAGTAATCCTGCGTGGAACACCTTTCCGCGTTAACGGTCTTTGACCGCACTTTAAAAAAAAAATAACCCTTACACGGTAGTATTCCCTTTCTCGGGTAGAATCTATGGACACATACATAATTTGCCTCAATTCATGGGCTAGCATCAACAATTGCGCGCTTGTAATTTTTTTGATATCTTTAACTTAAAAAAACCACATTGTTAAAATAAAACGGCAAAATTGTACCAAATAAACTCACCTTTTCCATTTTTTCCAAATCGAAATTCTGAACCGGGAAAATTTTTTTTCGTTAGCACGGCTCCCAAATTTTCTTTTTGCTCTGGCTCCGCTCCTAGTACCTATTTTTTTCTATAAGCTACGCTCTCACTTGCATTTTTTTTTTGGTCTGGTTGTCGGATGCTGTTTGTGGACTTTTCTTACAAAACTGGTATAGGAAGTAATGCCGGTATCGCAATTTGGCAGCGCTTTTAATAAGAGTAGAAATGTACGGAAATGGAGCAAATCGCAATGTGACTTCACCGTAAAATTTGTGTAAATATCATATGGACGCCTGAGTAAAAGATCATCCTATTTCAAAAATTGTTTCAGAAACGCCCTATTTCAGAAAATTATTCAAAACCGCCCTATTTCAGAGAAATATGTAGGTATATCGCTAGCTAAGAATGCAAACTGGAATTTTCTCTGAAATAGGGTGATTTTGAATTAATTTCTGAAATAGGACGTTATTGAAACAAATTCTGAACATGACTGTGGGACCCTGTGGTTTCCAGCCTGCAAGGGTTGGTCACCACAGGGATAACAGGCTTTTCGCAAGCGATGACCAATAGGTACCCACCACCCTACCACATCAACACCCCATCCTTATTCCTACCCATACCCCCTCCCCCTCCCAATCCAGGGTGTTATGTGACACCGTGCCCATTGGATGTTTGCAGCCGGGAGGATAAACAGGCCGCATTAAAACGGCGCCTCCCCGACACCGGGTCACCTCGGGGAGTAACTACGACCTTACCACGGTAAGAGGCACTGCCGTGGCTGACCACATAGATTTCCTCCTTAAAAGATTTGACTGCTACGTCTACCTTCTCAGACATGCAGTCGCAAGAAAAAAAAGATGAACAAACCTACAAATAAAAATAAAGAAAAAGAAAAATAAACCACGAGAAATACTGGACAGCGGCAACAGCACCAGCCGTAGCAATAACGACAACAGCAGATGCAACAACCCCATCAAGGTGAGCACAGGCAGCTCAGCCGTCGAGACAATCCCCACAACGACAGCAGCGCCCAGTACAGGAATGGCAACAACACCAGCCGCATGAACAACAAAGATCCAAAGCGAAGCAATCACCTCGAGGTGCGCAAATAGCGCAGCTGTCACAACAGCAGTCGCAACTGAAGCAGCGCTCAATGCAGCAAAAACAGCAAAAAGGATTCTCCGCAAAAACAGCAGCCATCGAAACAATCGCCGCAACACCTGCAACCTAAACACCAACCTAGGTTTGGACAGCTGGAGCAGATACTGCAGCGACAAAAACTTTACGAGCTGCAGCAACAACGACAACAACTACGCAAGGACATGCTTCCCCCTTACTGCAGACTAGACAATCAGACAGAGTAACGAAAGCGCAACAGCAACAACGTAACAAAAGACAAAACACAACAAGCGAACAGGGCCAGGAACGCACCAAGCTTCCTGGAGGCGCTAACCTCTGAGGAAGCAGCGCTGTTCACGAAACATCTTAGGGGCGACGATGATGATGAAGATGGCAACCGTCCACAAGCAAAGAAGCAGCGCGTAAAGCAGCGGCGTGGAGAGCTGTTGGTACCAAGGCAGTAAGTCCTAATGCCACAGGCATGGGAGTAGGGTGATACAAGTGCCCGGGGTGCATGGCACCACAGGAGACCTTGGCGTGGAAACCCGAACCCCAACACCGGGGAACTCATCCCCTCAGAAACGGGCGATCTCGCACACCCCAACCGTACACGGTGATCAACCAGGGTCATCACTGATCTAGGTTACGGAGGGGGGGGCGGTTAAGCGATCGCATCTTTCTGAGCAAGCACAATCTTTTGTCACTCAACAAAATAAAAATAATAATAAATACAAAAATAGAAGTGCAAAAGCGCCCGGGCTTCCCCCTAGGGGCTCACCGGGCAGTTTGACTGACAAAATGAGGCTAGGTATGAGTGGCGCTACCGCTAAGTGATATGTGCGGTACTTACAATTATGTAAGACTCCGGAGGAAGCGCGCGAGCTGGCACTAAATAGGCCTGCTAGGCAAACAACTTCCCCTAACTCTGCTCCCGCTTTCGAGTGGGGAAGCAGGCCAGAGGAAGATAAGGCCCAGCAAGCAAAGACCGCACCTGCTGGAAAGCGGATGAGCGTGGCAAAAATAGTGTCATGCGCGAGCAAGCCGCATGCGCACGCCCATCAGCGTGAAAGCAGGCATGAAATGGAGGAAGGAGATAGCGAGACCGCATCTACTGCAAAGCGGAGGAGCGGGCATATAGTATATGAAGAGGGGACCCGCAAGGCTTCAAGACGCCATCCTGGACGAGGTGTTCAAAGCGGGAGCACGCCCTATTGCTTGTACGGGTGTACTTTTTAGACCAAGCATGCTTTGGGTAGATTGTAAGGACGAAGCGACGGCAAGCTGGCTAACCAGAGTAATTCCGACTCTGGGTAACTGGCAAGGACCGGCCATGAGCACGAGGAAGGAGATGATATACCGCCCACGCACTTTTTAACGGTATACCTCCCGAGGACCGCGGGCAGAACCTCGGAGTATGCCTTTGGAATGCTCCGGGTGCAAAATGAGGACCTAAATACAAACATGTGGCGCCTCACAACCAGCGCTGTGGAGGACTCGGGACTTCGTCTAAACCTATCGGTGGACGAAGGCTCCTTTGCTGCATGCGCAGGGCGGGATTCGTCCTAAACTATCGCTTCGGTCACGTCTCAGTCAGGCCTAGAGGAATCAGGCATGTAGCAAGGGACGGGACAGGAGCAGAAACAAAAGATCAGGGGCCTGGAATCAGGCAATAACGGTAATTTGGGATCTATCACACGATAGACCTAGAACATGTGTAATGTTGAATAAGTCGACTGATTATTTCTTCTTCTTCTTGATTGGCGCTTAACCGTCTAGACGATTCTGGCCGAGTCCAACAGCGCGCGCCAATTGCTTCTGTTTCGTGCAGCATGGCGCCACTTGGGAACACCTAGGGAGGCAGCATCGCTGTCCACCTGATTTTCCCAACGCAGTGGAGGTCTCCCTTTTCTTTTGCGTTCAGCGGGTTTCGATAGAAATGCTTTCTTGGCCGGAGCGCCTTCGTCCATTCTCACGACATAACCTGCCCATCGCAGCCGCTGGATCTTTATTCGCTGAACAATGTCGATGTCTGTGTAAAGCTCGTACAGCTCATCGTTAAATCTCCGTCGATACTCGCCCACGCCAACGCGCAAAGGTCCATAAATCTTACGAAGAACTTTTCTCTCGAATACTCCAAGTGCCATCTCATCTGATTTTGAAATTGTCCATGCTTCTGCGCCGTACATGAGGACTGGAACGATGAGCGTCCTGTAGAGTGTGATTTTTGTTTGTCGAGAGAGGACTTTACTTTTCAGTTGCCTACTTAGTCCGAAGTAGCATTTATTGGCAAGCGTGATTCTTCGTTGGATCTCCGTGCTGACATCATTCTTGGTGTTAATGCTGGTTCCCAAATAGACGAAGTCCTTAACAGTTTCGAATTTGTAGCTATCAACATTGACGTGGCTGCCAAGGCGTGCTGTTTCTTTGTGTGATGACAGGAGGTACTTCGTCTTGTCCCCGTTAACCGCCAAACCCATTTTCTTAGCCTCTTTATCCAGCTTGGAGAAGGCAGAACATACGGCGCGAGTGTTAGTGCCAATGATGTCGATATCATCGGCGTACGCCAGCAGTTGTACACTCTTGTGGTATAGAATGCTTCCTGTATGGTTAAGTTCTGCAGCTCGTATTATCTTTTCCAGCATCAAATTGAAGAAGTCACACGAAAGGGAATCACCTTGTCTGAAACCTCCTTTGGTCTCGAACGGTTCGGAGAGGTCCTTCCCAATTCTGACGGAGCTGGTGGTGTTAGTCAGCGTCATTTGGCATAGCCGTATAAGTTTTGCGGGGAAACCAAATTCAGACATTGCGGCATATAGGCATTTCCTATTCCTGCTATCAAAAGCGGCTTTAAAATCGACAAAGAGATGGTGTGTGTCGGTTCCTTTTTCATGGGTTTTTTCCAGTATTTGGCGTATTGTGAAGATCTGGTCGATGGTAGATTTACCAGGTCTGAAGCCACACTGATAAGGTCCAATCAGCTTGTTGACGATGGGCTTCAGTCTTTCGCACAATACACTTGCTAAGACCTTATATGCGATATTCAGGAGGCTTATCCCACGATAATTGGCGCGTACTGTGGAGTCTCCTTTTTTGTGGATTGGGCAGAGCACACTTAAGTTCCAGTCGTCGGGCATGCGCTCGTCCGACCATATTCTGCATAGGAGTTGATGCATGCTCCTTATCAACTCTTCGCCACCATGTTTGAATAGCTCGGCTGGGAAACCGTCAGCGCCCGGGGCCTTGTTATTTTTAAGCCGAGACATTGCTATTCGCACTTCGTCATGATCGGGTGGTGGAACATGCCTACCATCATCTGCTATTGGGGATTCGGGTCGTACATCTTCTCCTTCAGCAATTTCACTGTTGCCATTATCTAGCAAGGAGGAGAAGTGATCCCTCCACAACTTAAGTATGCTCTGGACATCAGTTACCAGATCGCCGTTATCATTCCGGCAGGAATTTGCCCCGGTTTTGAAACCTTCAGTCATCCGCCTGATTTTTTGATAGAATTTTCGAGCATCGTTCCTACCCGCCAGCATCTCAAGCTCTTCACACTCGCGCCTTTCAGCCTCCCTTTTCTTCTTTCGAAAAAGGCGCCTCTCTTCCTTCCTCGCCGTTCGATAACGCTCCCATACGCTTCGCGTTGCGCCCGCACACAATGTAGCCCTGTAGGCGGCGTTCTTTCTTTCCAAGGCATCGCGACATTCCTTGTCGTACCAGGTGTTCTTGCGAGCTCGCTTGTATCCTATAGATTCCTCAGCGGCGATACGAAGTGAACGAGCGATGTGTTCCCATTCCTCAGATACATCGTTTGGTGAAGGATTGCTCTCAGAGAGCAGGAGTGAGAGCCGAGTGGTGTATTCATTGGCTGTCTGCGTCATGTGCAGCCTTTCGACTTCAAACTTTCCTTGCTGTCCTGTTGGCACATTCTTTGCTGCACAGAGGCGGGTGCGTACCTTGGCTGCTACAAGATAGTGGTCGGAGTCGACATTGGGACCACGGATTGTGCGCACATCTAGGATGCTGATTATTTCTGCATTACAGAATTCTTAAGTGAGGACATGGTTGCGGTGCAAGTGGGCATGGAGGTAGAGGGCAAGAACCTCGACGTCGTCCTGGCAGCAGCCTATTTCCCCGGGGAGACACCGGTAGTCCCCCCAGAAAACGTACAGAGGTTGGTGGAACGCTGTAGGAAGGCAAGACTTCCACTTATGATAGGGTGTAATGCCAATGCACATAGCACGCAATGGGGAAGGTCGGATACGAATAAAAAAGGTGAGTCTCTATTAGAATTTATTATTGGCAATGACTTATGTATATTTAACGTCGGTCGTACTCCGACGTTTGTGACTAGAGTCAGGGAGGAGGTTTTAGATATCACCATAGGCAATATCCTGGCTGATAAGGGTCTCCAGTGAGCCCTCCCTCTCGGACCATAGAATCATCCGTTTCGAACTAGGGCACGAACTATTAATAAACCACCTAAGAGGAACCCCAGGCGTATAGACTGGGTTATATTTAACGAGGTAATCGAGGCTAACTTAGGTTCGATGAAAAGGGTTAGCAGAGGCACCAGTTGTATGGAGTTGGAGAGCAGAATGAATGAGCTGAATCATGTAATGATAGAAGCCTTTCACGAAAGCTGTCAATTACCCCAAGGCACTCCCAGGAAGACAAAATGGTGGTCTACGGATCTGTCAAAAATGAGAAAAGAAGTGCGCAGGCTGTTTAAAAAGGCCGAGCGCACTGGTCACTGGGAGGAGTAGTCGACACATCTAACTACGTACAACAAGAAAATAAAAAGAGCTAAACGCGAAAGCTTCAGAAGCTTCTGCGCAGAAATTACTGCCACTATCACAAACACCGTCGGCCGTACCGAAATGACGTTTTCGGCAAATCGGCATTATGATAACCGACGGCGCGCCGAATCTTTCGAAGTTCGGTAAATCTGCATTATGAACACCGAATGAACGAACATTTTGACAGTTTTTCGTGCCGAAATTTGCCGCAAGTATTTGGTTGCGGCGATATTAACAAAATATCAAAAATTACAATAAAAGTTTAAGTAAATTATAATAAAAAATGTTCGTTGGGTGCAGCCGTGCACCTGCACCAAAACAGCACAAACTCACCAGTTACAAGTGTTTCTTAGTTTGTAGTCTTTAGTTATTTTTATTTTTAATTAAGTTTTTATTTTTTATTTTAAATAGTTTCTTTTTCTTATTTCTAATTACACTTATTTTTCAACTTTATTTGTGAGCGCGTTACTTTCCAGATGCCGCGGCCGGTCCAACGATAGAAATAGAATTGAATTTTTAATGGCGGCCCGGCTTCTTGCCGAGTCGTACTCGCTATCCCTGTGCTCATGGTACTCGTTGCTTACAAAGTTAAAGCTTCTAATTCAAGCCGCGAAAACAACTCATCGAAATTTGTTTTTTCGTTAACAGGCGTAAAATTAAGTAATTCTGTCTTTTTATGTTTAAGATGCGCGCAAATTTCTAAATTCAAACTGGAATTATTTTTATCGTATTTAATGTATGTTTTTACTCTCGGTATCTTTTTTAAATAATCGTACGAAAATTTATCATAAACATGTAACTCTATATTTTTATCTTTATTAATTGATATTGCCGTTTCTTGTTGTTGTTTCAACTGTTTCGTCTTTGATCGCGTTTGTACCGTAAGAATGCTTTTTGTTGCATCTTTTAATTCGTTTATAGTAATACGCGAAAGGGCATCAGCTCCTACGTTCGATTTACCTTTAATGTACTCTATGGTGAAATTATACTCTGAAAGTTCTAATCTTATTCTTGCTAATTTAGATGCTGGATCTTTCATGTTGAATAGGTATACTAATGGTCTATGATCTGATTTTACCGTGAAATGTGTACCGTACACATAAGGTCTAAACTGTTTTATTGCGAAATGTATAGCTAACAACTCTAACTCGATTACTGGTTTTTTCTGTTCTGCGTTATTAAAAGATTTTGAAGCATAGCAAATAGGTAAATCGTTGCCTTGATGTTCTTGGCTTAGTATTGCTCCACACCCAGTTTTTGAAGCATCTACTGTGATGATAAACTGTTTGGAAAAATCTGGGTATTGTAATAATTTAGATGACATTAGGGATGCTCTTAATGCATCAAAGGCTTCATCACATGTTTTGTCCCAGTTAAATTCGACTCTTTTCCTACTCAATTTGTTTAAAGGTGCTGCCAGAGATGCAAAATTCGGAATAAAGCGTCTGTAGTAGTTCGCAAAAGCGACGAAACGTCTTACAGCGTCTTTGTCCGTTGGTTTAGTGTATTTCCTGATTGCATCTATTTTCGAATCGTCTGGTAACAATCCTTTAGCTGAACATTTGTGACCTAAAAATGTCACTTCGGGTCTGAGAAAATTACATTTATTCGGATTTAGCTTGAGATTGAAAGATCTGCAAGTGTCGAAAACTTTAGTCAAATTTTTAATGTGATGTGATTCGTTACAGCCAATGACGATAATGTCATCTACATAAAGAAAAGCTACGTTTGATGGTACGCCTGAAAATGCAATAGTCATCATTCTTGAAAACGAGTTTGGTGCAATATTCAAACCAAATGGCAATACTTTCCATCTATAAGCTCCGCGATCAGTAGAGAATGAAGTTATATCACGTGAATCAACATGTAAAGGTATTTGGTGAAATATAGAAAAAAGATCTAAGGTGGAGAAATATTTGGCTCTGCCAAGATTGTCTAAAATATCGTCAATTCGTGCTAACGGAAATTTGTCAGCTATTAGCTTCTTGTTAACTGCACGAAAATCCACACACATTCTGTAAGCTTTTTCACCATTGATTTTCTTTTTGGGAACTAGTATCAGAGGGCTGTTATAGTTTGAATAACTTTCTTCGATTAAATCATTATCTAATAATTTTGTTACTTGCTTGTTTATTTCCTCTCGTTGAGAATATGGTAAACGATAGTTTTTCACATACACCGGCTCGGTGTCAGTAACACGTAGTTTTTGCTCATAAAAATTATTTAATGTCATTTTGTCGTTGTTAAGTGCGAATATGTCAGCATATTGTATGCAAAGGTCTAAAAGTTCAGATGGATAATTTTTAGGAAATTGATTTTTTAATATTGAAGTGAGCTCGTTAATACGTTTCTCATCTGCATTTGTCTTATTAATAACATAGACGTGATAATTTGATAGTTTTTCCGTCCGAATGGAATTTTTATTTACGAATTGTATGTCATTTGTGGTATTGATTAATTTTATGACTGGGTTGTGAGAATTTGTAATGCATCTTGCTGTAAATACTCCTTTTTGTATTTCTTGAGATTCAACGAAAAGTGGAGTCGTTGAGTGACCTAAGTCAAAAATTCGAAAAACTTCACACCTTGGTGGTATAATACACATATCGCTTTCTGTTCCGTGAAGGATTGGCATATTGACTCTTTCATTGTTTGCCCAGAATGAGATGTTATTATTTGAATAATTTATAACGCATTTGTTATATTTGAGAAAGTCTTTACCCAGTATACCATCTGATGGGATATTGAAATCATCATTTACCACATGTAAATTATGTCCGATGGGAATATTTGAGAAATGTAAGTCTATGTTTATTTTACCTAAAGTAGAAACAGTATTTGATGTCACGCCAGTGATGTTAACTATATCGTCTTTGTTGATGGGAATATTCTTATTGAGACTTGAAACTTTAATCAAAGAAATATCAGCCTGTGTATCTAGTAAAAACGTGCATAATTTGTTAGATCCGGTTATATAAATTTCGATAAAATCCGAGTAATTTAAATTCAAACAAAAAATATTTTTTGCATTTAATCGCTTATCTCTTCGTCCTCCCTCAGTGTTCGCTGCTGAGGGGCTTCCGCGTTTAAAGCGCGAACATTTGTGTTATTTCGCGTATTGGAATTTCCGTTGTTGTTGGTTCTATTTTGATTGTTGTTGTTATTACGCGAATTGCTATTACCCCTATTGTCGTTATTTTGCCGATAATTGTTGTTTTGTCTATTTTGGTTGTTGTTGTTGTTATACCTACCGGTATTATTGTTGTACCTATTAAAATTGTTATTGTTGTTGTTGTTGAACCTATTATAATTATTGTTGTTGTATCTATTGAAATTGCTATTGTTGTTGTATCTATTGAAGTTGTTATTGTTATTACGAAAATTGCTGTGATTGGGAAATCTTGAGCGAAAAGCTAAAACCTGTCTTTCTGTCGCCTGATTATTTTGTTCCACGATCATCTTTGCTACTACGTCTTTTGCATCAGTGAAGGAAGTCGATGCCAGAATTGCTTTTACTAAGTCAGAGCGCGTATTTAATCTGCAAACATTTACAGATTGCTCGACTGCCATTTCATGCGCCTTAGCCTTCGACATGCCTTCGATTATCAGTGATCGCTCTAAAGCGTCAGCTAGTTCTTCTACACGTTTGGCAAAATCTGTTAAGTTATTATTGGAAACTCTTAGTGAAGCTATTTTCCCTGCAACTACCTTGGAATTGTCCGGTTTAATACGAATTCTCAGAGCGTCTTTAATGTCTTGTATTGACATCACATTAGTCGGAATTGCTTCCCGTGCTTTTCCTTCAAGTTTCGATTTGACAAAAGATATGAGAGTTGTCTCGAGATTTGTTTCTGTTAGACCTTCTATTAATTCGATTTTGTCTAGGAAGGAATCTAATGCTAATGGATCGCCATTGTAGTTTTCTCTAATTATAGGTGCGCACATCGCAATAAAATTTTTCTTCTGTTCTGTGGTAGCCATTTCTATTGTTTGTGTATTAGAAAAATTTACGGATTCTGTCTGAGTTGTATGTCTGGATTCAAAACCAAGAAAATCTTCTGCTAATGAAATAGAACAGATGGGGTTTACGGTATCAGTTATGGATTCGCCAGTTGATTGAGCGTCGGAAAATTCTTCTTCTGTATCTGTGTCAGAGCAAATGACGTCAGCTTTAATTAATTCAGAAAAATCTTTTGGTACTTTTACTCTGCACTTAATTACCAAAAAGCAATCGATAATTTGTTTTCTACAACGCGTTAAAGTTTTAATCACTGACTCAGGCTTAACTTCTTTACCGAATTGCGAATTTATATGTGATAAAATTTGATTGTATGTCCGGATTAAGTCTTCTTTGTATTCGTCTAACTTTTCTTGCTTTGTTGTAACACGTCGCCCAGTGTTTAAAATACGTTTAGTAATTTTATTAAAATTTAACCGAAATTCTTTTAGTTGATTGTTGAAATCTGACATCTGATAAATATCCAGTAATGAGAGAAAGTTTTAAATTTGTATCCAAGAATTTAGAAAAAAATTATTTACCTATTGTGGTTCCAATCCGAAATTGTATGTGAAATGTTGAAATTTCCAAAATATTTAAAAAATATGCTTAATAATTCCGATGTCCAAAAGTTTACGACTGAAAATTATGTAGAAATGTTAGTAACATGCATGACATGTTAGTAAGCAAAAGGAGCAACTGGGTATAGGATGACCATTGGGTTGTTTCCATGTACAACAAAAGACTTTAGTTATTTTTATAAATTGTAATTTTAATTTTTCCAAAAAAATGTAGTTATTCAGAGATTTAATGATAATTGTTAATAATCTGTTAAGAAATCTTTAAATTATTGCATTTTACATATACCAGGCTTATGTGAAAAAAATCTGTATACACATACATACACATGCGTATTAGGGTGGTTCGACAAAATGCAAAACAAAATTTGGAAAAAGCTCAAAGTGGCTGAAAACTTTAATTAAAATTGCTGGTATTAAATGGAGTTAAATTTTACGTACATATGTATGTGTAAATTGATTTTGAAATATTGATTTGAAAAATTTGGTACAAACTGTACAATTTAATTATGCAAGAAATAACATGGAAAAATTAGACGAAATATCAAATGGCAAGTTGAAATAGCAGGTATTATAACGGACGCACCGTTTCAAAGCAAAAAAGAAATATATTTTTATGTACTGGTATACATAAGTAACGGACGCACCGTTTTATAGCAAAAAAATCTTCAATATTTAACGTGTCGGCCGCACCGTTCCACTACAAAAAAAGCATCATTATTTAACGTGTCGGCCGCACCGTTCCACAACAAAAAGAATTTTATATATGTATGTTTTTACGGACGCACCGTTTTTCTTACAAAAGCATTTTTATATATGTTATTTAAACTGTATGTATTTATATGCATATGCATGTACACATACGGACGCACCGTTTTCTCAAAAAAATGTATGGAATTCAAATTACTGTTGTATGTAAATATGTATTATGTATAACGGCTAACCGTTTTCTTAAAAGTATGTATTCAAAAGTACAGCAATACACGTATGTATCTATATAAATATATGCATATATATACATGCATAAGCACCGTTTTATAAAAAGAATGTTTTGCGAAACTGTATCAAATATTCATATATTATTCTAAGTACATCGAAATGGAAAGAAATATTTATATACGTATGCATATGTACATATCTTACTCGCTGCTAACTGCTGCTACCGGTCGTTCTCATGTGCATTTGTTGCTACGCCGACTGAGTTGTTGCCACCTGTTGTTGCTTTTCTCCGCTGCTGACTAATATTCTTCGCTTTTGATGTTTTTGTGTGAGTTTTTTTTTTTCAAACATGTACAGATTCATATAGCCACTAACTTATTGTGCGCTTCCGAACCTTTTTTATGTAAATAATGTTTCTTGTTGTCACCCAAAATTTGCTGTTTAACTCTATGCGCCACTGTACATAAACGATTTCTATGGCGTGATGAAGAGCGCCAACAACACAGTGCGAGTTGGTATAACCTTTTATATGTTTTTTTTTTTTTTTTTTTTTTTTTTTTTTTTCATTTTTAATTAATTGTCCTGTCACGGTCGCCATATAATAAAAAATGTTCGTTGGGTGCAGCCGTGCACCTGCACCAAAACAGCACAAACAGCACAAACTCACCAGTTACAAGTGTTTCTTAGTTTGTAGTCTTTAGTTATTTTTATTTTTAATTAAGTTTTTATTTTTTATTTTAAATAGTTTCTTTTTCTTATTTCTAATTACACTTATTTTTCAACTTTATTTGTGAGCGCGTTACTTTCCAGATGCCGCGGCCGGTCCAACGATAGAAATAGAATTGAATTTTTAATGGCGGCCCGGCTTCTTGCCGAGTCGTACTCGCTATCCCTGTGCTCATGGTACTCGTTGCTTACAAAGTTAAAGCTTTTGAGTACATGAGCACAGGGCTGCATTTATCAACACAATGGGACCATTCACGCGGCACTACAAAATTATGTAAATGAATGTATGAAGTTGTAATAAGTGTTAGTGAGTGTGAATATATGTAAATACATTAATCAACCGGTCGCGAGAAGCCACAAACATGGCGTGGGTCCATTGCATTTTCCACCGCGATTGAATTGCTGTTATATGCAAAGAAAAAATTGTGAAATAATGATAAGAATGATTTACGTGTGTATGTAGGTTTTGGAAATTAAAATATATTTTCACCCAAGAATAATAATGCATTTTCTGAAGTTGATAATTATTGTTTGACTACTATAAAAAAGCAACTAACGAATTATGAATGTGTATTACCAACAATTTACCATTTCAGTAAAAATTTTCGTCTCAATAAAGACGCGTTCAAATAAATATTACAGGTGGTGGAAAGTCGGCTTCAGTATAATGCGCACGCCGTATTTATTTTCAAACCACTAAGAATGTTTCAATGAATCCTTCAGGAAAAGTTCTGTGAATGATAATTTTACTAGTTATAATACTCCCGACTACGCAAAATTACTGTAAATCTCTCCAGATCTAACTCCAGGAAGGGAGTTCTGTCGGCTGATGGTTACTTTTCAAAGCGCGGCGGCCTTCGCAATGCATAAGGGTGCTCTACGCAAAAATGCTGTGTTATTAATGAATTATAAGTTTCAGCAAGATTTCGTTTGCATTTTAGTGATCTACCAGAAACGAAAAATTCCGGTGCCGGGTACCGGTGGTATTGAAATTTTCCCCTGTTTTTGTATACAATTTGCTTTTATGTCAGTGATGGTAGATACTTTTTTGGAAATTCCCTACAGAGAAGAAAAAAATCCCTACTTTTCCCTACGCTTGTTTAAAATTTTCCCTACGTAATTCCCTACACTTTTTTTTAATGGCGGATTCATCGTTCGAGTTCAGAACTTTTCTGCCATGTGGTTGTGGTTGTGTTTTCGGAGTGTGAGAGGAATTCCGAAAAGTTCTGAACTCTTTTTATGAGTTAACTGAAATTCAACTTTAGTTCTGAACTCGAACGATGAATCCGCCTTTAGTTATTTCCATGCTAGAGCAATGAAGAAACCTCACGGCAGTAGATGAACGTTTTTTTCTTTTACTAAATAATGAAAATCGGCTGTTCTACTGCATACTGCATACACACTGGCTCTCAAAGAAATCAAAAAAATGTACAATAAAATACTGATGATTTAATGTGTTGAACAATTATTATAATAAAAATATATATGTATTAATGCGTTCCCAGCAGTATTTATCAGCTGGAAAACAGCACATATTTCCTACAGAATATTCAGTAGAGATGTAGTTCCAAAATCTGAACTTTCGCTTTCGTTTTTATATAAAGGTGGCGTCGAAAATCAACTACCTAAAAACTGCCGAACGAGAAGGGAGAGTTTCCATATGAAAAAAGGGCTGAATACGCAGGGAGAACTTCCATAGCATATATTTCAATACACCTGATGTCTTCACTGCGTGTGCAGTTATTTTTTCAGGCATGATTTTTTAACTCAGTGTCAGGGTATTTTTCATAGTGAATATTCTGCTGAATATGCACCTCCTTACCTCAAATACTGCTGGGTTGTATGTAACATATTCATATAGGTAGGTACACGTAGGCATATAAATATGTAAAGGAATGAAACATTTCATTGATACTATCATAGGTATAGCATTTCTCTAAAAAATAATGAACAAAGTTATTGCGTCAAATACTTTTCTTTGTCCCATATGACACGACGTTTTTTTTTTCTGGTATTCTACAAGGTTTTTTGTGTGAAGGAGATGGTCAAATACAGTTTTTCGTTGGTGCAAGCGAGCAAGCTATATTGAAATAACCAAACGAAATACCAACAAAATACCATCTAGGCGGTTAAAAACAAACGAGCCAGCTTGTACATATCGTCGCCTGAGAAAACGAATGTCGTATGTAGCAAAACATAGTTTCGAGAAAATCGACTTTGAAGTTTAAATTGGAAATTCTCAAAAACTGTACAACAGATTTTTCTGTTATTTGGACGAGCTGTAGAGAGTATTATATATTCTGACTTGCAATTTGCAAAAGTTGGATATCTTTAAAATTATGGGAGATAAACGACTTTTCATTCAGTATGCATTTGTCGTATGTGACGTCTGAGCACCAATACCTGTTTATGATAGCACATACGACAAAAATTCTTCTCTTTTTTCAAACCGGAATGGCCATGAGGCTCACATTTTTTGAGATATCGACTTGAAATTTGGCAGTTGCATATATTTTGATGATACTTTGATCATTTGTCGGAATCCACCACATCGGACTAATATATGATATAGCTCCCATACAACTGATTGCTCAGATATAGCTGTTTTCGGGTATAACTTCTTTATTTGAGGAGATAAGGATATGAAACTTTGAAGTAGTTGTACCCATATGGACCTAATAAATGTCACTAAAATTTGTTACGATCGGACCACTATAGCATATAGCTCCCATACAACTGATTGTTCAGATATGGACATTTTGGGATATAACTTCTCCATGTAAAGAGATAAGGGCATGAAACTTTGAAGTATTTGTACCCACATGGACATAATAATAGTCACCGAAATTTGTCAGCGGCACATACGACATATGTTTAAAATAAACAAAAACGAATTTATATGCCAATTTATGATTTACATAGAGATGTACCTTAGAAAAATGTTTGCTTCACAGGGAAATATATGGATAAACATGCATGGTTAAAAAGTGCGATATCTCGGTGGAGGAACAACATATTTTAGAAAACTCGATGGCACCTAAAAGACTGAAATTTATACTTTAAGATGATATTCTTAGATTTTTAATTGATGGAAAAATTTTGATTCTACACTACGTTAAAACTAGTGCATAAACAGCAATTTTTGCATCTTATTCATCTTTAGGCGAGGATATCTCGGAAACGAGACCTGTCACAAGCAATTGGATGTAATATTCGGAATCAGGAGAAGATTCTACATTAGAAAAGTGTTGCTTTATTGCTCGTAGTCAAAAATTGTGGAATTTGTATATTTTCATTTTGCGTTTAAATGAGTGGAAGTTGTTTAGAAATATGCATTTTTTTCAACAAAACCACAACAGCGAAATCAAACTTTATATACATTATTAAAGGTGTTTAAAATGACGAACAAAATGATATAGAAAGTGAAGCAATAAAGTTAAAACTACAGGTTGAATTGAAGAGAGTATTGGTTGGCATACTTAAATCAATTCTACATAAACTTCAATCGAAAATGGGCAAGCTCGAAATTGATTTTAGAGGTATGCTCTAGAAGACTTTTTTTCATAGAATTTAATGTAGAATCCGAATTTGCTAGGAACACTATGGCTTAGAAAATTGACCCACCCTAATATACATACTTACTTCCTATACTATGGCTTTGTTCAGAAACTCAGTTTCAAGCGCAACCTGATTTTGTAGTACAAGCAGAGCGTTCATAAACGAAAATTTTGCATGAAGTGTCGTTCATCACAATCATCAAAAAAAAAAATTACTGCCGATGTTGCTTTTCATGCTGCGTTTCCGAACATACCCTATTTAGTAAGAAAAGCAAGCAAACGGCATCCCTGATCACCACAACAAAAAAATGTTAGCAACAGCAGAGCTCAGACCAAAAAAAATTGGGTGCTAAGAGCGTAGCCAGAGCAAAAAAAATCTTTTGCTCCGATGTCCTGATTAAAAGTATTAACCCATTAGTGGTTGCCGTGCCAATTTGGGAACACCCAATGATATATTTTATATTTATTGTAGATGTGCTTTGACCACTAATGGGTTAAGGTTGTTCTCTCTCTGTGATTTTGGCCTGGCAAATTTGCCGAGATGACATAAGTGTGATAAATTTGCCGAGCACAACAACAAAATACACGTCTTGTCAAATTTGGAGCTTCGGCAAATTTCTCATACCCCAACCCGTGATATGTGATATCATGAGAAAAATATCACGGGAAATGCAACCATGTTATTACATTCACAATGGTCTTCTATGAGAAGTGAATTTCAATTTATGTTTCTAGCTCTTTTTTTTAAGTATTTTATTTTATTCAGATAAAAAATGAATTAATTCGAAATTGAAGCAAGCAAAGCAAAGCGACAACAGTTGTATAAAGAGTGGAAAGAATATGACTAACATGCTAGTTCACAATGAAGTCAGTTAGAATTTTATTTTCTTAAAGGTGCGCTCTCTCTGTGTGGCAAATTTCTCAAGATATCATGATATCTCGGCAAAAATATTAGACACAGAGAACAACCTTATGGTGTTATTCGAAAGTTCAATAAAAGGTTTTAAGGCTTGTCTTTACTATACGGTATTCTCTCTCCAAATACGTCATTGCAGGGTTCGCGATTTAACTCGTCTTCGCAGCATTTTCATTATTCAGATCGACAGTCAGTGTTGAAGCGAAAAAAAAGTTGAATAGAAATTTTGATTTCACTTTGCCAAAAAATCCCTACATTTAGCTATTTTATAAAAATCTGTCCTTCTTTCCCTACGGTCACTATTTTCCGACTAAAATCCCTACACGTAGGGAATTTTCCCTACGTATCACATCACTGTTTTATGTAGTTCAAACTAATTCTATGAAAACCAGAAAAAAGGACAAGGTAAAGATTTCTTTCACGCAAAATTAAGACTATTTTTTTTATCTTCAGCCTGTAATTAAATTTACACTTGTTTACTTAAAGTAAAAGGATTGCTATGATCTCTCAAAAACTTTCTTTCGTTCAGAGAAATCCTTTGCTCCTCTTCCTCTACTAATAAAGCTGCTATCGCAATAGAATCCATTATTTTATTATTTAAATAAATTGTTTTTAGTAAAATAAAGTAAAAATGTTTTTGGTTTTATCAAAAAGATAAGAAACCTGAGAAAAAACCCGCTCAATTTCGCATCAGCACTTGGTAACGCTGATTCGAACATAGTTCATATAGTTTGCAACACTTAACTTCGAACCGACGGGGTAGCTGATACGATTTTCGAGGAGTACGGCACCGTGGCTTTCGGCATTTCGGTAGTTCGTTCGGTGTTCGTGATACTGGCATACATCTACTCCAGCAGCCGCGAGGCTTCACAAAGCCCTGGCCAAGGAGCAGAGAGAAACAAAGTTGTCGCTCACGCTCCCAGATGGTGTCTTACGGCGACCGGGGAGGAAAAAGCAAGAGCACTACTAGCTGCACACTTTCTGGATGCACAACCACTCGAACTGGGCACTGATACGCAAACTAGAGTACGTAGACCAAGGCCATCTGACTGGAGATTTGCTAGAGATCTCTTTTCAACCAATGCGGTAAGATGGGCACTAAGATCTTTTGAGAGGTACAAGTCCCCAGGAGTTGATGGCATATATCCGGTCATTCTGCAGCAAGTAGAAAGCATTGTTCCGCACCTAAGGGAAATTATGACGGCCAGCCTAGCGCTGGCATACGTCCCAATGGTGTGGAGAAGGGCTAAGGTTGTTTTCATACCGAAAGTAGGCAAAAAAGACTACTCCTTAGCAAAGTCCTTCAGACCCATAAGTCTAACCTCCTTCGTCCTAAAAGCGATGGAGAAGATAGTTGACAATGAAATAAAAATAAGTTGCCAACGGCCTACACGCACCCTAGCATTTCCATAGGGGACTCGTTCTGTCAAATTCTTCTACATTCCTGTTTCCATGACATTTGATCGGCATGCGCTAACCTTTCTTATTGAATCATAGGTATGGCAGAAATATGAAAACCGGTTTTAGATTAATCGAAAGCGTTGGATTATTACAGCCTCATTCCCTTTCACGAACGATGGCCTTGACGAACGATAGCCGTGAAGAAGATATCCTCTGATTTTGGTATTATGAAACTTACGTTGCCGATATCGTCTAGCGTTACGTTGATCGCCAGCAACACGAGAAGAAATGTCAAATTTGCAACGCTGTGCTCCTATGATTAATCATTCAAGAAGGTAGGCGCAGTGGCGAGTTCATATATTTTGTCTGCAGTTAGCTTATTTTCATTACTTTTCTGCCAAATCTAAGTAATTAGTGTTAATTAACGTTAGAGGGTAGAAAACACACATCTATTGATACAGTGTGTGAGGACCAAATTAAACAACAACAATTTGGCCCACACAAAACAAACCCCATGGAAACGCAACACAGCCGCCCACGACACTAACACAGCAACACAGCAACACAACGATCAAACACAACAAGTCTCAACAACACAAAGAGCGAACACAACACGTCACGGCAATACGACGATCAAACACAACAAGTCTCAACAAAAAGAGCGAACACAACAAGTCGCGGCAACACAACGATCAAACACAACAAGTCAACGCAACCATCCGAGCTAGCGACAGCGGACACAATAGCTATAAATAGAGCGACACAGCACTACGGCAGTCAGTCAGCACGGAGCCGTGGTTGCGACCGGAGCTACTAGCGAAGCGCTTCTTGATTGTAGATCGGTTCTACCAGTGCAATCAAGAATAGTTTCACAGAGCGAGTCGTGGTTTAAAGTTTGTGGGCGTGACGGTTCTACCTCCAAACACCGTTTTAGATCACGCGCAAAGGTCCACCCGCGACTATAGACAGGCGACGCACGCCCGTACGTGCCGACGTAAACCGCGCCGCGAATATACCACGAAGCCGCGACGCTAGCGCCCGAGTGCCAAAGCGCAGAGACACCTACGCCGGTGCGACAGAGCAACGTCATCGTTGGACAGCGACACCAGCGTCAGAGTTACGCCAACACACGCATCTACTAACGGGATTCACCTAACGGAACCCGACCGGCCCGTTAACGTCATCGTTGGACAGCGACACCAGCGTCAGGGTTACACCAACACACGCACCTACTAACGGGATCCGCCTAACGGAACACAACCGACCCGTTAACTCATACCCTAATAAAATAGAAAATATAAGAAATGAATTGAAGTTATAGAAAAGAGAATGTGGTTAATTTATTGTACATATTTAATGATTTAAGGAGTGAATAAAATTACATGAAGACAATTTGCACGGCGTCCCAAATTTACAAATTGATTGTAACCGAACCCTGGACACGGCGAGTATACCCCAGCAACTATTAAAGAAGCAACGGAAGAAAACGAATATTAGCAGTGGCATCAAAGGCGACAACTGACCCGGAATTACAAGCAAAGTTTTTATCATTAGAAATCACCTATCAGGGGGATGCCATAAACAATAGTGAGAACGAAGGTGAGGAGGAGGCAACAGATCCTCCGAACACAGGCACGAACTTCGACAATGGGCCACCTAGGCAAGACACCTCGGCGTTCCCGCTTCAGGAAACGCAACCCACAAGACATAATCCATCATCAGGAATAGCGTCAACCGGAAGGAACTTGACTCCACAATTAACACAAGCACCAGCGTTGGTATTCGCACCCATCATCGACCAAGTAAGGAAGTGGCCAGTTAAATACGACGGGGGGCGAGATCCGTTAGCTTTCATCGAACGACTGGAGGAGCTGTCAGAAGCATACGCGTTAAATAGGGATCTGCTCCCAAAAACCATGCCCGAACTACTAGGAGGCACCGCTCTCCAATGGTATCGCAACAACAACGCACATTGGAGTAGCTGGGTGACAGTCAGACAGGACTTTTTGCGTTTTTTTTACCCGCTAGATACTTCGGCAGCGAAGGCAAAACGCACGGGAAAAATACAAGAATTACGTGCTAGCGATACAGAACCTTATGAGACACGCCGGATACAGCAACGAGCAACGTTTGGAAAGAATCTTCCGTAATAGTCACCCCGATTATCTACTTTATATCCGTCGGAGGGACTTCACCAATCTCACGGAACTCCTAATCCTTGCCGAGGAATATGAGGGTATCCACGAAGGCTATCGACGACCATCAGACGGAACCCGCCGCGAAGTTGCACGACACGTCGAAGGCGACAAAGCGTCGGCCCCACCACCACCACAATCACCGAACAGGCCACACCACACGCCTCCAGAAAACCAGAGATTCGACAGAGGGCTTCACGAAGGACAAGGCGCGATGAGCCCCAGAAAACCAGCGCCGAATCAGCAGTAGCAATGCACCAAGAACATGGCCGCCTTTACGCCGTAGCCAGACTAGGTGCGGAATCAGCGGAGGCAGTCATCGATACAGGGGCATCGAGAAGTTTCGTTTGGAGTAGCCTAGCAGAACGTGTGGTAAACTCTCTCGCCACTGCGCCTACCTTCTTAGATCTCAGAAGAAATTGCGTGCTTGTTTTTTTGCAATCTATAATAACAATAAAAACACACGTTGATAATATAAAATGCACAATATTCAAAATATACTTTCTCTTATTTTCAACTTTTCTGCCAAAACGATAACTCCAGCCTTTCGTTTGATTTTGACAGTTGGGTTTCGCATTGACAATATCTGTTCGTGATTGGGAATACCAATTTCTTACGTTTTTAACGTAACAAACAGCTGTTATCGCCTTGGCTTTCGTTTTGTGTGTCGTATCGTCATTCATAATACCAACACACGAAAGACAACGTTTTGGACACGATATTAGAAAGGAAATTCCTTAGAATAGGTGCATTTTGATTTTCATTAAAATCGGAAAATACGCGCACAATCGCCGTTGGAAAATTTCTGTGTAGTTGTTGCAGAAAATTCCTATGTTTTGTTATTGCAAAACACAATAACTGTTATTACTTTATCTATAATATTTTTATATTTTTTTGCCTGCTGTTTGGCGTAATAAATGGGTTGTGTACAAACTAAAAGAAAAAAACAGTGCCATCCAAACTAAGGTAAAAAAATAATTTTGTATGAAAAATATTAATTAATTAAAAATGGAAAAGGGTTGTGCTTGAACTACAAATGGGTTTTGAATCAAATAAAGATAAATTTTAATAAAAAATATTATAAATCTAAAAATATTTTTGCATTCTGGACTAGCTAAACTACTAGAAAACTGTCGATTTTCGACAGTAGCGGGAACTCCCAGTATATAAATTATATTTTGTCACATCTTCCAAAAATTGAAATAAAAATTAATAGACATAGCGTCAAAAATTTTAACAATTTCGCTATTCACTAACTTTTGTCTATTCAAATTGTGGTTAAACCAAAACCCAAAATCCAGCAGCCGCAGGTACAAGCACTGTTTTGTTGCACTAGACTCACCCAATCGCTGCACTTGTTTCCACCTCCCGTGTCCAAAGGAAAAGCCGGTTCATGAGAGTCCTCAGTAGAGGTCGGAAACTATCGATAGTCAGCACCATCGATAGTGTACGATAGTTTTTTGCAAACTATCGATAGTATATCGATAGTTGACGATAGTTTTTTGCAAACTATCGATAGTTGACGATAGTTTCGGGTGATTTGGGAGAGTCTACGGCTACGCTCACATTGTAACCGCCTTTTGCCGTCCGGCAGCAAACACATCCACAAACACATCTGTTTTAAATGAGCTCACCCGATTTCACCCGAATGTAAACAAACTTTGCCCACCTGTTCTGGTCTTATACCATGTTTACATATAACGAGATTATCAGAAAATCTCGATTCGCAAATCTACCCGTTTACATATAACATGAAATCTAGGTTTGCTGGGAGAGGGATTGTCAACTGTCAATTTTCCTTACCTGCATGACCCAATAATAATATGGTCGTAGCAGTCAAAAGAGAATAGGCAACTACCGTTCGATGGCTGTTTTCACGAATGTAAAAAGCAGATATTTTGTTTTTATTTAACTTGAAAAACGCTAGCAAACACACAAGCTTTTGCACGATTAACACGTTAAAGAAAGTATAATTAAAAAAAAAAGACGATCATTTCATAACCTATAAAACAGAAAGAAGAAGAGCGACTTACTATTGCGATACGATTCTTGTTGGGCCATGCTTACTGGCGTCCATTTTGTTCACTTCTCATTTTGACGTTTCTCCCAAATTCGCCAAAAAAAATATCGATAACACGAAGAACACAGGGTTGCATTGAGAAAACTATCGTGATAATCTCGAGATTCATTTTAAATCGCGAATTTTTGGTAGCGGATTTTTGTACGGCAAACCTCGAATTTCAATCGAAGATTTTGTGTCAACCTCGAAAAAAGTAGATAATCTCGTATATGTAATTGGCCTATTATTCTTACCAATACATGAAAGTAATAGAAGATGATCCAATAAAACTTTTTTCAGTACATTGTTTTGTTTTATTTATTTATTAGCCATTTATTCTTGTTCAAAAAATAATATAACAATCACTTGATAACAATTATTGAGCAATGGAAAAATTTTTTCATCATCAATAACAATTACTCAAAGATCGATATTTTTTCGATCAGATCATAATTGTTATGAGCAATTGATATTTTTTTCGATGTTCCATAACAATTTCTGGATGATATTTTTTAGATCAGCTCATAATTGTTACTAGCAATTAATATTGTTCTCGATCTTCCATAACAATTACTGGATGATGGATATTTTTTAGATCAGTTGATAATTAATTAAGACTCGACCAAATGATAGCCCTAGCCAAGCGCTTTCATTTGATACCCATTTTGCGGTGTTCGGTATTCTATATTCGTATTCCGTATCCATATTTATCCGCTTTTCCACAATTATGAGCTGACTCAGTTATCGATAAATTTATCGAAATATATCGTAGTCCAAATAAAACCTGGGGCATGGAGGAACAATAAAGGAGAATGCATAACGACATACCTTCATACATAGTGGGGCCAGAAGTGTCATGCAAAGAGGAATGTAGAAGAATTTGACAGATGTGGCCCCTATGGAAATGCTAGGGTGCGTGTGTGTGTGGAATATGTCAACAAAAAAAATGCTTGTGTTCGTGTGTGTTTATGAAGATTGAAGAAGAAGTCAGCTGATCTTATGCATTCTCCTTTATTGTTCCTCCATGACCTGGGGCCATCCCCTTTCGTTTAGGCATGGCGCTGCGCGGCGCAATTGCTCTAACACCAACCCTGGCGTTATTGCGCTAACTCCGATTCGGGAAATGCGCCAACTCAATATAGCGTCAACCCAATATAGCGCCAACTCAATTTTGTAATATAAAACCGACTCAATTTCGTGCGCTAACACCAGCACCAATATAGCGCTAGTGTAAAATGGCGCAACCACAACGCCAATAACAGCACCATAGTATATGTATACGTATGACACCGTCACAATTATGTATGCTTGATAGTGATCTATGTGACTCTAATTTCCAGCATATTTTCACAAATATATGGAATATGTTTCCAAATGATTATGAAAATTTAAATTAATTGTGCCCTCATATATGTAAGCAGAATTGCGCCAAAAGAAATAAAACGGGGATGGTGAACAGTAACAAGCGAAAAAATGTTATTTATCGATTATTCCATGACAATTGCGCTAAAGGTGTTATTGCGCCAGTACCGTGAGTTGGCGCCACGATTGGCGCTGGAGTTATTGTATCAGCGCCAAAAAAATTGCGCCATTACCCATGGCTACTTTCGTTTGATACCCATATTAGCCGTGTTTCACATACGGTGATCCTAACCCAGATAAAAATTTTTGCATGTAAATGCAACAACAAAGATTTCAGCTCGATTAAACCAGATAAATTGCTGGTTCAATTTCTGATCCGCCCTGTTCGATTTGTTTTTTCCGTGCTGATTTGGCAGCACAGTGCTTTTTTGATTTGGCAGAACTGAAAAGTGACATTTGTGTATGTATACATATATATACATATACCCTGCAGTAAATTTGTTTCACTGCTAAATGATCATTGATCATTCTTTGTTGAATATTCATCACTATCGTTTTGCGTTGGTGCAAGCTATATTGAAAAAACCAAAAGAAATACCATCTAGGCGGTTAAAAACCCATGAGCCAGCTTGTATTTCGGTAGGTTTTTTGACATTTGGCAGCTTTTCTGACAAATTTTTTTCAATTTGACAACTATAAAACAAATTATATTTAAAATAAAAAATATATGGAAATACAAATTTCAAATTTGCCTCTTGTAAGCTTCTGCTTTTGCCGTAAGGGGAAAGAAGAAGTCCGGAAGAAAAATTATACTGCGCACTGGCTTCTCCTTATAACATGGAATACATAGCTATCCCGCCATTTGAGTTTCATAATTTATTTCAGTAATTTAAATTCAAATTTCCAAAAAAAATAATTTTTGAAATAGTTATTTTCATTTAGTTTGAAGTTTAAAGTCAATCAAATTGTTTTTGAGGGAGTATTTGTCTCTTTTCAACGTACAGAATAATTGTTTTTGCGCAATTATAACTCTGACGAGTTTTATGGCCGAGCTTCTCTCCCAATTCGAGGTGTGCTCCTTTTGTTTTTCCTACCATTGGACAGTTTTATGCCGGCTCCGAACGGAGTCATATAGGCATTAGGAAAGCAAACCATTTATTTGAAAAAATTCAGCAGCCTTTATATGAAAGCATTCACTAATGCCTCCTCATGATGAATTTCATCAGTGATTCATAAAGGATTCATTTCAGATTTTTACTGCTGGGTATATGCTGTATATGTTTCTTCTTCTTTTTAGTTCTTTTCAAGTGCAGCCAATTTTCATTATGAGCCGGATTGTTTCAGTAAAAATTTATCTTAACCCAGACCCAGATGTAATAACTGAAATGCCCCTATTGTAGTGTAATTTTAGGGCCGTTTACTCAAGCTCCGGTTAAGCACTTAACCACAGATTTTTGTCCGGTTAAGCAATTTATTTGACAGCTCACCATACAATTTACGTCCAACTAACCAGCGGTTAAATTAATCAGATGTTGAGTAAACGGCCCTTAATGTTTTTGGGTAATCACATTTTAAACGACCATGCGACTAGAACGCATAGTCGTATTTATGTTGCTTTGACTACTTGCTAGTCAGCAATTCAAACCCTGCATTGAATAGTTACCGTTTGTTTGGTGCCTAGTACATAGTCACATTTCAAATTTTCAATAAACTATCGATAGTTCAAACGATAGTCGAAAACCATCGATAGTGACGATAGTGCCATCGATAGTTTCCGACCACTACTCCTCAGAGTAATAGCTTAAACAGAACCAATCGCCGGGCGTGTTTTCGCGTGGTGCGGCGATGACATTTGTTTGCGAATATCGCCCAGTAAAACAGAATCAAGACGAAATTGCCATATGCATATTTTTATAATTACGATGTTTCCTTACTTCTTCCATTGACTCTTCTCTTCTGTCCATATTTTCAATTTTTTCCACATCAAAAAACGTATATTTTTGTTTTACTACATGTTTTTATCAAGTTCCAAATAATTTATTTGACAGGCGATAGCGTCCAAATTAAAAATAAGTCTATTCTGACGAATTTTCGCCGGGCGATTTTCGCCAGCGTTTTCGTTCTGTTCATTCTCATATACTGCCGTGTATTTTAATCGTTTGACAGAACGCCGCGGCCGACGAAAATTCGTCCGACGCTGGTTCTGTTTAAGCTATAACTCCTCCCTTTTGCAATTCTGAAATTGAAAACAAAATAATATATGTAAGTATTGAAAATCATAAATTATATTATTAAATACTTACTTTGGTTAAATATTTGCATGTATGAAAAATGAAATGAAAAAAAAAACGTAACCGGAATAAATAAATGTTTGTTTTTTACCAATATTTTTGTGCTTTTCGTGAATTTTGATTGAGTTGCCACTTTTTCTCGCTTTTAGTAAACTCTAAACAACAGCTGTTAATTGTTGTTAAGCAAAAGTTAGTGAATCGCAAAATCGATAACGCAAACCACATTTGTTATGGTTAAAAATAACCATAAAAATAGTTAAAAGTTAGTGAATCGCGCTAATGGTGGGGAAACATTTGTTGCGTTTTTTTTATATAATCACGAAACCGTAAGTAGCCGAATTCGGACTCGATTCTTGCCTTTCGAAAATTTAGAGAAGAAAAAGGTTAATCCATGGTTCAATAATAGGTTTTCGCAATACGACACACATACATACACACTCTATGTAAATTGTTTGTGCATTTTGTGGTGCTTCTGTCAAAATCGTAGCCCGCCATTGTAGAAATCATATTGCGTCAAGATCAAAATTGACATAAGCACCACAATATGAATAAAAAAAAAGTTAGTAATCAGCTGTTTAGTAAGTTAACCTGTATAAATTCGCCTTGGGTTAATCGAAAAAATAGTCAAAAGAAAAAACCGATACATTTTAATCGTTAACCGAAAGAAATTACAAGATTATAATTAGGGCCTTTTCACATTACTCGGTACGACATCGGATTGACATTTTTTGTTCGGTATTTTCAGCTTACCGAAACGATTCCGCGTTGCTGTGTTTTTCACACTTGTGGGAATACTTTCGGTGCGAAATCGGCAGAAAATAGGAAAACAAACATCGAAATTTGCAAAACAAAATTTTTAACTTCAACAAATCACTCAATAATAACAATAATAGCCGTGTTTTTATTCAAGCGCATATACATCTGCGCTTAAATTTTGTATGGATTTCTAAGCGCACATCTCTATCCGCGCTTATTTGTCCATACAAAATTTAAGCGCAGATGTATATGCGCTTGAATAAAAACACGGCTAATGTCTTCTAGCGAAGACGAAGACATTATAACTTGCTACATTTATAACGGAAACGAGTTTTTTACTGACTTTGTTCTTCTTCTTTTATTACGCCGCAAAAATGTATGCAGTAATTCCTCAAATTTTATTGACCGGTCTTACCGCGTTGCGGTATACCGAAATTAATCCGCTCCGATTTCATGTATGCAACACTAAGGGCCTTTTCACATTACTCGGCACGACATCGGATCGACATTTTTTGCTCGGTATTTTCAGCTTACCGAAACGAATCCGCGTTGCTGTGTTTTTCACACTTGTGGGAATACTTTCGGTGCGTAATCGGCAGAAAATAGGAAAACAAACATCGAAATTTGCAAAACAAAATTTTTAACTTCAACAAATCACTCAATAATAACAATAATGTCTTCAAGCGAAAACGAAGACATTATAACTTGCTACATTTATAGCCGAAACGAGTTTTTTACTGACTTTGTTCTTCTTCTTTTATCACGCCGCAAAAATGTATGCAGTAATTCCTCAAATTTTACTGACCGGTCTTACCGCGTTGCGGTATACCGAATTTAATCCGCTCCGATTTCATGTATGCAACACTAATGTGAAAGTGCCAATTGAAATACATGTGGTCGGTAAGGTTTCGGTATACTTTCGGCAAAAACCAAAAATGTCGATCCGATACCGCACCGAGTAATGTGAAAGCGCTCTAATGTGAAAGTGCCAATTGAAATACATGTGGTCAGTAAGGTTTCGGTATACTTTCGGTAAAAACCAAAAATGTCGATCCGATACCGCACCGAGTAAGAGCGCTTCCACATTACTCGGTGCGGTATCGGATCGACATTTTTGGTTTTTACCGAAAGTATACCGAAACCTTACCGACCACATGTATTTCAATTGGCACTTTCACATTAGTGTTGCATACATGAAATCGGAGCGGATTAATTTCGGTATACCGCAGCGCGGTAAGACTGGTCAGTAAAATTTGAGGAATTACTGCATACATTTTTGCGGCGTAATAAAAGAAGAAGAACAAAGTCAGTAAAAAACGCGTTTCGGCTATAAATGTAGCAAGTTATGATGTCTTCGTCTTCGCTAGAAGACATTATTGTTATTATTGGGTGATTTGTTGAAGTTAAAAATTTTGTTTTGCAAATTTCGATCTTTGTTTTCCTATTTTCTGCCGATAACGCACCGAAAGTATTCCCACAAGTGTGAAAAACACAGCAACGCGGAATCGTTTCGGTAAGCTGGAAATACCGAGCAAAAAATGTCGATCCGATGTCGTACCGAGTAATGTGAAAAGGCCCTAATGTGAAAGCGTTCTTAGTGATGTGCCGAGTAGGAAATTTTTGGTATTCGAGTACCTTGGTATTCATTAAAAAAAGAATCGAGTAAGTACTCGAGAAAAGTAGTCGAGTACATTACTCGAGTACTGGTTTAGTATTCGACTACATATCACATATGTATATTGTCTAATTGACATCAAAACCGAAATTCTGAATTTTAAAGCACAGTGGCGTTAATTATTATGTATATATGAAGTTTATATATACATACTATGGCAACGCCATTGGCAACGCTACATGAGCATAAAGGCCCTTGGCAACTTACAATATGGCATGTCAAGCAGTGTTTCTGTGTGTTTTTTTGTCCGACTATTTAGTCTGCAGTGTGAATAGCTGCAATGGATTCGACTAAATAGTTGGCGTAGTGTGAATACTACAGCCTAGGGTTGGGCGATATATATCGATATATCAATATATCAGTATTTTTAAAATAGTACAGCCGATAACATCGACGATATTTTGAACTACCGTGCATCGATAATCGATAATTTTTTGCCATTTCGAGCCTAATTCGATATTTTTCATACATTTTAGATTCGCTTCGAATTTAACAGCAGAACATTTTTTAAGAAGTGGTATAACCATAATGTCCGGGTGCTTGAATTTACATTACTTTCTTCTTCAAGCAATTCTTAATGATTTTTATGTTTATACTTCAGGATTCGTAGAATATCTGTAGATCCATCCAACTTTAACAACAAATATCTAGTAAACTATAAGTCTGCGGCAAGTTTGGATTCCAGTTTTGAGATCTGTGAGAGCACCTCTAGCCCCGTGAAGAAGTGGTTTTTCGCGGGACGTGGTTCCTTAATGTGAAGCCAGCCCTTTCGATATATTGATATATCGATGTTTTTACACGGCATAAATCGATGTTTTTCAAATATCGATACAATATATATCGATATATTTTTCCAATTTGCCCATCCCTACTACAGCCCAGCCCGACTAAATCGATTTAGTCGCAAGTGTGTATAGGCTCTAAATCGAGGCAATGTGCAATATGGAGGTGTGTAAAAGTTGTAAAACTATCGATAGTACCATGGAGGAACAATAAAGGAGAATGCATAACGACATACCTTCATACATAGTGGGGCCAGAAGTGTCATGCAAAGAGGAATGTAGAAGAATTTGACAGATGTGGCCCCTATGGAAATGCTAGGGTGCGTGTGTGTGTGGAATATGTCAACAAAAAAAATGCTTGTGTTCGTGTGTGTTTATGAAGATTGAAGAAGAAGTCAGCTGATCTTATGCATTCTCCTTTATTGTTCCTCCATGGATAGTACACATTACCATCGATAGTTTTTGATAGTTTTGAAAAATTCATCTATGGCCTTCGATAGTCTGAAAAAAAATAAAATATCGATACTATCGATAGTTTCCCAACTCTACTCGGCACATCACTAATTATAATCGTTTTCCGGTTATTGCTGCCATCCCTACATTAACTACGTGTAGCGCTAGAAATTACGGCTGGATAAATTCAATCGTTATATTTATTATACAGGTGCACATTGAAACTCTAAAAAATATGAATTCACCTCCGGTATTTATAGATTTATCTTTGGATGAACAGGTAATTTGATTATTCTCAAAAACATCTCGCTTGTCAAATATAGCAAATATTTGAGGTTAATTCTGATTTGCTTTGTAGGCATACACATGATACAAACAAACAAGGTAGTTCCATTTCACTTTGACATAGTCATTTTTGATTATAATATGGATTTTTGACGTCTTATTTTAAGTCAAAAATTTAGGATAGCGTTGCCCAATCAAAATTTTTTGGCTGAGGGTATATTTGAACAAAATATTGGGTATTTTAAATGAAATGCTGTTTTTCACATATACATATGCTAATCAACAAAACAAATAAAAGACAACAATCAGCCGATGTAATGAGTATATTTTAACATTTTAAAAAACTAAAAAAAAGCTTTCCAAAGAAAAAATAAAAAATAAGTTATTCATAAAAATAAAATAGATTTATGCAGTTATTAAAGTCGAAAAATATTATCAAAACGTCCATTATATTTCAATATTTGAAAACTGTTCGATTTTTTATGAATAAGGTAAGAGTTCTTGATTTTCTTTATATCGTCGCTATAGAAGAAAAAAGACGCAAAGTGTTTTGTTGAGGAAGAAAGACGCAAACTTTTTTTTTCAAAGAAAGACGCATTAAAAATATTTTTCGAAAGAAAGACTATTTTTTTTTTATAACGAAGAAAGACGCTTTATTTTTTTTACTATAAAGAAAGAAGCATTTAAATATTTTTTAGGAAAGAAAGATGTATTCGATTTTTTATTTTTCTTTGTCAATATTAATGCATATGCGTCTTTCTTCGCAGTTAATAATGCTAATGCGTCTTTCTTAGTCGAAATATTTTATAATGCTTCTCTGTTCGTCGAAATATCTTTAATGTGTCTATCTTCGTCGACATGTTTTGTAAAGCGTCTTTCTTCCCCGACATATTTTTAATGCGCCTTTTTTCGTCGACAAATTACTGGCATGCGTCTTTCTTCTTCCGGATCGACGATATATATAAATACATATTTGGTTTCAATGTTTTATACAAGAATATTTCCACATTTAAAAAATATATTTATTAAGAAAATTGTTTAGCAGTTATATAAGAAAGTAAATTTAATTTAAATTTTTATGTTGCAGTTTTCCTTAGATTTTACTTACGTTACTAATTTTATTTTCCTTTATTTTATTATTTACCTAATTCTGAAATAGATTCTTCGCAAAAAAAATCTTTTTACTAACTTTTCATCTAAATTAAATATTTTATTTACTAATAAATTTTGCATATTACTAGAGCCCTAGATACCCGGGTATCGAGCAATTCGATCTGATCGTTTTTCCTTGAAGCCCGTTTGTTGTTCAAATGCCCGTACAAACATACGGGTAATGAACAAACAAACAACTGTTTGAGCATTTGAACAACAATTGTTCGGGCTACTCGAAAATGTTCAAAAAAATCGAGAGCTCTACATATAACCATGCCATCAACCGCACTTGTTTTTTCGGTTACAAGTACATAAGTCGTGCCAATATTCATAATTTCTAAACCACTGAAATTTTTCAATGAAATTCACAAGAGGTGTAGTGGGATTGTAGTATGTACTATATTCCACAAACTTGCCGCAACTTATTTTAAGAATAAATCTTGTTTTTTATATAATTATTTGTGATCTGATATTATGAAGAATTTAATACGTAAATATACGTATTTATATATATATCAATATTCAAATTAAAAAAATTAGTTTTGTTACAATCGGTTACCATGGAAATAAAAAATAACATAAATGGAGGATTTTTAGCACTGAGTATGGCAGCGCGAAATGCCGAGTGTGTTTATGCGTTGGGTCATTGCGGCTGAAGATGGAATGGACTCGGGTTCAATCCCCGGTTCATCCACTTCCGAAAAGAGTGCTGATGATCGAAAATGGTTTTTCGTGAAATAGCTATACACAAAACCTTCGCTGTAAATATGTAGTTGTTGAATTTTTTTCCACTTACCCCAACAATTAAAAATTGAATTAAAATAAAAATTTCGTGCTAAGCACTAAAAACTCTTTCAATTAAAACAATGTTATTATTAATAGTTTTTCAAGCTTGCATTTCAAGTGTAAAGTAAGCTTATTGTAATATTGTTTTCAAGCTTTTTAACATAAGGAGTATTGTGAAAGGCTTACATAAAGTAAGTGTTCCTCAATTATTACTATCATGCTTGTGAATAAGCTTACAATTAAGCTTATAAAAACTGTATTGCAATAAGCTTACAGTGGACAATTGTTATAAGCTTGTTCTTAAGTACTATTACATTTCGCTTACTTCCTGGTCTGTTGGGATGGTTGCAGTACCATACAGTGATTCTTACACTGAAATTTCATTCCAGGTACAAGAGTTAAGAAAATTCTTTAAAAAACTTGGAGCGGAAATTTCGTCCGAAAAATCGAATAAAGGTGTTGAGGATGATTTGCATAAGATAATAGGAGTATGTGATGTTTGCTTCAAAGACGGGGAACCTACACAGATAGATGGCATCCTTAATAGTATTGTTTCCATTATGATAACGGTAATTGCTTCATTTATATCTTTTGCTAAAATCAATAACTGGCTATTCTTAATTTTAATTAAATAGATCCCTCTTGATCGCGGTGAAAATATTGTGTTGGCTTATTGTGAGAAAATGACAAAAGCTCCCAACGTGGCATTAGCTAAAGTTTGCTTGGAATCTTTGTGGCGTTTATTCAACAACCTTGATACAGCATCACCTCTTCGCTATCATGTTTACTATCATCTTGTACAAGTGGCAAAGCAGAGTGATCAAGTTTTGGAAGTCTTCACAGGCGTTGACCAATTGAAATCACAATTTGCCAATTGCCCACCATCCAGCGAGCAAATGCAAAAATTATATCGCTTGCTTCACGATGTAACAAAAGACACTAACCTAGAGTTATCAGCTAAGGTAATGATAGAGTTGCTTGGAACATATACAGCAGACAATGCTTGCGTTGCTAGAGAGGATGCCATGAAGTGTATTGTAACTGCTCTAGCCGATCCAAATACGTTTTTACTAGATCCACTGTTGGCACTGAAGCCAGTGCGCTTCTTGGAAGGAGATTTAATACATGATTTACTCTCAATTTTTGTTTCGGATAAACTGCCTTCTTATATACAGTTCTATGAAGATCACAAAGAATTTGTTACCTCTCAAGGTCTTAATCATGAACAAAATTTGAAGAAAATGCGCTTACTGACTTTTATGCAATTGGCTGAAAGTAATCCAGAAATGACATTTGAAACGTTAACTAAGGAACTGCAAATTACAGAGGATGAGGTAGAACCATTTGTTATTGAAGTATTAAAAACGAAATTGGTTCGTGCTCGTTTGGATCAGGCAAATCGTAAAGTGCACATTTCATCGACAATGCATCGCACATTTGGTGCACCTCAATGGCAACAATTACGGGAACTACTATATGCATGGAAGGACAATTTGAGTACCGTGCGTGAAGGATTGGCAAGTGTTTCAGCTGCGCAGCTGGATTTGGCACGCAGTCAAAAACTGGTGCACTAACTAACATTTTGGGAAAAAAATGCAGATATCATTTCGATGTTTTTGTATTTATAAATGATGGAAATAAATAGTATGTTTCGAAACAATAGAAACAACCCAAAAGACCAGGATGTAAGCGAGATGTAATAGGACTTGAGAACAAGCTTATAACAATTGTCCATTGTAAGCTTATTGCAATACAGTTTTTATAAGCTTAATTGTAAGCTTATTCACAAGCATGATTGTAATAATTGAGGAACACAAGCTTGAAAACATAATTACAATAAGCTTACTTTACACTTGCAATGAAAGCTTGACAAACTATTAATAATAACATTGTTATAAGCTTGCTGTAAAATTTTTTTAAATTTTGGTTTTACAATGACTCATATAATTCATTATTCCTCTTTCGGAAAAGGGAAGTATAAAAGCCTCAATAATGTTCGATATAATGTTGAATGTACCACTATATGATACCGTTGGATTGAATTTCAGGTTGATGTTATGGTCCGAAACAGGAGGAGAATATAAAATAAAGAACATTGCAGTAAAGGTGAAGAAGGAAAGAAGAAGAAAAAAAATGCAAATAAAAATTTATTTTTTTCTTTTTTCTACTATTTATACATACAATTATATTTATAAGCTTACAACAAGCTTTCACAAGTAATATTTTTCTACAATTACATTTGTAAGCTTATAAAAAGGGTGCCGTTTTGATTTTTCTACAATTGTTCTTAAGACTTTTTCAATACTTTACACAAGCTTTCCTCAAGCTTAACGCTTATATTTGTAAGCTTGTTATAATATTATTCTCAAGCCCTTTGGTCTATTGGGAAGACAAGAATGCATGTGTATGTATAAAACTCAAAGCTCCTTTTTAATATTATTTATATTTTTGGTTGCTCTTCAATCAAAATAGTGTATGTAAGGATTTTTTTTATTTTACTAATTAAAATAAAATATAATTTTTATCAAATGTAAATAAAAGTGAAAATTACTCGTAATTATTATTGCCATAATTTTATTTTATTTTTTTTTTTGTACGGTTATTAAGCTCAAAATTTTATAATCAAAATATCAGTAAACAGGGTCGCTCAAGGCCAATTTATACTAATGCATGCATAGGATATGCAGAAGTAAAAAAAAAAATTGCGTGTCTGCCTATGTATACATACATACATCTCAATAAACTGATTATTTAAATCAAATAAAATAAGTAATTATTAAAAAACTATTTTAATTTGTGATAGTGGAAATATCGGAAAAAACATCTCGCGCTACACACTAACTTCCATAAAAACTATTAAAACTGGCCAATAACCAGTATTTAGCCTTCATAATGTAGGTACTTATATTATAAAATTCTGCAGTAATTTTTGTACATAATATTATATATATACATCTATTATGTACATGTATGTATGCAAGTGTTAACTTTTCCATCTATGTATGCACGTACATATGTATGTATAACTATGATTTTTCTAAGAATGGCTTTAACCGCTCAACGATTGTTGTGACCTCAGCCATTGCACCGTTTCCATTGTCACCGCACACCAATGTTTTGGATATGCAGGGTATTTCCGTATAGCCCCATGATTTTAATTTACTAATTTGTTCATCAGTCAAAGGATGATCATACATGCGGGTATTCATTGCAGGACAAAATAGCAAAGGTTTGTGTAGATCCCAAGCTCGCACAACACAAGTAAGAAGATTGTCGCAGATGCCCTAAAAAAAGAACCATAGTACATAATTTGGTAAGTAGTCGTTATGTATATTATTCAATTCATACCGTAGCGATTTTTGCCAATGTGTTTGCGCTCAACGGTGCAATTAGCAAAATGTCGGCCCATTTACCCAAATCTATATGCAATACCGGATCACCCCTCCTCTGCCACATTGACCATTCAGCGGCATCGATCAAAATTTTTACATTTGCGGGCAATAGTGTACTCTCGAAGAAATGTCGAGCATGCTGCGATGGTACGATTTTAATCTGTAAAATAAAGAAAAAATAGTTGCCTTATTATGGGCCTGAATTTAGGAATGTCGATTTAGTTGGAAGAAAGTTTGAAGTTATATATGCAACTGGACATCCATTAACTTGGATTCCGAAAGGGGTATAGCACAATATAATTTTCGATTCTATGGTACTCCACCAAGTTACTTTATATGTCTATCAAGTAACAACTTTTGCAATAACCAAGTGCCGAATATTGCCACGGAAGACATACACAATTCCCGAAAGGAAAAAGTGTATATGTATTTCGAGATATAATAATATAATACAATGGCGCTATTATAACTATGGCGAGTTTTATGGCCGAGCTTCTCTCCCAATTCGAGGTGTGCTCCTTTTGTTTTTCCTACTAATTGTTTTTCGAGTTACATGCTGAAAATATTTACTCCCAGACAATTTTTTATACTCACATTTATGACATAGTCCTTTTCAAATTCTTGTATTTTTTCAATTAACAATGGCAGTTTAATGGTGGCCACACTTCCCGTGACACCAATTAATATATTTCTATGTGGTTTCATTATCTTAGTTTATTTGCTTTGTTTTTATTTTTGAAAATTGCAACACTATATATTTTTCTTTTCCGTTTTACTATTCTTATGGCCGTCTTCGAAGCCCAATTTGGACCACGGTGTCTGATCCATTAAATTGTTTTGCATGCGGCAACCCAAATACTCCTTGGCTTCCTGTCGACACTTTGAGTTGTTATCGTTATTCAAGCGCAAACAGTGCATATATAGTAAATAATATTTTTTGCAGAGATTTTCGTGGTCTAATGGAAAGCTTCCTTTCTCCGGCGGTGTCGGTATAAATGTCTTCTGATTAAGCGTATTTGAATTCATTTGATTTTCATTTGACAAAATTTTGTAATAATGATTAGGGATGGCAGCAAAACCGGAAAACTATCGGGTAATTTTTTTTGGTTAAAGTCATGATCCAACACATGGTGAAATTATATGTATATGGTGGTGGTAAATGGGCAACAACAAAATTTACTGTTATGTACTGATCTGTCAAATGCAAAAACACGTGTTTTTCTTTGTTTTGTTTACTTATTGAAATTCGTGCAATTTATGAATCGGCTCGAAAAGTTTCTTCAAAATGGCTGACAAGCGTTGAAATAATGAAAAATAATTGTATAATTATCAACACAGAAATCACACAAAGTGTGTAATAATATAATAATAGCCTCAGAAAAACTAGTTGCATACGCGATTTCACTACTTTTCTCGGAAATATGTATAGAAGACATAAAGCAAAACAATAATGGCTGAAAATTTGGCACATTTGTCCATCAGCTGATTAATAAGTAAGAAGCATAATTTCATTTGATTTCACCATTATAATTCCACCATGAAGCATAGTACCATGATTCAAATAAAGAAGATTGTGCATTCAGCGGTACCGCTATGCGTTCATCCAAAATTTGACAGAATCAGCTGATTTAGTGACGTAGTAACATAAATTCTCTTTCACCCAGTTTCGTTTCCGGTTTTCTAATAACTAAAGATTATGTGCTATAAATGTGAAATTTATATTAAAATACTATTTTAAATAAAGAAAAATGAAGTGCCGCATATTTATTTGTGTGAATAATAGTCCAATAAAGGTAGTTTTTGCGTGTTAACAAATTTTCTTTCTCGTCGATAATGTAGTTGATGACGTACTAACCAAAATGAACCCAGTCTCACGGATGAATATTTTGGTGAATATGGCTGAGTGCACAATCTTCTTTATTTGAATCATGGCATAGTACTGAGTCATGATTCAACAATAAAGGTTTTCGCATGACGACATCCCTTCATACATAGTGGAGCCAGAAGTGTCATGCAAAGCGGAATGTAGAAGAATTTGACAGAATTGGCCTCTATGGAAATGCTAGGGTGCGTGTGTGTGTGGCATATGTCAACAAAAAAAATGCTTGTGTTCGTGTGTTTATGAAGATTGAAGAAGAAGTCAGCCGATCTTATGCATTCTCCTTTATTGTTGCTCCATGTACTGAGTTCGAGTTTCACGTGAAATTGCTGTCAAAATCCATACAAAAAAACTGACTGTGAAACATTTGTGAAATTGCACAGATATTTCACGCCAAAGTTGTACTGAGTTCCTGCCGTGAAAATGTTGCGCAACATACTAGCAATATCATGCCAGCAACATTTTTTCACGCGAAATTAAATTTACAATGCCATTTATTTTCGAGTGAAAAGTGACATTTGGTGAAATTTGAATTTATATTTTGTATAAAATTTTTTTTTTTTTGATGCTTTTTCGAGCTTTTTGGCCGGTGGAATTAGAAAGCGAAACAACGTTTCCTTTTACTCTCCTACGCGTTTCGGCGAATTTTTCGCCTTCCTCAGGGAGACTGTTCTATTGTGTTCTATTCTTTTCTGTTCTTTGTTATTGTTGCTCTATACGCACAATTTATGTTGTCAACGTCCTCTTTGAAATTCATTGCATCTCTAATTTTTTCTTGTATTCGCAGACCTTCCAGTGTCATTGTAACTTTTGTTCGTTTCTCTATGTCTAATATTTTCGCCTGATCGAAGTCTGCTGTATGTCCAGTATTCGTCATGTGTTGAGCTAATGCTGTCGTTGTCTTACAATTTCTTATATCTGTTTTATGTTCGCCTAATCTTGTTCCAAGTGCGCGTTTTGTAGTACCTATATAGGTTTTGTTACATGGTTCATGGTCTTTGCCCTTACATTTAATTTCATATACTACATTATGTTGTTGTTCCTTAGTAATCCTGTCCTTTTTCTTGGTAAAAATATTTTTAAGAGTACGTTGTGGTTTATGTGCAAAAATTAGGTCGTCATTTTTTATGCATTTTTTTAGTGTTTTGTTATCTGTTAGGCCGTGAATGTATGGGACTCCTCTGAATGTTTTGTTTTTGGTTTTTTCGGTAATTGTCAAGTTCGTTTTACATGTTGTTTGTCTAAGCTTTGTTGTTGCTAACCACCTATTAATTATCTTGTTTGGGTATCCGTTCTTATGTAAAATTGTTTTTATCGTTATGTCGTTTTCTTTTCTGAGCGCCTGGTCACTCAATTTTATTTTTTTTTTATTGGGCAAAATTTGAAAGTTGGTTCTGGTCCAAGTTTTTTTTTACATTAGGTCTGTTTGGTGAGATTTTGGGTAGAATGCTATTTTATGTCAAACTGAAGATGAAGGTTCAACAAACGCATTTGTGCGAAATGCTATTTAGTGTCAAAAATGACGCTTAGGAACAGTGTTGCCACAGCCTCAAAAATTATTGTATCACAAATAGATGCCTTCATGGTTTTTTTTCGTGGTCACGCTTTCCTTTACCGATCGTAAAAACCGTTTATAAAAGGGACGTTGCACCGTCCTCCGATCCCATATCTGAAGACGGAACAGTCCGGAGGCCGATAGTTTTCGAAATATAAATATTTGTTTTTTTCAAAATACCTTTATTTTGGTGATAACGGGTTGAAAGGACCACATAATCTTTCTGGGGCAAAGTCTACGTACCCATCCACAGTAATCTTGCGTGGAATACCTTCATCGCCTTCATGAGGGAGTACTTAAATTTATATAAAAAAAAAACACCTAAGCACAATTACATATGAATGATACGTAGATATTTTTTATTTTGGCTTAGAACAAATTTTATTTTTATCAAACTTTTGGTTGGACCACTCCGCATAGCAGGCATTTTGACTTAGGCACTCTGCACACGAGGCGTATCGTCATAGACGCGTACGAGACATTTCATGTAGCGTCGATTTCTCTACGCCTCAAGATCTGCACACGAAGCGACATGAAACTTCGCTGCACAAAACAAACAAACAAATTAATAATACGGTTTTTTGCTTTAAATTTCGAAGCTTTAAATAGAAAAGATAAAAAATTTTACGGAATCTTCCATTTTCTTTAATTATACACTAATTTTTTCCGATTTTTTACACAAATTTTACTGCTTTCATAAATTCCACCAAGTGGAAAAATGTAAACAAACATCTTCTTCTTCCTCTTTTCTAAGCGTAGTACGCCTAGCTACCAGCACTGCTTTACGCCAAGCGACATGTAGCCAGCATACTTTGACGAATGCATGAAGCTGACGACTCGTGTGCAGCCCTCAATGAAATATACGTGCGCGACATCAAAGCGTACAGTTTTCGTCTGTAGTATCTAATACGCGTCTAAAGCAGTACGCTCCGTGTGCAGAGTGCCTTAAAGGAGGACAGAGCGACAAATATTTAAGAACTGATTCAATGACTCCAAATCAATTCCAGAATCATCTCTGGCAACTAGATCACCCAGCTCGTTTGACCCATTGCATTTTATAGACCTTTTATATTACTCGGTACAGTACCAAAGTATTCATATTTATTTGCATTTGAAATTTAAGTATTATCTTTATATTTTTATATTATAAAAAAAAACGAGATCGTTAAAACCACGCAAGTAGCTTACTTTATTAATTTTAATTTTTTTCTCAAAAATTTTTCTGTGTTAGAACACCAAAAGCAGCATATTTTATTAATTTTAATTTTTTTTTTTTTCAAACATTTTTCGGTGATACCAAAAAAACCATAAATGTATCAATTTTTGATACCAAATTTTTTGAGGCTGTGGCAACACTGTTTACAATTTCTTCCTTTTCTTCAGAGATTTTGACACATTTTAGGAAAGTACCCACACAAATTCTGTGTGCGGATTCCTACAAATAGCTAGTCTTCTTTCTCGCTCACATCCTCTGATCCTCTCGCTCTTTTGTGGTAAAATACCTGCAAATCATACGCTTTCCTACACTCAACAAACGCTATTATTTGCTCAGTTTTTGTTTTGGGATTTATTCTCATTTGACACAAATTTTTTCTTGAAACATTTCACGGCAAAATAAATAAGGTTGTTCTCTCTATGTAAGGTTGTTCTCTCTGTCTAATCTTTTTGCCGAGATATCATGATATCTTGAGAAATTTCTCACACAGAGAGAGCGCACCTTTAAAAAAATAAAATTCGAATTGACTTCATTGTGAACTAGCATGTTAGCCATATTCTTTCCACTCTTTATACGACTGTTGTCGCTTTGCTTTGCTTGCTTCAATTTCGAATTAATAAATTTTTTATCTGAATAAAATAAAATATTTAAAAAAAAGAACTAGAAACATAAATTTAAACTCACTTCTCATAGAAGATTGTGAATGTAATAACATGGTTGCATTTCCCGTGATATTTTTCTCATGATATCAAATATCACGGGTTGGGGAATGAGAAATTTGCCGAAGCTCCAAATTTGACAAGACGTGTATTTTGTTGTTGTGCTCGGCAAATTTATCACACTTATGTCATCTCGGCAAATTTGCCAGGCCAAAATTACACAGAGAGAACAACCTTTGTGATTAGGAAAGTACCCACACAAATTCTGTGTGCGGATTCCTACAAATAGCTAGTCTTCTTTCTCGCTCACATCCTCTGATCCTCTCGCTCTTTTGTGGTAAAATTCCTGCAACTCATACGCTTTCCTACACTAAACAAACGCTATTATTGTTTCGCAGAGAAAATTAACGTTAAATTTGACTTTTTTTGCAACTTTAACTACAAATTATTTAAAAATTGTACACCTCCGGAAGCCAGGACTTTTACATTTAGAATCAAGAGGATCTCCTCTACAACGCCCAATAACTCTTTTTTTCCAACCCGTGGTCTTCCGGACTTCTTCTTTACCCTTACGGCCATAGCAGAAGCTTACAAGAGGCAAATTTAAAATTTGTATTTCCATACATATTTTTATTTTAAATATAATTTATTTTCTAGTTGTCAAATTGAAACAATTGTCAGAAAAAATGACCGAATGCCAAAAAACCTACCGAAATACAAGCTGGCTCGTTGGTTTTTAAAGCCCATATGACACTACATTTTTTTTCTGGTATTCTACCAGGTTTTTTGTGTGAAGGAGATGGTCAAATACAGTTTTGCGTTGGTGCAAGCGAGAAAGCTATATTGAAAAAAAAACCAAAAAAAATACCATCTAGGCGGCTAAAAACCAACGAGCCAGCTTGTATTTCGGTAGGTTTTTTGGCATTCGGTCATTTTTTCTGACAATTGTTTCAATTTGACAACTAGAAAATAAATTATATTTAAAATAAAAAATATATGGAAATACAAATTTTAAATTTGCCTCTTGTTAGCTTCTGCTATGGCCGTAAGGGTAAAGAAGAAGTCAGGAAGAATAATTATATTGCGTACTGGCTTCCCTTTATAACATGGAATACACAGCTATTCTTCCCCTTGAGTTCATAACTTTTTTATTTCTGTAATTTAAATTCAAATTTCTAATAAAATTAGTTTTTGAAATAAATATAATTTTCATTTAGTTTGAAGTTTCATGTCAATCAAATTGTTTTTGAGGGAGTATTTGTCTCTTTTCAACCTACAGAAGAATTGTTTTTGTATTTTGACTTTCGGTGGGTTTTCCAAACCAAAAAAACCAAGAAAAAATATAGTGTCATATAGGCATAACCGCCTAGATGGTATATGATATTTGGTTTGGTATAGCTTGCTCGCTTGCACCAACGCAAAACTGTATTTGACCATCTCCTTCACACAAAAAGCCTGGTAGAATACCAGAAAAAAAAAAATGTAGTGTCATATGCAAGGTTGATAGATAAGGTTGCCTTGGTAGAAACGGCTGTCAAATTTTTTTCATTACTTAAATTGTCAAACTTCATGTGTTTGTGGCGTTTCTTGTATTTATATGTTGCTTTTCTTGTATGCATGTGTTTCTTGGCCAATTGAAAATGGACGTTTGACAATTGAGATAGCAAAACGGGCAACAACAAAATGTATTTGCAGGGTTGCTTTTCCGCACTGCGGTAACCTTGTGCATCATCCTTGGTCATATGGGCTAAAGTAAAAAATAACATTCGAATAAGCAGAAAAAAGCTTTATTAGTGGACCCTGTTCCGAATGTTGCTAAAAAATACTTACCAATAGGGACACGATATCGAATCAAAAGCATCGATCTGGTACTCATTTAAAATATCGGTTAAAAAGAATCGCGAACCCGATAATATCGAAACTAAACTACTCGATACTCAAAGTATCGGTATCGAAAGCGGTAATTTTCTAGAAGGTGCAACCTTAAAATTTCCTCTAAAATAGTTAAAAGAGGTACCAATCGACGCGTTCCGACCTCTAGATTATGAATTCGAAAGCGGAAATAAAAGATTTTTCCACATTTAAAAAATATTTATTAAAACAGTTTTAGTTGCACCGTCTTCTAGAAAGTTACCAAAAACGCAATAAAACTGCATCCTGAAGCATACGCATATCGCTGTATTAGTGCTAATTCCATGGCATAGTATGCCATGGCTGGTTCCAAAGTTTTGATTTTGACGTAAATCCTTTTCCAACACATAAGAATAGTTCAAGATGATTAAAAAATTATACAAGTTTATTAAGTTCTTGAAAACATTTTTTACAAACCAACAGCATTGACAAAACAACAGGTGTATTTAATGCAATCACAGTTGTAAAAAGATATTTGCAAAAGATTTAGTATTTTGAAAAATAAACATCTTAAATAACATTCAAAATTCATTTTCATTGAGATAATATGTATCCAACATTGCATTTTTTTGGAAATTTGAATTTAAATTATCGAAAACAAAAAAATGATGAAACTCAAGTGGCAGAATAGCTGTGCATTCCATGTTATAAAGAGAAGCCATTGTGCAGTATGATTTTTCTTCCGGACTTCGTCTTTCCCCTTACGAGCAAAGCAGAAGCTTACAAGAGGCAAATTTAAACTTTGTATTTCCATATATTTTTTTTTTTTATTTGCAAATGTCAAATTATCGTATGAAAATGAAAAATATATAATCCTATATCTCCAGTTATCATTATTTCTATCGCATGGTAATTGAAAATTGTAAGCAAGTTTCGGTGGTAAGTGTGCGCCTCGTTTAATGTGAAAATCAATAAACAGATTTGGGTAACTTCATACAACTTCATACAAAAAACCTTACCCAAACCTGCAATTATTTCAGCACGTGGATCAGACCAATTTTTCAAAATGTACCAGTGAAAATTACTCGTGATTGTGTATTTTTCGGCCCTTTAGGAAGCAGCTTGTCACTTCTGCACACTCGGCACTATTTTGCGTTGAACAATTTTTTGAGCAAATATGACACAATTTTAATTTTCCATCACTGAATGTACTCATTTGTTCGATACCGTGGTTGAAGTACTCGATACCAAAAAATATCGTTGCAAAAGAATCGAGTAAAAAGTATCGGTATCAAATGCAAAAAATATCGATTTGGTATCATATCGTATCGAAATTCGTGTCCCTACTTACCAACACTGGCATAACCTTTTTTGTTGCACTTGCGCAATTTTTTGCATTATTGATCGAAGAAGCCGGCAAAATGTATATACTTCTAGTTAACTTTTTAGTTATATTTTGTTTGCTAATATCCAAAAACAATGCCACAGAAGTGGATGCCCATGGATATTTATCGTACTGTCCGTGTATGGGTGAGTCATATGGTCAAAGGATTCTTATGCAGTTGCCGCAATTTTTAAATGTAAAACCTGTACTAAATAAACTCTGAACTTTATATGTAGGTAGATTTGGTAATCAAGCAGATCACTTTTTGGGCGCCTTGGCTTTTGCTAAAGCCATAAATCGTACACTAATCTTACCGCCATGGGTGGAATATAGAAAGGGACAAATACGTTCAACCCAAGTGCCTTTCGATACATATTTTCAAGTTAAGTCTCTACAAGAATATCATCGCGTTATTCTTATGTCAGATTTTATGGAATATTTAGCACCTCAAATTTGGCCCACAGACAGGCGTATCTCTTTTTGTTACATGGAGCGCAGAAGCCTTAGCCATAAAGAACAAGGTGGCCGGCCGGATTGTCATGCAAAAGATGGTAACCCGTTTGGTCCATTTTGGGATACATATAATATATCATTTGTCGGCTCTGAATTCTATAGTCCATTAAATTTTGACGTGCATCACCGTGATATGGCTGCAAAATGGCAACACCAATATCCGGCATCCGAATGGCCAACTCTGGCATTTACCGGCGCTCCCGCAAGCTTTCCAGTGCAAGCAGAGAATCGAGAGCTACAACGCTACTTGCTGTGGTCGAACAGATATGCGGAAAAGATGCGTGAATTTACTAAGAATGTTTTGCCCCTCGGCGCTTTCATTGGCATCCATTTGCGCAACGGTATGGATTGGGTTAGAGCGTGCGAACATGTTCGCGATAGTCAGCAACTTTTTGCTTCTCCACAATGCTTGGGGTATAATAACGAACGCGGAACGCTATATTTCGAACTTTGTATGCCATCGAAAGAATTAATTATTAGACAAATTAAACGTTTAATTAAGAGCGTCAAGCAAAATAATCCGAAAAATGAAATTCGTTCCATATTTGTTGCGGCAGATGCAAATCATTTGTTAACAGAATTGAACACGGCATTGGCTCGCATGAATGTTACCGCACACAAACTAAGCACAGATGATCCGCATTTAGATTTGGCCATTTTGGGTATGTCAAACTATTTTATTGGAAATTGCATTTCGTCATTTAGTGCATTTGTAAAGCGGGAACGCGACATTAAAGGGCTACCATCATATTTTTGGGCATATCCGAAGGAGAAGGATCGTACGCATGCCAGACAGCATGAAGAATTGTAGAAAGGGCTTACATTCCAGAAAAAATTGAAACATGACATACACTGCATAATCATTTGGGATATGTATTGGATTAGTGTACATACGTTTTAGTCGGATTTAAATAGTTTTATAGTAAATAATTGTCAATCATATACATATGTATGTATGTATGTATGAACATACCCAGCCAGCAAAATCATCGTAAACGAGCTCGTAAACTGATGTTTTCTCGAAGAAAACTCTAATAAAATATCGTTTACGAAATCCGTTTACGATTCGCCTACGAATACTGTTTCGCTTTAAAATGTTCAGTGCCTACGAGTGTCGTAAATGTATCGAAAAAGCACTCGTATATCAGACTTGGGCATTATTCGAATAAATTTTTATTTAGATAATTACATATTTGAATAAAAATTTATTTTTCAAATTTTATTCAGATAAATTCCCTACGAATAATTGTTCTGAGGTTTATTCGTTATTTCAAATAATAAATAAAAACTTAAGGTACAACAACAAAAAAAACAACTGAGTAATGATAAAAAAAAATTTTGGTTTATTTTTTTTTGTTTGTATGTTTGTTTGTTTTTACATATGTAAATGAAAATTATCTATTATTCGAATAATTTGGTTTCTGAATAAACAAAATTATTTATCAGAGTTATAATTATTATAAGAGAAAAAATAAAAATCAAAAAATAATTATTATTGAAAGAAACATATTTTAAAAGTCTTTCCATAAGAGTTATTTCAGAGATATTTTTTTTTAAGTCTTTTTGTAATTATTATAAATGAGAAATTTTGTTTTATATCTTCAAAGACTTTTATATTGAGACAAATTTGAAAAAAGTCTTTGAGTAATTATTATCCGTAACAAATTGTTTTTTAAGTCTTCAAAGACTTTTTCATTGAGACGAATTTCAAAAATATCTTTAAGTAATTATTTTTAGTAACAAATTTATTTTTTATATCTTCGATAAAAATCTTTCATACAATTTCAAATTGGAAATTTGCTTGAATTTTGAAGTACTTATATGAAAGTTATTGAAAATTTTCTGAGACTTTTTTCAACTTTGTCTCAATGAAAGTCTTTGAAGATATAAAAAACAATTTGTTACTGATAATAATTACGCAAAGACTTTTTTCAAATTTGTCTCAATATAAAAGTCTTTGAAGACATAAAAAATATATATTTGAAATAACTATTATGGAATGATTTTTAAAATATAAGTTTCTGAATAATAATAGAAGATTTTTATCATTTTCAGCAGGAAAAAAATATTATCAAAAGACTTTTATGATTCTGAAGAAAATTTGTAAGACTTTTATAATTTCAAAATGAAATAATAATTATTCTACATCTCTGTTATTTATCATTCAAATAAAGATAAAAAAATGTATTCATCTATTATTCGTTATTCGAATAAATTTTGCCCAACTCTGTCGTATATGAATCTTTTTACGTCCGTTTTTTTATCGTAAACGTAGAAATTTTACAAACATACATACTTACTTTTAAAATATTGAGTTTGAAATTTTTCGTTTTCTTTTTTTTTTTTTTGACATGATAGAAAAAAGCTTCTTTTGTTATTGTTTTCTCATTCGAGAATAGCTCGTAAATCGCAATGTTCGTAAAATGTACGGTACCTTGCTGGCTGGGTATCGACGCTTCCATACAATACTGTACCAAGTCTGAAAACTGTTTTGCAGGGGAACTTCTCAAAGTTTAAATTCGATATGAAACTTCAGTTGTATGCTAAGTATATCTTTGCTTGAAACTTTTATTTAGATTGAAAGATCAACACCAAAACCCAATAAGTACCATCTAAGTTAGGTTGCGCTTTATATAAAAAAAATAAAAACTTGCTACGTTGTTTTTCATGGTAAGCATTCAATGTTTTTAATAAAAAAAAAAACATTTTATTCTTTAAAAATCCAGAGTTGTATTATAGGTACACTCTTGCTTACAACTTCTGATTGGGTTCTCCGATTGATACCAAATTTTGATGGCATCCGAATAAAGGCACGTAATACCTCAAAACAGGAAAACGTATAAGTCGACTTAGTACAGTATTGTTTGGAAGCGTCTATATGTACTCACCAGACTTGGGCATTATTCGAATAAATTTTTATTTAGATAATTATTTGAATAAAAATTTATTTTTCAAATTTTATTCAGATAAATTCATTCGAATAATTATTCTGAGGTTTATTCGTTATTTCAAATAATAAATAAAAACTCAGGGTACAACAAAAAAAAACAACTGAATAATATAGTCCGAGATACGGCAGAACAAATATATCCCCTCATCTGTTATTTACTAATGGACAGTGGTAACTGACAGTTCCTAAGCATATTAACACATCGCACATGGGTTGCCTAGCTAAAACGCGTACGAAAGGTACTAAATATTTAAAACAAAATCTAAAATTTTTAGGTATACTCCCCTTTTCTGTTATTTAAAAAAACGATACACCAGACGAAAGACGGCAATTAGGAGAGTTCAAAAAACATGGGTTGCCTATCGAAATCTGGGGCAAACTGGAGGGTTGCCAGCTTTGAAAACTGCAAAAAATAGGTTTTCTCCCCTTTTATGTTATTTAAAAAAACGATACAACGGACGAAAGAGGGCAATGAGGAGAGCTCAAAAAACATGGGTTGCCTATCAAAATCTGGGGCAAACAGGAGGGTGGCCAGCTTTGAAAAGTGCAAAAAAATAGGCTTTCTCCCCTTTTATGTTATTTAAAAAAACGATGCACCAGATGAAAGAGGGCAATTAGGAGAGTTCAAAAAACATGGGTTGCCTATCAAAATCCGGGGCAAACTGGAGGGTTGCCAGCTTTGAAAAGTGCCTGAGTGATTTCTAAATAAAGGAAAAAAGGGTTAAATACATATCGTATAGAAATATGTTGTTAGAAAACATTTAGTAAAATTTCACGAACTTTAATTTCGTGGAATACGTTAACCCGCTAACACCTCTACGAAAGGGTCGTTTTGACCCCCCTTTTTTTAAAGTCCGAAAAAAATACTATTTTGAAGGTCGATAGAGGGTTGAATATTCTAGAAAATTATTGGCCATAAAATGTATTATTTCAAGTAAAAACAAAGGAATATGTTTTTTACTTTCTGTGGTCTTGTGGGTTATTTATACAAAGATTTTGTCTGAGGAGACCCCTAGTGAAATTTTATGGCCAATAATTTTCTAGAATATTTCAACCCTCTATCGACCTTCAAAATAGTATTTTTTTCGGACTTTAAAAAAAGGGGGGTCAAAACGACCCTTTCGTAGAGGTGTTAGCGGGTTAACGTATTCCACGAAATTAAAGTTCGTGAAATTTTACTATATGTTTCCTAACAACATATTTCTATACGATATGTATTTAACACTTTTTTCCTTTATTTAGAAATCACTCAGGCACTTTTCAAAGCTGGCAACCCTCCAGTTTGCCCCGGATTTTGATAGGCAGCCCATGTTTTTTGAACTCTCCTAATTGCCCTCTTTCATCTGGTGTATCGTTTTTTTAAATAATATAAAAGGGGAGAAAACCTATTTTTTTGCACTTTTCAAAGCTGGCAACCCTCCTGTTTGCCCCAGATTTTGATAGGCAACCCATGTTTTTTGAGCTCTCCTAATTGCCCTCTTTCATCTGGTGTATCGTTTTTTTAAATAACATAAAAGGGGAGTATACCTAAAAATTTTAGTTTTTGTTTTAAATACTATTTAGTACCCTTCGTACGCGTTTTAGCTAGGCAACCCATGTGCGATGTGTTAATATTAGTAAAAAAAAAATTTTGTTTATTTTTTTTTTTGTTTGTATGTTTGTTTGTTTTTACATATGTAAATGAAAACTATCTATTATTCGAATAATTTTTTGTTTGAATAAACGAAATTATTTATTATTCAAATAAAAATAAAAAAAAATTATTCATCTATTATTCTTATTCGAATAAATTTTGCCCAACTGTGGTACTCACATATCGTCGCACCATACGAAAATTAGCACTTTTAAAATTTCTCACGAAAACTGCGAAAAATTATGTGCGAAAAGTATCACCTTCGACTTTTGGCTGACGAAAAGTGTCAATGATTACATAGGCTATGTTCAGAAACGCAGCATGAAACGCAACAGCGGCAGTAATTATTTTTTTGATGATTGTGATGAGCGACGCTTCATGCAAAATTGACGTTTATGAACGCTCTGCTTCTACTACAAAATCAAGTTCCGCTTCAAACTGAGTTTCTGAACAAAGCCATATATACTGTTTATACACTACATCGTGGGCTTATATTCAATAACCGACATCTGCAAAAATTAAATTTTTCAGGAGAACAAAAAAACTGTTCTGTCAAGTACTTTGCAAAGTGCGAATAATATGAAGTACCACAATGAGTAATGTAGTATCATGCTAACTAACTGACCTAATTTTTTGTTTTAAGTTCTGTTTAGTTTAGCTTAGAAATCAGATAGGGGTTATTGCAACTCTATAAGAAAATATTTTTGTATATTATATGGTAGATAGCGGTTTTTGCAGTACAGTGAAAATATTGATTTTTTTGGTTGTATTGTTAAAGCTGCATCAGGTTTTGCATGCCGTAGTGGTTTAGCTCGAAGAGTGCTTGCTATCCATACACAAGGATCTTGGGCCAATTCCTGGGATAGGCAATATCAAAATAAGAAAAATACAGAAGCAGTCAGTTTGTAAAAAAAAATTTAGAGTAATAAAACACAAAATTAGAGACAAATCCAGGTTAAAATCGGTCGAAGTTAATTTCATGCCAATATTTTATTATTACTATTTTAAGTAAAGGTTTTAAACACTAAAACTAAACTAAGAATGAAACTGGTATTAAAATTTGTTTAATCGCATTTTTTTAAGTTATCATAAAAGGAATGGTACTCAGTTGGAATTACTGCCTTTAGCTGTTGTAAGTGCTTCCATTTACTTAAAGTGATGGGGATTGTATTGTTATGTAGAGGTTTTGGTGGAATCTGACCTGAATACTCTTTGACTCTTGCAGGCAAATTCTTGTAGTTATCATTGAAGTTTAACTTGAATCGGACTTCTCCACTAGGTAAATAATTAAGAGCCTTTAGGTCTGATACCGTAGGATCCTTCCTGGTTACTCCGGGTCTTATGCTGCAAAATCGAATAAGTTCTTTATCACTGTAGTTTTTAAAAAAGTCGTAGTTTAGGTATACAGCATCCAATGGCTTATCAATTGTAGAACTATTAATTTTTACACTTTTTCGAGCCTCTTTGGTTATTCTCATATAGTCGATTGGTAGATATATTGACTGGTTTTTCAATTTTTTTTCGATTTTGGCATGTACACTGTCACATTCCATTTGGGTATGACCTTTTTCTAAATACTTTTGTTCAATAACTTTGTTATGTTCTATAGCAAAATTCGACAACGCGTTCGATAAGTAATTGTTTCGATTCTGGCATCCACAACCGTCAGAATAGATGATAATCGGCAATGTATCGGATAAGCAATTGATTTTTAAATGATGAATTAGACATGAAATAAAAGACGAAGCCGACAAATCTCCATTAGTTTCATTCCACCAGTAATTTGTGCATTCATGGTTTACGATATTATAAATAGTAAAGTTGTGGACTTGCAAACGCTGCTTAAAATAAATCGCTGATGCATTTATATTAGGACAAAGCTTGACTGCTTGAGTGTCCATTGTGAAAACATGGCATTGGCCTTCCTGACCTCTAAGTTTATCTTGTTGCTTTTCAAGATGAGCTCGCTCTTTTTTCAAAATATGTTCACTATATTCATGCTCAGAAATTTGTTGAGCCTTGTATCCAACGCATTTGTCGCACTGATCTTTGCGTGGCTGGAAAATAGCTAAATTACATTCCTCGAAAACCTTTGAGAACAAAAATATAGAGGCGGGTCTTATTTCTTGTTCCAAACACTTCTCACGATAATTTTTGTAAACGTCGGCTTTGGTTTTAAATGATGCTGCGATATATTTTTTCTGTGTGCTGCTACGACAATAATGACTCTCCATTTTGTCCAATCCTTTAAAATATTCTTTAATGTGCATTTTCGAGCTAGAGGTCTTTGAAGATCTTTTAGCGCAAGTTGGCGAAATACCGTTATTGCATTTTTTTAGAAAACCGTATAGCATATCTTTCTTTAAAGATAAAGTTGACAGAAACATTGATCTGCATACTTGCAATGCTTGATTGTCGTAAGGCAGTCGAAAGATGAAACTTTTGCATCTTTTTGAATCTTCCACAACGGTTCTTTTTTTTCCTATCTGTGTTACATAGCTCTTTAAAAAAACTACTTTGGCTTCCCACGACATATTCCAGAAGGATTTGAAGATGTTTGATCTACATTCTTCGCTGAAGTGCCCACAGTGTCTCACTTCACTTTTCAGACATGCTGGAGAAATGCACTTGGGTCCGATTGTCCTGGCTGGTTTTGACCAGATTTGCTTAAAGTTTCCACTTTTTGTTGAAAAGCCCAAATATTTCTCACCCTTCTTTCTTTTTAAGGAATTAACTTTTCTTTTATCTGAATACGGATTGTGGACGCGCTTCCTCCTTAATACAGATGGGTTTGCACCCTCACCTTCAGAATCTATTCAATCCAAATTCATTAGTAAGTAATACCTACCATCTTGTTACATTATCTAAATACCTGTGATTCTATCAATCCCAGTACTTTCTTCCGCTGATGATGCGTAATCAATCGCAATTAGTTGTAGCGCGGACATCGTGGACTAGTTAAATAGATAGTTATAGATGTTGACCTAAACTTATGTATACGTTTATTTGATTACTTTTCAAATATATACATTGGTACACAGATGCACGTAACTCACCCTGTATATTTAGCTTAATTAGAAAAATTCGACTGTTAAAACGATTACTTTTAATTCCAGATAAGGGATTTATTAGCAACTTATATGCAACTTCTTCAATGACACACATTAAATAAATCATTTTTATATATAAATTGATAACACAAAAGTAAAAGGATATGCGATTTATGAAAATTACAAAGTGTTTTCAAAGACAAGTATTTACACTATACAAATAATTATGCAGATAGGGGTTTTTGCGCTTCGAAAAAAAAAAAATGTTTGCTGATAGCGGAATTTTCAAAATGAAAATATGGTCCAATTAAAGTGAAATTTTAAGCTTATCACAACTGTCATGGATGTGAGCTGAGACAGAGCTCATGTTCTCATCATATAAAAGTTTTTCTTAATATTGTATTTTTTAGATCTATTGACCAGCTTTATTAAGGAAAAAAAAAATACAATATTAAGTAATTATTAAAAATAAACGGCCATGTAAAAACTAAAGGTGTTTCGTCTTGTAGGTATAACAGTCGTCTCTGAATGACTTTTAAAAGTTGTTTTATTTATACCCCGCATAGCATTTGGAAGATTGTTTTATGAAAACTGACTATAGCGAGTCTTTTTCGATCCCCTTTGATGATCAAAAACTGATTAATCACTTCTGCGATTAAAAGAAGACTCGAAAATGAGTAACACCGGTGATTGAAAAGTGGTTTTATTTTTTATCCAAGGATGGAAAATAATTATTATTTTTAAAATTTTTACCAAAAAAATCAGTATGTTCCCACTAGACATATACGCCGCCGATTGACGCCGCCGCCGCCGCGCCGATTACCTTCATAATCGGCCGCCGCCGCCATAATCCGTTAAATCGGCGCGGCGGCGTGCGCTGGCGCGCCATACCCGTATGAAGCGAGATGTGTACATATTTTCCTAGTTTTGCTAACTGCTAAAGTTCTTCAAAATTAAAAAAAAAGGAACCAATCGACGTGTTTTGACCTCAGGAACACGAAGATGAATGCGGAAATGTTTTATTTTTTGCCGGTTAAAAGTTATTAACAAAAACTTTGGCTGTTCCCTACTTTACTAGCCTCAGTCCTAAAGAATTTAAGCTACTGGAAAATTTCAGTTCGTTGGCTTACATAATTTTTTCTCAGATACGGAACTTTTCTTGGATCTCCTCCATTTAGTCCTACTTCTCGAGGTCTGTTGCTAATTGTTCTACTCAAAACTGCACCATTTCAACCCTCCTTGCCGAAAATGATCCCAAACATGTCTCCAGAATCGAAAACTCATAGTTTGAACGTAAGAAAGTTGCTGTTTTTGAGTAGCCCTCACAGTTGTCGAACCTCAGCCCTATAGGGAATATTAAAAAAGACGATGGGGGATCAAAAATGGAAAAATAAGCAAGAGTTATGGAAAAAAAATTAAAGAAGCTTGGTACTTAATACCAGTTGCAAATTGCGCTGATTTGGTCAACCCTATGCCACGAAGAAGTAAGGAAGTTATAAAAAATAAAGGAGCTTCAACTAAACATTAGTTTAAATCTAGCTGCAGCAGTAATATTGTAGTTTATTTGAAAAAACAATCGAATTTAAAGTTTGTCCCTATTATTATTTCCAACTTAAATTATACATTTCATTATTTTTATTCATAAAAATTAAATTATTATACAAAAACCACCCCAGAGTCATTGAAGCATGTCCTCTCCGTGTAAGCATCAATATATGGTAATTATTATTTGGTCTTAAAATGAAATAAATGGAGAATTGCAAAATTTTGTCCCTATTATTTTTTCCAACACTGTATATACATATATATTTTTTAAAGTGCCTTATATATATATAAATATGTACATATGTAAATATATGTATGCATGTTTATTATCATACAAAATAAGCAAATGAATTTAAATTTACCCTTACATATGGATTTGTGTATATTCTTTAATATTTATTTTCTTTATTTTATATTTTAGTTTATGTAACAATTGTTTTTTGCTGTTAATAAAAAAGTTTCAACAATTTAAGGTGGAAATTAGTTTATTTATTCCATTCAGCCAGCGATATTAAGGTAACTAAATAAAATTAATATTTGAATAAGGATTGTGATTTGTAGATTTGGGGCAGGGGCGCCGCCGCGAAAAAGCACGAAATGTTTTTGGAATAGCGCCGCCGCCGCCGGAATCACTGTCGGCGTATATGTCTAGTTCCCACTATCACAAAATTATTTTGAATATGCAACTATGGGTACGTTCGCGACGGCAATCAGAACCGCAGTGTTGCAAGTATCACGTTCTTCGCGTGTTTGTGGCAACACCTGCAAAAGTCAAACGTTCGTTTGACACATCAACCGCGCAGCTTGTTTGAATAATCGGCAACAGAAAATTTGTGTCTGCAATTTTTGCTTTAAAAAAATGGAAAGAGAAGGGTTAGCATGATTGCTATATATTTAATGGAATATGCAATAATGTAATTTTAATAACACAAATTAATTGCAAATACTTTTAATAATGCTGTTATAGCAATATATCAGCTGAGTATCAGCAGGCAAGTGCAAAATAAGCAACGGGGTTGCTGTACTGCTGCAATTATAAATTTTCATGAACGTACCCTATATCCTTGTGGTAATCTGTCTGGAATGATTTTTATTTTAAGAGCTTTATACATATGTATAAATCGAAAGTAACCATTACAGCCTGAGTACTATTTTGTTGATCAGGAATAAGTATTACATGCATACTTTAACACCATAAAATTTCCAACCATTACTCTTCGGAGGTAGTTAGAATAGACTAGTAGGTGTGTGCATGCAAAATTTTAAGTCAAAAACCCTAATGGTTCAGGCTGTAGGACGTTTTGAGTTTTGTTTTATGAAAAATAAAATAAAAATCAGACTATAATTTTTATTCTTGAGTAAAAAAAATAAAAATTAAACAATCATTATGCTTTGAGGGAAAAAATAAAAATCAGAGTTGTAATTATTATAAGAGAAAAAATAAAAATCAAAAAATAATTATTATTGAAAGAAACATATTTTAAAAGTCTTTCCATAATAGTTATGTATTTCTGAGATATTTTTTTTAAGTCTTTTTGTAATTATTATGAATGAGAAATTTTTTTTTATATCTTCAAAGACTTATATTGAGATAAATTTGAAAAGTCTTTGAGTAATTATTATCCGTAACAAATTATTTTTTACGTCTTCAAAGACTTTCATTGAGGCGAATTTCAAAAATATCTTTAAGTAATTATTTTGAGTAACAAATTTATTTTTTATATCTTCGATAAAAATAAAAAAATAATATAATATAATGCAATGGCGCTATTATAACTCTGACGAGTTTTATGGCCGAGCTTCTCTCCCAATTCGAGGTGTGCTCCTTTTGTATTTCCTACTAATTGGGTGGACCTACAGTTTTATGCCGGCTCCGAACGGCGAAAACATTTTTTGTGAGAAGCTTTTTCATGGCAGAAATACTCTCGGAGGGTATGCCGCCCACTGCCGAGAGGTGACCGCTGCTCTTAAAAAACCCAATAATTGGATTATTACTAATTAGAAAAAGTTTTTGGTGTTTGCTCGGACTGGGGTTTGAACCCGAGACCTCTGGTATAGTAGGCGAGAACTCTACTCACTGCACCGCAGCGGCCAGCGCTCGTTAAATAAATAAATAAAAGATCATTTTTGTTTTACTGTTATTTTTTCATATAATATTTATTGGATATTTTGCAATAAGTGCGCCTAAGAGCCAAATTATGTATGTTTTAGATTTATTTTATTTTATTTTTATTTTACTTTTTAATTCCATTTTATGTATCATCGCTTCATTACATACATATTTACTCAAATATATAACTTGTTTTTATTTTCTTCCTTTTTAATTTAAAATACAGTAACGTATGTATGTATGTATGTATATTTGCTTGTTTGCATGCGTGCTAGTTGTAGATCTGTTTGTATTTCTGAATGAATCCATATATGTTAGGGATGGGACTATTCGAATAAAAGTTATTCGAATAAAAAAATCCTTTTATTCGAAAGGTATTCGTAATTCGAATAATATCTATTCGAATAATTTATTCGTATATTCGAATAAATACTATTCGAATAGTACTATTCGAATATCACTATTCGAATACCACTATTCACGAATAGCTATTGAATGTATGTATGCTTTTGCTTTTGTAAGTGCATACATATGTATGTACAGATACATATATGTACATACACTAGCTTGCGCGGAGGCAAGTGGAATTTCCAAATTATGCATGTACACACATACTACTATTCAAATAGTATTATTCGAATAGTGTTATTCGAATAGTACTATTCGAATAGTACTATTCGAATTTTTTCCCTCGAATATTATTATTCGTTTATTCGAATAATGTTTATTCGAATATTATTCGAAAAAAGTCCCACTACTAATATATGTATGTATGTATGTATACCCTGCAGGCAAAAATAAACTAGTTGGTCAACTGGTAGGAGATGAAAAAAAATAAACTACACCTTTTCCAGTTTAAGTTCAGAAAGTTACAATTGAAGTTCAGAAAATTACAATTGAAGTTCAGAATTTCCAAATGAACTTCAATTGTAACTTTCTGAACTTCAAATGTAACTTTCTGAACTTCAATTGTAATTTTCTGAAATTCAATTGTAATTTTCTGAACTTCAATGGTAACTTTCTGAACTTAAACTGGAAAAGGTGTAGTTAGCTTTTTACTAGTTGATCCATTGGCATGAAAAAGACAAATTTGATGCACTTCCTTCGGTCGTTAATTTGCCTACGGCCTTGTATATTCTGCAATTCTCAGACGATTAGTGAAGCTCTTGGTATAAAGGGTTTATCATTTGCATCTTCACTTATATGAAGTGAAATATTGCCCTTTGTCAGAATAAGTCCTAGGAAAATACTAGTTGACTAATTATGTTTTCCGATCCCTCAGGTTTTTTTCAGTTTTATTTATTTATTTTACTTATTAAATATTTTTATTAAAAAACGCCTTCACATCGACGAGATTCGAACCTGCAACCCGTTCAATTCCAAATCATCCGCCTTACGACTGCGCCATCGCACCACTTGTGTTGAGCATATTAAATGCTGCACTTAAATGACTCTATGACACTGAGTGGTTTTTTTTCTAGTATGAAGCTGATGCAGGGGAAGACAATTTCCATCTCGTAGGCAATTGCCACATTAAAAATACCGGTTGCTTTTAAGTAGAATGGATAGTTGAGCAACTAGTTGGCGAAATTTTCAAACTGGTAGAATCAGAGCTGGAAAAAACCAATCTTATAAGTACATATGTTATTTATTTTACAATTCGTTTTCAATTACTTTCAATTCTTAATTTTTTTTTGTATTTCATTGTAAATATAACGATAAAATGTTAAAACGAGTGCATACATTTGCAAATTTTTCGCACCCAACTCCATTAAAATGATGAGTTAGCTTTCATTAGTACTAAATTTTCAAAAGAAATATTAGTTAAGGAATTCCTCCTTGGATTATTTATAATGGTGGCTAATGAAAACATTCGCTCAACTGAAGCTGATGATACCCAGACTTGGGCATTATTCGAATAAATTTTTATTTAGATAATTATTCGAATAAAAATTTATTTTTCAAATTTTATTCAGATAAATTCCCTACGAATAACACTACTCGACAAATTTTGATCAACTTTAACCACCAAAAATGAAATAATACTTTTCTAAAGCGAAATTTTACGCTGATTCCGAATATCATCTACATTTTTTTTTGGCAGACCCAGTTTTTGTGATATTGGTAAAAATGTGGAAAAAGCCATATATGCAAGACATTGCATCACATAAGTGCAACAAAAAGTTTTATTAGACATCGTGGCGATTTGACATCTAGGAAGTGCTGGTAGAGGGGGCCCCAACAATCATTTTTTGCCTTCACACTCCAAAATTGGTCAAGTAGTTTGGTTACAATGGCAAAAATAATGAAAAAAATTTGAAAAAAACGAAATTTTTAAAGAAATTTCAGATTTCACTGTCCTAAAATCAGAAAAATTGTATGGGGGACAAAAAGAGAATTTAATTGTGAACATTTTAAGACTAATCGCGCAATAATCGGATGTACCATTTTTTATATTTACCTATTTTTATTGAAAGACCTTAACCAAAAATTTTTGGGAAGAGTAAAATTTCAACAACAAAATTGGGTTTATTCATTAAACTTTATTAAGGAGTAGGTAATACTCAAGATTATTTCATTCCATTTATTACGTGTTTTTAAGTGCACAATATCTCTCAAAACAGCGATTAATAGGAAAATAAATTAATTGAATAAAAAATACCTGCATTCCGCGATTTTAAAGAGAGGATAAATAATGAGCGATGTAAGTAAGTACTTTTGATTAATCTTCTGTGATTTGCTGCATTTGTTACACGTATGATTTTCCAAAAAATAATCTCCCATCATATTCTCGAACCAATAACCTTAATGTCGCCATTCAAAAACTATTAAGTCCTGATGAAATCTCTCACCGTGTTCATCACTTTCAGCACCTAAGCTTGTAGGGAAATTATCAAGATGTGAATGCTAGAAATGAATTTTTACGCGGAATATTACTTTCCTTGCTATATAGTTTGCAATAAAGCAGCTTTTTGTTGTCTAGAAATCCACAAACAGAGCAAAAGTTCTAACTATTTCACGATAGATCGTGTGCTTTTTGTTACTGCTTGCAGCAGTTTTTAACAAACTGTTTGTGGATTTCTAGGTAACAAAAAGTTACTTTATTGCAAAAGATTGTAATATGCGCCCAAAATTCCTTCACATCATCATAATTACCTACAAACTTAGGTGCTGAAACATGGTGAGAGATTTTATCAGGACTTAATAGTTTTTGAATGGCGATATCAAGGGTCTTGGTACGAGGATATGATAGGAGACTATTTTTTAAAAAATCATACGTGTAACAAATGCAGAAAATCACAAAAGAGTAGTCAAAAGTACTTACTCCCATCGCTTATTATTTATCCCGTCTTTAAAATCGCGGAATGCAGATGTTTTTTTATTCAATTAATTTTTTTCCTATTAATCGCTGTTTTTTTTGTTTTTTTTTTGTGCACTTAAAACGTTATAAATGGAATGAAATAATCTTGAATAAAACTCCTTAATAAAGTTTAATGAATAAACCCAGTTTTGTTGTTGAAATTTTACTCTTCCCGAAAATGTTTGGTTAAGGTCTTTCAATAAAAATAGGTAAATATAAAAAATGGTACATCCGATTATTGCACGATTAGTCTTAAAATGTTCACAATTAAATTCTCTATAGGATAGGGGGGCTAACTTTTTGTCCCCCATACAATTTTTCTGATTTTAGCACAGTGAAATCTGAAATTTCTTTAAAAAAGTTCGATTTTTTTTCAAATTTTTTCATTAGTTTTGCCATTGTAACCAAACTACTTGACCAATTTTGGAGTGTGAAGGCAAAAAATGATTGTTGGAGCCCCCTCTACCAGCACTTCCTATATGTCAAATCGCCACGATGTCTAATAAAACTTTTTGATGCACTTATGTGATGCAATGTCTTGCATATATGGTTTTTTCCCACATTTTTACCAATATCTCAAAAACTGGGGCTGCCACAAAAAAATGGAGATGATATTCGGAATCAGCGTAAAAATTCGCTTTAGAAAAGTATTATTTTATTCTTGGTGATTTTTGGTGTCGAGTAGTGTAATTATTCTGAGATTTATTCGTTATTTCAAATAAAAACTCAGGGTACAACAAAAAAAAAACAACTGAGTAATAGTAAAAAAAATTTTGTTTATTTTTTTTGTTTGTATGTTTGTTTGTTTTTACATATGTAAATGAAAATTATCTATTATTCGAATAATTTTTTGTTTGAATAAACGAAATTATTTATTATTCAAATAAAGATAACAAAAATTTATGCCACTATCACGAACACCGTCGGCGGTACCGAAATGACGTTTTCGGCAAATCGGCATTATGACAACCGACGGCGCGCCGATTCTTTCGAAGTTCGGTAAATCGGCATTATGAACACCGAATGAACGAACATTTTGACAGTTTTTCTTGCCGAAATTTGCCGCAAGTATTTGGTTCCGGCGATATTAACAAAATATCAAAAATTACAATAAAAGTTCAAGTAAATTATGTAAATGCATGTATGAAGTTGTAATAAGTGTTAATGAGTGTGAATATATGTAAATACATTAATCAACCGGTCGCGAGAGGCCACAAACATTGCTGTTATATGCAAAGAAAAACTTCAAAGAAAAAATTGTGAAATAATGATAAGAAGAGTGATTTACGTGTGTATGTAGGTTTTGGAAATTAAAATATATTTTCACCCAAGAATAATAATGCATTTTCTGAAGTTGATAATTATTGTTTGACTACTATAAAAAAGCAACTAATGAATTATGAATGTGTATTACCAACAATTTACCATTTCAGTAAAAACTGTCGTCTCAATAAAGACGCATTCAAATAAATATTGCAGGCGGTGGAAGGTCAGTATAATGCGCCCGCCATATTTATTTTCAAACCAATAAGAATGTTTCAATGAATCCTTCAGGAAAAGTTCTGTGAATGATAATTTTACTAGTTACAACACTCCCGACTATGCAAAATTACTGTAAATCTCTCCAGATCTAACTCCAGAAAGGAAGTTCTGTCTGCTGAAAGTTACTTTTCAAAGCGCGGCGGCCTTCGCAATGAATAAGGGTGCTCTACGCAAAAACACCGTGTTAGTAATGAATTATAAGTTTCCGCAAGATTTCGTTTGCATTTTAGTGATCTATCGCCAAAATAAAGAAACGAAAAATTCCGGTTCCGGGTACATTGTTATTGAAATTTGTATACAATTTGCTTTTATGTATGTAGTTCAAAATAATTCTATGAAAAACAGAAAAAAGGACAAGGTAAAGATTTCTTTCATGCAAAATTAAGACTTTTCTTATTTTCAGCCTCTAATTAAATTTACGCTTGTTTACTTAAAGTAAAAGGATTGCTATGATCTCTCAAAAACTTTCTTTCGTTCAGAGAAATCCTTTGCTCCTCTTTCTCTACTAATAAAGCTGCTATCGCAATAGAATCCATTGTTTTATTATTTAAATAGATTGGGCCGTAGTCATAGTCGTTCACTAAAATCGGTTTTAGTTAAAATCGGTATTAAATTTAGAGCGACGTTTAAAATAGTGGTGTGTTATAGACCAGTTAGAACAACGTTTTTGCTAAAATGAAACGTAACAGGGTTACCCATATAAAATAATAAGAATCGCTCTGTAATTTTAAGAAATTTCGACTGTTTTAAAAGTTCACCCTGTGTCAACTACAAGTATTACTCAAAAAAGTAAGCGTATCTACAAATGTATGTACATACATATCTCTTTGCTATTTTGATTTTTGCAAATTTTATTTGAATCGTATATTTAAAATATGGAGCAGCTAAAAGTGAATTAAACTTTGAGATAAAAATTTATTGTGGAAGATAAAACTACTGGAGATAAAACTACACACTTCATATATGTATGTAAATCAAAATAAGCTTGTGATTTTGGGGAACAAAAAGCGCTCCTGAATCAAAGTGGAGTGCGGGAGAAAAAGCTTGTCTGCGGGAAAGCATTGAGTGCCACCTGATGAGCATTTCGCTCTAAAAATCGTAATGTAGTCAGAACTTACAATCCGGGTGAAAGTCCCCTATTACTGACAGGCTCTAAAATATCTATATGATATTCCACTGTGGCCTTATCAAAGCAATATCTCGAATAACATTCCTCTTCCTCCATTTGCAACGGATCACATCGGTTTCTATATACATACCTTTGTTCTCCGTTCCGGCATAGCATAGTCTATAATAGCAAAATCTTGAAAAATTCTGCCATTTCCAAACATATTTAATAAAATGTCTTCTTTATATGTTTCATTAATTTTTTGTTTTTTTTGAATTCACGTACTCTCTTTCTATTTTCATAGTTTTCATGACGAATTCCCAGCTTAGAACAATATTTTAAGTTTTTAAAATGACATTCACCTCATTTTAAAGTTAGAACGCTGTTTTAGTGATCAAACTGATTTTAAGTCGACTATGACAGAGATAAAATGACGTTTATGCTAGCATCATTCTAAGTGTGGTAAAACACTGTTTTAAATCGACTATGAATACGGCCCATTGTTTTTAGTAAAATAAAGTAAAAATGTATCTGGTTTTATCAAAAAGATAAGAGAAAAACCCGCTCAATTTCGCATCAGCACTTGGTAACGCTGATTCGAACATAGTTCATATAGTTGGCAACACTTAACTTCGAACCGACGGGGTAGGTGATACGATTTTCGACGAGTTCGGCACCGTGGCTTTCGGCGTTTCGGTAGTTCGTTCGGTGTTCGTGATACTGGCATTATTCATCTATTATTCGTTATTCGAATAAATTTTGCCCAACTCTGATGATACCAGTGGTATGTTTGTTCGTATTGCCACGTCCAAGAGATGGGATATTTTTTTTTAACTTGGCAATTACATCTCATGATCTCGTATATAGTATTCAAAAAAATTACAGCCATATTATTTGATGAAGTAAAGGACTGACCAGACAAATTTGTCGCTCACTTTGACTTGTTTACATAACTATATCACAAAAGTCAAAGAAATCGGTGTCTTCGCATTGGGAAACATAAAGAGGTTCGGGGTCTTTATAACCGCATATGTGTATAACTTCGCTAATAATTCGTTTTTTCAACCTGGTTAGGTTAGGTTAGGTTATACTGGCTGGCCACTAATAGCCCCACATAGACTAGATAAGTCCGTAGTGTTACCAGAAAGTTCATTGAACATGAACACCTATACTTCGAAGCCCGGACTCAAACTGAAGAACATTCCCGTCCCTTTGGCAAATGCCAAGAGTTTCTTAACCTCTACTGTGGATACATGTTTAATATCATTGAAGAAAGCCTTCCCTAGTAGCCGAAGTCTTAGCCTAGAAAACGCAGGACAGGAGCATAGAACGTGCTCCACTGTCTCCTCCTGCAGTCCGCATCCTCTGCATTCACTTTCATCAACCAGTCCCATTTTGAACGCATGTGATGCTAAAAGACAGTGTCCTGTGAGGACCCCGATTATAAGTCTGCATTCTTCCCTTTTCAGGGAAAGCAACCATTTCGTTAGTTTCGGATCGAGCGACTTACACATAATTTTGGACACTCTACAGCCATGCGATTGTTTCCACGCCTTATCAGCCTGGTCCATCATATACCTATAGTTCCTATGTTTAATTTCACTGAGTGGAATCGGGACGTCCAAAGAGTGTTCCGCTCCGAGACCCGCTCCCTTCTTTGCTAGCTCATCAGCCTTCTCATTGCCGTATATCCCCTTGTGGCCTGGGATCCAGTACAGATGGACATTATTATCCCTACACATTACCCTTAAGGCCTCTTTACAGTCCTCTACACACCTAGATGAGGTGCTATGCGACAGTATCGACTTAATAGCCGCCTGACTATCTATATATAAGTTGATACGTCCCCTTCGTAAGGGATTACAGACTAACATTTCTGCTGCCCTCTTTACCGCTAATACCTCCGCCTGAAAGACACTACAGTGATCTGGCAGCCTAATACTGATACTGATATTCAGTTCACTGCAGTAGACCGCAGCCCCTACTCCTTCTGATGTCTTAGACCCATCTGTATACACATGTATAGCGCTTTCCTTCATGTCTACTCCCTTACGCCAGCCTTCCGCCTCTATTGTGGCCTCAAGAAACTTATCGAAGCGCAGGCACGGAACAATGTAGTCAGTCTGCTCGCCTGACGACGGCGCTATACTACTGTGTCCCCTATGCCTGCACTCAAGCTGCCCCGTGGCCATAAGTCTCGTTGCAGTTGTTAACGCTATGTTCCTTGCCGCTAGATGTACAGGTGGCATGGTTAAAATAGCACCTAGTGCAGCAGTTGGAGTGGTTCTTAAGGCCCCCGTTATGCCTATCATGGATAGCCTACACACTCTCTCCAGCACCTTTACATAAGTTGATTTCTGAGTGGCTGTCCACCATACAAGAATTCCGTAGAATAAGATCGGCTTAACAACTGCCGTGAAAATCCAATGTGTCAGGGAGGGGGAGAGACCCCATTTGCAGCCCAGCATCCTTTTACATGCATATAGGGCGGCAGAGGCTTTTCTGGCCCTCTCCTCCACATTGAGCTTCCACATCAGTTTGCTGTCCAGTATGACACCTAGGTACTTTGTGCTACCTTTGGGTTGCAGTGTCTCCCCGCCTAACGTGGGCTTAACCCAATCTGGTATCTTATAACGCCTGGTGAATAAAACCAAGTCCGTTTTTCCCGCATTAACAGTCAGCCCGACCTCATTGGCCCAGGTATTTATTCTCGCGAGCGTCTGGCTCATAAGACTACTAATTGTTGTCAGGCATCTGCCTCTTATTATTACCGAGACATCGTCCGCATATGCCGTCAGCTTTGCCGGTCCCTCCTCAAGCTGCCTGAGCAGTTTGTTGATGACTAGCGTCCACAGCAATGGCGATAAAACACCCCCCTGCGGCGTGCCCCTGTTTACCGTTATTGTGGCCTCATGTAGACCCCATTGGGACTTAACTTCCCTATAGCTTAGCATGCAGTTTATCCAGGACAAAAGCACAGGGTTTGTCCCAATAAGCTGAAGACCGCCTAATATGGCATGTTTTGAGACGTTGTTGAATGCCCCCGTAATGTCTAAGAAGACACCTAAAGCAAATTCTCTGCACTCGAGACTCTTTTCGATATTTATTACCACCCTATGCAAAGCAGTATCTACCGATCTACCTCTGGTGTATGCGTGTTGATTTTTGGACATGCAACTGCCGTCCATATTTTCTCTGATTTCAACCTGGTTAAAAAAAACGCTTTTGTAACAATATACACACTGTATAAGTCTCGAAATGTACCCATAGCATGTACATTAGAGTGCGTTTAATTTGTATGAAAAATTTAAAAGTTAATAAAAAGACTGTATCGCCCCCTCAATCTGTAGTAACATGGTCAAAGATATCACACATAAATTTTGGTCCCGATTGGTGGCGATTAATGAGTGGCGCATTGAGGTCAAAATTCAGAAAACTCTATGAAGGGTCAAAAAATCAAAATATTTTTTTTTAATTATCTAATACCCAAAATTAATACTTCTATGCCCAGTGATAACAAATATAAATTTTGGTCCCGATTGATGACGGTTTACTGATGTTTCAAGGGGGTCAAAGTTCAGATTACCATATGCGACACTAAAAATGTAAGTCTTCTATGGCAATCTGAACATTGACCCCCTTAAAACACCACTAAACCGTCATCAACCGGAACCAAAATTTATATTTGTTATCCTTGGGTATAGTATTAATTTTGGCTACAATATAATTAAAAAAAAATATTTTGATTTTTTCACCCTTCATAATTTTCTGAACTTTGACCTCAATGCGCCACGCCTTAATCGCCACCAATCGGTAATAAAATTTATGTGTGATATCTTTGACTATGTTACTACAGATTGAGGGGGCGATACAGTAAAATATCGTTAATTTGAATTTTAAACGCAGTCTAATGTACATGCAACATAACATGTACACTAGGCCGTCTCGCCTTATATGCACAAAAAAAAGGACACCGTACGCCTGTATTAACCCTATGTGCGCCACCGTTGTCACTTCCACCAAGTACTTAGTTTATACCACCTTAATGTAACTTTTTTGCCGACATGTTAAACGTCGTCAAAAAACATTAATCTTATGCGAAAGAAGACAAAACTTGACAAGGGATTACGGAAATTCGTTCCACAATACATCGCAATCCTACCCTGTTGGAAAAGCAAACAACAAGAAAATAAATATTTCGATCGCTTCAGTAGACTTGGAAATAAAACACATTTAACATTCCGAGGAATAGAAGTTTTTCGCTTCCTGTGGTCTTTTAGGTTCCTTTTACAAAAATTTTTCTTAAGAGACTCCAACTGAAATTTTTCTACAACATTTTAGCCCTCTAGAGACCTTAAAAGGGTTCAAAATAACCCTTTCTTAGTATCCGATGTATGTATCTTATGTAGAGGATAGAAGAAAATACAATAGTTAAGATAAATTCACTGATTAAACTCCATGTAATTGAAAAGAATTGGTGGTAATTGAAAGTAATTGGTGAAATAATTGAAAAAATTGTACTTAATTACCAATTGCCAGTATAAAGGGTATGTTCAGAAACGCAGCATGAAGCGCAACATCGGCAGTAATTATTTTTTTGATGATTGTGATGAGCGACGCTTCATGCAAAATTTATGTTTATGAACGCTCTGCTTGTACTACAAAATCAGGTCGCGCTTCAAACTGAGTTTCTGAACAAAGCCAAAGTAATTGTAATTGATACTTGAATTTTTTAATTAGGCTTTGTTCAGAAACTCAATTTGAAGCGCAACCTGCTCTTGTAGTACAAGCAGAGCGTTCATAAACGTAAATTTCGCATGAAGCGTCGCTCATCACGATCATCAAAAAATAATTACTACCGCTGTTGCGTTTCATGCTGCGTTTCTGAACATGCCCTTACACTGAATATACCCGTGCAGAGGCATTGCGTGACTTGGCTGTATTTACTTGATCGCCTATACACGGTGGGCAGGAAGCGACGATAGGTTGCATGAAAATGTCAACAAAAAAGGAATCCGAGCTGCTCCTTTTTCAAGGATATCCACATTTTTTGTTTTTTTTTTTTTTGAAAGGATCAAATATTGACGAAATCGAAAATTCGCTAAAGTTCAAATTTTTCCGATTTCAGTACATTATCTGGTAGCTATGGGATACAAGAAAAGGTATTAAAAAGAAAATAGACACCTGTAGTGGAAAAATCTAATAGGTCGCATGAAAATATCGAAAAAACAATGGCCGGCTACAAACTTACGTAAAATGATATTCTAATCTACTTCATAAACACACAGCAAGCGTGAATAACATCTCCAATATTTTTTTAAACGAAAATTAGTACCAGCGCACACTGGTCTCATTTGTATGGAGAGTGGGACAAAACTCAATTTCTTGGAAACGGATGGACCTGCCGAAACCAAGTTTGGCACATTGGTGTCCCACTATACGACTCATCTTTTAGAAAAATTAAAAGAATATATTTTGTAATCCACGCCCACCACTAACGCTAGTTTACAGCAAAAAAGAAAAACAAGAAAACCAGGAATGGGGGAGGATAAGAATTGACCTGCTGAGCTTGGAACTATTTTTTTTTTAATTTTTTGTATAGTTAGGTTTTTGACATAACGGTAATTTTGTGTTTTTTTGTTATCACTTCATTCAAAAATTATTTTCTCTGGAGTTACAAATGCGATAAACGCAAGCGGTATCTCGTTCGAAAGGCAATTAGAATACGCTTCAAATGATATACAGCTTGTAGTGGTTTACTAAAAACTCGCTGATAGCTGGTCAAGTCAAAATTTTGTGGATTTTTTGTGATTTTTGAAAAAATTTTGATTTTCAAATTGAGTTTTTATAAAAATTTGTAAAAATCTGGAGTTTTATTTTTAAAAATTTGCCCGTTTAATTGCAGAGACATTAAGCGTAATATCAGAGAGATCCGATAAATATTTTATTTTTGGCGAATTTTTTATTGTGAAACAAAAAGGATATTTTGGACGAAAAACTTGGTTAGGTGACTTAACTATCACCCTTATTACGGTTCGACACTCACTCGACGCTGTCGGCGACGACCTATCAAAATCGGTATTACGTATGGTAAAGTCGATAACTTGTGACAACTATCGAAACATATTTGGTATCAGCTAAGTCGACGTCGACGGTCACTCGTTGCCATTTTCGTCGACGCTGTGTTTAATGGTGACAAGAAGAAAATTTAGTATGTATGCATTTTTGTTTTTAAAATTTTATTACGGGAGTGTTAAAATTAGTAGAACTAACATCCGCAGAATATTTCCTGCAAGTTTCATTGAAAAATTCCCACTAGTTTAAAAATAAATTCGGTGAGCACACATACCGAAGCCGACCCAAAGGTTTTTAATGGGGTACGATACTAACTAATTTTTTACAACATTGGGAAGCAATCACCATGAAATTGAATGCCTTGGCACCTCCTTTAAGAAAGATTAGGAGAAAACTAATTTATTAAATATTTATGTACATACATATGTATATATGTATTTCAACTAAAATTATTTTTATTTTATTTCTTAATTACTCGAGCACTTCATTGCTATATTCATCGCAAAATACATTTATAATAAAGAAATAAATTATCAAAATAGTACAGATTAAAAATACGGAAAAATTTTCGCACAGATTGTAAATAAAATCAAACAGCTAGTGCAGAAATTATAGGGATGGTACTTTCTTCATTCGGTTTACCGATAAACAGTCGACGTCGTCTCAATACGCTTAGCTAATACCGATTTTGCGTCGATGTGACGACGACGTCGAGACGACGTGATGTCGACTGAAAAGTGACAACGACGTCGACGACGACAACCGTAATAAGGGTGTATGTGAAAACGACTTCATAGGTCAAAAGGACATTAGAAGAAAATATAGAGCTTCCAAAGACTAAACTAATGACAGTTCGATTTTAAAAATCCGATGTCAAATAACAAAGTTACAATAAAAAAAAATTATTCCGCGATATTTCGCGGGATCGAAAAAAAAATTGATGGAGACTGGGACAAAACTCAATTATTCAGATTTTATCGAAAATAAAGTTTTATCGAACAGTCGATGTAAATATGTACAAAAATCGTAAAATAGCAACAATATTTTGTATAGACTAGTTACATTTAATATATTTTAAGAAAAAGGGGGAAAAGGGGAAAAATGTATAAACTGGCTTCTTAAGAGAAGACTTGAAAGAACTCAAATCTGCTTATAAGACCTGGTCCGGAGTGCTCCTTAATTGTGAAAAGTTTAAATGAAAATGTTAATGCTTGAAAACTACGCTCATAGAAAAGCCATGATTTCTTCATCTTGTATTTTGCTAAAAATAAATTGTTTTGACTGTTTTCTTTCGCTAAATCATGAAACATACGTTTTTCTTGCGTTTCCATAGTTATCCGCATTTTTTTAGCACTCAAACTTGAAATATCGCAAATATCATAAGACACTTATTTACACAAACTTTTTCCAGAAAAATTTTTTTTTTAAATGTGTTGACTTTAAATGAGCCAAATTAACGTTTAATGGTGTCTATTGCGTATTGATTCCCATAAAATTCAATATATTTCCCACGCAAACCCATGACAGAAATTTCTTTTTGAAACACCAACATTTTCGACTTTTGTGTATGGGGGCTGGCCAGTGTGCAGCGCACAGCTAGGCACATATTCGTTGCGCCATCGTTTTTTCGATATTTTCATGCAACCTATTTTTGCTTCCCGCCCACCGTACACAGCTAGCTCGTATCTCAGCTCTAATTCTTTTTAATACATATTAACGTATAAATATGTAAGAATGATTTTGGAGTTTTCCACTACAGGTGTCCTGTTTTCTTTTCAATACCTTTTCTTGTATCCTTTAGCTACCAGATAATGTACTGAAATCGGAAAAATTTGGACTTTGGCGAATTTTCTATTTCGTCAATATTTGATCCTTTCAAAAAAAAAAAAAAAAAACAACAAAAAATGTGGATATCCTTGAAAAAGGAGCAGCTCGGATTTTAATTTCAACGGATGTTTCATCTATATAAACATCACATAACACAACCCCATTCCATTTTACCATGGATTTTCTTAATTGATAACTTATCTTTTTGCCAATTAAATGGAGCTTCACGTAAACGAGTAGTAGTAAAGGTAAGGACGTTTGTTTTAAAGATCTTGCCTGATATTCAATATTTTCTTCAAATTTTCGTAAAAATTGAAAATTTTCAAATTGACTCATCTATATTTCAGAAACTATAAAACCTAGAGAAAAACGTTTTAGGAGCCATGTATAGCAAATTTAATTTTCTTTCGTTTGGTGTTACTCCAACGTACATATCGTCGTTGAAGATGCATTTTTGCGTAAGAGGTATGTAATTTAATACCTCTTACGCAAAAATGCATCTTCAACGACGATATGTAGATAGCTCAATGGGTTACAGAGACATACTGGATTAAGTAGAACTATTGGCCAAATAACGGTAAATTTACAATATCTCTAAAAACCTTCCCATGGAATTAAAAATGAACCCGATTTTCGGAATCAGCGACCGATTTTACATATAGATGGGATAGTGGAGCTCAGAGTATTTTTTGGCTGTAGAGCAGTGTTATCAAGTAATGGTACTTGGACCAAGTACAAGTACCAGGTATATTCAGTACTTCACAGCTCTGGGTAGAATTATAGTATACAACTAGTTGTTTTGCCTGCAGGGTATATATATGCATTAGGGCGGGTCGATTTGTAGGGAGGCAAAAAAATCGCCCATGGCTCTGTGAAAATCATATTCTAGGGATCAAAATAAGAAACTTTACCGAAGGAACCATACCTCTAAAACGAATCCTGATGTCCCCCAATTTGGGTCGAACTTTTGGGTAGGAAATTTGGTATCTCAGTCACTAATATAGCTGGAGCGATGAAATTTTACCCACGTGTTGAGCTCAGGCTCCTAAGAAGAAATTTGATAAGATTTTGGAAAATGGGCGGTGCCACGCCCACTTATTAAGGGTCAAACATTGAAAGTTTTATATGTCATAACTCAGAAACCATTAAAGATATATCGATGAAATTTGGTACGCGTGATTTAGGCTTTGTTCAGAAACTCAGTTTGAAGCGCAACCTGATTTTGTAGTACAAGCAGAGCGTTCATAAACATAAATTTTGCTGAAGCGCCGCTCATCACAATCATCAAAAAAATAATTACTGCCGATGTTGCGCTTCATGCTGCGTTTCTGAACATACCCTTACTTATTTAGGTAAACGTTTGGACGGAAAATAGTTAAAATCGGTTCACGGCCACGCCCACTTTTATATATGTGTATTATAAAGTGACATAATAAAAACATTTTAAGCCATATCTCGTGAACCGATTTTAACTATTTTCCGTCCAAACGTTTGCATAAGTAAGTAAATCACGCATACCAAATTTCAACGGTATATCTTTAATGGTTTCTGAGTTATGACATATCAAACTTTCAATGTTTGACCCTTAATAAGTGGGCGTGGCACCGCCCATTTTCCAAAATTTTATCAAATTTCTTCTTAGGGGCCTGAGCTCAACACGTGGGTAAAATTCCATCGCTCCAGCTATATTAGTGACTGAGATACCAAATTTCCTACCCAAAAGTTCGACCCAAATTGGGGGACATCAGAATTCGTTTTAGAGGTATGGTTCCTTCGGCAAAGTTTCTTATTTTGATCCCTAGAATACGATTTTCACAGAGCAATGAGGGATTTTTAAATCGACCCGCCCTAATATGCATATATACATAAATATCGAGCCGTATGCGCCGGAAAGATGTAAAGGCCAAATTCAAAAATGTTCAGGAGAAGGTTTTTTAAAATTTTTTTTACTTTCATTTCTTTATTTCGATTTCTTTTTTTTTTTTGCTTTTCGACAATTTTTAATCAACTTTAACCACCAGAAATATAAAGCTATACTTTTCTAAAACGAAATTTAACGCTGATCCCGAATAGCATATCAATTTTTTTTGTGGCAGACCCTGTTTCTGAGATATCGGTAAAAATGTAGAAAAAACCGTATATACAAGACATTGCATGACATACATAAGTGCATAAAAAATTGTATTAGCCACCATAGCGATTTGGCATCTAATAATAACTGGTAAAGAGAATCCCAACAAACATTTTTTGCCTTTGCACTTAAAAATTGGTCAAGTAGTTTGGTTACAATGGCAAAAAGAATGAAAAAACTAAGTTTGTATAAGGAATTTCAGATCCGACTCCTATCTATCCCATAAAGAATTTAAATCTGAACATTTTGAGACTAATTTTGAAATAATGGGATGTATCAGTATTTATATTTACCTATTTTTATTGAGAGTTCTTAACCTAGCATTTTCCGTTTCTTTATAAAACTTTATTAAGGAGTAACATTTAAAATTATTTCTTTCCATTTATTATGAGTTTTGAAGTGCACATTGTCTCTCAAAACAGTGATCAATAGGATAAAGAATTAATTGAATAAAAAAATTAATGGATTTCGCGATTTTAAGGAGAGGATAAATAATGAGGGATGTAAGTACTTTTGGCTATTCTTTTGTAATTTTCTGGATTTGTCTCCCATCATATCCTTGTTCCAAGATCCTTGATATCGCCTTTCAAAAACTATTAAGTTCTGATGAGATCTCTCGCCATGTTCATCAATTTCAGCATCTACGTTTGGAGGGAAATTATCGAGATTCAAGAAATTAATTTTGGAGAAATTTTAGAAATACACAACCAGTTTGTTTAAAACTGCTCCAAGCAGTAACAAAAGGGACCCTAACTATCGTGAAATCGTTAGAACTTTGTTCCAAAATTATGGAGCAATAAAGTACAATATGCCGCTCAAGAAAACCATATTGGTCATCGATATGTAATAAAATACAAAGTAGAAGTCTTCAAAGTGATAAAACCCTCGTACTCACAAAAAAAAGTAAACAAACTGAACTTATGTACTTACATCAAAATTGCTTTTCATAACGGTACATTTTTCAGACATAAAATTTCTGGAGAAGGTGTGGGTACGTTCGCGATGACAATCAGAACCGCAGTGTTGCAAGTATCACGTTCTTCACGTGTTTGTGGCAACACCTGCAAAAGTCAAACGTTCGTTTGACACATCAACCATGCGGTTTGTTTGAATAATCGGCAACAGAAAATTTGTGTCTGCAATTTTTGCTTTAAAAAAATTGAAAGAGAACGGTAAGCATGATTGCTATATATTTAATGGAATATGCAATAATATAATTTTAATAACACAAATTAATTGCAAATACTTTTAATAATGCTGTTATAGCAATATATCAGCTGAGTATCAGCAGGCAAGTGCAAAATAAACAACGGGGTTGCTGTACTGCTGCAATTATAAATTTTCATGAACGTACCCTGTGTGTGATGACAAGTAAGCCATTTCTACAAAAAAGTGAAAATCGGAAATCATGGCCTTTACATCTTTCCGGCGCATACGGCTCGATATATATGTACATATATGGATATTTATATTAGGGCTTATGATTTTACCTGGGTAATGAAGCTAGCTGCAGAAATCTAAAAAATTAAATTTGTTAGAACTTAAAACAGCATACCAACATTATAGGGCCAAGCGAAAAATTGTTCATACAAATTAATTTCTGAAATCTTGAGTAAAAGGCTTTGCTAGGTCTTTATTAATACGGCCAATTCGAATACAACAATTTTTTGTAGCTAACTTTTTTGTTCTGTTTGCTGAGCTTTTTTATTGTTTTAGTATCCGATGTATGTGGGTATGTACAATCCACACGTTCACCGTTATCCCCATCCTGAGAAATTAACAGAATGATAAATAAGCATTTTCTCACATTACCCAAATATAATCCGTTTACCCGAATAACCGTGCACCCGGCTTTTACTAGCTCCAGTATGTAAGTATGTATGTTTTCATATGGAATTGTTTTAGATGTATTAGTGCATATATGTATGTATGTATGCATCAAGCAACTTAAACAAAATTATTTACAAAATATGATCTTTAGACAGTTCCATTATCACACCATTCTTATTCACCCGTACATTTGCAATCAATCTCAGTGCCAAGCTTCGCAGCTAAAATTAAGCGGTTAGTTTTAAAACTCTAATGAGTTTTAGGCCGAGCTACTGTGCCAATTAGAGACGAGTCTCTTAATTTTTTCCTACATATGTACATATATATATTTTTCGTGAGAAACTTTTTCATTACAGAAATACACTCGTAGGGTAGGCGCCTACTGTGAACGCCCTTTGCTTGAAAACCTCAATAAATGGTTTTTAGTTAGTTTTAATTTTAGTAATGGTCCGGGATCGGTTCGAAGTTGACACCAAATTTACCATATTGGTTCGTTAGCACGATAGCTGGAGTCGACTGTAACTAATCATTTGCTTTATTTTTTAGACTCTATACATATGTCTCTGTTTTGTTTATATTTACGTGCCTGTAATTAATATATATTTATATATATATGTATTTATGTATGTATGTATATTCATAATAATCATAGCTTACATGTTTGTAGTTTACATTATTAATAGAGTACCGAACATAAAAATTTTCGACTTTTTAACATATTTTTATATTTATGTATATCTATGTATATACAAAAGATTTATTATTACATACAGCATTGTCACTCATTAAATTTATTTTTCTTTGTTTTTAATTTTTTTTTGTATGTAAGTAAGTTTATCGCAAAAACATACATAATACATACGACATATACTTATCATAATTTCATGTATGTACATTACTACATATACAATGTTTTGTGTGAACATTTTTATGAAAAGTCATACAAATCATAAGCAGTAATAAAAGCAATAAAAATAAAATTAAACACAAAATTTACAATTTTTAAAAATTAATATATGTATACTAATGTTTAAATATTAAATGACAATATCCTATGTGCATGCATTCTGATATGCATATATGTATGTAGGTACATACATACATATGTTGTATATATGCGTTTAGGTGATGGGTAATTCACTTATTAAAATTTTATATAAAGAGAAATACTTTTTTTCTTCTTTACACACCATACTTTCATAATGTTCTCCAGGCTTTTGTAAATTGTTTTTATTGCATAAGCACTTGCATTTTATGATTTAAAAAGAGAAAAATTAAAAATCAAATAATGACTTAATAATAGTTAAATAATTTTAAACTGCGGTTTAAATGAAACTGGGCTCCTTAACAAAGGAAAAAAACAAATATATACAATTATGTATGTATGTAAATAAGTTTTATTACAGTTGTATGAGTAAAATATAGTTCTATATTAAAGTTTTGAAATTTATATGTATACATGCATATGTTTATGCATTTATTAAAATTTATACTTGAAGTCTTTCCCTGGGATTCATAAGCAAACTATGCAAACAGTCCCACACAAAAATTGTTCGTAAACATAAATAACCCTATTTTCACCTAATAGATATTTATTCACATATCTTCTTTTTGTTTGTTTTGTTTTGACTGCATTGCAATTGTTTTAACGTACATACATACATATCTGCAACGGCTTTGCTTTTATTTTAATTTTAACATATTTTGTTGCTTAATTCATTTCATTTTGCTCGCATATGTACGTAATTTGAAAATAGTGATAATTAAGAAAAAGTGGATGAGACATTTTTTTTTTTTTTATAAATTTTCAAGTTATTTTTTTTTTTTAATTTTAATTAAACCGTTCGGTTTTTAGAAAAAAGAAAGAAAAAGATTATGCAAAGGTTGTAAAAAAAATTAAGTAAAAAAATTAATAAAAATAACCATACAATTTTTAAGCTTTCTCGTTCAGTTTCTGCAAGATTGGCATATTTTAAAACTCGTTTTCTGCTAGTACTGAAGTGAATAAATATTTTTATCTAACTGGCGCTTGTATTACACCACACATTTATGAAAATTTTACCATGGCTATCAGTTCTATATAATAAACGGGATATATTTTTTGAAAGAAGTGAACGTGTATATAAGTTTTTAAACGATATAAAATAGCTTTAGAAAATTATTAGTTAAATACCTTGCTAATTTGCTTTAATACATATATACAGAGTGAGTTTGTGTTATGATTTTCTTGGTGTCTTCTATTTGTTAGACTTTTGAATCGGCGTAGTTGTATATCTATGATGGTACTATTAAGGTTTATTTATATTTATATATGTATATATCTATATATATATGTATGTATGTACATATATAGTTTTCTACATATACCATACATGTAATACTGTATGTATATGCATTTATGTTTAACTATCGTTGCTGTATTTTTTTTTGTTAGGTGCAGAACCACAAACGCTCTCATTATGTGTGCGCAAGGCCTAAAAGGTTATTATAGGGATTTCATCCACTCATCTAATCACACATGCGACACACACCTTTGATGCACTCACACAGTCGTCATGACAGAATGCTCCACATTGTTGACAAATAACCATAGCATTTAGCGAGCAGGCACAGTTGTCCGCATCCGTTCGAATGATGTGGTCGAGACCGCTGGCGGGGCCACCAATGGCAGTAACAACAGCACCACCTCCACTGCTAACAATAGCACCGCCACCGGTTCCAGAGGCGGCAACGGCAACAGTTCTGTTTACCAATTGTTCGGCATCCAGTGCTCCAGTATTGGTTGTGGTTACTATAAAATTGCCATCGGCCAAAGCGGCTGTTCCACTTAGGTTATCTATATAGGTTATATTTCCTGAAAATATACATTTAATTTTGTTTTCGCCAATTTCTTATAATGCTGAAATTTCAATGGTAACGTTATCCTTGCTTTTAAAAGAAATATGTACGTACCTAGATAAAAACATATATATTTCTTTATTTTATTATATACATATATATAAAAATGGTGGAAAAAATGTATAGTACTTCATAAAACGAGAACGGCTGGCCCGATTTTTTGTCAGTTGTTCGTATTCTCGGGGAGAAGGTTCTTACGGAAGAAAATTTTGGAAAATCCCTTCGGAAAAGTCGGAAAATTGGAAAAACCGAAAATCGAGTTTTTGTATGAAATTTTGTTTGAAATTATTCCTTAATGGCTTTTCAAATGAAAAAATAGAAAGTTCTCAGCCAAAGTCCGATATATAAGGATAGAGATTGAGATTGATTTTTTTTTTGCCACAGCACCGTCACTTTAACGTCGATTTTAATTATTTTAACTTTGTTGGAAAGGGTATTTCATCGTCTCAAAATGAAATGAAATAACATAAAAATCCAGACGGTAGTGGCGGAGATAATCCTACTTTTTTTTACCTCAAAAACTGATATTTCAAAATATCTCGAAAACTGTTCTACTTTCAATATTGATGGATCAAAAGATTGTTTGGTTTTAAATAACTTATGTAAAATATATTCCTGAAATGAATGCATGGCAGTTTTAGTAATTTGCACTTAACATAACTGTTATGCGAAGCAATAAACTGGACTATACAAATTTTGTATTACAAAAATTAAAATTCGATTTTCACAATACTCATGTGACAGGAGATCTGAAGGTACCACTGGCCTAGTACTCCATAGTATGTTGTGGAGGGTTCCCTATTTCCCAAAAAAAAAAAAAACAGTTAAATTGTATCACGAATTTCATTTTTGGACTTTTGGCCAGCTTTTAGAATCAAATATCCCTATGTGCGCCGTTTGAACCCAAGTCAATAAACATATTTTTAATTTTAAGCTAATAAATGTCTAGTTGGAGTGGGATCGCCACCGATTACGGATGAAGCAATTAATATTGATTCAACGATCTGATTTTTCTACGCAAGGATTACAGAATTAGCAATGAGCTAGGACAGATGAAATATCTAGAATAAGGCGGACCTAGTGTTAGGCGATTGTTACGGCCTTGTTTCAATGATGAAAAACCCTCGTTTAGGTGTCACCAGATGTGAACCCTTTCCCAGCAAGGATTCAAACTGTTAGCCATGGCTGATGTTTATGTGGTAAATTTTGTAATTCTTAAAATTTGATTTGCCGTTGACTGCTTGGCATGCATTCCGCTTAAGAGTACAGTGAATTATTTATACATATATTTTAATTTTACTCCTAATCAGATTTTATCAGTAAGCAGTAAATACGAGTATGGTAGTACTCCTATGTACATATGAGAATAACTAAATCCCACATAAGAAGGTTTCCTAAATTAATGTTTATTATGCATGTACATACCGGCAGTAAAATTGCGCCGCATGATGCCAGCTGTTGTATTTGGTTTTATAGTATTTATTTGATGTGGTTGATGATGTAGATGATGGTGATGATGTTGGACATTGTGATCAACAAGCATGGTATTTGTGGCATCAATATCGACGGAGGCAGGACGCCCGCGTCCTGTTATCGGCATTCCACTCATATTGTGCAGTTGACTCTATAAGAAACAATAAGGAATCTACTTTAAATATATGTATGTGGCAATTAATATATATTTTCATATTAAAACTAACCTGTGCTGTTTGTGGTATCGGCGGAGCGCTAGATGCTCGTGGTGCTTGATTATCAGCTGCGCCAACGTTTGCCCGATGTACCAACACATATTGTCCCCCACTACCCACTGTTCCATTCTGATGTAGATCATGGTGCTGCTGCTGTTGTGGTTGCTGCTGTTGTTGTGCTGCTACAGCCGTTAATTGGTGTTGTAATCGAGGATTCGCTGCATGTAGTGCATTGGCCGTTTGCGGTGTGAATAAATGTCTTATTAGGGTGGATGAGGGCTTTCGCTGAACATACTTCTTACGGGGGAAACCCATTCTTGGACCAATTACCTAAAATTCATAAGCGATTAAGTAGTAATGAAGCTCATGTTTTACCAAAACGAATGGGCATTAGAAAATTACCTTATAAACACCAGGACGTCCAACACCCATTATATTAGATGGAATAGTAGATAAATCCTCTTGTTTAATGAAATTCTGTGATGTAGAAGCAACCGAAGGAACTGGCGCGGATGTTGCAACTGATATTGTGGCTGAAGGCGGTGCTGACGCTGAGCTCGGCGCCAATGTCAAGCTGCTGGTTATGTTACCCTGCCTTAGCTGTTGCTGTTGTTGTTGTTCCTGTTGTTGTTGACTTAATATGGCTGAAGGTGGCCGTAATTGTGCTTTTAGATTCTCACGGTTTGGGCTATTTTGTATAACTGCTTGGCAGATTTGATAGCTTCGCTCTAAATTTACAGCACCGGGCGGTAGTTTATTTACTGTCTTTCTTCCTTTTCCAGTGGCTAACTTACTAGCTGGTCGTTGTTGGGTAATTGTAGAGGGAACACCGGCTGTAGTTAGACTTTTCATGGCACTAGCAATGCTGACACTTGACGTACTCGCATTACTTATATTGGTCGCAGCATTTACAATAAGCTCAGTAGTGGAACGTCCTGATCCACCAGCCAAAGCACTATTAAAAGGCGCATACGTACTCACAGCTGTACCGGCAGGTAGAGTTACGGATGCAATGCTCGGCGTTGTGCCGGCAACAGCTCCACCGGCCGTACCACGTGGCATTGCTAAAAGATTCATTTGTTTTGGAATATATTTTGTAGCATTTGCGGGTGGTTGTGCGGTCATTGGTTGAAAAGTGGGGGATATATGCTGTTGTTGTTGTTGCTGCTGCTGCTGCTGAAATCGTTGCAACTGTTGTTGTAGCTGTAATTGATGCTGTTGTTGTTGTTGCTGCTGCTGCTGCGTTGCAGCAGTCGAAGCTATATTGCAATTAGCTGCGGCTGACACCGTAGGAACCTGTGCTTGTGTAAGAAAGTGTCTTTGCTGTGGTGTTTGCTGCTGCAGCACCAATTGTTGTCCAATATGCTGCTGTGATGCTATGCTTCCCGGCGATAGATAATGCTGACCGTTAGCGCTCATTTCGATAGCCTTTCGTATTGTAGACATCGTATGCTGAGATTTTTGTGCTTGTTGTTGCTGCTGCAGCTGATTCTGTTGCTGCTGTTGTTGTTGTATATGCTGTTGTGTAGCCAGCGTTATAGTTTGAGTTGTCTGTTGTTGTTGTTGCGGTTGGGCTAGAGTTGGCGTCGTTTGAAATGTAAATTGCTGCGCTGTATGATGCAACAGCTGTTGCTGTTGGTGGTCTAGATGATGTTGCTGCTGCTGCTGCTGCTGTTGTTGGTGCTGTTGCTGTTGTTGGTGCTGTTGCTGGTGTTGGTGCTGGTGTTGGTGCTGTTGTTGATGCTGCACCAAAAAATTACCTATAATTTGCCCATTTGTATCGACAAGTATTTGCCGTTGTGGTGTGTTTTGTCGTTCATTTGCAACTTGTTGATGTGGTTGCTGTGACTGTTGTCCGTGCGGTTGTGTGTGATGCAAGTGGGTAATGGCCGCCGATGAAGGGCTCATTGAGCTCAATTGTATAGTGATACCTGTACCTAAGCCACCGCCACCGCCACCGCCACTACCATCAACGCCACCAGCACAACCAACTCCAGTAGAGTGCCCACCGGTGGTATTATCAAGAAGATTGCTGCTGCAGACCATATTCATATCATTATTACTATCTTCCGAATTGCTGTTGGTAATAACCGTGCTGGAAACTTCCATTTCGCTGGATGTCATTTGTACATCACAAATCAAATCGGAACCCAACTGCAAAAGATCCATTCAAAGTGTTTTTAGCCTGAACGCTCATATGTACATTGTACATACTTAGGGGATTCACAACTCTTGTCATATTACGTCATATCGTCATATTGTCATAAGTTTTATGACAGTCATAAATACTTTGTTGTTGTATTATATGCCGTATGTGAACTATATAAATACAACCCTGCACGATATGTTTTTGGGTAGTGGTATTTGATCAGCTGTTTTTGTATTGTCCGCTCTTTTCTATACATATCGCACCCTAAATCATAAAGTGACACAACTCAAAATTCAAAAATTTTCAGCAGAGCCAAAAAACTTTTTATTTTTTATAGGCGATGATGATATGGAAAAAGGCGACGTATAATAATTATTTTTCAGTTGAAAAGGACTCTGGTGGAAGATTTTTTGGCAGTCGCTAGAGATATATTAGGTTTCATTTAATGAGATCAAAATTAGAGTAGAGCAGTTCAAGTAGAGCAAGTTAGAGCAACTCAGATCAAACATCTCAAGAAACACTTTTAAGGCAGCAATTTTGAAAACATTTGACTGATTGACATTTCAATACGACTTTACTTAAATGCAGCAAAAAAATTAGAAAACAACAACACTCTATGTCCACAATTTTCCCGGTTTCATTTTGAATACGCAGATTTTCCATTTTTTCTTTCCTTTTTTCCTAATTCCATTTATTTATATTGCTGACAGTTGTCAAAAAAAAATTTACTGCTCTAATTTCTTCTTCTTCTTGATTGGCGCTTAACCGTCTAGACGATTCTGGCCGAGTCTAACAGAGCGCGCCAATTGCTTCTGTTTCGTGCAGCATGGCGCCACTTGGAAACACCTAGGGAGGCAGCATCGCTGTCCACCTGATTTTCCCAACGCAGTGGAGGTCTCCCTTTTCTTTTGCGTTCAGCGGGCTTCGATAGAAATGCTTTCTTGGCTGGAGCGACTTCGTCCATTCTCACGACATGACCTGCCCAACGCAGCCGCTGGATCTTTATTCGCTGAACAATGTCGATGTCTGTGTAAAGCTCGTACAGCTCATCGTTAAATCTCCGTCGATACTCGCCCACGCCAACGCGCAAAGGTCCATAAATCTTACGAAGAACTTTTCTCTCGAATACTCCAAGTGCCATCTCATCTGATTTTGAAATTGTCCATGCTTCTGCGCCGTACATGAGGACTGGAACGATGAGCGTCCTGTAGAGTGTGATTTTTGTTTGTCGAGAGAGGACTTTACTTTTCAGTTGCCTACTTAGTCCGAAGTAGCATTTATTGGCAAGCGTGATTCTTCGTTGGATCTCCGTGCTGGCATCATTCTTGGTGTTAATGCTGGTTCCCAAATAGACGAAGTCCTTAACAGTTTCGAATTTGTAGCTATCAACACTGACGTGGTTGCCAAGGCGTGCTGTTTCTTTGTGTGATGACAGGAGGTACTTCGTCTTGTCCTCGTTAACCGCCAAACCCATTTTCTTAGCCTCTTTATCCAGCTTGGAGAAGGCAGAACATACGGCGCGAGTGTTAGTGCCAATGATGTCGATATCATCGGCGTACGCCAGACCTGGGCACCCTCAATTACATTTTGTAATTGATTACACCTTCAATTACAATTACATGTAATTGTAATTGCCATTTTTCAATTACCAATTACATGTAATTGGTAATTGAAATTCTTCAATTACAATTACATGTAATTGTAAGTGAAGAATTTCAATTACAATTACTTGTCAATGTAATTGAAAATCTCCAATTACAAGTAATTGTAATGGAATGGCATCAATTACATTTTTCTTGGGTTTGAGAAAATTTAGTTATACAATTTGTTTTTTCTATTGTTCCTCTTTTTATTATTGTTTTTGCTTTTGTTTTTGTTTTTGTTTTTTCTTTTGTTTTTGTTTTTGCTTTTGCTTTTGTTTTTGTTTTTGTTTTTGTTTTTGTTTTTGTTTTTGCTTTTGTTTTTGTTTTTGTTTTTGTTTTTGTTTTTGCTTTTGTTTTTGTTTTTGTTTTTGCTTTTGTTTTTGCTTTTGTTTTTGTTTTTGTTTTTGTTTTTGTTTTTGTTTTTGCTTTTGTTTTTGTTTTTGCTTTTGTTTTTGTTTTTGTTTTTGCTTTTGTTTTTTTTTTTTTTTTTTTTGCTTTTGCTTTTGTTTTTGTTTTTGGTTTTTTTTTATTTTGCTTTTGCTTTTGTTTTTGGTTTTGTTTTTGTTGTTGGCTTTGGTTTGGTTTTTTTTCCCTCAAATAAATACCTAGTTAAATTGTAGTGCAGTTTCATACCTCTAGCTTTTCAAATAACGAAGGTAAAGACAAGAAAAGTTCGCTTGTTGATTTCAATGTTCTGGTAGTCATACTTATCTTATTATGAAAGTTTATACATATGTACTTATGTATGTATGTAGGTATGATATGTGTATACATACATACATATGTATGTACATACATATTATACATAGTATATACCTAAAAATATATATCGCTAGAGTGCAAAGTGGCTAAGTCCACTTTTACGAAAAATTATATTTTTATGTAGAGCGCTAAATATGCACTTCGCGAAGCAGGTATGCCATATTTATCATATTTCTACTCGTTGTTATTCATAATATTCATCTGTTTCTTTGTATGCTGTATAGGGTCTTAGAGATATTGATATGACTTCATATAAACAGCAAATTACATACTTGAATACTTGCAATGATCTGTTCAAGAAATATAATCTCATTGGTGAAATGTATGGTGTATTCGGCCGGAATCAGCCACGGTCTTACTTGTTAGTTGTTTATTTAAGTACATATGTATGTATACAATAATATCGAATTATGTGTGCTGAAAAAGCGTATGAATCGTTATTTCAAGTTTTCACTTTTTAATGAAAATTGCTAATTTTTTATCACTCGCATTCTCTCCCAAAATGTACTAGCTGAAAAGTGTGCCGTTATCGATTTAAAAGCAAACAAATTTTTATACTCAGCTGTTCTTCTACACAGAGTATTTTAATTTCGATTTCATAACGGTGGATTGCAACGCCATGAAATAGTCCAGACAGATATAGACTCATATATATCACAATGATCAGGATGAAAAGAGAAATCGATTGAGCCATATCCGTCCGTCCGTCCGTCCGTAAACACTAACTCACGCAAAAATTTAAATATTTTGAACATGACCACGCCCACTTTCCCTATATAGTAAAAATCGGAAATTTGGTATCTCAGTCAATAATATAGCTGTAGTGATAAAATTTCACCTACATATTGAGCTCAGGCTCTTATGAAAAAAATAGTGAAATTTTGGAAAATGGGCGGTGCCACGCCTTATTAAAGGACAAATATTTAAAGTTTTATAAGTCTTAACTCAGAAACCGTAGCAGATATATCGATGAAATTTGGTACGCAAATGTTTGAACGGAAAATTGCCTCACTTAGAAAACATAGTATGCAAAAATTGCTGTTTTTTCCCTAATTTTGACGTAGTGTATCATCAACTTTCTTCTTTCAAGCAATAAGTGAAGAATATCACCCTAAAGTATAGATTTCAAACTTTTAAATCCCGTTGAGTTTTCTAAAATACAGGGGTGGCTTTCCGTCAATAGATATCGAGCGAAATTCGATATCGAAGCATCGTTTTTGCTTTCCGTAAACACAAATATCGTCAGAAACAATTCGACACCACCTTAGCTATCGTTTTGCCTTATCGAATATGGCAACCGCAGAAAAATATAACTTTAAAATTTTAATATTTTTGTGGGTTTAAATCATTTCTTATTTGTTTACAAGTGAGAACGCAACTTTTGAAAGATAATAAAGGCCTTTTATGCACTTTTTAAAATATTATAAGAAAAGTTTTCCTATCGAAATGCAGAAAGCAAAACGGTATCGTCGCTCGTTCGATATCGAATTGAAATATCGAGCCGACGAGAGTCGATTATCGAATTACCACCAAAGCCAACCAGTGTTTCTTCTCTGAGACATCGCACTTTTAAATTGTGAATCCGAATTTACTAGGAACTTTATGGTTTAGAAATATATGTACAATGTATATGTATATTTTAAATATATATATTTATATATATATAATTTAATTTTAATTCAAGGTGATATTAACAATTACTTCGGTATGTTAATGCCATCATTAACTACTTTGAAAGTAAAGACTGACAAACTCAAGCAGGAAGAATTCCAATTTTTATCTAAAGCTCTGTCAGCTATCCAAGATAGTTTACTTCGACGCTTTCAGGATTTTTTTGCTATTGGCGAGGAGTCGCATGAAGCTGTAGTCGCTGCTATGACACATCCCCATTTTAAGTTGAAGTGGCTAAAGCCAATTACTTCATTGACTGGACGAACAGAGCAGGACATGTGCCAAATTTTATCTGAGTACGCCATGAGGTACAATTTTTACGAACCCTCAAATATTGTGGAAAGCCCTGCCACTTCAAGCTTACAGAATGTGTTTGATTTTCGCGACGATAGCAGCCAAGGTAAATGAAATGAAGTAAACCTTTTTAAAATATGTATCTTCAAAATTAATTTACTTAAACACAGATTCTAGCGAGGCCATTGAAAGCACAGATGGAATATTAATGGAATATCGTAAATTTTTGTGCGATAGCGACACGACAATAGGCAGCTTAAAAAAGTATCCGACAATTCAGAAAATATTTGAGCGATCGAACACTCCGACTACATCTTCGGCATCGGTAGAACGGTTATTTTCTTTTGCCGGCATCGTTTTAACACCTCGACGCGCCAGTCTAGACGACGGAAATTTTGAAAAGTTGGTCTTGCTAAAGGCTAATAAAAAATTTGAATAAAATTGGATTTGAAATACATTTTATTATACATGCATTATATGTACATAAACAAATGTAAAAAATATGTATATAACATAATGAAATGAATGGTCGAATATGTTTTTGTCTATATGTCGTTATTTGAATAGCTAGAGACATGGAAATTGGCAGAGATAATGCATAAAAAATGAGCTCTTTCTCATGAGACCAAACTCAAACTTAATTTCGAGACATATGTAACCAAATAATTTAAATTTATTGGATGGGGTTTTATAATTTTTAAATTTTTCTATGAGATAAACCAAATTTATTTTAAGCAATTTTAATAATTTTTATGCATACAAAATCCACATTTTACGAAAATCTGAGTATGAGCTAAAGCCCGATTTTTATGCATTAGGCCCAATGTCCTCTTAAGGAAGGACTGTTTCATATTTCATTAATATCCGATGACTGGAACAGTGAAATCAACAAGTGAACTTCTCGTTTCGATATCTTTGTTATTTGAAGAGCTACAGGTATGAAACTACACTTTAAATTTTAACACTTGTATATAAATATTTACATATACATATATACATATATATTTGAGGAAAAAACAATAACAAAACAGGCAAAAAAACAAAAGAAAACAGGCAAAAACAAAAAGAAAAACAAAAGCAAACACAAAAACAAAAACAAAAACAAAAGCAAAAACAAAAACAAAAGCAAAAACAAAAACGAAAGCAAAAGCAAAAACAAACAATAAAAAGAACAAGAATAGAAACAAAAACAAATTGTATAACTAAATTTTCTCAAACCTAAGAAAAATGTAATTGGAGTGATTCCATTACAATTACTTGTAATTGGAGATTTTCAATTACATTTGCAAGTAATTGTAATTGAAAATTTTCAATTACAATTACATGTAATTGTAATTGAAAAATATCAATTACCAATTACATGTAATTGTAATTGAAAAACCTCAATTACAATTACATGTAATTGTAATTGAAAAATTTCAATTACCAATTAATGTAATTGTAATTGAAAAAAAATGTAATTGAGGATGCCCAGGTCTGGCGTACGCCAGCAGTTGTACACTCTTGTGGTATAGAATGCTTCCTGTATGGTTAAGTTCTGCAGCTCGGATTATCTTTTCCAGCATCAAATTGAAGTAGCCACACGAAAGGGAGTCACCTTGTCTGAAACCTCGTTTGGTCTCGAACGGTTCGGAGAGGTCCTTCCCAATTCTGACGGAGCTGGTGGTGTTAGTCAACGTCATTTGGCATAGCCGTATAAGTTTTGCAGGGAAACCAAATTCAGACATTGCGGCATATAGGCAATTCCTATTCGTGCTATCAAAAGCGGCTTTAAAATCGACAAAGAGATGGTGTGTGTCGGTTCCTTTTTCATGGGTTTTTTCCAGTATTTGGCGTATTGTGAATATCTGGTCGATGGTAGATTTACCAGGTCTGAAGCCACACTGATAAGGTCCAATCAGCTTGTTGACGGTGGGCGTCAGTCTTTCGCACAATACACTTGCTAAGACCTTATATGCGATATTCAGGAGGCTTATCCCACGATAATTGGCGCGTACTGTGGAGTCTCCTTTTTTGTGGATTGGGCAGAGCACACTTAAGTTCCAATCGTCGGGCATGCGCTCGTCCGACTATATTCTGCATAGGAGTTGATGCATGCTTCTTATCAACTCTTCGCCACCATATTTGAATAGCTCGGCTGGCAAACCGTCAGCGCCCGGGGCCTTGTTACTTTTAAGCCGAGACATTGCTATTCGCACTTCGTCATGATCGGGTGGTGGAACATGCCTACCATCATCTGCTATTGGGGATTCGGGTCGTACATCTTCTCCTTCAGCAATTTCACTGCTGCCATTATCTAGCAAGGAGGAGAAGTGATCCCTCCACAACTTAAGTATGCTCTGGACATCAGTTACCAGATCGCCGTTATCATTCCGGCAGGAATTTGCCCCGGTCTTGAAACCTTCAGTCATCCGCCTGATTTTTTGATAGAATTTTCGAGCATCGTTCCTACCCGCCAGCATCTCAAGATCTCCACACTCGCGCCTTTCAGCCTCCCTTTTCTTCTTTCGAAAAAGGCGCCTCTCTTCCTTCCTCGCCGTTCGATAACGCTCCCATACGCTTCGCGTTGCGCCTGCACACAATGTAGCCCTGTAGGCGGCGTTCTTTCTTTCCGAGGCATCGCGACATTCCTTGTCGTACCAGGTGTTTTTGCGGGCTCGCTTGTATCCTATAGATTCCTCAGCGGCGATACGAAGTGAACGAGCGATGTGTTCCCATTCCTCAGATACATCGTTTGGTGAAGGATTGCTCTCAGAGAGCAGGAGTGAGAGCCGAGTGGTGTATTCATTGGCTGTCTGCGTCATGTGCAGCCTTTAGACTTCAAACTTTCCTTGCTGTCCTGTTGGCACATTCTTTGCTGCACGGAGGCGTGTGCGTACCTTGGCTGCTACAAGATAGTGGTCGGAGTCGACATTGGGACCACGGATTGTGCGCACATCTAGGATGCTGGAGCTGTGTCTGTCATCGATCATGACGTGATCAATTTGATTTCATGTTTTTCGATCAGGGGACAGACATGTGGCTTGGTGTATTTTTTTGTGCTGGAATCTGGTACTGCTAATGACCATGTTTCGTGACCCGGCGAAGTCGATCAGCCTCGTCCCATTGCGACTGGTTACGTCGTGGAGACTGAATTTTCCGACTGTGCTGCCAAAGATACCTTCCTTACCCACCCTGGCATTGAAATCGCCAAGCACAATATTAATGTCGTGACGGGGGCAGCGGTCGTAGGCATGCTCTAACTGCTCATAAAAAGTGTCTTTGATCGCATCGTCCTTCTCTTCCGTCGGGGCGTGGGCGCAGATGAGAGATATGTTGAAAAATCTCGCTTTGATGCGGATGGTGGCTAGACGCTCGTTCACTGGCGTGAACGACAGTACTCGGCGGCTGAGTCTCTTTCCCACCACAAAACCAACACCAAATATACGCTCCTCTGCATGGCCACTGTAATATATAGCACAAGGCCCGCATTTCTTCTTGCCTTGCCCCTTCCACCGCATCTCTTGTATGGCGGTGATGTCAGCTTTCACTCTTCCGAGGACATCAACCAGCTGGGCAGAGGCACCTTCCCAATTAAGGGTCCGGACGTTCCAGGTGCTTCCCCTCAAATCATAGTCCTTTAAACGTTTGCCATGGTCGTCATCAGAAAGGGGTGGTCTCATCCGAGGCTTTGTGGTTGTTTTCATTGGATAGGATTTTTACGTGGTGGGTCCCAAGCCCGACGCACAACCCGCCCTGCGGGAGTAATTTACTCCACAAAAAAGCTAGAGCAGAAAATTGTGCTCTAGATCTGTTTAGAGCAGGCTCATGAAACAAAATGTAGAGTAAATAAGAGCAAGGTAGAGTACGAAAAATTGTCATGAAACACAATTTTGTGGTCTAGTTCAATCTAGAGCAGCTAGGTAAAAAAAAACCTATTATGTGTACCGATTTATGAAAGAAAATCGATTTCGGAAAATTTTGAGTTGTGTCACTTTATGATTTAGGGTGCGATATGTCGGTACAATATTTTATTATGACTTCATGACACTTTGTGAATCGCCTTAATATGTATTTACAAATTCGTTAAAATAATTTCTTTATACTGACCTCATAATCCGCTGGCTCGTATGCTAAATGTCCTCGTTGTTGTTCTTTGTTTTCTGCTTCTCGCAGCTGGTTTTGTTGTTCTTCGAGTTGAAGTTGAAGTTGCCGCTGCTGCTGTTCTTGCTCTTGTTGCTGCTGTCGCTCCTTGAGCAGTTGTTGATGTTGTTGTTGTAGTTCATCAACAATTTCTCTTACCGCATCATTGTCATCAACGTCATCTTCCTCGTCGCCAATCGCTTCTGCCGCATCCATATTTGCCTCACCATCTTCAACAGTCGCCTTCGCAATATCACCAATGTCTTCTGCAATCCCAATATCTACGCCAGCACCAGCACCAATGCTAAGACCAACACCTACACCAGCATTACTACAGTTAATAAGTGCTGACGATGTTGACATTGCAGCGTCATCGTTATCACCCTCCATAATGCCCATACACCCGACTTCTTCAGTTTGAGATGCTTCGCCGCTTGGCATAGGCATAGCTACATCTTCAGGTGATATTGTATTCATGCCTTTTACTTTATTAATAACACCTCCATGTGCTTGAATTAAACCATTGAAACTGTTTGGCACAGTTTCTGATGGCTGTTGCTGTTGTTGTAATTTTAAGCCGCCGAAATTCCAATCGTGTTGTACCTGCTGGTGGAATATATCATCTCTTTTTTCGGCCATGGACACTATAATATGTTGTTGTTGTTGCTGCTGCTGATTCTGTTGTTGTTGCTGGTTTTTTTGTTCAGCCGATAGTCGGTCATTGACTGGCAGTTGAATCGTATTCGAATACATCATATCTGCAGTGGTGGCTGATATTAATGATGATGAGGACGAGGAGGCGGAAGATGTGATCACCGAGGAAATATCCCTAACCACTTCTTGTTTATTTTCAACAAAGAAATTGCCACATATATTCGATGTTGTCGCTTTAGGTGAAATACAAAAAAAATTTTGATTAAAAGAAGGTTAAAACGTTAAAACACAAAAAAAAATATTTATTATGAAAGTAGCCTAAGCCGGATCACACCGTTTGTACTTGGGTAAGTGACTTGTGGTCTGAACTGAATGCGTTAGTTATTCCCTCAACGTATTTAACCAAAACTAAATAAAAATAGGTAAAAAAACTTTTTAAGTTAAACGGTTTTATGTTATACATACATTGCAATGTTTAAGATAAATGTACTAAAAACCAAAAAATAATAAAATAGATACAGTCGTGGGAATTATAAACATTTGCATAGACTAGACTAAAATAAAACCGTGGGGCACGTCAATTGTCTACAATCGTTGATTAAAATGTTTGTTTTGTAATGTTACACTATAATTAGGCAGTTGTTCAACCGACAACGATGGACGTGTGATAAGTAGGGCTAGAATGTGGAAAAAAGCTAGCAAGCTCGATTATAAGCGAGTTTTAGGGTTTCATAGTGGTGAGCGAGTAGTACTTTTATCATATGTTTTGTCGATTAAAGACAAACTACGAGCAGTGAAACGATTCCTCGTGTGAATGTCCAACGATAAACTAGTTGCAACATCTCTTTTATTAACATGGAGTGTATAACTATTGGAATTTCCATGAGCAAGAAAATAGTAAGTATTTTCCTCACCGTCTGCGGGCCAACTGCCTAACGACGAATTAAACGATTCTTCTATCGCACATTAAGTCGATAATTTGTAGACAATTGACGTGCCCCCCGGTTTTATTTTAGTCTAGTCTATGCAAATGTTTATAATTCCCACGACTGTATCTATTTTATTATTTTTTGGTTTTTAGTACATTTATCTTAAACATTGCAATGTATGTATAACATAAAACCATTTAACTTAAAAAGTTTTTTTACCTATTTTTATTTTCTAGTTTTTAGTTTTTATTTCGCATTCTGTTTAATTCATTTAGTGCTTCATTATTGCAAGGTTTCTTGCCCGTTAGTTTATTGCAGTCCAACGCCTCTATAGCGACCCACGCGCCACCTATCGGAAGTTTTTTTTAGGAAAATATTTCCTTTCAAGGTAGTAATACATGTTCCGAATTTCAGCCAAATCGGACCATAAATGCGATTTTTGTAAATATAGCGACCCACGCGCCACCTAGCGGAATTTTTTTTAAGAAAATATTTCTTTTCAAGGTAGTAATACATGTTCCGAATTTCAGCCAAATAGGACCATAAATGCGATTTTTGTAAATATAGCGACCCACGCGCCACCTATCGGAATTTTTCATAATATTGCATTGTCATCGGGGTTATACATGCGTGCAAAATTTCAGATTAATCGGTTGACAGGAAGAGGGTGAAATTTGAATTACTAAATTTGACCCAAGAATAAAGAATAAATAATAAATAAAAATAATAAAACAAACGGGGTGAGCTAAATAAAACCGTTTAAAAAAATGTTCGCCTGCATACATGTACATACATGCATACATACATATGTATGTATGTATTAGTGCCCTGCGTAAACACTACCCTGTAAAAATCATTGGATTATATGCTCCATTTGTGGTAGGTTGGAGTACTTTCAAAGTGACCACTAACATAGCCCAAACGACCGATTCGTGTATCTGCATCGGTTCGTAGTTAGCCGAACATAACAAAAACCAAATGTTTATGGCGACGACGACGATATGTTTATACATACATAACTACATACATACATATGTTTGAATGTATACACTTCATTCGTCGTCGTCGCGATAAACATGTGGTTTTTGTTGTTATGTTCGGCTAACTGTTAGGTACTCCATCAATTAATCCAATGTAGGTACTCCATGGATTAATTTGATTGTTATGCGGGACTGGAGTATATACTCCATTGCAATGACATGCAATGTTAAATGGACCATATTTTTTGTATGAAATGTGGCATGTTATGGAGTAATCTGTTGGTCCATAGCGAGCACTCCATGGATTAGCGAATGGAGTACTCGGAATTTTTGCAGGGTACCGTTCGCTGTTCGAACACGTATGCACTAACATTAAACACTGTCGAAAACATGCATGTCCGACTTCAACACCAAACATTTCCGATAACTAGCAGCAGGCAAGCAGAGACGTTCTCGTTCTTGAAACGATCGCTGCCCGCAAGTTTCGGTCTTTTCGGTCTACTGCTAAGTATTCGAATACCAAGATGGTGCTTACGAGCAGTGTTTAAAAAACTGGCATAAGTTTCATTTCTGTTGATTTTGATTTTGATTCCGCTTTTAAAAATTCAGAAGTCGCAGTTAATCAATATGAAAAAATATGAAAATGGACGATTTTGCCTGATTTTGATTTTGCGCTGATTTCATATCGCTCAAAATCAAAAGCGGCCTGATTTCAAAATGAACAATTTTGCCTGATTTTGATTTTGTGCTGATTTCATATTGCTCAAAATCAAAAGCGGCCTGATTTCAAAATGAAAGATTTTGCCTGATTTTGATTTTGCGCTGATTTCATATTGCTCAAAATCAAAAGCGACCTGATTTCAAAATGAACGATTTTGCCTGATTTTGATTTTGCGCTGATTTCATATTGCTCAAAATCAAAAGCAACCAAATATCAAAATTAGCGATTTTGCCTGATTTTGATTTTGTGCTAATTTTGATTTTGTGCTGATTTCATATTGCTAAAATGAAAAGCAGCCAAATATCAAAATTAGCGATTTTGCCTGATTTTCATTTTGTGCTGATTTCATATTGCTAAAATCAAAAGTAGCCAAATATCGAAATCAATGCTTTCACAGTTTTGCTATTTACGCTTACATGAACACACGTGTGTACCCTGCAGGGAACTCAATAACAATTTCTAGTTCCGAACTAGCGAAAAGGTGTCAAAAGGGAACTAGATCAATTCAAATCAATCAAAATCCCCTAATTATGCTTTTCCGATCCCTCAGGCTTATTTTTATTTTTTTTTATTTTATTACTTTTTAAATATTATTGGAAATTTTTATTAAATAAATAAATAAAAAATATTATTTAAAAAAAAAAATTAAAAAAAAATTATCATCCACCTTGACACCGACAGGATTCGAACCCGCGCTCCTCAGATTGAAAGGCACATGCGTTAGCCAGTCGGCCATCGCGCCACTTACATGAAGTGTGTCAAAGGCTGCACTTAAGCGGCAGATGTAAAACTGTAGAATTTGTAGGTACTTGTAGCTAGTTCAGAACTATCGAAATTGTGCCAATAAACGAACTAGTGTAAACTGTAGAATTTAGCACTAGTTCGGAACTATCGAAAATGTAGTGCAGAGGGTGACAATTGACACCGCCTAGGACATCGCCGTGTTAAATTCGCCAGTTGATAACATGCAAAAGAGATTTAGCTCGCACTAGTAGTGTCGAAAAATGCACTAGAAGCGACCTAGTTCGGAACTAGAGATTTTCCCTACAGGGTATGTACATAATTTCTTACCCTCTGTATTACGTTTATATACATACATATGTATGTACGAGTATGCGCATGTAAGCGTAAATAGCAAAACTGTGAAAGCATTGATTTTGATATTTGGCTGCTTTTGATTTTAGCAATATGAAATCAGCACAAAATCAAAATTAGCACAAAATGAAAATCAGGCAAAATCGCTAATTTTGATATTTGGCGGCTTTTCATTTTAGCAATATGAAATCAGCACAAAATCAAAATTAGCACAAAATGAAAATCAGGTAAAATCGTTCATTTTGAAATCAGGCCGCTTTTGATTTTGAGCAATATGAAATCAGCACAAAATGAAAATCAGGCAAAATTGTTCATTTTGAAATCAGGCCGCTTTTAATTTTGAGCAATATGAAATCAGCACAAAATCAAAATCAGGCAAAATGGTTCATTTTGAAATCAGGCCGCTTTTGATTTTGAGCAATATGAAATCAGCACAAAATCAAAATCAGGTAAAATTGTTCATTTTGAAATCAGGCCGCTTTTGATTTTGAGCAATATGAAATCAGCGCAAAATCAAAATCAGGCAAAATCGTCATTTTAAAAAGCGACAAATATCAAAATCAAATAAAATCAAACATTTCACGACTTTTGCTAATTCCGACTGCAGTTTTTTAAACACTGCTTACGAGAGCCTAGTATTTGGCAACGTAGAAATTTTGCTCAACTGCGACGATTTGAACGATTAACATGCATGCATGCATACATATGTATGTTTGTATTTACATATGGATGCATGTATGGTTGTATGTATGTACATATATGTATGTATGCATTTGCCTAATTTTTATTTTATATTAAATACCTAGTACCTAGATAGTACATACCTAATACCTACTTGCGAACGGATAGATATATCTACATATTTATATGAATTTATGTATACCTAAATACTTGGGGCAAATAATTAAGTTAGATACTAAATGTTTCATTTTTAGTTTCAAAGCATTGATTTTATATCTACTATTTTAACATAACATAATTATAAATCTTATACTTAAAATTAGCCCTGTTTTTATTTAAGCGCATATACATCTGCGCTTAAATTTTGTATGGACTGCTAAGCGCGGAAAGAGCGTGCGCTTAGAAATCCATACAAAATTTAAGCGCAGATGTATGTATATGCGCTTAAATAAAAAACAGGGCTATTAAAACTTTTACAAGTGTAGTGTATATTATAGATATGTGTGCAAATGCCGATTTCAGCCTTTGTTTAAATTCATAACTGCGTTGATATCTTCATTATTATCCTAGCATCCTGTTATTAACTGGTGAATATATATGGGTACTAAATGCAGCGTGGCGTAGTCTTCACCTTCCCAATAGCACACGGTAGGCAGGAAGCGACGATAGGTTGCATGAAAATGTCGAGAAATAAATAATAGCTTAAAAAACTAAAAAACACGCTTTAATCTTAAAAATCGTACTAAAAATTGAGAAATAATTTAATTAGAAACAAAATGATGAACGAAAATATAAGTATTTAAGGAAAAGCGTGGGGTGCTCAGTATGACAAAAAATATTTAAAATCGGTGTTTTTTTACTAATAATTTTATTTTGACTTTTTTGAGATTTCATATATCGTACTCTTTAATTTCGCAACTAGGTATATTTTTGTACTAGTTATACGAATCGAATATTTTCATGTTCAAATATTATTGAGCACCCCACGCTTTTCCTTAAATACTTATATTTTCGTTCATCATTTTGTTTCTAATTAAATTATTTCTCAATTTTTAGTACGATTTTTAAGATTAAAGCGTGTTTTTTAGTTTTTTAAGCTATTATTTATTTTTGACTTTTTAGTGAAATTTTTCATTAAAGGATGTTTTATGCGGACGCAAGAATAAAAGTAACAAGTAAGGAAGCCTAAGTTCGAGTGGAATCGAACATTAGATACTCAGCTGTATGCTTTCATTGTTTGTTTGCGTTTGATGAAAACACGGTGTATTTTATATAAAGCGAGTGCTGCATAAAGTGGGCGTAGCCACGCCCATTTTCAACATTTTTATCAGTCATCCAACTAAGCATATGAATATTATTCTTTGTGCAAAATTTCATTCCTTTATGACTTCCAGTTACAAAGATGTCACGTTACAAATTCCCAAAGGGTGTTCCAGAAATATCTTTGTTAAAAAGTAGGCGTAGTCATAAACCGATTTGAATAAATTTTTGCGTGTCTATTAGCACAAGTTATAAAAGTGTATAGACCAAGTATCGTCTTAATGTCTCAATTATTTGTCGAGTTATGGGCTCCGAAATTTCGTATATTCCTTTGTCTAAAAAGGGGCGGTGCCACGCCCATTTTCCAAATTTTTCTATTTTTTGTTTCCGGTCTATTGTGGAACTCATGCCACAAAATTTGAATGAATTATCTTTATATTTGACAAAGATATTGCTTAAAATATTTTTATTAGGCCCCTTTATAGTTCCCATATATAAAAGTGGGCGTGGTCGTCAACCGATTTCGCTAAAATTTCAAACATGTATTACCACAACCAATAAAAGTGTACACACCAAGTTTCGTCATTATATTTAAATTATTTGTCGAGTTATGGGCTCAGAAATCTCGTATATTCCTGCTTCTAAAAAGAGGCGGTGCCACGCCCATTTTCCAAAATTTTTGTGCTTTTCGTTTTATATCCGCAGTTGGACTCCTGCCATAAAATTTCAATGATATACCTTTATATTTGACAGAGATATCGCTTAAAATGTTTTTATTAGGCCACTTTATAATACCCATATATAAAAGTGGGCGTGGTCGTTAACCGATTTTGGCAATTTTTGGTCCAAACATTTGCCTAAGTAAGTATATCACGCCTACCAAATTTCATCGATATACCTTCAACGGTTTCTGAGTTATGACATATAAAACTTTCAATGTTTGGCCCTTAATAAGTGGGCGTGGCACCGCCCATTTTTCAAAATCTCACCAAATTTCTTCATAAGAGCCTGAGCTCCACACGTGGGTGAAATTTTATCACTCTAGCTCTATTAGTGACTGAGATACAAAATTTCCGATTTTTACTATATAGGGGAAGTGGGCGTGGTCATGGTCCGATTTCGCCCATTTTCAATACCATCCGTTCCAGTCTTAATACCAACTTGCATTCCAAATTTCATCAAAATATTTCAATTTTTGCGCGAGTTGTCGTGCGTACAGACAGACAGACAGACGGACGGACATGGCTCAATCGATTTCTTTTTTCACCCTGATCAATTTGATATATATAAGTCAATATCTATCTCGATTATTTTATGGTGTTACAATCCACCGTTATGTGATTAAAACTATAATACTCTGTGTACTAGTACAGCTGAGTATAATAAGTGAATATTTTAAAAATATAAATACACGCGCGCCATCTGTTGGAAAATAGCGGTGGTTGTAACCTAATCTCATTAGTAAATATGTTGCATATATTTAGGCAGCAGCTAGAAGTTACATACCCACATACATACAGGTGAAACTAATAAAAGCGTGTTAAAAAGGAAAGTGGGGTTGTGTTATGTGATGTTTATAGATGAAACATCCGTTGAAATTAAAATCCGAGCTGCTCCTTTTTCAAGGATATCCACATTTTTTGTTTTTTTGAAAGGATCAAATATTGAGGAAATCGAATATTCGCCACCGTCCAAATTTTTCCGATTTCAATACATTATTTGGTCGCTAAGGGATACAAAAAAAGGTATTAAAAAGAAAACAGGACACCTGTAGTGGAAAAATCCAATGTGAACAGGACCTACAGGATAACCACTGAAATATAAAATAACACAAAAAGTACCCACTTTAATTTGCGTATAACACCTAAAATGTTAACTCTACGTGAAAATTTCTTATTATATGTTTCATTCAGAATAAATAAAGAAATATTTCTTTAATATACAATTTTGATGTACCTGCAGTGCTTAATGTACTTTTGTGCATCTAAAGTGAAAATTTCAAAAAAAGTACGTTTTTTTTATGGTGCTATTTTAAGTTCAAATATTTTTCTAGTTTATGTAAATATTTTAATCTAATGATCCAACTCTCATTCCTACACATCTCTACGTTAATACTAAAAAAGAGTTAGAGCTGAGATACGCGCTAGCTGTGCACGGTGGGCGGGAAGCAACAATAGGTTGCATGGGAATATCGTAAAAACGATGGCCCAACGAATATGTGCCTAGCTGTGTGCTGGTACTAATTTTCGTTTAAAAAAAATGTTGGAGATTTTATTCACGCTTGCTGTGTGTTTATGAAGTATATTAGAATATCAGTTTACGTAAGTGTTTAGCCGGCGATCGTTTTTTCGATATTTTCATGCAACCTATTGTTGCTTACCGCCCACCGTGCACAGCTAGCGCGTATTTCAGCTCCAATTCTTTTTAATATTAACGTATAGATATGTAAGAATGAGAATTGGATCATTAGATTAAAATATTTACATAAACTAGAAAAATATTTGAACTTAAAATAGCACCATAAAAAAAACGTACTTTTTTTGAAATTTTCACTTTAGATGGACCAAAGTGCATTAACCACTGCAGGTACATCAAAATTGTATATCAAAGAAATATTCCTTTATTTATTCTGAATGAAACATATTATAAGGAATTTTCACGTAGAGTTAACATGTTAGGAGTTATACGCAAATTAAAGTGGGTACTTTTTGTGTTATTTTATATTTCAGTGGTTATCCTTTAGGTCCTGTTCACATTGGATTTTTCCACTACAGGTGTCCATTTTTCTTTTTAATACCTTTTTTTGTATCCCTTAGCGACCAAATAATGTATTGAAATCGGAAAAATTTGGACGGTGGCGAATTTTCGATTTTCTCAATATTTGATCCTTTCAAAAAAAACAAAAAATGTGGATATCCTTGAAAAAGGAGCAGCTCGGATTTTAATTTCAACGGATGTTCCATCTATAAACATCACATAACACAACCCCACTTTCCTTTTTTCTCGACATTTTCATGCAACCTATCGTCGCTTCCTGCCTACCGTGAGCACTTATGCTTCACTAAATTCGACGTCGATTTCATGATGTAGCTAAGAAGCTTTTCGCAAATTTTGCAGATAATGAAGTTACTTATTTCTTCCCCATTACTCTTAACAATTTTTGCAAAGACTTTCCACACCTTGCTTCTCCCTTGTACTTCTTTCAATATATATTCTCCATTTTGTAGTTGAGAGATATTGGCGCAAAAATATTGTCTGATACAATAAGTAATTGTTGTTTCCAACAATCCATTGCTTAAATAGTAAAAATAAGAAAATAACCGAACATCGACTTTTAGGCCCGAAAGGAACATATTAGCCTGAAGTCGTAAAAAAGGCCGAAGTTAGCTCGTTAACTCATAAAAATGGCGTTGCTAGCCTAGAATTTCACTGACCTGTTTTATGATCAACAGTTTACACTTTTCCGTTTCTCGTCTACCTAAACCCAAAACTCTCAAGGGAAAAGTGATTTTCACCGTGATCAGTTCATCTACACTATTTTTTCACTTGAAAGTTATTCTTTAGATAATACTTAAAGACATCTTTCAAAAAATTTTGGGGAGGGAAAAATTTGGTATAACAGTTATTATTATTTTATTGAAAACAATCAAATTTTTTCTGTAAATTTTATTTAATTAAATATAAAAATATAGTTTGAGGTATTCATTGATTCAAAACATAAAATATCTACATACCTGCATGCGAATTTATTTTTTTATAAATAAATATACGTATTGTATGTACATATGTATATGCATCTCTATGCATCATAGCTAAGTTTAGAACGACGCCAAACGTCATTACATTATTTTATTTTAATCAATTATAATAACACTGGATCACAAAATGAAATTTTTTGTCTGTACTTTGGACGTGACCATCCTATCTATATGTAAAATCGGTCGCTGATTCCGAAAATCGGGCTCATTTTTAATTCTATGGGAAGGTTTTTGAGATATCGGCAATTTACCGTTATTTGGCCACTGGCTCCACTTAATCCTGTATACCTTTTTAACGCAGTGAGCTATCTTCCTTGGAGTGACACTCAACGAAAGAAAATTAAATTTCCTTTTCATCGCTGCTATAACATTTTTCTGTAACTCTTATAGTTTCTGAAATATTGACGATTCAATTTGAATTTTTTCGATTTTTTACGATTTTTTGAAGAAAAAATTGAATTTGTCAGGCAATATCTTTTAAACCAATGTCTTCACCTTCGGTTTTACTCCTTTACATGAAGCTCCATTCTATTGGGAAAAATATAAGCTATCAACGAAGAAAATCCATGGTAAAATGGAAAAGTTATAGGCGATCAAGTAAATACATCCAAGTCGCGCAATGCCTCTGCACGGGTATATTCTATGCATGTTATACCCGTAAATGGGCTTTTATCTACTGCGCTGCCAATGTGCTGCTACTGCAGATGTGTAGGTATTGGTATAACATGCATAGAATATACCCGTGCAGAGGCATTGCTTATCTTTTTCCCAATAGAATGGAGCTTCACGTAAAGGAGTAAAACCGAAGGTGAAGACATTGGTTTAAAAGATATTGCCTGACAAATTCAATTTTTTCTTCAAAAAATCGTAAAAAATCGAAAAAATTCAAATTGAATCGTCAATATTTCAGAAACTATAAGAGTTACAGAAAAATGTTATAGCAGCGATGAAAAGGAAATTTAATTTTCTTTCGTTGAGTGTCACTCCAAGGAAGATAGCTCACTGCGTTAAAGAGGTATACAGGATTAAGTGGAGCCATTGGCCAAATAACGGTAAATTGCCGATATCTCAAAAACCTTCCCATAGAATTAAAAATGAGCCCGATTTTCGGAATCAGCGACCGATTTTACATATAAATAGGATGGTCGCGTTCAGAGTATTTTTTGGCTGTAGAGCAGTGTAATTAAACGTTCTGCTTTAATAACAATAACATATGTTTAGTTTTAAGGTTAAGATTGTACCGCCTCCCACTTAATGAAATAAGGGATAAAATAGCTCCAGCATAGCTAAGAATAAAATTTTGAAGCTATTATGTACCAAGTATAGGTTCAAGATTTTTTAATTTTGGAAGCCTTTTTAGATATTTGCATGATTATATTTTTTTTACTACCTAGTCTGAGTACAAGAAAATATTTAAATACTGCCTGCTCTATGAACTCGTTATATATGTATACGCAAAATATTAATATGCTTATAATAAAAAACGAAAATTACATTTATACCTGGTATGTCCATACATACATACATATGTATGTAAGTATGTTCATATATATATACATATTTACATATGTGTATCAGCTATACAAAATTATACAAAACCATAATGATATGTACCTACATATGTACGTACATACAAATATACATATACATACATATGTATATATACATACATATGTACATACATCTATGCATATCTCACTACAATTTAATTTTGTCAATAAATCAAAAAAACCTTCCTAAAAACATATTCAATGAATGTTAATGTAGCCCAAATAACACCATCTGCATGCGTATGAAATTTTTACATTCTCATTTACATTTACAAAGCATGTTCTGCCTGCACATCAATAAATTTTCGGAAACTTGCTTAAGTATCCGAGAACTTCTTCTGGTATCCGAACATTTGTGCTAAAAACATCGAACATGAACGTGCAGCATTGATATAGAAATGCTTCATTCTCGGTGCTGAAGCAAAATTTCACGCCACTGAAGTACTTCACTGTTCGAACACTTCGAAAACCATACATGTGCTACAGCGAGTGCAACACAGCATGTTCGATATCGAGATGTCTTGCGCAGCTCTTTAGTATGTATGTATGTATGTACATTAGGGTGGTCCAAATTGTATGAAGAACATGATTTTATCTCGAAATCCGCGGTAAACAGCGCAATTCATGTGATTGTACTACTGAAATCTATACCGAAAATTTTGCCTTAATATATTAAAGTTTAGAGTTCGCGCAACTGCCTCCCAAATGCGCTCTCCTTTTACATCAGAGATGACACATAAATTTTTGAAAGTCCTTAGCAGCAAGAAAGGCATTAGGTTTGTTTCTTATTAAACTAGCAGCTAGCTGTCAAGTGAGCAAAACGGAAAGAATTGCGCTCATAAAGAGCGGAACGAACAGAAAATCAAGGAAAAGAAAAATAGTAAAAATTAGCGATAAATAATTTCAATGCTATTTTTGACTGTTAATGGTTATTTTTTCCAAAAAAAACAGTTAATTTTCATTATTTCTATTTCGACAATTCAGAAAATTTCAAAAGTATTCGTTTGTTTATTTTTTCTACAGCTGTTTCTTACTTTGGCAGCTCTCTTCTGCTATTTTTTTGACTCAAGAAACGATTTGCCAGCCGAAACTTGGCTAACTATTCATAACTAGCTAATAATAAACGAACCTATTTTTTTTATCACTAAACAAGTAAGGAAGCATAAGTTCGAGTGGAATGAAATATTAGACACTCAGCTGTATGCTTTCATTGTTTGCTTGTGTTTGATAGAAACTGGTGTATTTTATATAAATCGGGTGCCACATAAAGTGGGAGTAGCCACGACCATTTCCACAATTTGTATCAATCATCCAACTAAGCATATCTTTATCTTTATATATGTATGTATATTACGCTAAGCGATTTTTTGTACGCACCATAACTTTTACACCGCTGCACTATGGTTCAAAATCGAAATATTGAGGAATTAAACCCAATTATCGACTTGATTTTCCCAAAAAAAATAATTACATCTTATTACACATTACTGGAGTAAATAAAAAATATAAAAAATAATGTCAGTTGGCTATCACTTGTTTGTCAGAAAGCTTTCAAAGTCTTGGTTTCGATTTTTGTATTCGTAAAAAATATTTTACTCAAATTATATAAAAACCTCAAGTGGTGATAAAAAGCTAACGAATTTGAATAAAGTGTGTTTATAAAATGGAAAATATTAATAAAGGTATGTAAAATAAAGAACAACAAACTTTTTTCTGAAACAATAATAATCGTTAGTATATTTTTGAGTTTAAATAAGCCGTGTTGTGTTTTGATTTTTGTGAGTTTTTTCTGTGTTAAATAGAATATAAATAAGTTGGATCAAATAGGATCAATACAAATTATATATGTAGTTACAGCTAAAAGTGTCCTCTTCAATGCAAATGTTATTTTATCTGCGGGAGTTTGCAAGCGAGGCTACAATTTCACTTTTTTCAGAGCAAAGTAAACTTCGAAAATAGCGATACTTTACAATTTTATATTGATAATAATAAAAATATAAAACTTATTTATATATAGGGTTTAAAAACCTAATAAGTTCCCTTGAAAATAACGTTACACTTTTTCGGATATCTTCTTTAGTACCTGAGATATTGTTATTTTAATTTCACTAGCTAAAAAAAATAAAAAACTAAAATTTCCTATCGCAAAGTTAATGAACTTAAAATAACAATCTCTAAAACTACACATAGCATCGAAAATCTGACTTCAGATTCAGTTTCAGCGTATCGGAAAGTTTTATCTCTATTTGAAATTCAACATAAATTTACAGTTTCCACTATGTATAGCAGCAGCAGCGAAAAATGGGTGTGGCTCGCCCATTTTCGTCATGAGACATTACTTTTACCTTTAAATACGCTATCAAAAGTTTTAGACCGATATCTTAACTCCAACTATTTTATTCCTCAAAAACTTAATTTTGAACCATAGTGCGTTGTACCGATTTTCGAAAATGTGGTGTCAAATGATGTGCAGGAAGGTTTAATTTTTTTGAAAAGGGTTGTCAGCTGGTTGAAATTTAATTTTCCTGTATAGTTTGTTTGATTTTAAAATTTTTGGTACCATATGAAAGGGCTGATGAGTAATTTATTAAAATTTTTACAAAAAGAGTGGCCAAATGTTCAAAAATTCAGTTTTAAGCTATAGTTTGTTTGATTCTTATATTTGAGGTATCATATGAAAGGGCTTTGTGTGAAAATAAGTAGTTTATTATATTTTTTACAAAAAGGGCTGCCACCTGTTCATAAATTCAGTTTTACGCTATAGTTTGTTTGAGTTTTAATTTGAAGTGTCATGAAAGGTCTTGCACTATAGATGGGTAATAAAAGGAAAGGGGCGGATATGGCGAAGGAAAGGAAGCAAAGAGGAAATAATACGGAAAATAAAATGGATAAAGGGAAAAGGAAGCGCAAACAAAAGGGAACGTGTAGAGAAAGAGAACTAGAAAGAAAACTATAAAGGGAGAGGAGTAAGAAAAATGGCTAAAGGGTTAAAATATTCTAGAAAATTATTCGGCATAAAACTTCACTATGGGTCTCCTCGGACAAAATCTTTGTATACATAATCTAGGTCCACAGAAAATAAAAATAAAAAGAATACATATATGCTTTTTTCTGTATTATTAAAATCTACCACCATTCTACCACGATCTTAAAATATTTATCTCACATATTTTCGCTGTGCTGGCAACCCTCTTCTGCCGACTTTGGTTTCCCAAAATCCCATCTCAAAGTTTGCCTACAATTCTTCAGTGCATGTAATATCGAATGTTAATGTAACCACTGCTCTGTAGAACTGTAGGCAAGCTTTGAGATGGGATTTTGGGAAATTCACCGAAATAGCGGCAATTGACAGAAAAGGGTTGCCGGCGCAGCGAAAATATGTGAAAAAAATATTTTAAGATCGTGGTAGAGTTGTATAATAAATATTTATATCAAATTGCACTCTTTAAAACAGATTGAGAAAGTGTTTAAAGTCATCAACGAAGGATAGCTAAAGTTAAAAGTTAGTTTTGTTTTGTTTCCAAGCTCTAAAGTTTTTTAGAGCAATTCAAATGCAACTTTGTGCTGCTACTGTCCGCTATATTCACCTAAATGGTTGCCGTCGTTTTTTCTTTTTCACCTAACCTTGCCTACAGTTCTACAGTGATGAAAATGATGGTAAAACTGAACATACAAATTTACATATGGATAAAGAAAATTTAGAGTTTAAGGTTTTGGAAGTAAACTAAATACATATTTTCAACGCAAAGCGTTCATTTGTATTTAATGTATAACATTTGGCAGGTAAATTTAAGAACATTTGGCTTTGCATATACAATAATCTATATCTATATATATATATATATATAAAAATCAAGCCCATTTCTTTGTCGCCGGCTTTCGCCCAAACGCGTGGAGGGATTTTGACCAAATTTACACACCAGCTTAGTACCTTGCCCTAGATGATAGATATACATATTTTTTTCAAATCCGGAAGTCGGTTCCCGAGATATAGGTCAAAAGGTCAAAACGTGGACCTAGCTTTCCCCTGAATATTTTTGGACGATATTGGTATCAAACGAAAGGTATTGAGCAGAGAATTTACATAGAATAGTACTAATTGTGATTCCTAGGTCGGGTCCCCAGATATGGGTCAAAACGTGGACCCGGATGACCCTCGAATGTTTCTGAGCGATATTGGTATCAAATGAAAGGTGTTGAGCAGAGAATTTACATAGAATAGTACTCATTGTGATTCCTAGGTCGGGTCTCCAGATATGGGTCAAAACGTGGACCCAGATGACCCTCGAATGTTTCTGAGCGATATTGGTATCAAATGAAAGGTGTTGAGCACAGAATTTACATAGAATCGTACTCATTGTGATTCCTAGGTCGGGTCTTCAGATATGGACCAAAACGTGGACCCGGATGACCCTCGAATATTTCTGAGCGATATTGGTATCAAATGAAAGGTATTGAGCAGAGAATTTACATAGAATAGTACTCATTGTGATTCCTAGATCGGGTCTCCAGATATGGGTCAAAACGTGGACCGGGTGACCCTCGAATGTTTCCGAGCGATATTGTTATCAAATAAAGTCTTGATGAGGACTTCAGCACAGAACTATTATAATTGTGATGCCTAGCCCGGGTCTACAGATATAGGTCACAACGTGGACCCGGATGACCCTCGGATGTTTTTGAGCGATATTGGTATCAAATGAAAGGTCTTGATGAGGACTTCAACATAGAACTATTTTATTTGTGATGCCTAGGACGGGTCCCCAAATATGGGTCAAAACGTGGACCTGGATGACCCCGGAAAACTTCAGTGATATTGGTATCAAATGAAGGGTTTTGAGCAGGGATTTTACATAGAAATGAACTCATTACGATCCCTAGCTCGGGTCCCAAGGTGTGGGTCAACATACGGACCCGGATAACACCGGGATATTTCTCAGGGATATTGGTACCAAATGAAAAGTGCTGAGCAGGGCCTTTACATGGAGATGAACTGATTATGATTCCTAGGTCTGGTCCCTAAATGTGGGTCAAAACGTGGACCGGGATGGCCCCGGAAATTTTCTGAACGATATTGGTGTCAACTGAAAGGCAGGGCTTTTACATAGAGATAAGCTCATTATAATTCCTAGGAATGCATGCGAATTTATTTTTTTATAAATAAATATACGTATTGTATGTACATATGTATATTCATCTCTATGCATCATAGCTAAGTTTAGAACGACGCCAAACGTCATTACATTATTTTATTTTAATCAATTATAATAACACTGGATCACAAAATGAAATTTTTTGTCTGTACTTTGGACGTGACCATCCTATCTATATGTAAAATCGGTCGCTGATTCCGAAAATCGGGCTCATTTTTAATTCTATGGGAAGGTTTTTGAGATATCGGCAATTTACCGTTATTTGGCCACTGGCTCCACTTAATCCTGTATACCTTTTTAACGCAGTGAGCTATCTTCCTTGGAGTGACACTCAACGAAAGAAAATTAAATTTCCTTTTCATCGCTGCTATAACATTTTTCTGTAACTCTTATAGTTTCTGAAATATTGACGATTCAATTTGAATTTTTTCGATTTTTTACGATTTTTTGAAGAAAAAATTGAATTTGTCAGGCAATATCTTTTAAACCAATGTCTTCACCTTCGGTTTTACTCCTTTACATGAAGCTCCATTCTATTGGGAAAAATATAAGCTATCAACGAAGAAAATCCATGGTAAAATGGAAAAGTTATAGGCGATCAAGTAAATACATCCAAGTCGCGCAATGCCTCTGCACGGGTATATTCTATGCATGTTATACCCGTAAATGGGCTTTTATCTACTGCGCTGCCAATGTGCTGCTACTGCAGATGTGTAGGTATTGGTATAACATGCATAGAATATACCCGTGCAGAGGCATTGCTTATCTTTTTCCCAATAGAATGGAGCTTCACGTAAAGGAGTAAAACCGAAGGTGAAGACATTGGTTTAAAAGATATTGCCTGACAAATTCAATTTTTTCTTCAAAAAATCGTAAAAAATCGAAAAAATTCAAATTGAATCGTCAATATTTCAGAAACTATAAGAGTTACAGAAAAATGTTATAGCAGCGATGAAAAGGAAATTTAATTTTCTTTCGTTGAGTGTCACTCCAAGGAAGATAGCTCACTGCGTTAAAGAGGTATACAGGATTAAGTGGAGCCATTGGCCAAATAACGGTAAATTGCCGATATCTCAAAAACCTTCCCATAGAATTAAAAATGAGCCCGATTTTCGGAATCAGCGACCGATTTTACATATAAATAGGATGGTCGCGTTCAGAGTATTTTTTGGCTGTAGAGCAGTGTAATTAAACGTTCTGCTTTAATAACAATAACATATGTTTAGTTTTAAGGTTAAGATTGTACCGCCTCCCACTTAATGAAATAAGGGATAAAATAGCTCCAGCATAGCTAAGAATAAAATTTTGAAGCTATTATGTACCAAGTATAGGTTCAAGATTTTTTAATTTTGGAAGCCTTTTTAGATATTTGCATGATTATATTTTTTTTACTACCTAGTCTGAGTACAAGAAAATATTTAAATACTGCCTGCTCTATGAACTCGTTATATATGTATACGCAAAATATTAATATGCTTATAATAAAAAACGAAAATTACATTTATACCTGGTATGTCCATACATACATACATATGTATGTAAGTATGTTCATATATATATACATATTTACATATGTGTATCAGCTATACAAAATTATACAAAACCATAATGATATGTACCTACATATGTACGTACATACAAATATACATATACATACATATGTATATATACATACATATGTACATACATCTATGCATATCTCACTACAATTTAATTTTGTCAATAAATCAAAAAAACCTTCCTAAAAACATATTCAATGAATGTTAATGTAGCCCAAATAACACCATCTGCATGCGTATGAAATTTTTACATTCTCATTTACATTTACAAAGCATGTTCTGCCTGCACATCAATAAATTTTCGGAAACTTGCTTAAGTATCCGAGAACTTCTTCTGGTATCCGAACATTTGTGCTAAAAACATCGAACATGAACGTGCAGCATTGATATAGAAATGCTTCATTCTCGGTGCTGAAGCAAAATTTCACGCCACTGAAGTACTTCACTGTTCGAACACTTCGAAAACCATACATGTGCTACAGCGAGTGCAACACAGCATGTTCGATATCGAGATGTCTTGCGCAGCTCTTTAGTATGTATGTATGTATGTACATTAGGGTGGTCCAAATTGTATGAAGAACATGATTTTATCTCGAAATCCGCGGTAAACAGCGCAATTCATGTGATTGTACTACTGAAATCTATACCGAAAATTTTGCCTTAATATATTAAAGTTTAGAGTTCGCGCAACTGCCTCCCAAATGCGCTCTCCTTTTACATCAGAGATGACACATAAATTTTTGAAAGTCCTTAGCAGCAAGAAAGGCATTAGGTTTGTTTCTTATTAAACTAGCAGCTAGCTGTCAAGTGAGCAAAACGGAAAGAATTGCGCTCATAAAGAGCGGAACGAACAGAAAATCAAGGAAAAGAAAAATAGTAAAAATTAGCGATAAATAATTTCAATGCTATTTTTGACTGTTAATGGTTATTTTTTCCAAAAAAAACAGTTAATTTTCATTATTTCTATTTCGACAATTCAGAAAATTTCTAAAGTATTCGTTTGTTTATTTTTTCTACAGCTGTTTCTTACTTTGGCAGCTCTCTTCTGCTATTTTTTTGACTCAAGAAACGATTTGCCAGCCGAAACTTGGCTAACTATTCATAACTAGCTAATAATAAACGAACCTATTTTTTTTATCACTAAACAAGTAAGGAAGCATAAGTTCGAGTGGAATGAAATATTAGACACTCAGCTGTATGCTTTCATTGTTTGCTTGTGTTTGATAGAAACTGGTGTATTTTATATAAATCGGGTGCCACATAAAGTGGGAGTAGCCACGACCATTTCCACAATTTGTATCAATCATCCAACTAAGCATATCTTTATCTTTATATATGTATGTATATTACGCTAAGCGATTTTTTGTACGCACCATAACTTTTACACCGCTGCACTATGGTTCAAAATCGAAATATTGAGGAATTAAACCCAATTATCGACTTGATTTTCCCAAAAAAAATAATTACATCTTATTACACATTACTGGAGTAAATAAAAAATATAAAAAATAATGTCAGTTGGCTATCACTTGTTTGTCAGAAAGCTTTCAAAGTCTTGGTTTCGATTTTTGTATTCGTAAAAAATATTTTACTCAAATTATATAAAAACCTCAAGTGGTGATAAAAAGCTAACGAATTTGAATAAAGTGTGTTTATAAAATGGAAAATATTAATAAAGGTATGTAAAATAAAGAACAACAAACTTTTTTCTGAAACAATAATAATCGTTAGTATATTTTTGAGTTTAAATAAGCCGTGTTGTGTTTTGATTTTTGTGAGTTTTTTCTGTGTTAAATAGAATATAAATAAGTTGGATCAAATAGGATCAATACAAATTATATATGTAGTTACAGCTAAAAGTGTCCTCTTCAATGCAAATGTTATTTTATCTGCGGGAGTTTGCAAGCGAGGCTACAATTTCACTTTTTTCAGAGCAAAGTAAACTTCGAAAATAGCGATACTTTACAATTTTATATTGATAATAATAAAAATATAAAACTTATTTATATATAGGGTTTAAAAACCTAATAAGTTCCCTTGAAAATAACGTTACACTTTTTCGGATATCTTCTTTAGTACCTGAGATATTGTTATTTTAATTTCACTAGCTAAAAAAAATAAAAAACTAAAATTTCCTATCGCAAAGTTAATGAACTTAAAATAACAATCTCTAAAACTACACATAGCATCGAAAATCTGACTTCAGATTCAGTTTCAGCGTATCGGAAAGTTTTATCTCTATTTGAAATTCAACATAAATTTACAGTTTCCACTATGTATAGCAGCAGCAGCGAAAAATGGGTGTGGCTCGCCCATTTTCGTCATGAGACATTACTTTTACCTTTAAATACGCTATCAAAAGTTTTAGACCGATATCTTAACTCCAACTATTTTATTCCTCAAAAACTTAATTTTGAACCATAGTGCGTTGTACCGATTTTCGAAAATGTGGTGTCAAATGATGTGCAGGAAGGTTTAATTTTTTTGAAAAGGGTTGTCAGCTGGTTGAAATTTAATTTTCCTGTATAGTTTGTTTGATTTTAAAATTTTTGGTACCATATGAAAGGGCTGATGAGTAATTTATTAAAATTTTTACAAAAAGAGTGGCCAAATGTTCAAAAATTCAGTTTTAAGCTATAGTTTGTTTGATTCTTATATTTGAGGTATCATATGAAAGGGCTTTGTGTGAAAATAAGTAGTTTATTATATTTTTTACAAAAAGGGCTGCCACCTGTTCATAAATTCAGTTTTACGCTATAGTTTGTTTGAGTTTTAATTTGAAGTGTCATGAAAGGTCTTGCACTATAGATGGGTAATAAAAGGAAAGGGGCGGATATGGCGAAGGAAAGGAAGCAAAGAGGAAATAATACGGAAAATAAAATGGATAAAGGGAAAAGGAAGCGCAAACAAAAGGGAACGTGTAGAGAAAGAGAACTAGAAAGAAAACTATAAAGGGAGAGGAGTAAGAAAAATGGCTAAAGGGTTAAAATATTCTAGAAAATTATTCGGCATAAAACTTCACTATGGGTCTCCTCGGACAAAATCTTTGTATACATAATCTAGGTCCACAGAAAATAAAAATAAAAAGAATACATATATGCTTTTTTCTGTATTATTAAAATCTACCACCATTCTACCACGATCTTAAAATATTTATCTCACATATTTTCGCTGTGCTGGCAACCCTCTTCTGCCGACTTTGGTTTCCCAAAATCCCATCTCAAAGTTTGCCTACAATTCTTCAGTGCATGTAATATCGAATGTTAATGTAACCACTGCTCTGTAGAACTGTAGGCAAGCTTTGAGATGGGATTTTGGGAAATTCACCGAAATAGCGGCAATTGACAGAAAAGGGTTGCCGGCGCAGCGAAAATATGTGAAAAAAATATTTTAAGATCGTGGTAGAGTTGTATAATAAATATTTATATCAAATTGCACTCTTTAAAACAGATTGAGAAAGTGTTTAAAGTCATCAACGAAGGATAGCTAAAGTTAAAAGTTAGTTTTGTTTTGTTTCCAAGCTCTAAAGTTTTTTAGAGCAATTCAAATGCAACTTTGTGCTGCTACTGTCCGCTATATTCACCTAAATGGTTGCCGTCGTTTTTTCTTTTTCACCTAACCTTGCCTACAGTTCTACAGTGATGAAAATGATGGTAAAACTGAACATACAAATTTACATATGGATAAAGAAAATTTAGAGTTTAAGGTTTTGGAAGTAAACTAAATACATATTTTCAACGCAAAGCGTTCATTTGTATTTAATGTATAACATTTGGCAGGTAAATTTAAGAACATTTGGCTTTGCATATACAATAATCTATATCTATATATATATATATATATAAAAATCAAGCCCATTTCTTTGTCGCCGGCTTTCGCCCAAACGCGTGGAGGGATTTTGACCAAATTTACACACCAGCTTAGTACCTTGCCCTAGATGATAGATATACATATTTTTTTCAAATCCGGAAGTCGGTTCCCGAGATATAGGTCAAAAGGTCAAAACGTGGACCTAGCTTTCCCCTGAATATTTTTGGACGATATTGGTATCAAACGAAAGGTATTGAGCAGAGAATTTACATAGAATAGTACTAATTGTGATTCCTAGGTCGGGTCCCCAGATATGGGTCAAAACGTGGACCCGGATGACCCTCGAATGTTTCTGAGCGATATTGGTATCAAATGAAAGGTGTTGAGCAGAGAATTTACATAGAATAGTACTCATTGTGATTCCTAGGTCGGGTCTCCAGATATGGGTCAAAACGTGGACCCAGATGACCCTCGAATGTTTCTGAGCGATATTGGTATCAAATGAAAGGTGTTGAGCACAGAATTTACATAGAATCGTACTCATTGTGATTCCTAGGTCGGGTCTTCAGATATGGACCAAAACGTGGACCCGGATGACCCTCGAATATTTCTGAGCGATATTGGTATCAAATGAAAGGTATTGAGCAGAGAATTTACATAGAATAGTACTCATTGTGATTCCTAGATCGGGTCTCCAGATATGGGTCAAAACGTGGACCGGGTGACCCTCGAATGTTTCCGAGCGATATTGTTATCAAATAAAGTCTTGATGAGGACTTCAGCACAGAACTATTATAATTGTGATGCCTAGCCCGGGTCTACAGATATAGGTCACAACGTGGACCCGGATGACCCTCGGATGTTTTTGAGCGATATTGGTATCAAATGAAAGGTCTTGATGAGGACTTCAACATAGAACTATTTTATTTGTGATGCCTAGGACGGGTCCCCAAATATGGGTCAAAACGTGGACCTGGATGACCCCGGAAAACTTCAGTGATATTGGTATCAAATGAAGGGTTTTGAGCAGGGATTTTACATAGAAATGAACTCATTACGATCCCTAGCTCGGGTCCCAAGGTGTGGGTCAACATACGGACCCGGATAACACCGGGATATTTCTCAGGGATATTGGTACCAAATGAAAAGTGCTGAGCAGGGCCTTTACATGGAGATGAACTGATTATGATTCCTAGGTCTGGTCCCTAAATGTGGGTCAAAACGTGGACCGGGATGGCCCCGGAAATTTTCTGAACGATATTGGTGTCAACTGAAAGGCAGGGCTTTTACATAGAGATAAGCTCATTATAATTCCTAGGAATGCATGCGAATTTATTTTTTTATAAATAAATATACGTATTGTATGTACATATGTATATTCATCTCTATGCATCATAGCTAAGTTTAGAACGACGCCAAACGTCATTACATTATTTTATTTTAATCAATTATAATAACACTGGATCACAAAATGAAATTTTTTGTCTGTACTTTGGACGTGACCATCCTATCTATATGTAAAATCGGTCGCTGATTCCGAAAATCGGGCTCATTTTTAATTCTATGGGAAGGTTTTTGAGATATCGGCAATTTACCGTTATTTGGCCACTGGCTCCACTTAATCCTGTATACCTTTTTAACGCAGTGAGCTATCTTCCTTGGAGTGACACTCAACGAAAGAAAATTAAATTTCCTTTTCATCGCTGCTATAACATTTTTCTGTAACTCTTATAGTTTCTGAAATATTGACGATTCAATTTGAATTTTTTCGATTTTTTACGATTTTTTGAAGAAAAAATTGAATTTGTCAGGCAATATCTTTTAAACCAATGTCTTCACCTTCGGTTTTACTCCTTTACATGAAGCTCCATTCTATTGGGAAAAATATAAGCTATCAACGAAGAAAATCCATGGTAAAATGGAAAAGTTATAGGCGATCAAGTAAATACATCCAAGTCGCGCAATGCCTCTGCACGGGTATATTCTATGCATGTTATACCCGTAAATGGGCTTTTATCTACTGCGCTGCCAATGTGCTGCTACTGCAGATGTGTAGGTATTGGTATAACATGCATAGAATATACCCGTGCAGAGGCATTGCTTATCTTTTTCCCAATAGAATGGAGCTTCACGTAAAGGAGTAAAACCGAAGGTGAAGACATTGGTTTAAAAGATATTGCCTGACAAATTCAATTTTTTCTTCAAAAAATCGTAAAAAATCGAAAAAATTCAAATTGAATCGTCAATATTTCAGAAACTATAAGAGTTACAGAAAAATGTTATAGCAGCGATGAAAAGGAAATTTAATTTTCTTTCGTTGAGTGTCACTCCAAGGAAGATAGCTCACTGCGTTAAAGAGGTATACAGGATTAAGTGGAGCCATTGGCCAAATAACGGTAAATTGCCGATATCTCAAAAACCTTCCCATAGAATTAAAAATGAGCCCGATTTTCGGAATCAGCGACCGATTTTACATATAAATAGGATGGTCGCGTTCAGAGTATTTTTTGGCTGTAGAGCAGTGTAATTAAACGTTCTGCTTTAATAACAATAACATATGTTTAGTTTTAAGGTTAAGATTGTACCGCCTCCCACTTAATGAAATAAGGGATAAAATAGCTCCAGCATAGCTAAGAATAAAATTTTGAAGCTATTATGTACCAAGTATAGGTTCAAGATTTTTTAATTTTGGAAGCCTTTTTAGATATTTGCATGATTATATTTTTTTTACTACCTAGTCTGAGTACAAGAAAATATTTAAATACTGCCTGCTCTATGAACTCGTTATATATGTATACGCAAAATATTAATATGCTTATAATAAAAAACGAAAATTACATTTATACCTGGTATGTCCATACATACATACATATGTATGTAAGTATGTTCATATATATATACATATTTACATATGTGTATCAGCTATACAAAATTATACAAAACCATAATGATATGTACCTACATATGTACGTACATACAAATATACATATACATACATATGTATATATACATACATATGTACATACATCTATGCATATCTCACTACAATTTAATTTTGTCAATAAATCAAAAAAACCTTCCTAAAAACATATTCAATGAATGTTAATGTAGCCCAAATAACACCATCTGCATGCGTATGAAATTTTTACATTCTCATTTACATTTACAAAGCATGTTCTGCCTGCACATCAATAAATTTTCGGAAACTTGCTTAAGTATCCGAGAACTTCTTCTGGTATCCGAACATTTGTGCTAAAAACATCGAACATGAACGTGCAGCATTGATATAGAAATGCTTCATTCTCGGTGCTGAAGCAAAATTTCACGCCACTGAAGTACTTCACTGTTCGAACACTTCGAAAACCATACATGTGCTACAGCGAGTGCAACACAGCATGTTCGATATCGAGATGTCTTGCGCAGCTCTTTAGTATGTATGTATGTATGTACATTAGGGTGGTCCAAATTGTATGAAGAACATGATTTTATCTCGAAATCCGCGGTAAACAGCGCAATTCATGTGATTGTACTACTGAAATCTATACCGAAAATTTTGCCTTAATATATTAAAGTTTAGAGTTCGCGCAACTGCCTCCCAAATGCGCTCTCCTTTTACATCAGAGATGACACATAAATTTTTGAAAGTCCTTAGCAGCAAGAAAGGCATTAGGTTTGTTTCTTATTAAACTAGCAGCTAGCTGTCAAGTGAGCAAAACGGAAAGAATTGCGCTCATAAAGAGCGGAACGAACAGAAAATCAAGGAAAAGAAAAATAGTAAAAATTAGCGATAAATAATTTCAATGCTATTTTTGACTGTTAATGGTTATTTTTTCCAAAAAAAACAGTTAATTTTCATTATTTCTATTTCGACAATTCAGAAAATTTCTAAAGTATTCGTTTGTTTATTTTTTCTACAGCTGTTTCTTACTTTGGCAGCTCTCTTCTGCTATTTTTTTGACTCAAGAAACGATTTGCCAGCCGAAACTTGGCTAACTATTCATAACTAGCTAATAATAAACGAACCTATTTTTTTTATCACTAAACAAGTAAGGAAGCATAAGTTCGAGTGGAATGAAATATTAGACACTCAGCTGTATGCTTTCATTGTTTGCTTGTGTTTGATAGAAACTGGTGTATTTTATATAAATCGGGTGCCACATAAAGTGGGAGTAGCCACGACCATTTCCACAATTTGTATCAATCATCCAACTAAGCATATCTTTATCTTTATATATGTATGTATATTACGCTAAGCGATTTTTTGTACGCACCATAACTTTTACACCGCTGCACTATGGTTCAAAATCGAAATATTGAGGAATTAAACCCAATTATCGACTTGATTTTCCCAAAAAAAATAATTACATCTTATTACACATTACTGGAGTAAATAAAAAATATAAAAAATAATGTCAGTTGGCTATCACTTGTTTGTCAGAAAGCTTTCAAAGTCTTGGTTTCGATTTTTGTATTCGTAAAAAATATTTTACTCAAATTATATAAAAACCTCAAGTGGTGATAAAAAGCTAACGAATTTGAATAAAGTGTGTTTATAAAATGGAAAATATTAATAAAGGTATGTAAAATAAAGAACAACAAACTTTTTTCTGAAACAATAATAATCGTTAGTATATTTTTGAGTTTAAATAAGCCGTGTTGTGTTTTGATTTTTGTGAGTTTTTTCTGTGTTAAATAGAATATAAATAAGTTGGATCAAATAGGATCAATACAAATTATATATGTAGTTACAGCTAAAAGTGTCCTCTTCAATGCAAATGTTATTTTATCTGCGGGAGTTTGCAAGCGAGGCTACAATTTCACTTTTTTCAGAGCAAAGTAAACTTCGAAAATAGCGATACTTTACAATTTTATATTGATAATAATAAAAATATAAAACTTATTTATATATAGGGTTTAAAAACCTAATAAGTTCCCTTGAAAATAACGTTACACTTTTTCGGATATCTTCTTTAGTACCTGAGATATTGTTATTTTAATTTCACTAGCTAAAAAAAATAAAAAACTAAAATTTCCTATCGCAAAGTTAATGAACTTAAAATAACAATCTCTAAAACTACACATAGCATCGAAAATCTGACTTCAGATTCAGTTTCAGCGTATCGGAAAGTTTTATCTCTATTTGAAATTCAACATAAATTTACAGTTTCCACTATGTATAGCAGCAGCAGCGAAAAATGGGTGTGGCTCGCCCATTTTCGTCATGAGACATTACTTTTACCTTTAAATACGCTATCAAAAGTTTTAGACCGATATCTTAACTCCAACTATTTTATTCCTCAAAAACTTAATTTTGAACCATAGTGCGTTGTACCGATTTTCGAAAATGTGGTGTCAAATGATGTGCAGGAAGGTTTAATTTTTTTGAAAAGGGTTGTCAGCTGGTTGAAATTTAATTTTCCTGTATAGTTTGTTTGATTTTAAAATTTTTGGTACCATATGAAAGGGCTGATGAGTAATTTATTAAAATTTTTACAAAAAGAGTGGCCAAATGTTCAAAAATTCAGTTTTAAGCTATAGTTTGTTTGATTCTTATATTTGAGGTATCATATGAAAGGGCTTTGTGTGAAAATAAGTAGTTTATTATATTTTTTACAAAAAGGGCTGCCACCTGTTCATAAATTCAGTTTTACGCTATAGTTTGTTTGAGTTTTAATTTGAAGTGTCATGAAAGGTCTTGCACTATAGATGGGTAATAAAAGGAAAGGGGCGGATATGGCGAAGGAAAGGAAGCAAAGAGGAAATAATACGGAAAATAAAATGGATAAAGGGAAAAGGAAGCGCAAACAAAAGGGAACGTGTAGAGAAAGAGAACTAGAAAGAAAACTATAAAGGGAGAGGAGTAAGAAAAATGGCTAAAGGGTTAAAATATTCTAGAAAATTATTCGGCATAAAACTTCACTATGGGTCTCCTCGGACAAAATCTTTGTATACATAATCTAGGTCCACAGAAAATAAAAATAAAAAGAATACATATATGCTTTTTTCTGTATTATTAAAATCTACCACCATTCTACCACGATCTTAAAATATTTATCTCACATATTTTCGCTGTGCTGGCAACCCTCTTCTGCCGACTTTGGTTTCCCAAAATCCCATCTCAAAGTTTGCCTACAATTCTTCAGTGCATGTAATATCGAATGTTAATGTAACCACTGCTCTGTAGAACTGTAGGCAAGCTTTGAGATGGGATTTTGGGAAATTCACCGAAATAGCGGCAATTGACAGAAAAGGGTTGCCGGCGCAGCGAAAATATGTGAAAAAAATATTTTAAGATCGTGGTAGAGTTGTATAATAAATATTTATATCAAATTGCACTCTTTAAAACAGATTGAGAAAGTGTTTAAAGTCATCAACGAAGGATAGCTAAAGTTAAAAGTTAGTTTTGTTTTGTTTCCAAGCTCTAAAGTTTTTTAGAGCAATTCAAATGCAACTTTGTGCTGCTACTGTCCGCTATATTCACCTAAATGGTTGCCGTCGTTTTTTCTTTTTCACCTAACCTTGCCTACAGTTCTACAGTGATGAAAATGATGGTAAAACTGAACATACAAATTTACATATGGATAAAGAAAATTTAGAGTTTAACCTTTTCGCTATGTAGTATCCATATGGATACGCTCAACTTTGGGGGCGGCTGACAGCCTCCACGCCAGAAAAAAAACTTATATTTTAATTGATTATGATATTTTAGGGCTTTAAAACATACGTAAAATAAAAACCTGTAAGGTTTTCCTTTATTTGAGAAAATTACAGCATTTTAAAAATGGGCTGTATAATTTTTTGATTCTTGGTGAAAATATGGGTTTTTTTTTATTTAATATTAAATGTATATGTGAGCATATATACTTTTGTAAGGACATCAAATATGTAGAAAAACTATCAATTTAACATTCTGCATAATTATTTTTTTAATATAGTATTTGTACAAGCTTTGGCGATTTTTTTCACATTCGTTGTATCCATACGGATACAAACGCAAGTTTTGGTTGTAAACGCTGTACGCAAAAGACAAATAAAATCATTTTGCGTTTGATGCTGCTGTCGTGCAGACGTTCGCACAAGACAAATAAAATCACTTTGCGTTTAATGCTGCTGTCGTGCAGATGTTTTTTTTTCTAGCTCTTATTACAGAAAAATAATTTTTTAAAATGCCTAGAAAATTAGGAGATCAGGAAATCGAACAAATTTTAACCAACTTCGTCGATTCCGACATTTCTGACATAGAAGATGAATCGGACGAAAATGAATTGGCTAACAATTTGTTAGATGCGTTTGAGGACAATGAAAGCTTTGTATTAGAAGAACTTTCTCGAGAAGGTCCGTATGAGATAAACATACCGGATATAGAAGTTTGTAGTGATGAGGTTTCTGGGGAAATTAACATGGTAGAAAGTCATGCAGTTGATGGGACAGTTGAAGAAAGTGGTGTTTTCCAAACTCCTCAGGTGCCATTGAAAAAGACTGACCAATTTCGTTGGAAAAAAGCTTCTTGGACTACTCCAGATACTGCTTTTACTGAAACGTTCCCAAAGAAACCTGTAAAATTGCCCATAGAGTATTTTTTGGAGTACTTTACAGAAGAATTTCTTCAACAATTGGTATCTTCAACAAATCAAGCTTCAATGATTGCAAATGGAAGTTCTTTAAATTTGACTATGCAGGAACTTCTGAAATTTCTAGCTTTAGAGATAATGATTGGTACAATTGGTTATCCACGTTTGGAAATGTATTGGACAGTAGGTACCGTAATACCATTATTCCCTGAAAATATGTCAAGACAAAGATTCCATTCTTTGCGAAATAATTTAAAATTCACTACAAATTCAACACAGGGCGATAAATTATATCTAATTCGTCCACTTATAAATATGTTTACACAAAAAACATACACTCTTCCAAAAGATGAAAATCTTTGTGTGGATGAGATGATGGTTCCTTTTAAAGGGAGAACTACTTTGAGGCAATATATGCCGAAGAAACCCATCAAATGGGGAATGAAAATATTTTGCCTATGTAGCTCAAAAGGTATAATATACGACTTTGAAATCTACCAAGGAAAAGGCACCATATTAACTGACTTAAAGTTAGGGTTTTGTTCTGAAATTGTAATTCACCTTTCAAAAAATATTCCTGAACAAAGAAATTATAAAATTTATTTCGACAATTATTTCTCGACTCTAAATTTAATAACCTATTTACGCGAAAAAGGCATTTGGGCTACTGGTACAATCCGAGGCAATAGATTTGGCAGAATTGATTTCAAAACTGAAAAGCAGTTGCAAAAACAAGGTCGTGGAAGTTTCGACTACCGTATAGAGAGAGATGACAGTATTTTTCTTCTCAGATGGCTTGACGGAGGAATTGTCCAACTTGTGTCGTCAGTACATGGTCATGAGCCCCTAAATACAGTGTCCCGATTTTCTGCTGAAAAAAAGAAAAAAATTCAAATATCTCAACCAAAAATAGTAGCAGAGTACAATAAAAATATGGGAGGCGTAGATAAATTAGATTTTCTGCTCTCCTTGTACAGAATTTCCATAAGATCTAAGAAGTGGACTCTGAAGATTTTTGACCATTTTATCGATTTATCAGTATGTAATTCGTGGTTAGAATACAGAATGGATCACGACAAAAATGGGCACAAGAATAAATATATGGACTTGTTAAGTTTTCGTAATGATATTGCGAATGGACTAATAGCTCGGTCAAATCAGCAGGCATGTTCTCGAAAACGGGGTCGTCCAACATCCTGTTTAAATGAGGATATTTCAATCAGCCCAACGACGTCCGCGAAAAGACGTAAAGCTACACCATCGACTTCTGTTCGATATGACGGAAACCAACACTGGGCAAAACACATGAAGGATAAAGGTAGATGTAAGATGCAAGGATGTAAAGGACAAACCAGGTATAAGTGCTCCAAATGCGATATTTTATTGTGCATTGACAATGGATCCAGAGACTGCTTCAGAGACTATCATTATATATCAAATGAATAAAATTTTGGGCAATTCCTTTTAGTTTTTTGTTTTTTCATGTAAAGGTACTTCCAGACGACGCAATGAAAGTGATTTCAGAAAGTGAGAAAGTAAAATTTTCTGGTGTATTTGTATTTGTTTACTGCAAATAATAATATAATAGAAAATTTTACTTTCTCACTTTCTGAAAGTACTTTCATTGCGTCGTCTGGCAGTACTTTAAGTATTGTTTCTGTATTTATCGTATGTATGTATGCACGTATGAATTTTTGTTTATATGAAATTGAAGTATATAAATTTTATTTCATATATGTAAATATGTATATCTATGTTTTATTTATGTATTTAAAAATATGAATTTTTATGTACTTTACTTACGAAACAAATAAAAATTGAAATACATATACATATGTAAAAGTAAACTAAACCCTAACATTTTTCTTTACCATACACGATATTTGTATCCATATGGATACATGCCAAAAAACACATTTAGGGTAAAAAAAATTTTAAATCGAATATAGATTGATGTTCCTAGGGCTAATAAGAGTAAGAACTGAAAAAATTGGATTTTTAATCGTGCCGGTTAAAAACTTATAGTGAAAGGGTTAAGGTTTTGGAAGTAAACTAAATACATATTTTAAACGCAAAGCGTTCATTTGTATTTAATGTATAACATTTGGCAGGTAAATTTAAGAACATTTGGCTTTGCATATACAATAATCTATATCTATATATATATATATATATAAAAATCAAGCCCATTTCTTTGTCGCCGGCTTTCGCCCAAACGCGTGGAGGGATTTTGACCAAATTTACACACCAGCTTAGTACCTTGCCCTAGATGATAGATATACATATTTTTTTCAAATCCGGAAGTCGGTTCCCGAGATATAGGTCAAAAGGTCAAAACGTGGACCTAGCTTTCCCCTGAATATTTTTGGACGATATTGGTATCAAACGAAAGGTATTGAGCAGAGAATTTACATAGAATAGTACTAATTGTGATTCCTAGGTCGGGTCCCCAGATATGGGTCAAAACGTGGACCCGGATGACCCTCGAATGTTTCTGAGCGATATTGGTATCAAATGAAAGGTGTTGAGCAGAGAATTTACATAGAATAGTACTCATTGTGATTCCTAGGTCGGGTCTCCAGATATGGGTCAAAACGTGGACCCAGATGACCCTCGAATGTTTCTGAGCGATATTGGTATCAAATGAAAGGTGTTGAGCACAGAATTTACATAGAATCGTACTCATTGTGATTCCTAGGTCGGGTCTTCAGATATGGACCAAAACGTGGACCCGGATGACCCTCGAATATTTCTGAGCGATATTGGTATCAAATGAAAGGTATTGAGCAGAGAATTTACATAGAATAGTACTCATTGTGATTCCTAGATCGGGTCTCCAGATATGGGTCAAAACGTGGACCGGGTGACCCTCGAATGTTTCCGAGCGATATTGTTATCAAATAAAGTCTTGATGAGGACTTCAGCACAGAACTATTATAATTGTGATGCCTAGCCCGGGTCTACAGATATAGGTCACAACGTGGACCCGGATGACCCTCGGATGTTTTTGAGCGATATTGGTATCAAATGAAAGGTCTTGATGAGGACTTCAACATAGAACTATTTTATTTGTGATGCCTAGGACGGGTCCCCAAATATGGGTCAAAACGTGGACCTGGATGACCCCGGAAAACTTCAGTGATATTGGTATCAAATGAAGGGTTTTGAGCAGGGATTTTACATAGAAATGAACTCATTACGATCCCTAGCTCGGGTCCCAAGGTGTGGGTCAACATACGGACCCGGATAACACCGGGATATTTCTCAGGGATATTGGTACCAAATGAAAAGTGCTGAGCAGGGCCTTTACATGGAGATGAACTGATTATGATTCCTAGGTCTGGTCCCTAAATGTGGGTCAAAACGTGGACCGGGATGGCCCCGGAAATTTTCTGAACGATATTGGTGTCAACTGAAAGGCAGGGCTTTTACATAGAGATAAGCTCATTATAATTCCTAGGAATGCATGCGAATTTATTTTTTTATAAATAAATATACGTATTGTATGTACATATGTATATGCATCTCTATGCATCATAGCTAAGTTTAGAACGACGCCAAACGTCATTACATTATTTTATTTTAATCAATTATAATAACACTGGATCACAAAATGAAATTTTTTGTCTGTACTTTGGACGTGACCATCCTATCTATATGTAAAATCGGTTGCTGATTCCGAAAATCGGGCTCATTTTTAATTCTATGGGAAGGTTTTTGAGATATCGGCAATTTACCGTTATTTGGCCACTGGCTCCACTTAATCCTGTATACCTTTTTAACGCAGTGAGCTATCTTCCTTGGAGTGACACTCAACGAAAGAAAATTAAATTTCCTTTTCATCGCTGCTATAACATTTTTCTGTAACTCTTATAGTTTCTGAAATATTGACGATTCAATTTGAATTTTTTCGATTTTTTACGATTTTTTGAAGAAAAAATTGAATTTGTCAGGCAATATCTTTTAAACCAATGTCTTCACCTTCGGTTTTACTCCTCCATGAAGCTCCATTCTATTGGGAAAAATATAAGCTATCAACGAAGAAAATCCATGGTAAAATGGAAAAGTTATAGGCGATCAAGTAAATACATCCAAGTCGCGCAATGCCTCTGCAAGGGTATATTCTATGCATGTTATACCCGTAAATGGGCTTTTATCTACTGCGCTGCCAATGTGCTGCTACTGCAGATGTGTAGGTATTGGTATAACATGCATAGAATATACCCGTGCAGAGGCATTGCTTATCTTTTTCCCAATAGAATGGAGCTTCACGTAAAGGAGTAAAACCGAAGGTGAAGACATTGGTTTAAAAGATATTGCCTGACAAATTCAATTTTTTCTTCAAAAAATCGTAAAAAATCGAAAAAATTCAAATTGAATCGTCAATATTTCAGAAACTATAAGAGTTACAGAAAAATGTTATAGCAGCGATGAAAAGGAAATTTAATTTTCTTTCGTTGAGTGTCACTCCAAGGAAGATAGCTCACTGCGTTAAAGAGGTATACAGGATTAAGTGGAGCCATTGGCCAAATAACGGTAAATTGCCGATATCTCAAAAACCTTCCCATAGAATTAAAAATGAGCCCGATTTTCGGAATCAGCGACCGATTTTACATATAAATAGGATGGTCGCGTTCAGAGTATTTTTTGGCTGTAGAGCAGTGTAATTAAACGTTCTGCTTTAATAACAATAACATATGTTTAGTTTTAAGGTTAAGATTGTACCGCCTCCCACTTAATGAAATAAGGGATAAAATAGCTCCAGCATAGCTAAGAATAAAATTTTGAAGCTATTATGTACCAAGTATAGGTTCAAGATTTTTTAATTTTGGAAGCCTTTTTAGATATTTGCATGATTATATTTTTTTTACTACCTAGTCTGAGTACAAGAAAATATTTAAATACTGCCTGCTCTATGAACTCGTTATATATGTATACGCAAAATATTAATATGCTTATAATAAAAAACGAAAATTACATTTATACCTGGTATGTCCATACATACATACATATGTATGTAAGTATGTTCATATATATATACATATTTACATATGTGTATCAGCTATACAAAATTATACAAAACCATAATGATATGTACCTACATATGTACGTACATACAAATATACATATACATACATATGTATATATACATACATATGTACATACATCTATGCATATCTCACTACAATTTAATTTTGTCAATAAATCAAAAAAACCTTCCTAAAAACATATTCAATGAATGTTAATGTAGCCCAAATAACACCATCTGCATGCGTATGAAATTTTTACATTCTCATTTACATTTACAAAGCATGTTCTGCCTGCACATCAATAAATTTTCGGAAACTTGCTTAAGTATCCGAGAACTTCTTCTGGTATCCGAACATTTGTGCTAAAAACATCGAACATGAACGTGCAGCATTGATATAGAAATGCTTCATTCTCGGTGCTGAAGCAAAATTTCACGCCACTGAAGTACTTCACTGTTCGAACACTTCGAAAACCATACATGTGCTACAGCGAGTGCAACACAGCATGTTCGATATCGAGATGTCTTGCGCAGCTCTTTAGTATGTATGTATGTATGTACATTAGGGTGGTCCAAATTGTATGAAGAACATGATTTTATCTCGAAATCCGCGGTAAACAGCGCAATTCATGTGATTGTACTACTGAAATCTATACCGAAAATTTTGCCTTAATATATTAAAGTTTAGAGTTCGCGCAACTGCCTCCCAAATGCGCTCTCCTTTTACATCAGAGATGACACATAAATTTTTGAAAGTCCTTAGCAGCAAGAAAGGCATTAGGTTTGTTTCTTATTAAACTAGCAGCTAGCTGTCAAGTGAGCAAAACGGAAAGAATTGCGCTCATAAAGAGCGGAACGAACAGAAAATCAAGGAAAAGAAAAATAGTAAAAATTAGCGATAAATAATTTCAATGCTATTTTTGACTGTTAATGGTTATTTTTTCCAAAAAAAACAGTTAATTTTCATTATTTCTATTTCGACAATTCAGAAAATTTCTAAAGTATTCGTTTGTTTATTTTTTCTACAGCTGTTTCTTACTTTGGCAGCTCTCTTCTGCTATTTTTTTGACTCAAGAAACGATTTGCCAGCCGAAACTTGGCTAACTATTCATAACTAGCTAATAATAAACGAACCTATTTTTTTATCACTAAACAAGTAAGGAAGCATAAGTTCGAGTGGAATGAAATATTAGACACTCAGCTGTATGCTTTCATTGTTTGCTTGTTTTTGATAGAAACTGGTGTATTTTATATAAATCGGGTGCCACATAAAGTGGGAGTAGCCACGACCATTTCCACAATTTGTATCAATCATCCAACTAAGCATATCTTTATCTTTATATATGTATGTATATTACGCTAAGCGATTTTTTGTACGCACCATAACTTTTACACCGCTGCACTATGGTTCAAAATCGAAATATTGAGGAATTAAACCCAATTATCGACTTGATTTTCCCAAAAAAAATAATTACATCTTATTACACATTACTGGAGTAAATAAAAAATATAAAAAATAATGTCAGTTGGCTATCACTTGTTTGTCAGAAAGCTTTCAAAGTCTTGGTTTCGATTTTTGTATTCGTAAAAAATATTTTACTCAAATTATATAAAAACCTCAAGTGGTGATAAAAAGCTAACGAATTTGAATAAAGTGTGTTTATAAAATGGAAAATATTAATAAAGGTATGTAAAATAAAGAACAACAAACTTTTTTCTGAAACAATAATAATCGTTAGTATATTTTTGAGTTTAAATAAGCCGTGTTGTGTTTTGATTTTTGTGAGTTTTTTCTGTGTTAAATAGAATATAAATAAGTTGGATCAAATAGGATCAATACAAATTATATATGTAGTTACAGCTAAAAGTGTCCTCTTCAATGCAAATGTTATTTTATCTGCGGGAGTTTGCAAGCGAGGCTACAATTTCACTTTTTTCAGAGCAAAGTAAACTTCGAAAATAGCGATACTTTACAATTTTATATTGATAATAATAAAAATATAAAACTTATTTATATATAGGGTTTAAAAACCTAATAAGTTCCCTTGAAAATAACGTTACACTTTTTCGGATATCTTCTTTAGTACCTGAGATATTGTTATTTTAATTTCACTAGCTAAAAAAAATAAAAAACTAAAATTTCCTATCGCAAAGTTAATGAACTTAAAATAACAATCTCTAAAACTACACATAGCATCGAAAATCTGACTTCAGATTCAGTTTCAGCGTATCGGAAAGTTTTATCTCTATTTGAAATTCAACATAAATTTACAGTTTCCACTATGTATAGCAGCAGCAGCGAAAAATGGGTGTGGCTCGCCCATTTTCGTCATGAGACATTACTTTTACCTTTAAATACGCTATCAAAAGTTTTAGACCGATATCTTAACTCCAACTATTTTATTCCTCAAAAACTTAATTTTGAACCATAGTGCGTTGTACCGATTTTCGAAAATGTGGTGTCAAATGATGTGCAGGAAGGTTTAATTTTTTTGAAAAGGGTTGTCAGCTGGTTGAAATTTAATTTTCCTGTATAGTTTGTTTGATTTTAAAATTTTTGGTACCATATGAAAGGGCTGATGAGTAATTTATTAAAATTTTTACAAAAAGAGTGGCCAAATGTTCAAAAATTCAGTTTTAAGCTATAGTTTGTTTGATTCTTATATTTGAGGTATCATATGAAAGGGCTTTGTGTGAAAATAAGTAGTTTATTATATTTTTTACAAAAAGGGCTGCCACCTGTTCATAAATTCAGTTTTACGCTATAGTTTGTTTGAGTTTTAATTTGAAGTGTCATGAAAGGTCTTGCACTATAGATGGGTAATAAAAGGAAAGGGGCGGATATGGCGAAGGAAAGGAAGCAAAGAGGAAATAATACGGAAAATAAAATGGATAAAGGGAAAAGGAAGCGCAAACAAAAGGGAACGTGTAGAGAAAGAGAACTAGAAAGAAAACTATAAAGGGAGAGGAGTAAGAAAAATGGCTAAAGGGTTAAAATATTCTAGAAAATTATTCGGCATAAAACTTCACTATGGGTCTCCTCGGACAAAATCTTTGTATACATAATCTAGGTCCACAGAAAATAAAAATAAAAAGAATACATATATGCTTTTTTCTGTATTATTAAAATCTACCACCATTCTACCACGATCTTAAAATATTTATCTCACATATTTTCGCTGTGCTGGCAACCCTCTTCTGCCGACTTTGGTTTCCCAAAATCCCATCTCAAAGTTTGCCTACAATTCTTCAGTGCATGTAATATCGAATGTTAATGTAACCACTGCTCTGTAGAACTGTAGGCAAGCTTTGAGATGGGATTTTGGGAAATTCACCGAAATAGCGGCAATTGACAGAAAAGGGTTGCCGGCGCAGCGAAAATATGTGAAAAAAATATTTTAAGATCGTGGTAGAGTTGTATAATAAATATTTATATCAAATTGCACTCTTTAAAACAGATTGAGAAAGTGTTTAAAGTCATCAACGAAGGATAGCTAAAGTTAAAAGTTAGTTTTGTTTTGTTTCCAAGCTCTAAAGTTTTTTAGAGCAATTCAAATGCAACTTTGTGCTGCTACTGTCCGCTATATTCACCTAAATGGTTGCCGTCGTTTTTTCTTTTTCACCTAACCTTGCCTACAGTTCTACAGTGATGAAAATGATGGTAAAACTGAACATACAAATTTACATATGGATAAAGAAAATTTAGAGTTTAAGGTTTTGGAAGTAAACTAAATACATATTTTAAACGCAAAGCGTTCATTTGTATTTAATGTATAACATTTGGCAGGTAAATTTAAGAACATTTGGCTTTGCATATACAATAATCTATATCTATATATATATATATATATAAAAATCAAGCCCATTTCTTTGTCGCCGGCTTTCGCCCAAACGCGTGGAGGGATTTTGACCAAATTTACACACCAGCTTAGTACCTTGCCCTAGATGATAGATATACATATTTTTTTCAAATCCGGAAGTCGGTTCCCGAGATATAGGTCAAAAGGTCAAAACGTGGACCTAGCTTTCCCCTGAATATTTTTGGACGATATTGGTATCAAACGAAAGGTATTGAGCAGAGAATTTACATAGAATAGTACTAATTGTGATTCCTAGGTCGGGTCCCCAGATATGGGTCAAAACGTGGACCCGGATGACCCTCGAATGTTTCTGAGCGATATTGGTATCAAATGAAAGGTGTTGAGCAGAGAATTTACATAGAATAGTACTCATTGTGATTCCTAGGTCGGGTCTCCAGATATGGGTCAAAACGTGGACCCAGATGACCCTCGAATGTTTCTGAGCGATATTGGTATCAAATGAAAGGTGTTGAGCACAGAATTTACATAGAATCGTACTCATTGTGATTCCTAGGTCGGGTCTTCAGATATGGACCAAAACGTGGACCCGGATGACCCTCGAATATTTCTGAGCGATATTGGTATCAAATGAAAGGTATTGAGCAGAGAATTTACATAGAATAGTACTCATTGTGATTCCTAGATCGGGTCTCCAGATATGGGTCAAAACGTGGACCGGGTGACCCTCGAATGTTTCCGAGCGATATTGTTATCAAATAAAGTCTTGATGAGGACTTCAGCACAGAACTATTATAATTGTGATGCCTAGCCCGGGTCTACAGATATAGGTCACAACGTGGACCCGGATGACCCTCGGATGTTTTTGAGCGATATTGGTATCAAATGAAAGGTCTTGATGAGGACTTCAACATAGAACTATTTTATTTGTGATGCCTAGGACGGGTCCCCAAATATGGGTCAAAACGTGGACCTGGATGACCCCGGAAAACTTCAGTGATATTGGTATCAAATGAAGGGTTTTGAGCAGGGATTTTACATAGAAATGAACTCATTACGATCCCTAGCTCGGGTCCCAAGGTGTGGGTCAACATACGGACCCGGATAACACCGGGATATTTCTCAGGGATATTGGTACCAAATGAAAAGTGCTGAGCAGGGCCTTTACATGGAGATGAACTGATTATGATTCCTAGGTCTGGTCCCTAAATGTGGGTCAAAACGTGGACCGGGATGGCCCCGGAAATTTTCTGAACGATATTGGTGTCAACTGAAAGGCAGGGCTTTTACATAGAGATAAGCTCATTATAATTCCTAGGAATGCATGCGAATTTATTTTTTTATAAATAAATATACGTATTGTATGTACATATGTATATGCATCTCTATGCATCATAGCTAAGTTTAGAACGACGCCAAACGTCATTACATTATTTTATTTTAATCAATTATAATAACACTGGATCACAAAATGAAATTTTTTGTCTGTACTTTGGACGTGACCATCCTATCTATATGTAAAATCGGTTGCTGATTCCGAAAATCGGGCTCATTTTTAATTCTATGGGAAGGTTTTTGAGATATCGGCAATTTACCGTTATTTGGCCACTGGCTCCACTTAATCCTGTATACCTTTTTAACGCAGTGAGCTATCTTCCTTGGAGTGACACTCAACGAAAGAAAATTAAATTTCCTTTTCATCGCTGCTATAACATTTTTCTGTAACTCTTATAGTTTCTGAAATATTGACGATTCAATTTGAATTTTTTCGATTTTTTACGATTTTTTGAAGAAAAAATTGAATTTGTCAGGCAATATCTTTTAAACCAATGTCTTCACCTTCGGTTTTACTCCTCCATGAAGCTCCATTCTATTGGGAAAAATATAAGCTATCAACGAAGAAAATCCATGGTAAAATGGAAAAGTTATAGGCGATCAAGTAAATACATCCAAGTCGCGCAATGCCTCTGCAAGGGTATATTCTATGCATGTTATACCCGTAAATGGGCTTTTATCTACTGCGCTGCCAATGTGCTGCTACTGCAGATGTGTAGGTATTGGTATAACATGCATAGAATATACCCGTGCAGAGGCATTGCTTATCTTTTTCCCAATAGAATGGAGCTTCACGTAAAGGAGTAAAACCGAAGGTGAAGACATTGGTTTAAAAGATATTGCCTGACAAATTCAATTTTTTCTTCAAAAAATCGTAAAAAATCGAAAAAATTCAAATTGAATCGTCAATATTTCAGAAACTATAAGAGTTACAGAAAAATGTTATAGCAGCGATGAAAAGGAAATTTAATTTTCTTTCGTTGAGTGTCACTCCAAGGAAGATAGCTCACTGCGTTAAAGAGGTATACAGGATTAAGTGGAGCCATTGGCCAAATAACGGTAAATTGCCGATATCTCAAAAACCTTCCCATAGAATTAAAAATGAGCCCGATTTTCGGAATCAGCGACCGATTTTACATATAAATAGGATGGTCGCGTTCAGAGTATTTTTTGGCTGTAGAGCAGTGTAATTAAACGTTCTGCTTTAATAACAATAACATATGTTTAGTTTTAAGGTTAAGATTGTACCGCCTCCCACTTAATGAAATAAGGGATAAAATAGCTCCAGCATAGCTAAGAATAAAATTTTGAAGCTATTATGTACCAAGTATAGGTTCAAGATTTTTTAATTTTGGAAGCCTTTTTAGATATTTGCATGATTATATTTTTTTTACTACCTAGTCTGAGTACAAGAAAATATTTAAATACTGCCTGCTCTATGAACTCGTTATATATGTATACGCAAAATATTAATATGCTTATAATAAAAAACGAAAATTACATTTATACCTGGTATGTCCATACATACATACATATGTATGTAAGTATGTTCATATATATATACATATTTACATATGTGTATCAGCTATACAAAATTATACAAAACCATAATGATATGTACCTACATATGTACGTACATACAAATATACATATACATACATATGTATATATACATACATATGTACATACATCTATGCATATCTCACTACAATTTAATTTTGTCAATAAATCAAAAAAACCTTCCTAAAAACATATTCAATGAATGTTAATGTAGCCCAAATAACACCATCTGCATGCGTATGAAATTTTTACATTCTCATTTACATTTAAAAAGCATGTTCTGCCTGCACATCAATAAATTTTCGGAAACTTGCTTAAGTATCCGAGAACTTCTTCTGGTATCCGAACATTTGTGCTAAAAACATCGAACATGAACGTGCAGCATTGATATAGAAATGCTTCATTCTCGGTGCTGAAGCAAAATTTCACGCCACTGAAGTACTTCACTGTTCGAACACTTCGAAAACCATACATGTGCTACAGCGAGTGCAACACAGCATGTTCGATATCGAGATGTCTTGCGCAGCTCTTTAGTATGTATGTATGTATGTACATTAGGGTGGTCCAAATTGTATGAAGAACATGATTTTATCTCGAAATCCGCGGTAAACAGCGCAATTCATGTGATTGTACTACTGAAATCTATACCGAAAATTTTGCCTTAATATATTAAAGTTTAGAGTTCGCGCAACTGCCTCCCAAATGCGCTCTCCTTTTACATCAGAGATGACACATAAATTTTTGAAAGTCCTTAGCAGCAAGAAAGGCATTAGGTTTGTTTCTTATTAAACTAGCAGCTAGCTGTCAAGTGAGCAAAACGGAAAGAATTGTGCTCATAAAGAGCGGAACGAACAGAAAATCAAGGAAAAGAAAAATAGTAAAAATTAGCGATAAATAATTTCAATGCTATTTTTGACTGTTAATGGTTATTTTTTCCAAAAAAAAACAGTTAATTTTCATTATTTCTATTTCGACAATTCAGAAAATTTCTAAAGTATTCGTTTGTTTATTTTTTCTACAGCTGTTTCTTACTTTGGCAGCTCTCTTCTGCTATTTTTTTGACTCAAGAAACGATTTGCCAGCCGAAACTTGGCTAACTATTCATAACTAGCTAATAATAAACGAACCTATTTTTTTATCACTAAACAAGTAAGGAAGCATAAGTTCGAGTGGAATGAAATATTAGACACTCAGCTGTATGCTTTCATTGTTTGCTTGTTTTTGATAGAAACTGGTGTATTTTATATAAATCGGGTGCCACATAAAGTGGGAGTAGCCACGACCATTTCCACAATTTGTATCAATCATCCAACTAAGCATATCTTTATCTTTATATATGTATGTATATTACGCTAAGCGATTTTTTGTACGCACCATAACTTTTACACCGCTGCACTATGGTTCAAAATCGAAATATTGAGGAATTAAACCCAATTATCGACTTGATTTTCCCAAAAAAAATAATTACATCTTATTACACATTACTGGAGTAAATAAAAAATATAAAAAATAATGTCAGTTGGCTATCACTTGTTTGTCAGAAAGCTTTCAAAGTCTTGGTTTCGATTTTTGTATTCGTAAAAAATATTTTACTCAAATTATATAAAAACCTCAAGTGGTGATAAAAAGCTAACGAATTTGAATAAAGTGTGTTTATAAAATGGAAAATATTAATAAAGGTATGTAAAATAAAGAACAACAAACTTTTTTCTGAAACAATAATAATCGTTAGTATATTTTTGAGTTTAAATAAGCCGTGTTGTGTTTTGATTTTTGTGAGTTTTTTCTGTGTTAAATAGAATATAAATAAGTTGGATCAAATAGGATCAATACAAATTATATATGTAGTTACAGCTAAAAGTGTCCTCTTCAATGCAAATGTTATTTTATCTGCGGGAGTTTGCAAGCGAGGCTACAATTTCACTTTTTTCAGAGCAAAGTAAACTTCGAAAATAGCGATACTTTACAATTTTATATTGATAATAATAAAAATATAAAACTTATTTATATATAGGGTTTAAAAACCTAATAAGTTCCCTTGAAAATAACGTTACACTTTTTCGGATATCTTCTTTAGTACCTGAGATATTGTTATTTTAATTTCACTAGCTAAAAAAAATAAAAAACTAAAATTTCCTATCGCAAAGTTAATGAACTTAAAATAACAATCTCTAAAACTACACATAGCATCGAAAATCTGACTTCAGATTCAGTTTCAGCGTATCGGAAAGTTTTATCTCTATTTGAAATTCAACATAAATTTACAGTTTCCACTATGTATAGCAGCAGCAGCGAAAAATGGGTGTGGCTCGCCCATTTTCGTCATGAGACATTACTTTTACCTTTAAATACGCTATCAAAAGTTTTAGACCGATATCTTAACTCCAACTATTTTATTCCTCAAAAACTTAATTTTGAACCATAGTGCGTTGTACCGATTTTCGAAAATGTGGTGTCAAATGATGTGCAGGAAGGTTTAATTTTTTTGAAAAGGGTTGTCAGCTGGTTGAAATTTAATTTTCCTGTATAGTTTGTTTGATTTTAAAATTTTTGGTACCATATGAAAGGGCTGATGAGTAATTTATTAAAATTTTTACAAAAAGAGTGGCCAAATGTTCAAAAATTCAGTTTTAAGCTATAGTTTGTTTGATTCTTATATTTGAGGTATCATATGAAAGGGCTTTGTGTGAAAATAAGTAGTTTATTATATTTTTTACAAAAAGGGCTGCCACCTGTTCATAAATTCAGTTTTACGCTATAGTTTGTTTGAGTTTTAATTTGAAGTGTCATGAAAGGTCTTGCACTATAGATGGGTAATAAAAGGAAAGGGGCGGATATGGCGAAGGAAAGGAAGCAAAGAGGAAATAATACGGAAAATAAAATGGATAAAGGGAAAAGGAAGCGCAAACAAAAGGGAACGTGTAGAGAAAGAGAACTAGAAAGAAAACTATAAAGGGAGAGGAGTAAGAAAAATGGCTAAAGGGTTAAAATATTCTAGAAAATTATTCGGCATAAAACTTCACTATGGGTCTCCTCGGACAAAATCTTTGTATACATAATCTAGGTCCACAGAAAATAAAAATAAAAAGAATACATATATGCTTTTTTCTGTATTATTAAAATCTACCACCATTCTACCACGATCTTAAAATATTTATCTCACATATTTTCGCTGTGCTGGCAACCCTCTTCTGCCGACTTTGGTTTCCCAAAATCCCATCTCAAAGTTTGCCTACAATTCTTCAGTGCATGTAATATCGAATGTTAATGTAACCACTGCTCTGTAGAACTGTAGGCAAGCTTTGAGATGGGATTTTGGGAAATTCACCGAAATAGCGGCAATTGACAGAAAAGGGTTGCCGGCGCAGCGAAAATATGTGAAAAAAATATTTTAAGATCGTGGTAGAGTTGTATAATAAATATTTATATCAAATTGCACTCTTTAAAACAGATTGAGAAAGTGTTTAAAGTCATCAACGAAGGATAGCTAAAGTTAAAAGTTAGTTTTGTTTTGTTTCCAAGCTCTAAAGTTTTTTAGAGCAATTCAAATGCAACTTTGTGCTGCTACTGTCCGCTATATTCACCTAAATGGTTGCCGTCGTTTTTTCTTTTTCACCTAACCTTGCCTACAGTTCTACAGTGATGAAAATGATGGTAAAACTGAACATACAAATTTACATATGGATAAAGAAAATTTAGAGTTTAAGGTTTTGGAAGTAAACTAAATACATATTTTAAACGCAAAGCGTTCATTTGTATTTAATGTATAACATTTGGCAGGTAAATTTAAGAACATTTGGCTTTGCATATACAATAATCTATATCTATATATATATATATATATAAAAATCAAGCCCATTTCTTTGTCGCCGGCTTTCGCCCAAACGCGTGGAGGGATTTTGACCAAATTTACACACCAGCTTAGTACCTTGCCCTAGATGATAGATATACATATTTTTTTCAAATCCGGAAGTCGGTTCCCGAGATATAGGTCAAAAGGTCAAAACGTGGACCTAGCTTTCCCCTGAATATTTTTGGACGATATTGGTATCAAACGAAAGGTATTGAGCAGAGAATTTACATAGAATAGTACTAATTGTGATTCCTAGGTCGGGTCCCCAGATATGGGTCAAAACGTGGACCCGGATGACCCTCGAATGTTTCTGAGCGATATTGGTATCAAATGAAAGGTGTTGAGCAGAGAATTTACATAGAATAGTACTCATTGTGATTCCTAGGTCGGGTCTCCAGATATGGGTCAAAACGTGGACCCAGATGACCCTCGAATGTTTCTGAGCGATATTGGTATCAAATGAAAGGTGTTGAGCACAGAATTTACATAGAATCGTACTCATTGTGATTCCTAGGTCGGGTCTTCAGATATGGACCAAAACGTGGACCCGGATGACCCTCGAATATTTCTGAGCGATATTGGTATCAAATGAAAGGTATTGAGCAGAGAATTTACATAGAATAGTACTCATTGTGATTCCTAGATCGGGTCTCCAGATATGGGTCAAAACGTGGACCGGGTGACCCTCGAATGTTTCCGAGCGATATTGTTATCAAATAAAGTCTTCATGAGGACTTCAGCACAGAACTATTATAATTGTGATGCCTAGCCCGGGTCTACAGATATAGGTCACAACGTGGACCCGGATGACCCTCGGATGTTTTTGAGCGATATTGGTATCAAATGAAAGGTCTTGATGAGGACTTCAACATAGAACTATTTTATTTGTGATGCCTAGGACGGGTCCCCAAATATGGGTCAAAACGTGGACCTGGATGACCCCGGAAAACTTCAGTGATATTGGTATCAAATGAAGGGTTTTGAGCAGGGATTTTACATAGAAATGAACTCATTACGATCCCTAGCTCGGGTCCCAAGGTGTGGGTCAACATACGGACCCGGATAACACCGGGATATTTCTCAGGGATATTGGTACCAAATGAAAAGTGCTGAGCAGGGCCTTTACATGGAGATGAACTGATTATGATTCCTAGGTCTGGTCCCTAAATGTGGGTCAAAACGTGGACCGGGATGGCCCCGGAAATTTTCTGAACGATATTGGTGTCAACTGAAAGGCAGGGCTTTTACATAGAGATAAGCTCATTATAATTCCTAGGTCAGGTCCCCAGATGTGGGTGAAAATGTGGATCCGGATGGCCCCGGATAAATTCTCAGCGATATTGTTATGTATTTAATCACGGCGCATGACGATTCCTAGGTGGGATCCCAAGATATGGGTCAATATGTGGACCCGGATAACACCGGGATATATCATAGGGATATTGGTACCAAATGAAAGGTGTTGAGCAGACTCTCATGTAGAGCCGTACCCATTACGATTTCTTGGTCAAGTCTCCAGATACCGTACCCATTATGGTTCCTAGGTCAAGTTCCCAGATGTGGGTCAATAAGTGCACCCGGATGAGCCCGGGATGATTCTGAGCAATACTGATATAAAATGAAAGGTGTTGACCGGGTCTGCTATATAGAGATATTTTCATAGTGATTCTTAGTCCCGATACCCAATTATGGGTAAAAGAGACGATTCGGACGCCACGGAATGTTTTTAAGCAATGATGGTATCAACTGAGAATTGGAATGCAGGGTATGTTATGCTAAACCCAGTTCCCTAGGAAAAGGGGAAGAGTAATGAGACTGGGAAAGGCGAAGGCAAAGGAACGGAAAAGGAGAGGGAGAATATAATAAAAGTGGAATGAAGAGGATGGGAAGAGAGACAGTAAGACAGGGAATTAGAGAAGGAATAAGAGGGGGGAATAAAAGGAGAAAGGCAGAAAAGGAGAGGTAAGAGAGAGCGGTAGAGAAAGGAAAGCGTAAATGTGATGGGAAAGAGAAAGAGAAAAGTAGAGGGAAAGGTAGTTGGAGACTAATACGAAGAAAAAAAGGATAAGAACATGAAAGCCGTGTTTCACATACGGTGATCCTAACCCAGATAAAAATTTTTGCATGTAAATGCAACAACAAAGATTTCAGCTCGATTAAACCAGATAAATTGCTGGTTCAATTTCTGATCCGCCCTGTTCGATTTGTTTTTTCCGTGCTGATTTGGCAGCACAATGCTTTTTTGATTTGGCAGAACTGGGGCCTCACTCTGTAGTTCGATTCGAACGAAAATTCGTTCGCTTTCGAGTTCTTTTCCATATATTCTATACAACACGAATGTGCTTTCGAATCGAATTTCCCTTTCGAATCGAACTACAGAGTGAGGGCCCTGAAAAGTAACATTTGTGTATGTATACATATATATAGATATACCCTGCAGTAAATTTGTTTCACTGCTAAATGATCATTGATGATTCTTTGTTGAATATTCATCACTATCGTTTTGCGTTGGTGCAAGCGAGCAAGGTATATTGAAAAAACCAAACGAAATACTAGGCGGTTAAAAACCAACGAGCCAGCTTGTATTTCGGTAGGTTTTTGACATTCGGCAGCTTTTCTGACAAAGTTTTCAATTTGACAACTATAAAACAAATTATATTTAAAATAAAAAATATATGGAAATACAAATTTCAAATTTGCCTCTTGTAAGCTTCTGCTTTGGCCGTAAGGGGAAAGAAGAAGTCCGGAAGAAAAATTATACTGCGCACTGGCTTCTCCTTATAACATGGAATACATAGCTATCCCGCCATTTGAGTTTCATAATTTATTTCAGTAATTTAAATTCAAATTTCCAAAAAAATAATTTTTGAAACAGTTATTTTCATTTAGTTTGAAGTTTAAAGTCAATCAAATTGTTTTTGAGGGAGTATTTGTCTCTTTTTAATGTACAGAAGAATTGTTTTTGCGCTATTATAACTCTGACGAATCTTATGGCCGAGCTTCTCTCCCATTCGAGGTGTGCTCCTCTTGTTTTTCCTACCGTTGGACAGTTTTATGCCGACTCCGAACGGAGTCATATAGGCATGAGGAAAGTATACCATTTATTTGAAAAAATTCAGCAGCCTTTATATGAAAGTATTCACTGATGCCTCCTCATGATGAATTTCATCAGTGATTCATAAACGATTCATTTCAGATTTTTACTGCTGGGTATATGTTGTATATGTTTCTTCTTCTTTTTAGTTTTTTTCAAGTGCAGCCAATTTTCATTATGAGCCGGATTGTTTCAGTAATAATTTATCTTAACCCAGACCCAGATGTAATAACTGAAATGCCCCTGAGGAGGGAAAACTTGAAAATATCAATATTTTCCTTCACTTTTTTTAAACTTATCTGAATTGGTCTGAGCTCTGCAGCCCAAGATAATTTCGGTTTCTAGATACTTCCAACATATTTTAAAGTGTGCCGTTTTTCGTTTCAAGTACCTATAATTGAAAGTGGGCCAAAGCAAAGCTTGGCCGGGTACAGCTAGTAAATAAATAAATAAATTAAATAACTGATCTATAAGAACAATTAAATTAAATTAAACAAATTAAAGTCATTTCCATTTTTGATATAGATTTCGCCGATTTTCTGATATTGAGTTAACGTGTTTGATTTGATTAATTTTTGGCGTATCAAAATAAAGGGCTTCTTGGGTAAAAGAAACACATACTAATTTACGCTGCCATTTACACAAATGTAGTACTGCCCAGGGTAGGAAGAAACTCTGAGTATGAGTGAGTGAGTGAGGAATTTCATCCTCACGGCATGATGATGAATGACCGTTTGCGCTAGACTTACATATCGCCCGCTTTATTCAATAGGGATTTAACTCAAAAAAATTTTTTTTGGGTAAAAAGCAAACAAACTTTTATAATTTCAAATAGTTTCCTTCTACGGCTAACTACAAAATCACTTTTATTTCCGCCATTTTTATCTTTTTGAGTATTTTCTAAGACTAGACTCAAAGGTATGACCCAGTTATTTTAATAAATGGCAAAATCCCAGAAATCGAAAATTTCGAGTTAAATCCCTATTGCATAAAACGTGCGATATGTGCTAATTTCGTCCAACAACCAATTTTCTTTTTAATGTAAAAAAAAAAAATTTTTTATTTCAAATTTGGGGTAAATTCATAAAAAATTTAATAAGTCTAAATGAACGCCATAATAACGAACTGTCATTTACCAAAAAGAATTTTTTTGTTTTTAGAATTTTTAACTTTTTTAAATTTCACGTTTTTAGAAAAATCCCCCTCCTCCCTCCCTTCAATGGATCTGAAATTCAATACGCAAAAATGAATGTTAGATTTATGTGCTAATTTCGTCCAACCACCAATTTTTTTTTTTTTTTCAATTTTTAAAAGAATTTTTTTTTTTAATTTCAAATTTGGGGTAAATTTATATAAAATTTATTAAGCCTAAATGAACGACATGATAACGAACTGTCATTTATCAAAAAGAATTTTTTTGTTTTTTGTATTTTAAGACTTTTTTAAATTTCTTCTTACTACACACTACAGCCGTTTGGCTGCCTTATCGCCAAGCTCGCCCATGTTCCTCACTCACTCAGAGAAACATATGAGGGCGCAGCTGAGAGGCAGCGCTGCTGGCTTGCCTCCTCTTGGCTGCGCACTCTGCTGCCACTCATACAGAGCGCTCGCGCTATTGGGTGGCCTCTGTTGTTTGCACACTCAGAGGATACTCATTCAGCTGCAACCTCATGAGTGAGGCATGTGCGAGTGAGGAGCCAAAATGAGGCAAATCCGAACCCTGGTACTGCCTTAAAAAAGAGCTTTCAAGCTCGATTATGCTTCTGGTTGAGGATGGTGACGATATATAAAAAAGTACTTTTTGGTTGCTTGTTTTTCCGAAAGGGTAGGAATATGATGTATTGTGAAACGATTTTCCATCATCCCTTGTCAAGTTTGGACAAAACCGGTTTCGGCTAATATGCGCCATCTTCAGTGTCTTCTTTCGTTCTGAGTTATTTTGTGTAAGTTCGATAGTAATTATAGTAACTAACTTCCGTCGTTTGGTCAGGTACTTCGTGTTCATGTGATGTTCGTGCATTCGTGCGTTCGGGAGACGTGCGTGAGTCTGTGCTGTGCATTTAGGTACGCAAATCTATTTGTCTGTCATCCTTTCATTATTGTATCCTCATTAACCAGGTAGGCAAAAGTCCGTTCTTGTCCTCTTGTGTGTTGTTTTGTTTATGTCGGTTTTAGGTTTTCTGTCCTCTTTTCGGTATAGTAGCTTAAGGGGTTCAAATAATGTATCTGATGCGGTGTTTATTTGTTCATTTATTATTTTACCTACGAATGTCTTCTATATATAAAAAGCATCTTTCACATTTTTCCTTTTCCAATAATATATTAATATTCTGTTGTAAACCGTTCTCCAGGCAACAGTTTAAGTTTATTTAATAAATGAATAAATGTTTTTGTGATAAAATTCTTAACGGTAATGTCGGCTACTGTTTCTTCTTTTGGCAAATATTTTGTACTGATCATATAATCACATAACAAATAAGCACAGTTTATAAATACCTTGATCAACTGAATCACAGAAAATGAATTTCGTTTCCTTAGCATTGCTACTGTCGACAGGTGTAAGTAAGTCACTATTTCCACCTGGAAAAATGTATTTTTGGTTTGGTTTTGCGAGTGTTCAAATATACAAATAAAATATTTCTTACCTCTACTACTATTATCTGTACTAACTTCACCAGATTCTAATACATAATTATGTGCGTCTGCGAACTTTTGCTCAATGAGTTCTTCGTCATCCTCCTCGCCATCTTCCAGCGAAATTATCGAACAGGAGTTTAATTGTTTCTCTTGTGCTGAGAACGATTCCAAAGTTAGATCACCGCCGAGTTCAGGTAACGATGGTGCTTGTTCTGTTGCTAATATTGCATTCACATTCGCATCCACGTACGATGATGACGTGCCTGGTAAAAGTGTTGCAATACTGTTACAGGTACTACCACTAGTACTACTGGCAACCGTTGTTATAATTGGTGTTTGCGACACAGGGGCTGAATTTTGATGAAAAGTTGACAACTTCCTTGCTATATCGGTCAATGTATTTTCAGCTGCAGCAACACTATCATCAGTACTATCCAATGGCAGCGTTGTTTCTGTTCGTTGTAGCTCGGCACTAGTTTGTTGCTCGACAACTAGATTACTATTAAATATATTGCTATTATTACACATAAGACTTTCGGTGTTTGAAAGAGCTGTTGTTGTTGTTGTTGATGAATTATTTATTAAATTGTTGCCGCCACTTAGATCCTGAAAGCTTGAAGTGACCGATGATATTAATGGAGAGAGCGAAAGTGTTGCTGTCTCTTTGTGTTCGTCGGCCAGCATATTCGCATCATGGCTGATGACTTCACGTTCTATTCTCGGAGTTATTGTCCCATCTGTAATATCATATTCGGATTGCTGTTGCTGTTGTTCTTGTTGTTGTTGAGGTTGCTCTGGTTTCACATGTTTTTCCGTTTCTGTTTCTGTTTCCACTTTCATTTGTTTGTTTTGTGTTTGATTTTCATATGAAAAATCTGTCTCCGATCGTTTTCGTATATTGCCGATGTTACTGCCGCTCGTGCTACTATTTGGCCTCTCATCGTCCATAGCTGTTGTTGTTTCGTTTACGGTGGCTGTAGATTTTTCAGCAATAGGTTCTGGTGCGATGCCACTGCATTCTGGCTGTAGTAGATCAAAAGCTGACGTTGAGTCCGTACAACCAATTTTATCCTGAAAGATTTTTAAAATAAATAATATTAATTAATACAATGGGCGCTATTATAACTCTGACGAGTTTTATGGCCGAGCTTCTCTCCCAATTCGAGGTGTGCTCCTTTTGTTTTTCCTACTAATTGGGTGGACGTACAGTTTTATGCCGGTTCCGAACGGCGAATGCATTTTTTGTGAGAAGCTTTTTCATGGCAGAAATATGTACACTCGGAGGTTATGCCGTCCACTGCCGAGAGGTGACCGCTGCTCTTAAAAAACACAATAATTGGATTTTTCCTAATTAGAAAATTTTTTTTGATGCTTTCTCGGACTGGGGTTTGAACACGAGACCTCTGGCATAGCAGGCGAGCACTCTACCCACTGCACCACAGCGGCAAATGCTCCTGTTTAAAATTTGATTCAAAAACACCCCAGTTCAGAGAAATAGTTATGTATGACATTTTTTGAGCTCTGGCCGACAATTTTCTTGAACTGGGGTGATCTTCCACTAAGTTGTCGATATGCAATAAGATCTCAATTCTACATTTTGTACAACTACATTTCAGGCAGAAATTGGAGATAAAAATCTATGGTTGTTTTGCATTAAAATCAAATGTACAAGAACGAAAGATTTTGCATTTTTTTCCACCAGGCTGTCACATATATACATATACATATATCTATCTACATATGTAAGTATATCTATATATTATGCTAGCAAATACCCGTCCCACTTCGCTGCGACAAATCACACTATGCCACTCCCTTCCCTATCGGTCTCCCCACCACTCAGCATTTCCCGTTCCCTCTATCTCTCTCCTCTTATACTACTCTCTCTCTCTCTGCCCGTCTCACGTTCCTTATCAACAACTTTCCATGGCCATCCGGTCCACATATCGGTGTAAATCATGATTACTAATATATTTTGGATAACCGACTGGAAAATTGGAATGGAATGAACTCTCTATTGAAGCTCTCATTGATACCTTTAATTTGATATCAATAATGCTCAAAAATATTTCGCGGGCTATTTAGGCCCATCTTTCGGCCTCAATCCCGAGAACCGATTGAGGTATCCATATAGTGTAAAATATATATGGATACCCTGATCAGTACCTTTAATTTGATACCAATATTGCGAAAAAATATTTGGGGCCATCCGGGTCCACGTTTTGGTCTCTATCTGGAGAACCGACTGAAAATTGGAATGGAAAGAACTCTCTATTGAAGCTCTGATTGATACCTTTAATTTGATACCAATATTGCGAAAAAATATTTGGGACCATCCGGGTCCACGTTTTGGTCTCTATCTGGAGCTCCAACTGGAAAATTGGAATGGAATGAACTCTCTATTGAAGCTCTGATTGATACCTTTAATTTGATACCAATAATGCTAAAAAATATTTCGGGGGCTATTTAGGTCCATGTTTCGGCCTCAATCCCGGGAACCGATTGAGATATCCGTATAGTGTAATATATATATGGATACCCCGATCAGCACCTTTAATTTGATACCAATATTACGAAAAAATATTTGGGGTCATCCGCGTCCACGTTTTGGTCTCTATCTGGAGAACCGACTGGAAAATTGGAATGGAATGAACTCTCTATTGAAGCTCTGATTGATACCTTTAATTTGATACCAATATTGCGAAAAAATATTTGGGGCCATCCGGGTCCACGTTTTGGTCTCTATCTGGAGCTCCAACTGGAAAATTGGAATGGAATGAACTCTCTATTGAAGCTCTGATTGATACCTTGAATTTGATACCAATAATGCTGAAAAATATTTCGGGGGCTTTTTAGGTCCATGTTTCGGCCTCAATCCCGGGAACCGATTGAGATATCCATATAGTGTAAAATATATATGGATACCCTTATCAGCACCTTTAATTTGATAGCAATATTGCGAAAAAATATTTGGGGTCATCCGGGTCCACGTTTTGGTCTCTATCTGGAGAACCGACTGGAAAATTGGAATGGAATGAACTCTCTATTGAAGCTCTGATTGATACCTTTAATTTGATACCAATAATGCGCAAAAATATTTCGGGGGCTATTTAGGTCCATGTTTCGGTCCATGTTTCGGCTCAAAAACTACTGAACGAATTTTGGCCAAATTTGGACAGTTTATCCTTTGGATAAGTCCTCTCGACATAGGCCATATATTTTCACGCTAGATGGCGCTGGAGGCGTTATATTTCCAAATCCCTATTTTTGATCCGATTCCGTTCGTTTTTGGCATGAATGTTTGTTATGTAATCAAGAACTAAGTTACAAAAAATTAATCCACTAGGTGGCGGTGGAGTCGAGATATTCAGAAAATCCGTATTTATGGTCCGTAAAGATAAAGGTGGAGGTAAGCGAAATAGAAAAGAAGGGTAGAGGGAAAGACTCATCATGGAGGACGGGCATTTGCTAGTGTATATATAAAAATATCTTTTGACTTACCAAATCACATATCGGGTCAATCTGTTTTTCATAATCCGTCGTAGAAATCTCCGCTGTCGTTTCTTGCCAATGCAACTCGTTCACCGGTTTTTCTACTCCCTGCTTGTCGTTTATTACATCTTCTACAATGATTTTTCCGACCCCAGATACGGCACCCAGATCTTCACCCTCTTCTTTAATATCCGCGGAACTTGACGATGTGGTATATTCTGTACTTTCTGTACTGGCCAATGCCGGTGCCGTGGTTGCGCTTGTCGTTGCTGAGACCGAACTTGTTGTCGCTGAATTAGTAACTGTGGCTGCTAATGAAGTGGCCGTTGAAGAGGCTGGTGTTTTCGTTGATGTCTTTACTATAGTGGCAACTAGACCACCTTTCCTCTCCAATTTGAATTCAAGTCTCTCATCGGCCAAATTTGTTGTAGAGCTGCTGCTACTTTTTACACTACTACTATAACTTATATTGCTGCTACTGCTAGTGCTACTGCTGCTACTGGCACGATTATAGGACTTATCACCCCATATCGGCTCAAAATGTTTTAATTTCCATGGATCTAATTTGTTCTTTTCCTTTTCGGCTTCAGTTTTCATTTTCATTTGGTTTTCAGGAGTAAATTCACCTTCCGCCAATCGTTCACGCCACTCTAAGCAGGCACGTGCAAAGAACTCATTATTTAAGCTGGATGCACCCAGTTTAATACCTTCCATAGCAACGGTGGAATCTGAGTTATTTTTCCGTTCAACTTCGACGGCTTCACGATCGACACTTGGTAACAGCTGAATGAGATTATATTGATATAATGGAGGCAGCATTGAAAAAGTTTGTTTATTGAGTAAGGCTCTCAAATTTGTTGAAGCTAATATTGAGTCTGGTGTTTCGAGGTCAATCTTTCCATCTTTTGTCTGCTCGATTTGGGCAGCGGTGGAGATTTTTTTGGAAGAACGTCTGCGTGGCTTAAAACTAAAACCGGGTATGGATGCGAGCACTTCACGCATTGTGGACGCTTGTGTGATGGCCGTAACGGGAGGTGTTATTAACGAAGATGTGGTAACGGCTGCCGCAGCTGCTTTGGCTTGTTGCTGTGCCCGTCGACTGCTACTGGCCCGGCTTGATGGGCTCGGTGTTGTATTTTTTCCAATGGTGGTGGCATTGATCACAGTATTGGCAGTAGCCGTTGATGTTGCAGTGACGCTGCTATTCAATGTTGCAGTGGCTGTAGCTGCTACCTTCTTTTCCGGTGGTATGGGTTTAACAATGATGCGAGGAACATGACGCCTAAGAGCAGAAGATGTGTATAAATGTTATTAAATATAAGAACACGTATGTATATAAATATGTACATATTTATATGTTTTGAAACTTTTTTATGTTTATAAAAAATACACCTACCGCAAGCTGTGGCTGTGTTTTGCGCTAGTTGAAAGTTTATTTCGGGAATTAAGTTCAATAGCTGTATCTAATGCTAATGGATCCTTTTCCTCCTCCTCACTCAAAAGATTTATTTGCTCAGCATTCTCAGAAATCGTATCAGTATTTAATAGCTTCTGCCGCAACGCAGCCGAATGTGGTTCCATTTTTAGCGAGATTTCTTTTTGTCGAGATGTTACTGGGTAATGAGATATTGGTGAGCCCAATAAGGTCGTTCTCATACCTTTAATCGATACTAATTATTGTAAGGTAATTTCTGAATTCGTTTGCCTCGTTTTCGCAACAACGGAATCTATTTTACGCACATGTGTATATAAAAGCAAACAATTAGTCACGTAATACGTATGTATGTAGTATCCAGAATTGTTAAGGAATGCAGTCCTTAATTCCTTTTTGGGAATGGTGGATTAAAATTTCAATTTTTTGCATTACAGAATTGTAATTCCTTTTCCAATTCCTTAAATGGAATTACAATTTTTTTTCAATTCCTTTTGTGTACTAATAAAGTATTAAATTGTTTCTTCTGAACTTATAAAAAAGGAAAGGAAATGCAAAGGAATAGGGAAGGAATGCATTCCTTGGAATTGGAAAAAGGAATTTCAAAGGAATTGGAAATGCAGCAATTCCTTTTTCGGAATTATGAATTAAAATTTCAATTCCACATTCCGGAATTGCACAAAGCAATTACATTCCTCTGGGCTCAATTCCGAGGAATTATAATTCCGAAAGATATACATTACTTAACAAGTCTGGTAGTATCTTAAATAAAAAGTATAGAACTATAATTTTTTTCAAAAATTTTCAAAATTCTTTGGCCAACTAGCAAATTTTACATTAGTGCTCTTCGTAAAAAGTGATGAATTATTAGCCGCTTTCGATTCACAATTTCTCTGCTGGCTATAAACTTCCCTCTGCCAAATTTATATGTGAATGATAGTGAGCAGAGGGAAATTTTTATCGACCAGTTAGCGAGTATGGCTACTACTCATTATGGGTTCAAACATTTTTGTTCGATCCGACCTCGCTTGTCTGATGGCGAATCGAAAACGCCTATTAAATTGCTTTTATTTATTTATTTATTATCACTTTATCTGCATTCTTACATGAAAGCACCTTTTTTGTCATCTGTCAACTTGATTAATAAATAAAAAATAATAAAATAAACAAAAAGTGCATACATTGTTTGGCTTTCTTTCTTATTAAACTAGCAACTAGCTGTCAAGTAAATGAAAAGAGAAAAACGGAAGGAATTACGCTCATAAAGAACGAAACGAACAGAAGTACAAGAAACGGAAAAATAGTAAAAATTAGCCATTAATAATTTCCATGCAATTTCATTTTCATTATTTCTATTTTAAAATGCGATTAATGACATATTTGAAGAGAACAACAATATCAAGAAACACATGAAAACGGAAGTAAATATCCTTAGTTAGATAATTCTAGTTAATAAGAAACGAACCTTTTGTTTTTTTTTTTTAAACATTTTGAAAATATTAATTGAAATATTCAATCTCTGCAATTTACCAAAAGTGAAATAAAAGTAGTGCTGTCAGCATGGCAACTCTTTCCACTACGAATATTATTGTTGTTGTTGTAGTCGTTCGACTAAATTGTCTCTAGTGTGAATACGTAGAAGGGCGCCTTGCTGATCAAGCAGTTGTCCAACTGTTTCAGTTGGAATGAAATTGGGCTGCAAATCCAACTGTTTCAGTTGTTCGACTAATTGAATGTAGTATGAATGCTTCCATACATTCCCATCCAAATCAACATTCGACTAAATCGATTGAGTCGCAATTGTGTATAGGCTCTTAGTCCATCAGTTGGTACATTTATGAAGTTTTAAATAGCTGGTCTCATGAGTTTTACTTTCCGAACCATGTTAATCTCTTGCAGTAGCTACTTAGCCATTTTTTATGCCCGACGACCATAACGAAATAATACATTCGGTAAGGTGTACAAAATACGTACATATACATATGTATATACATACATATCCCAATATGTATGAAATTCATTTATACCAACAGAAAGAGAGCATTATCCTCACAATGAAGCGCAGTTACAAGAGTAGAATACAATCTTGATTGTGCATAAGAAGCACTATCTATGGGAACCCCTGTAGAAGCTGCTAGCACTTGGAACACCCTCCTCTCTCTTCAATAGCAGTCCCTAAAAGGTGAGTCTGTTCGAAATCCCGACGACGGTCTTATGCAATAGGTACTGCGAGATAGGCCACCACCAGTCGCAAAGGAAGAAGTGGAAATACCGGATTCGTCGCTGTGGAACAATTATATTTGGGACTTAACTCCTAAATGGTCAATCTATTCTGACCTTGCGTTGAATAGGTATCCCAAAGCTTGTTGGCGGATCCGTTTGTTCTTTTTAACACGCTTTTATTAGCTTCATTTCCAAATTATTGTATTCATATGAATGTACATATTATGTACATAGGTACATCCTGCGAGGCCAACCTATGTACGTGTACATATAGGTACTTTTATCTTAAACCATTGTTACATACATACATATGTATGTGTACCTACCCAGCATTATTCGAGGTAAGAAGGTGCAGCTTATTCAGTAGAGTATTCAGTATGAAAAATACCTTGGAACTGGGTTCAAAAATCATTGCCTGAAAAATTAACTGAATATGCAGTGGAGACATCAGTTGTTCTGAAATATTTCACTGGCAAATGTGCCAAGTCCACTTTTTAACAAAACTGAGATTTTAATGCAGTAATAATACAATATAATACACTGGCGAGTTTCTAACTCTGGCGAGTGTTATGGTCGAGCTTATCTCCCAATTCGAGGTGTGCTCCTTAATTTTTGTTTTTTTCCTACAAATTGGGTGGACCTACAGGTTTATGCCGGCTCCGAACGGCGAATGCATTTTTTGTCAGAAGCTTTTCATGGCAGAAATACACTCGGAGGGTATGCCGCCCACTGCCGAGAGGTGACCGCTGTTTTTAAAAAACCCTATACATAATTGTGTTTTTACTAATTACAAATATTTTTTGGTGTTTGCTAGGTCTGGGGTTAGAACCCGAGACCTCTGGCATGACAGGCCAGCACCCCACCTACTACACCAGAGCGGTCACCCAGTAAGATGGTGGAACGAAAAATACTTGGTCTACCAAAAAGAAGTTAATTATTATTAAGAAAATGTGCTAAGCAGGGCTGCACATTAACGTTATTTTTTATCAATAACCGAAAAAATATTTTGTTTTCAATTCAACTTTGAAAAATTTTAACGTTAAGTGCTGAACAAAAAAATACTGTTTTGATAATTATCAAAAAAATTATGAAAAATAATTTCGTTTTGTTGATTATCAAAAAACAAATATTGAAAAAATTTTGTTTCGGTAGCCAACAAAAAAAATAATCAAAAAAAAATTACGTTAATAAAAATTCAAAGTAAAATGAAGCCGTGGTCATAAACCGATTTCAATAAATTTCTGCGTGTCTATTAACACAAGTTATAAAAGTGTATAAACAAAGTTTCGTCATAATATCTCAATTATTTGTCGAGTTATGGGCTCCGAAATCTCGTATATTCCTTTGTCTAAAAAGAGGCGGTGCCACGCCCATTTTCCAAAATTTTTATATTTTTTGTTTCCGGTCTATTTTGGAACTCATGCCACAAAATTTTAATGAATTATCTTTATATTTGACAAAGATATCGCTTAAATGTTTTTATTAGGTCACTTTATAGGCGGTGCCACGCCCATTTTCCCAAAATTTTTGTGTTTTACGTTTTATGTCCATAGTTGGACCCCTGCCATAAAATTTTAATGAATTATCTTTATATTTGACAGAGATATGGCTTAAAATGTTTTTATTAGGTCACTTTATAATACACATATATAAAAGTGGGCGTGGCCGTAAACCGATTTTAACAATTTTCCGGCCAAACGTTTGCCTAAGTAAGTAACTCACGCGTACCAAATTTTATCGATATATCTTCAACGGTTTCTGAGTTATAACATATAAAACTTTCAATGTTTGATCCTTAATAAGTGGGCGTGGCACCGCCCATTTTCCAAAATTTCATCAAATTTCTTCTTAGGGGCCTGAGCTCAACACGTGGGTAAAATTTCATCACTCTAGCTGTAATAGTGACTGAGATACAAAATTTCCGATTTTTTCTATTAAGGAAAAGTGGGCGTGGTCATGGTCCGATTTCGCCCATTTTCAATACCAACCGTCCCAGTGTCGATACCAACTTGCATTTCAAATTTCATCAAAATATCTCAATTTTTGCGCGAGTTAGAGTGTTTACAGACGGACGGACGGACGGACATGGCTCAATCGATTTCTCCTTTCACCCTGAACATTTTGATATATATAAGTCTATATCTATCTCGATTATTTCATTCTGTTACAATCCACCGTTATGTGATTAAAACTATAATACTCTGTGTACTAGTACATCTGAGTATAAGAAGAAAGGGGAAAACTCAGATTTTAGAACTACATCTCTACAAAATATTCAGTAGGAAATATGTGCCGTTTTCCAGCTGATCAATAATGCTGGGTATGTACCTACATACAAAAGTGAACACGTATGTCCTGTGTATATAAATTGGTGTTAAAGTTATTAGTAAATTTCTTTTAAATGCGAATAACGTAAATAATTCCTTATACATATATGTAGTTATAACATAGGACATATTACCATGCCGGGTTTTGTTTCCGTTAACTTTCCTAACCCCAATTCCAAGTGTACAATATCCCATAAACTTATTTACCGTTAATAACACTGGATCACAAAATGAAATTTTTTGTCTGTACTTTGGACGTGACCATCCTATCTATATGTAAAATCGGTCGCTGATTCCGAAAATCGGGCTCATTTTTAATTCTATGGGAAGGTTTTTGAGATATCGGCAATTTACCGTTATTTGGCCAATTGCTCCACTTAATCCTGTATACCTCTTTAACGCAGTGAGCTATCTTCTTTGGAGTGACACCATACGAAAGAAAATTAAATTTCCTTTTCATGGCTGCTATAACATTTTTCCCTAACTCTTATAGTCTCTGAAATATTAACGATTCAATTTGATTTTTTTTCGATTTTTTACGATTTTTTGAAGAAAAAATTGACTTTGTCAGGCAATATCTTTAAAACCAATGTTTTCACCTTCGGTTTTACTCCTTTACGTGAAGCTCCATTCTATTGGGAAAAAGATAAGCTATCAACGAAGAAAATCCATGGTAAAATGGAAAAGTTATAGGCGATCAAGTAAATACATCCAACTCGCGCAATGCCTCTGCACGGGTATATTCTATGCATGTTATACCCGTAAATGGGCTTTTATCTACTGCGCTGCCAATGTGCTGCTACTGCAGATGTGTAGGTATTGGTATAACATGCATAGAATATACCCGTGCAGAGGCATTGCGCGACTTGGATGTATTTACTTGATCGCCTATAACTTTTCTATTTTACCATGGATTTTCTTCGTTGATAGCTTATCTTTTTCCCAATAGAATGGAGCTTCACGTAAAGGAGTAAAACCGAAGGTGAAGACATTGGTTTAAAAGATATTGCCTGACAAAGTCAATTTTTTCTTCAAAAAATCGTAAAAAATCGAAAAAATTCAAATTGAATCGTCAATATTTCAGAAACTATGAGTTACAGAAAAATGTTGTAGCAGGGATGAAAAGGAAATTTAATTTTCTTTCGTTGAGTGTCACTCCAAGGAAGATAGCTCACTGCGTTAAAGAGGTATACAGGATTAAGTGGAGCCATTGGCCAAATAACGGTAAATTGCCGATATCTCAAAAACCTTCCCATAGAATTAAAAATGAGCCCGATTTTCGGAATCAGCGACCGATTTTACATATAAATAGGATGGTCGCGTTCAGAGTATTTTTTGGCTGTAGAGCAGTGTAATTAGATTGGCTACTTAATACCTAAACTACGATCATAGGTTTCCACTGCATATCACTCGCACTCATTTTTGAATGGGAATTCAAATGATAATGGAAACCACATTTGCATTACCATTCACTATCGTATGGTAATGCACTTTGAGTAGTAGTGCAAAAATGCCCATCCTTGGTATGTATATACATATGTGCATATGTAAGTATAAATGTACATACAAACATACATACATAACTAAACGCCCTAACCTTTTCTTAACTCCTTTGTGTGCAAGAACTTGCCAATTTTCTTGTGGGAATTTATTCCAGATCAATAAAGCATGTTGAAATTTCTTTTTTTGTAATTACACACGTATCTATGTTATTTTTATTAATGCCCCCAATAATCTACATACTTACCAACATATTGAACTACATAGGTACATAAGTATCGAAACAAATAAATATAGTGACAAATTTTATTTTAAAATTCAGACTTACCTGACCCATGGACTCATTTCGACACTGGAAGGGGCAGCATTTGGTCACAAGTTGCGACTTATTCTATTGGTGTGGTTGAGCTTGGCTCAGTTTTACATATATATATATATATATATATATATATATTTAATATTAGCAGCGGAGTGTTTTCGACATAAAATACATATTTATTTCTTTAAAGCCTCTGAAGCACATTTCTTTTATGTTAATCTCACCAGATTTATCGCATCACTTCTCTTCCTACCCGAGTGTGTAAAGTGGCGGATGGATAAAGTCGTGTGTCGCTTATTCGTTCCCGTTTTTATATTGCGTTTTTCCTTTGTATCCACTTATTTCACATTTTCATTGGTTCCATTTCTTCTCCATTACGTTTTACTTTTCCTCCTCTACTACTTTACAACCAATTTACAACTAGTACATTACTTTTACTTCGGCTAGATTTCAATTGCTGGAATGTCATTGTAAACTTTTGTTCAAATGTATTTTTCAATTATTTAGTTAATTAACTGCTCTTTATCTTCTAACTACATCAGATTAATCTGCTCTCCAAAGTTTTTTTTCTGGTTGGTAAATCCTGCGTTCTGCGGTTATTAATTCATCATTTTCATCGAATTTACACAAAGTAGACAGCGAAAAGATTCGATAGACAAACTAACAAACAAAAGCAAAAAAGCAAATTTTCCTGTTTTCATTCGTCCGTTTCTTGGTAGATCCAGCTGACAAAGCATAGAACCAACTCCTTTTTTCGCCCACTTGTATCACTGGCCAGTTGCATGTAGCTATCTCTTTCTTACAACCAAATGCAATGGCACAATTACTATTGGTAGTTCATGTCTCTTTTGCATACCTTTTCACTGTCCAGATTTTATAATTTGTACTTCAATTTTTTTCACATATTTCGTATTATGTAAAAATTTTTGCAAAAGTTTTATGTCCACTATTTCCACAAGTTAAATAATAAAATTGTAATAATTTTTCATTGCTGCACTTTTATATTTCTAGGATCTAGCTTTGCAGTGGTGTTCGTCATGTTCTCATTTCAATTCAATACTTTCAGATCAGGGTTGCTTTAAGAAAAACTAATGGACTTTTTACCAGCATTGCCGTTTTAAATTCTTGAGATTACCCAAAATAATATTCAAATTACCCATAATTATATTATAATTAACCGAAATTCCCCATACAAATTTTAAAATTACACTGCCCGACAAAATTTCAAAAATTTTGATATCCTCGTCATTTTGTACATCTTATATTTAACTTATTTTTTGCATAAAAACAAATCTTTTGTCAAATCTTTTTGTAATTCCGTCACTTTAACGTCGATTTTATGTGGAATTGGAAAGGGTATTTCATCCTCTCAAAATGAAATGAAATAACATAAAACTCAAGACGGTAATGGCGGAGATATTGACAGATTAGTAATCCTCCTTTTCTTATTAGCGCGAAAACTGAAATTTCAAAATATCTCGAAAACTGTTCTACTTTTGAACCATTTGATTAAGGCGGATTCATCGTTCGAGTTCAGAACTTTTTTGCCATTTGGTTGTTGTTGTGTTTTCGGAGTGTGAGAGGAATTCCGAAAAGTTCTGAACTATTTTTATTAGTTAACTCAAATCCAACTTTAGTTCTGAACTCGAACGATGAATCCGCCTTTACATCAATCAAATGTCGAGGATATTTTTTTGTCCGGTAATGTTATCAAGAGATTTCCAATAAACAAGAATTTTCAAATTTATTTTACTTTATAACGGTTTGTATTTTTAAATTCATGTGCATATATGTATGTATATGTGTGGTTAAAAAAAACCCAGCAGTATTTATCAGCTGGAAAACAGCACATATTTCCTACTGAATATTCAGTAGAGATGTAGTTCTAAAATCTGAACTTTCCCCTTCGTTTTTATATAGAGGTGGCATCGAAAATCAACTACCTAAAAACTGCCGAACGAGAAGGGAGAGTTTCTATAGGAAAAATGGCCTGAATACGCAGGGAGAACTTCCATAGCATATATTTCAGTACACCTGATGTCTTCACTGCGTGTTCAGTTATTTTTTCAGCAATGAATTTTGAACTCAGTTTCAGGGTATTTTTCACATATTCACATATTCTACTGAATATGCACCTCCTTACCTCAAATACTGCTGGGAAGTTATAAAGAAACATAAAACATGATATATTGTGGAACGATCCTCCGTCATCCCTTGTCAAGTTTGGTTTGGAGACAAACCGGTTTCGGCTAATATGCGCCATCTTCAGTGTCTTTTTTCGTTCTGAGTTATTTTGTGTAAGTTCGATAGTACTTATAGTAACTGACTTCCATCGTTTGGTCACGTACTTCGTGTTCGTGTGATGTGTTCGTGTGTTCGTGCATTCGTGCGTTCGGGCGACGTGCATACGTGCGTGCGTGCGAGTCTGTGCGTTTAGGTATGTAAATCTATTTTTGTATCGTCATTAAACAGGCAGGTAAAAGTCCGTTATTGTCCTCTTGTGTGTTGTTTTGTTTATGTCGGTTTTAGGTTTTCTGTCCTCTTTTCGGTATAATAGCTTAAGCGGTTCAAATAATGTATCTGATGCGGTGTTTATTTGTTCATTTATTATTTTACCTACGAATGTCTTCTGTTTGTATATCTCCATATTTTCTAATACGTTAAGTCGTTTTCCCTTATGTTGTATGTGGAGAATTTTAGCTGTTTTTCCTATTTTCATTGGTGTACATTTGTTTTCTGCCATGTGGTTGGCGAAATTTGATTCCACTGTCGTTGATGATTTCCTTATTTTCTTATTGTAATCTCTTACGTGTTCTCGATATCTCGTCTTGACTTGGCGTCCTGTTTGTCCTATATAGCTATTTTGGCATTCGCAAGTCAATTTGTATACGCCTTGTTTGTCAAAGGGGTCTTCCTTGTTAATGTTGTTTCGTAGAAGTTTTTCCATGCTGTTCCTCATTTTAAATGCTGCATTAATGTTATAATTTTGGAAAACTTTAGCCAACTTTTTTAGAAACGGACTTTTACCTGCCTGTTTAATGAGGATACAAAAATAGATTTACATACCTAAACGCACAGACTCGCACGCACGCACGTATGCACGTCGCCCGAACGCACGAATGCACGAACACATCACACGAACACGAAGTACGTGACCAAACGATGGAAGTCAGTTACTATAAGTACTATCGAACTTACACAAAATAACTCAGAACGAAAAAAGACACTGAAGATGGCGCATATTAGCCGAAACCGGTTTGTCTCCAAACCAAACTTGACAAGGGATGACGGAGGATCGTTCCACAATATATCATATTCCTACCCTGTCGGAAAAACAAGCAACCAAAAAGTATATAAACATAAAACAAGTAAGAGAGAAATGAAACATTAAATAGCCCGATTTTCTTTAATTTATAGGTACCTCCAATTCTGTGGGTTGTTTATCAAATATTTATAAAAAAATATTGCAATGATCTTAGCAATTTAAGTGGAGAAGTTTTACGCCAAAATGTATGGTTAGTTGTAGGGGAGCTATGTTATAATGGTCCAATTTGTCCGAATCCGACAAATGATCAGCGTATCTTAACAACTGAGGAACTAGCTCATGATTCTGATAATATCGCCATATATTTTGGTGGGTCTAATTTTCCTCCTTCTGGAACTTTCGGCAAACCTGTTTTGGCCCCCAAATTTGGGGAATTACCCACAAAACGGCAACGCTGCTTTTTACGCTTTGGTTAAATAGTGCTGGAAAGTGTCTCATTATAAGCTAGAAGGAGGCAGAAAGCATTTGAAATTACGTTGATTAGCCGAAATTACTTTCCGAAATCACGCGCGTTCACTCACGTTTTTGAGTAATTTCGTGTTTCAGTTACGCTGTGCCTGCGCCAAATAGAAATTGTTACATGGTCAACTTCATGATCCAATTAACAGGTCGGTCCATGATACATTTACACAAACATGCCGTGAGCTGAATGTCAAACGGAATGTCAAAACTGAAAGGAGAACGAAATAATTTGACATTCAGCTCACGAGCGAATGATGGAGAAACTCAGGGAACGAAGAATTTAACCAAATAGTAAATATGTATAGAATATGCAGAAGTAGAGAAATTGGATAGCTGTTGAAGAAGAAGAGGTCAGCTGATCTGAAGAGCCGACCTGTATAGGTGGATTCTGGTCGACTGTGGGCCTATTCTGTAACCAATTTGCGACAATTTTCGGATCGGTATCGTAAATTTGCGATCATTTTTGCGATTATGCTATTCTGTACGATTTTTCGGTCGAATTCTATAGTATACTTTGACAGTTGTTTCCGATAATCATCGCAGAGGTATGAGGGAAATTTTTGTGTCGGTAGATTTTGCGATTTTCGGTCGCAAAATAAGTTACAGAATCCCGGCACTGGCCATTAAATTTCAATTTCAATAAATTAAATCATGCCAACTTGAATAGGCTTAAAGCTTTATCTAAAGCTGGAGTTATAGATACTTAACGTAGCATGAACAAACACACTCAAAATTTCTGTTCAATGGGGTTTGAGTACATTTGATTATGCACACTTAGAGCGCTTTCACATTACTCGGTGCGGAATCGGATCGACATTTTTGGTTTTTACCGAAAGTATACCGAAACCTTACCGACCACATGTATTTCAATTGGCACTTTCACATTAGTGTTGCATACATGAAATCGGAGCGGATTAATTTCGGTATACCGCAACGCGGTAAGACCGGTCAGTAAAATTTGAGGAATTACTGCAGACATTTTTGCGGCGTAATAAAAGAAGAAGAAGAAAGTCAGTAAAAAACTCGTTTCGGCCATAAATGTAGCAAGTTATAATGTCTTCGTCTTCGCTAGAAGACATTATTGTTATTATTGAGTGAGTTGTTGAAGTTAAAAATTTTTTTCAAAGATAAATGTTTACTGGGTATAATTTCATACCATCGTCGTTTGAAAGCAAAACCGCATATGCACGCATACGTACAGTAGACTGATATGCTGTTTTGCACTTTAAGCGACAACTTGTGACACAAATACAGATGAAATAAAGATGTCTTCGTACATGAACAAGAAACTACCACATTGAGAGCCTATACACACTTGCGACCATGGTTCAATTATTGAAGGTTTTCGCAGTACGATATACGTACATACATACATACACACTCCATGTAAATTGTTTGTGTATTCTGTGATGCTTCTGTCAAAATCATAGCCCGCCATTTTAGAAATCATATTGCGTCAAGATCAAAATTGACATAAGCATCACAATATGAATAAAAAAAAGTAGAAAAAAGTTAGCAATCAGCTGTTTAGTAGGTTAACCTCTATGGCAGATGCTACATTATCAATATATATTGACGAAATCCGTGGATCGCGATTCATATTGACAGTGTAGCATCGAGTATTGATGGATCGCGATCCTGGATCGCGAATTTTTAGAAATTTTGCGATCCGCGATCCGGATCGCAATATTGACAATATGGATTGACTGTGTAGCATGGAAATTTTGCGATCCATTAAAATGCGTGTATATTTAGAAATTTAGAAATCCGCGATCCGGATCGCAATATTGACAATACGGATTGACTGTATAGCATGAAAATTTTGCGATCCATCAAAATGCGTGTATTTTTAGAAATTTTGAAATCCGTGATCTGGATCGCAATATTGGCAATAAACGAATTGAAAGTGAAAGTGGGAAAAGGACGGAAGTAAAATATTTTGAATCTCAGAGCGAGAAAAATATCGCAATATTCATATTGAACGTGTAGCACCAGTTTGCAATTCATCAAACCATCAATATGAATCGCGATTCAAATATCGCGATTCATATTGACAGTGTAGCATTTGCCTATGAATCAGCCTTGCTTGCGACTCAATCGATTTAGTCGAATGTTGATTTGCATGGGAATATATGGAAGCATTCACACTTAGGGCCGCTGTGGTGCAGTGGGTAGAGTGCTCGCCTGCTATGCCAGAGGTCTCGGGTTCAAACCACGGTCCGAGCAAAACACCAAAACAATTTTTCAATTAGTAAAAATCCAATTATTGGGTTTTCTAAGAGCAGCGGTCACCTCTCGGCAGTGGGCGGCATACCCTCCGAGAGTATTTCTGCCATGAAAATGCTTCTCACAAAAAATGCATTCGCCGTTCGGAGCCGGCATAAAACTGTAGGTCCACCCAATTAGTAGGAAAAACAAAAAGGAGCACAACTCGAATTGGGAGAGAAGCTCGGCCATAAAACTCGTCAGAGTTATAATAGCGCCATTGTATATATATATATTCACACTTAGGGATGGCAACTATAACCGGAAAAACGATTATAATCGGTTAAATTCTTTCGGTTAACGGTTAAAATGTATCGGTTTTTTCCTTTTGATTATTTTTTCGATTAACCTTTTTCCTCTTAGGTCGAAAATAATCGAAAGGAAATAATCGAATTTTACCGCCTTTTCATTCGAGTCCGAATTCAGTTACCTACGGTTTTGTAGTATATCCAAAAAATCGCAATATACGTTCCCTCCAGCCAGCGTTGCCGTATTGACGATTTTATGCAATGATTTGACGATTTTTCTCAATAAATGACGATTTTTTCGTTTATTGTATATTTTTTTAAGGAAAGTGGCATTATTAAAAATTTAAACCATCTCAGTACAATAATTAAATGGCTATCTTCATGAAATAAATCCTTATATTTTGTAAATTATTTTTCAAGGCAAAATGTTAGTATTAATGAATGATTGATGATGTTATTTAAGTAAGCGCAATGTGCAGATAAATGCGCACAGCTTTTTTTAAATATGATTTCATTTATATACGGATTTGTATTAATTCGCAACTCCTTAAAATTGTTTTTGGGAAAATTTTCCATTAAGGAACAACGCCCCGAAATAAATGACTTTTTCAGCGGGGTAGAGGGGTTCTCACAGGACTTGGAACTGAAATCAAAAATTTCCGGAGGCTTGTAGTTTACAAGATATTTGTTGTTAAGGTTTTAAAATTTACCAAACAAAACACGAAAACTACGATTTATTTCCGAGATAAAAGCACGTATTAAAACGAGAAAATGCATATATGTATGTGTGTAGAACAATATTTTGCGTTGGCGGCCTTCAGCCGCGCTTTAAAAAAAATAATCCTCAGCCGAAATAATTATCTCGGGTAATATCTATGGACCCATCTAACCTTAACGACAATAATCTCGTAAACTGTAAACTTCCTGCAAGTTTATTATTATAATAAAAACGAACACACATACATAGTATGTATAAAAATTAGCTTGTTTGTCTTCTTGGGGTACTACGTATTAATTTATCAGTAGTTGTAATCGAAAAACGGTTATAATCGGTTAATTCCCTACGATTATTCGCGATTAATAATCGAACCCTTTCGATTAACCTAAAAAACGGTTAATCGATTATTAAATTTTTTTTGCCATCCCTATTCACACTACATTCAATTAGTCGAACAACTGAAACAGTTGGATTTGCAGTAGCCATGGGTAATGGCGCAATTTTTTTGGTGCTGATACAATAACACCAGCGCCAACCGTGGCGCCGCGCACGGTTCTGGCGCAATAACACCTTTAGCGCAATTGCCATGGAATAATCGATAAATAACACTTGTTCGCTTCTTACTGTCTACTATACCCTTTTTATTTCTTTTGGCGCAATTCTGCTTACATACACGCTGGCAGAATAATTGTGCCACGATTAAATTTAATTTTAAAAATAATTTGCGTATATTTGTGAAAATATGCTGGCATCTCGTTTTTCGGCATCTTCATTATGAAATACGAGAGTCAGCTCCACCCTATTAAAAAGAAAGATTCCGGGTCCGGGCGCATTATATCGAAATTTCCCCTTACCATTTACCATGCGTAACAAAAATATACTATATGCTAATAAATATTTTATTTAATTTATTTTGTATTCTATTTTTCTCTCCTATTCACAGATAATGTCAATTTTGTCTTCTTTATTTGTGAAAGTAAAATATCAATGCCCTTTCGTATTAGCGATGGTTCGGTATTGGCATACATAATTGTGACGGTGTCATATACGCTGTGCTGTTATTGGCTTTGTGGTGGTGCCATTTTACACTAGCGCTATTTTGGTGCTGGTGTTAGCGGACGAAATTGAGTCAGTGCTATATTGCAATAGCGCATCATTGAGTTGGCGCTATATTGGGTTGGCGCTATACTGAGTTGGCGCTATACTGAGTTGGCGCTACATTGAGATGGCGCTACACTGAGTTGGCGCTATATTGAGTTGGCGCATTTTCCAAATCGGAGTTAGCGCAATAACACCAGGGTTGGCGCCAGCGCAATTGCGCGGCGCAGCGCAGTGTTACCCATGCCTATTAGCCATGGGTAATGGCGCAATTTTTTTGGCGCTGATACAATAACTCCAGCGCCACTCATGGCGCCAACTCACGGTACTGGCGCAATAACACCTTTAGCGCAATTGTCATGGAATAATCGATAAATAACATTTTTTCGCTTGTTACTGTTCACCATCCACGTTTTATTTCTTTTGGCGCAATTCTGCTTACATATACGAGGGCACAATTAATTTAAATTTTCATAATCATTTGGAAACATATTCCGTATATTTGTGAAAATATGCTGGAAATTAGAGTCACATAAATCACTATCAAGCATACATAATTGTGACGGTGTCATACGTATACATATACTATGGTGCTGTTATTGGCCTTGTGGTTGCGCCATTTTACACTAGCGCTATATTGGTGCTGGTGTTAGCGCACGAAATTGAGTCGGTTTTATATTACAAAATTGATTTGGCGCTATATTGAGTTGGCGCATTTCCCAAATCGGGGTTAGCGCAATAACGCCAGGGTTGGTGTTAGCGCAATTGCGCCGCGCAGCGCAGTGTTACCCATGCCTATCGCTTTTGTCCTTCACTTTTCACAAATCGAAGAAATTTTGCCAATTTTAACTCCAAATAGCTTTGAGATCAAGTCAGTGGGCATGCGGGTAATACAAAAGTGATGAACCTTGCACACAATGGCAATGGTTCAACACCTGCAAGCTTATGTGCGCATTCATATGAACAAGCGCGGTCACATGCAATAATTGGGCCTGCGCACTGTCAGCATGTGATTTCATAGCGGCGGTGTCAGAACAGCCGACGACCCTTTGTCGTTTGATCTACGCCAGGGGTCTTCGTTTCATAGCACTGAGGTGCAACGCTCAACTCACACAGATTGTTATACTCTCTCGTTTTGTCGTAGTAAGAGCGCAAAAGTTAGGTGACCATCTACGACCGTGCGACGATTCAGTTGCTTGCGGGCATAGTGTATAGCATACAGTGAAATGGCTCTGGGATGCGTAGTCGAAATTCGATAAAAAAAAAGACGATAAGTCATCGAAAAATATCAAAATCGGGGACAGATAGGTATGGCGGCGACTTCCGGGGGTACAGATTGGTATGGCGGCCGGATGTGGTTGTTGTAAGAAAAGGGACCATAATGACAAGGTCGTAGCAATCAAGACAGAAACGCAATTCCGGAATTGGGAATTGAAAAAACCAATTCATAATTCCGAAAAGAATTTAATTTAATAATTCTTTTCGGAATTATGAATTGGTTTTTTCAATTCCCAATTCCGGAATTGCGTTTCTGTCTTGATTGCTACGACCTTGTCATTATGGTCCTTTTTCTTACAACAACCACATCCGGCCGCCATACCAATCTGTACCCCCGGAAGTCGCCGCCATACCAATCTGTCCCCGATTTTGATATTTTTCGATGACTTATCGTCTTTTTTTTTATCGAATTTCGACTACGCATCCCAGAGCCATTTCACTGTATGCTATACACTATGTTCACAATGCTTGCGGGCAAGCAAAAAGATAACAACGTACACGCATACTTCGTTTTCATACGAACGTACACGCATACTTCGTTTTCATTGTGCGACGTGGTATAGCAGCGCATAAAAGCGAAAAATATATGCGTGTTCGTTGTTGTCTTTTTGCTTGCCCGCAAGCTACTGAACGATGCGACGGTAGTAGCTGGGCACTCAACTAGTCGTTTTTCACTAATACTGCTGCAGTTACTAACACTGCTGCAGTTAGAGTTTTGGGGATCTCTGATCTACGCAAAGAAGTCAAACTTTGTGCAGAAAATGTACACATCCAAACGAAGATTTTTATACATCCCAATAAACATTTTGCTTCATTTTCAACTAAGCCTATTCTCAAACCTAAAATGTTAGTTATCAAATGCACCTCAAATTTTCTTTAATAACGTCCTCAAACAAAAATGCTCATTTTTGGTATGGGATTTTGGGCTGATTCTCTATTTGAAAAATTCCATTTTCTCAAACCCATTTCAAAGATAAATTTTTTTCAAATGCTTCTAAAATTGTTCTCAAATTGATAAAAAAAATATTTGAGAAGCACTTGAAAACATGTTTATTTTCAAATGATATATGTGCTGATTCTCAAATTGGAAAGCAATGTTTTCTCGTTTGAGAATTTCTTGTTCAGTGTTTAATGGGATGTGCATAATTGCGTACAGTAGTGTATGTTTTATTCTTGTTGTTGACATGTGAACCCAGCAAAAAATTTCATATTAAAATAAGCGTTGAGATGTAAGCAAAACACTTGCATTGACATTTACAAACATCGCAAAGTAATTTGCAATCGAAATGCGTCGCTCGTTCTAAGCTTGAAATTAGGATTGCAAAAAATGTTTTTTGGGACATATAATAACACGCTTTGCAAATGCGTTCAGTAAACGCATTATAAGTAATTTTTATATGCTTTTCATAAGCTTAGTAAACACGGTTACCAAACACGTATCTTTAATGAAATAACAAACAAGCTGTCTTGTTCAGGAGGTGAAAAATTTCACTTGTTTACTGTTCAGAAATTAAAACTAAAATGGGTTCTACAAATAACTGTAAATTTAGTCGGTCACCGTCAACATTTATAAAACGCTAGCATTTCCTTGCGAAATATAAAGACATATGCAAAACGCTTACTATACCAAATATTATGCAAACGTCGCTTGCAAAGTCCTTATTCATGCTAGCTTATTCTAAGCTTGGTTTACAACGCTTACATTAGTTCAATTATGCAAGCTTATTTTGTTTGATTTGCAAAACGCTTACCAGATTGTTTGCTGGGTTAAGTTATATGAATGTATGTATGTATGCGAGCGCCTTTTTTTGAGCTGTAGGTACAATAACAAAATCTCATAAGCTTGTCCCTTATCACCTTGTCCTCTTGCCAAGGAACTGATTTGAAGTCGAGTTGGACCAAGGCAGATCTAGGAAGGTAGGCCCGGTGGCGAATTCAGAAACTACTTTTTTTATATGCAAAGGTAGAGTGTAATGTCAAAATCCAAGCGAATTCACATCATGGCCAATAGGAATGGACGAGCCCCAAGCGAATTCATTCATTTTGACATTACACTCTACCGATTACACTAACAAAATACATGGGACATTTTTGAATTCGCCACCGGGCCTACCTTCCTAGATCTGCCTTGAGTTGGACTACATAGAAAAATTATTGAAATTGTCGTCGATTTGCGCGAAGACAATGTTGTCAGTTTTCTCTTGATTTTTTGTGACTAGGTACGTTTATGAATGAATTGTTATTGTTGTTATACTCAGCTGTACTAGTACACAGAGTATTATAGTTTTGATTTCCTAACGGTGGATTGTAACAGAATGAAATAATCGAGATAGATATAGACTTATATATATCAAAATGATCAGGGTGAAAAGAGAAATCGATTGAGCCATGTCCGTCCGTCTGTCCGTCTGTGAGCACGATAACTCGCGCAAAAATTGAGATATTTTGATGAAATTTGAAATGTAAGTTGGTATCAAGACAGGAACGGATGGTATTGAAAATGGGCGAAATCGGACCATGACCACGCCCACCTCCCCTATATGGTAAAAATCGGAAAATTTGTATCTCAGTCACTAATAGAGCTAGAGTGATAAAATTTTACACACGTATTGAGCTCAGGCCCTTATGAAGAAATATGGTGAAATTTTGGAAAATGGACAGTGCCACGCCCACTTATTAAGGGGCAAACATTGAAAGTTTTATGAGTCATAACTCAGAAACCGTTGAAGATATATCGATGAAATTTGGTAGGCGTGATATACTTACTTAGGCAAATGTTTGGACGAAAAATTGCCAAAATCGGTTGACGACCACGCCCACTTTTATATATGGGTATTATAAAGTGACCTAATAAAAGCATTTTAAGCGATATCTCTGTCAAATATAAAGATATATCATTGAAATTTTATGGAAGGTGTCCAACTATGGACGTAAAACAAAAAATACAAAAATTTTGGAAAATGGGCGTAATAGTAATACATGTTCAAAATTTTAGCGAAATCGGTTGACGACCACGCCCACTTTTATATATGGGTATCATAAAGTGGCCTAATAAAAACATTTTAAGCGATATCTTTGTCAAATATAAAGATAATTCATTGAAATTTTGTGGCATGAGTTCTACAATAGATCGGAACCAAAAAAGAGAAAAATTTCGGAAAATGGGCGTGGCACCGCCTCTTTTCAGACAAAGGAATCAACGAGATTTCGGAGCCCATAACTCGACAAATAATTGAGATATTATGACGAAACTTGGTTTATACACTTTTATAACTTGTTTTAATAGACACGCAAAAATTTATTGAAATCGGTTTATGACCACGCCTACTTTTTAACAAAGATATTTCTGGAACACCCTTTGGGAATTTGTAACAAGACTTCTTTGTAACTAGAAGTCATAAAGGAATGAAATTTTGCACAAAGAATAATATTCATATGCTTAGTTGGATGACTGATAAAAATGTTGAAAATGGGCGTGGCTACGCCCACTTTATGCGGCACTCGCTTTATATAAAATACACCCTATATCGAACAAACGCAAACAAACAATGAAAGCATACAGCTGAGTATCTAATGTTCGATTCCACTCGAACTTAGGCTTCCTTACTTGTTTTATTTACAAAGGTAGATTATAATATCAAAATCAAAGCGAATTCACATCATGGCCAATAGTAATGGGCGAGTCCCAAGGGAATTCAGATTTTAACAATGAGAAATATTATTTTGACATTACAATCTACCAATTAAAATAACAAAATACATGGTAAATTTCTGCCTGTGCGCTTACCTTCCAAGATCTGCCTCGACAAGTGTCAGCTGTTTACAGATTTACGGCACCACTAACAGCTCATATGGATAGCGATAAAGTTACAATAAGGTTAACGATACTGAAATACTTATAAATCACCAATGTCTGAACCTTTAGGTTTTTAATCAATGCGGCGGCGGTGTATTTTATTTTTGTGGGGCTTGAGAAAATGATGCGGTGCACCGCTGCTGACTTCTGATATGAACTACTCTGGTTGGGTAGGTGCAAGGCAGATCTAGGAAGGTAGGCTCGGTGGCGAATTCAGAAACTACTTTTTTTATTTACAAAGGTATAGTGTAATGTCAAATTCAGATTTTAACTAAGGCAAATTATCATTTTGACATTACACTCTACCAATTACAATAACAAAATACATGGGAAATTTCTGAATTCGCCACCGAGCCTACCATGCATGGTATAAAAATTCAGAAGGTAATTTCACTTTAAACTTTTTGACGGCTATTGAATTTTTCTGAAGTATCTTTTTTGTAAACATTATGAGTGAGGCTGCCATATTGGACAAATATAAAAATGGAGATTTTTTAAGAAAATTTTGGTAATTTTAGTTTTAGTTGAATAAAGCTCAGAAATTATCAAAGAAAGTCATATATTATTATAAGGGATGTGAAAAGTGGGAAGTATTTGGCTCGAATATTTAATACAAAGCCTTACGCAATACAACAGACAGAGCATTTAACAAATAAGTAAGGCTGGAGTCATCGTTATGTCCGAACACATTTTTTGTTTACATTTTGCTCGTTCTTTTTCACTTCTAACTTACAGAAAGGGAAGGGAAGGAGTACAATACAAGCAAAAATTTGGTGGAACAGAAATGCAGAATTCAGATTAAAGGAAACAAGAAGGTATATTTTAAAGTTCTTCATTAAACTCAATTAAGTTGTAATTTTTTTCATTTTTTTATTTTTGTAATCTTTTTTTTTCATCAGGATGTCTTCGAGATATTTTCAATTAAATGTTTGTTTATAAAGCACTTACGTATCTACAGCCTCGAGATTTTTGTTCACAAAGCTTTCCACTAATTGCACTCTAAAAATACATATTTTATTAAGATTTATGCACATTTTAATTATTGCGTCCATACTTTGTTTTCGCATTATAACTTGGCACTGCACATTTCGATAATAACGTTTTGTTGTTTGTGCTACTAATATCGCTAGCACCGAAATGCACTGAGCACATCAACGGGTTCTTTGGAAGATCAACCTCCTCTATTTGGCACGCTTGAAGCCATTGATTCCTTATAAACGGAATTGCTGGAAACCTAAAAAACTTCACCGCTGAGCCTTTGCAAAAGTGCACGGTATTTTCGCATCCCCTGAAGCGGCAGCTCATTTTTCAAATCTTTTTTCACAAATTACGCGTATGAAAGTAAATTTATTTATTTATTTAGTTTGCACAAATCACAATTGCTTTTTTGAAAATAAATTAATTTATTTTCACAAACTTCAGATTTCGGCCCAAAAAACATTTGCTGCTGTTTACTCTGGTAGCATGATTTCAATGAAATGTCAATAAAAGTCAAATGGCTGAGATGGCTGCCTACGCCAATAAGTGATTTTACCTTCTATCAAGGCTCATCCAAATAGAGGTTATATTACTTCCGTTTTTATGTGTGTGTTTTCTTTAAAAATGTCAATGTGAAAGAGAAGAGAAATGAATATCAAGGAAAAATTTTTGCCAATTCGTTTTGTCTGACATTCACACTTTTTAGTATACATACACAATTCCAATCAGCTTATCTACTGCGATATCCTTCTTTAGATAATTCTTGCCTTCTATCTTTCTACCATGGGTGCATGGTTCAATTATAGAAGGTTTTCGCAGTACGACATACGTACATACATACATACACACTCCATGTAAATTGTTTGTGTATTCTGTGGTGCTTCTGTCAAAATCATAGCCCGCCATTGTGAAATCATATTGCGTCAAGATCAAAATTGATATAAGTTTGACATAAGCACCACAATATGAATAAAAAAAAGTAGAAAATGTTATGGATCGCGTTTGACCTCGATACGATCTGCGCTTTGTGGCGCCCTATGCCACCAACAGCGATGATCTCCTTGGACAACCTGATCAGTCTCACCATCTCGCCGCAACGCAGTGGCGGCGCAGGGCCTGCCCATCTGGGACTTGCGAGATATTAAGGCGTCACTGGCTGACCAAAAAGCCATCGAGTCAGCACGTTGGGCGCCATCTGTTATGGAACGCGTTAGACCTCGATTACGATCTGCGCTTTGTGGCGCCCTATGCCACCAACAGCGATGATCTCCTTGGACAACCTGATCAGTCTCACCATCTCGCCGCAACGCAGTGGCGGCGCAGGGCCTGCCCATCTGGGACTTGCGAGATATTAAGACGTCACTGGCTGACCAAAAAGCCATCGAGTCAGCACGTTGGGCGCCATCTGTTATGAAACGCGTTAGACCTCGATTACGATCTGCGCTTTGTGGCGCCCTATGCCACCAACAGCGATGATCTCCTTGGACAACCTGATCAGTCTCACCATCTCGCCGCAACGCAGTGGCGGCGCAGGGCCTGCCCATCTGGGACTTGCGAGATATTAAGACGTCACTGGCTGACCAAAAAGCCATCGAGTCAGCACGTTGGGCGCCATCTGTTATGGTTGGCATTCGAATATCGTGTGGAGCAGCAATGCATGGCGGTCGGCATGATCTAGGGTTGCACTGTGGCTAGTCATTGTCGGCTGGGCGGGGTTCTCGCCTACATTGCTGTCCTGCGCCATAAACAGAAAAAATTCATATCATGCCTTTTTAAAAATAACGAGAAAAATCAAACGAAAACAACATCCGGTTTGGCCGGATGCCACGGACGGACCGTTGAAAAATTCAAATATTCAAAAGATCCCGAAAAATCCAAATTCAAGAGGCCAGGCATCAGTTAAATTTAAATAAATGCAAACCGAGGGAAAATGTCGTTAAAATTTGAATATGAATTTCGAACGTACATATGTACGTTAAAGTCAGACGGACGTTAGCAAAACATTTAAACCGAAATTTAAATCGGACGGAAGTACTGACAATCGACGGAAAAATTTAAAAATAGATGAGCGCACGTTAAATTTAAATAATCGCGGACGGACGAGAAAATAATCGTGGCACCAAAAATTTTAATTTGAATGTACGTTGAAATCGATATGCACTAAATTTGAATAAACACTGTCAAAAAAAAACTGTCAAAGTGAATTTAAATCTGAATATATATATCGCAAAAAAAAATCGTTAAATTTGAATTTAATTTGAATCAACCGGAAGGACCGGTTATTGACAGGCATCTGAAAATACATAAAAGAAGCTGAAATTTAAAATATATGAACAATCAAAAAAAAGTTAAAGGCCGAACTCACAAGGGGGTGGCGTTGCTGATGTTGTTGCAGCGCCGGTGCGTTTTTGTCCCACCCTAATCCATAGTCACTGTCGCACCCGGGTATCAGTGACCCCTTACCTGTGGTGCGCCGCTGGTGTTGTTGCAGCGCTGGTGCTTTACTAGCCCACCCTCATCCTTGGCCATCGGTGCACCTTAATTTCGATGACCCCGTTATTATTATGCGCTGCTGGTGTAGTTGCAGCGTCGGTGCCTATCGACCCACCCTCATCCATGGTCATCAGTGCACTTATGTTTTGATGACCCCGTTATTATTGTGCGCTGCTGGTGTTGTTGCAGCGTCGGTGCTTATCGACCCACCCTCATCCATGGTCATCAGTGCACCTATATTTCGATGACCCCGTGTCTGAAAATCCCTATGCCTTTTTAAATTAGGGTGGTCAACATTCCCATTTTTTTCTTTTACAATTTATTGACAATTCATTTTCCTTTTCTTAGAGTCTAATGCCTCAGACACACATGTGGTATGAATATCATAATATCAATACTATGATTTGGATATACTATGCAAATTTTCAATTAAACTACAATATGAGGTTGACATATATGTGGTATAGATCGTAATATTATTACTATACTACGATGTGTGTCTATAGCATAAGTCTGCTCTTACTTCACTATGTACCTAGTCTACCCCCAAATAATAAATGCTCTCAAGCTTCGTTTTACATTGAAATATGTACGTATCCATGTATATCTGCCTTTGCCAACTATTTCCATCTACCGAAATTCGGTTTTTAGCGATTCCACATATACGTAGAGGCGAGCAGATTTACATGAATAGGCACTTATGTACGTACACTAATTCTAAGTAAAAAAAAAGACATTAAATATAAAATGAAATGATGTGGTCGTTGTTGGTGCTGTGTTGTTTGTTGTAGTTGCTGCTGCTGCTGTAGTTGTTGTTGTAGTTGTTGATGCTATGACCATTGTTGTATCCGCTGCAGGGCTGATGATTTTTATTTTTATACTCAGCTGTACTAGTACACAGAGTATTATAGTTTTGATTTCCTAACGGTGGATTGTAACAGAATGAAATAATCGAGATAGATATAGACTTATATATATCAAAATGATCAGGGTGAAAAGAGAAATCGATTGAGCCATGTCCGTCCGTCTGTCCGTCTGTCCGTCTGTCCGTCTGTCCGTCTGTCCGTCTGTCCGTCTGTGAGCACGATAACTCGCGCAAAAATTGAGATATTTTGATGAAATTTGAAATGTAAGTTGGTATCAAGACAGGAACGGATGGTATTGAAAATGGGTGAAATCGGACCATGACCACGCCCACCTCCCCTATATAGTAAAAATCGGAAATTTTTTATCTCGGTCACTAATAGAGCTAGAGTGATAAAATTTCACACACGTATTGAGCTCAGGCCCTTATGAAGAAATATGGTGAAATTTTGGAAAATGGGCGGTGCCACGCCCACTTATTAAGGGGCAAACATTGAAAGTTTTATGAGTCATAACTCAGAAACCGTTGAAGATATATCGATGAAATTTGATAGGCGTGATATACTTACTTAGGCAAATGTTTGGACGAAAAATTGCCAAAATCGGTTGACGACCACGCCCACTTTTATATATGGGTATTATAAAGTGACCTAATAAAAGCATTTTAAGCGATATCTCTGTCAAATATAAAGATATATCATTGAAATTTTATGGAAGGTGTCCAATTATGGACATAAAACAAAAAATACAAAAATTTTAGAAAATGGGCGTGGCACCGCCTCCTTTTAGAAGCAGGAATATACGAGATTTCTGAGCCCATAACTCGACAAATAATCGATATATTATGACGAAACTTGGTCTATACACTTTCACTACTTGTAGTAATACATGTTCGAAATTTTAGCGAAATCGGTTGACGACCACGCCCACTTTTATATATGGGTATCATAAAGTGGCCTAATAAAAACATTTTAAGCGATATCTTTGTCAAATATAAAGATAATTCATTGAAATTTTGTGGCATGAGTTCTACAATAGATCGGAAACAAAAAATAGAAAAATTTCGGAAAATGGGCGTGGCACCGCCTCTTTTCAGACAAAGGAATCAACGAGATTTCAGAGCCCACAACTCGACAAATAATTGAGATATTATGACGAAACTTGGTTTATACACTTTTATAACTTGTGTTAATAGACACGCAAAAATTTATTGAAATCGGTTTATGACCACGCCTACTTTTTAACAAAGATATTTCTGGAACACCCTTTGGGAATTTGTAACAAGACTTCTTTGTAACTAGAAGTCATAAAGGAATGAAATTTTGCACAAAGAATAATATTCATATGCTTAGTTGGATGACTGATAAAAATGTTGAAAATGGGCGTGGCTACGCCCACTTTATGCAGCACTCGCTTTATATAAAATACAACGTGTTTTCATCAAACGCAAACAAACAATGAAAGCATACAGCTGAGTATCTAATGTTCGATTCCACTCGAACTTAGGCTTCCTTACTTGTTTTTATTTTTTTTTTTTTTTATTACTTTTGTGATGCACCAATTTACTCCGCCGCGCTTGCGTCGTCAGGAGACAGGCGTTTCTTGATTATTATCATATATGCTCAAATCTAATGCCGTTTTATGTTATATATGAATCCACAAAATATATTTTCAAAAAGTACTAGAGTGTTCTATTCGGCATTTCTCGAACCCTTCTTTTCTGCTTTAATTAGTTTTTTTTTTCCAATGAGCACAACACAGCAATTAGTTTGTATGTATGCGTCTATGGTTAAGAACCAAAATCTTTTATTTGATTATTGTGTAGTTCGGTTTTTTTCTTTAATGGGTTTTTTTTTTGTTTTATTTTTTTTCTTTTTTTTTTTTTTTTTTACAAACGTTATTACATTTCTGTATTTTCTCTCCCTTTTTTTTATATAAGTGCCGTTTTTGTAGTCTTAAGTTCACTAGCTATGCATAACATGTGTTTTTTCCCTTTTTTTTTGAATTTTATTGTAAGATTATTCTAGGAGTATAAGGTGTTCTTCCTTAATACATATAACTATATATTATTTTGCCTTTATAGGTGCTTTCCATTTAATTATACACACAATAACTCTACTCCAACGGGAGTCACAGCAACACTGCTGATTTTGCCTTTATGTGCCTTTAAATTTCAAATAAAGAAGTGCACTAATTCACACACCAATTGCGGTTTTATTTGTTTATTAATCTAGTCATATTGTATTCAAACTTGCATTTTACTGAGAACCAAAAAAAAGTCCAATTAGTTTGTAGCTTCACTCGGTTGTACGGTTGTTCTAGTTAGGACGGTAGAAAACCATATTGTATCTCTTAACGTTCGAGCCCTTACACGACTAACGACCGACTCGTTCAACAGGCTTTTTCCAACTGATGACCGCTGTACTAAAATTTTTCTGTTCAAGCGTGCCTATACTTCCAAATTTTTTTTCTCTTCAGTTTGGAAGAGTCCCGTTTTCATTCGTTTATGTATGCATTAGGGTGAAAACAGAATCAAAACGTAACGACAAGACACTACGTCAGCGACAGCCTGTCACGATTAAAATCTATGCGCTATTATGGAAACGATTACAACAAAGTCTACGCGTCGCAACGTCGTCCAACGACAAAATTACGTTGTCATCAATTTAGACTGATTTCTAATTTCGATGACGAGGAAGAATTGTCGCTGCGTTATGAAATATGAAAATTTTGACAACTCAATAATTCTGACGAGCTTTACAGAAAAAAAAATAAATATTTATACGCAATCAAACGTAATGAAAATCTAATGCATTACATTAATGAATTTAGCTATTTAGCTTATTATTTTGCGTTGAAAATTTATGATCTAAGCGAAAGAAAACCTCTAATTGTGACTTAAAAATTGTAATGTGGCTGCAACAGGCATATGTAGTGACAATCGTTGACACTTTTATCATGCTTTAATCGCTGAACTCGCACTGACGTTATTACGTCCAGCGTCTGTCGCTGTCGCACCGTCGCGTCGCCTCGATTTGTCTTCAGCGTAAAGTGGCGTGACTGCCGCTTGTTCAGTGGCGTGATTTTACTGTAATTTGGATGTCCATATTCTGGTGTGACGCTAGCAATAACACAAGCGAGATGGAATGCGGTTGCCATGACACACAAAAAAAAATTACCAAAACTTTCGGAATAAAATGCCTCAAGCATTTTCCCCATGAAACTATCTCAAAAAAGTCGATTTTATTCTTGCCCTAGTAAATTTTGCTACGGTAAAATTCTATTAGTGTGCGTTGGGAATATTAATAGACATTGTTGTCCTACGCTCAAATTACGAAATTGGTAAGAGACAGGAAAATCTGGTTGATGAAACAATAGTATAAATACGTGGTAAATAATTAATTAATTTTCTGTGAACTATGTAAATTTTAAAGTTGTATAGAGCGCATAAGAACATTTTATAATATGTACATTTGAAAGTACTAAGTCACCGAATAACCATGTGTTACGTATTTTCACAATAAGAAGTGTGTTATGGTACAGCTTTCGACCTCGATTACGATCTACAATCGAGTGGAGCAGCAATGCATGGCGGTCGGCATGATCTAGGGTTGCACTGTGGCTAGTCATTGTCGGCTGGGCGGGGTTCTTGCCTACATTGCTGTCCTGCGCCATAAACAGAAAAAATTCATATCATGCCTTTTCAAACCAAAACGAGTAAAATCACACCAAAACAACATCTGGTTTAGGCGGATGCCACGGACGGACCGTTGAAAAATTCGAAAATTCAAAATAACCCGAAAAATCCAAATTCAAGAGGCCAGGCATCAGTTAAATTTAAATAAATGCAAACCGAGGGAAAATGTCGTTAAAATTTGAATATGAATTTTGAACGTACATATGTACGTTAAAGTCAGACGGACGTTAGCAAAGAATTTAAACCAAAATTTAAACCGGACGGAAATACTGACATCAACGGAAAAATTTTAAAATAGATAAGCTGGCGTTAAATTTAAATAATCGCGGACGGAAGAGAAAAGATTTAAAAATTTAAATTTGAACGTACGTTGAAGTCGATGTGCATTAGAGTTGAATAAACATTATCAAAAGAAACTGTCAGTTAATTTAAATTTGAATATATATATCGCGAGAGAAAAAAAATCGTTAACTTTGATTTTAAATTTGAATCAACCGGAACGACCGGTTATTAACGGGCACCTGAAAATACATAAAAAGCTGAAATTTAAAATATATGAACAATCAAAAAAAAAGTTAAAGGCCGAACTCACAAGGGGGTGGCGTTGCTGATATTGTTGCAGCGCCGGTGCGTTTTTGTCCCACCCTAATCCATAGTCACTGTCGCACCCGGGTATCAGTGGCCCCTTACCTGTGTTGCGCCGCTGGTGTTGTTGCAGCGCTGGTGCTTTTCGGCCCACCCTCATCCATGGCCATCGGTGCACCTACTTGTGATGACCCCATATCTGAAATCTCTATGCCTTTTAAATTAGGATGATCAACATTCCCATTTTAATTTTAATTTATTAACAATTCATCTCATGTATATACACAAAAAAAGAAGGATTCCAACTATGTATGTAGGTATATTCTAGGATTTTACTTCCGTATATAACTTAGTGTAAAGCTACTGATCTATTCGAGCCTGCTAGGAATCAATTACAAAAGGAATGGAATATCTGAACTTACATACATACTCATATGCAGGCATATAGTCAAATTCATCATAATATCCTATATGTATAGATGCAAGTACATTTCAAATGTTTTACAGTGGATTCGTTATAATCGCTTACATTTACGAACGCTTATTAAGTATCTCGAAAATTAAATAACTAAAATCAGCTTAGATGCTAGATGATAAAGAAGAAAATGAGGAAAAAAAAGGGGGTAATTTTCCCCATCAGAATTATGCAAGAATATATATATAATGTATATATGTAGCACATATATACAAAAGGGAAAAAGGAGTAGGTGATGGAACTTTTCTGTTATTGTTTTATATCATATTATTGGTGGCCTATATATGTATTATTTTAATGCTTATGTTATCAGGTTCTTCAATTCACTCTAACTTGGTTATGTTCCCTGCACGGCTCTCCCACTCTTGTTACCCTCAACTAGTCCAAATAGTGATCAATGAAAATTCCTTTTCTTCCTTATTTGTCTATTTACGTGATACACACATGCATGTACAAGGAGTGTATGTGCACTCGTATTTATCTAAATTGAAACCAATGCGAGTTAACCACGTTTGATGCATATGTCTATCAGTTCATATGGACTCAAATGTATATTAATTTGCTTTACATATGTATACATATATATACAAATATATATAGATAACACTGTATATTTAAATAAAAAAAAATTTATAGATTTATTTCGTTGTATAAATAAGGAACATATGCATATACATACATATATCCATGCATGCACCCACGCAACATTGAGACGATTATATCTGAATTCGATCAGGGATAAATCCGAAAACAAAATAAATGCCTAAAATTTTTGTACCCTACGGATTCTTATCCGGACAGTTGCATTTAATGGGAAACGGTTTTAAATTCGGTTCAATCAGAACTCTTTTCCGCTCAAAACACAAGAATATGCTGCCTGGGTATACACATTCATATCACGCCTTCGTACATATATGTATGCATATGGTTGTTGTTCTAATTTAATTAATTATCTAAATACAAAATATACATATCCGCGACACGTCTGGCACCTGACTCACCACCCGTTGCGGTGCACCTTTAGTGGTGGTGCCACCGATCTGCTGCAACTGTTGGTGTTGTTGTGGCACTAAGGACTTCACTCGTACTATTAGTACATTGGTCGTATTTAAATTTTGTTGTTGTTGCTTGTAATCGGTTGTTGATGCTTTTCTCCCAGAATGTAGCTTTCGAAGTAGTAGTTGGTGGATTGCTATAACGCTCTGTCGCGCAAAGTCAGTTTACAATGATTGTAAAGAAAATGCAAACACAATCCTTTCTAATTTATACTTTATCGACGCACAATTATGCGCAGTTTTATTGTATATTTATCTTATCATTGATATTGCGGGATGCCAGTAGTTATTAGAGTTGCTTTGATTTCTTTTGTGTATGGGTTTTGATGCACTTTTCTGCCAGTTTCCTCAATGTACAGATATTTCGCTCGCTTGTCCTTTCGCCTTCTGCGATATGTGTTCAGTATTTACAACATAATTTCTTCTTTAGATTTTCTTATAACTGCTACTACTCTTTTCACTTTTAACCAGTTTTTTTCTACAGAGCAGAAATACGTATATTTTTGGTTTACAACTTTGTGATTCAGATCCCACGAAACAAAATGCAACTAGCGACCCCAGTAAAAATCTTAAGTTTATTTTAGAGTTTAGTTCGCCAGTAATATCACTATTATTGGTCTCCGCCGTTTAGTATCGTTGTCGAAAACAAACTGAATGTCATTATCGCGAATTTCTACGACCACAGGCAGAGTTGCCGGGCGTGGTCCGTTCCGACCAAAACGGGTAGGACCTTTTTCATTTGGTCGGCTGGTAGGCTAGATCGAATTTTGGTAGGTTTTGCGAAAATAAGAGAAAAAGAGGAAATATGTATTTTCAAACATACTAGCAACTCTGTTTCACTATTTTTATACTCAGCTGTACTAGTACACAGAGTATTATAGTTTTAATCACATAACGGTGGATTGTAACAGAATGAAATAATCGAGATAGATATAGACTTATATATATCAAAATGATATATCTGTCCGTCCGTCCGTCTGTAAACACTCTAACTCGCGCAAAAATTGAGATATTTTGATGAAATTTGAAATGCAAGTTGGTATCGAGACTGGGACGGTTGGTATTGAAAATAGGCGAAATCGGACCATGACCACGCCCACTTTTCCTATATAGAAAAAATCGGAAATTTGGTATCTCAGTCACTAATATAGCTGGAGCGATGAAATTTTACCCACGTGTTGAGCTCAGTCCCCTATGAAGAAATTTGATGAAATTTTGGAAAATGGGCGGTGCCACGCCGACTTATTAAGGGTCAAACATGGAAAGTTTTATATGTCATAACTCAGAATCCATTGAAGATATATCGATGAAATTTGGTATGCGTGATTTAATTACTTAGGCAAACATTTGGACGGAAAATAGTTAAAATCGGTTGACGGCCACGCCCACTTTTATATATGTGTATTATAAAGTGGCCTAATAAAAACATTTTAAGATATATCTCTGTCAAATATAAAGATATATCACTGAAATTTTGTCGCTGAGTCCAACTATGGACATAAAACAGAACACACAAAAATTTTTAAAAAATGGGCGGTGCCACGCCCACTTATTAAGGGGCAAACATTGAAAGTTTTATGAGTCCTAACTCAGAAACCGTTGAAGATATATCGATGAAATTTGATGTACGTAATATACTTACTTCGGCAAATGTTTGGACTAAAAATTGCCAAAATCGGTTGACGACCACATTTTAAGCGATATCTTTGTCAAATATAAAGGTAATTCATTGAAATTTTGTGGCATGAGTTCCACAATAGACCGGAAACAAAAAGTAGAAAAATTTTGGAAAATGGGTGTGGCACTGCCTCTTTTTAGAGAAAGGAATATACGAGATTTCTTAGCCTATAACTCGACAAATAATTGAGATGTTATGACGAAACTTGGTTTATACACTTTTATAACTTGTGTTAATATACACGCAAAAATTTATTGAAATCGGTTTATGACCACGCCTACTTTTTAGCAAAGATATTTCTGGAACACGCTTTGGAAATTTGTAACGTGACATCTTTGTAACTGGAAGTCATAAAGGAATGAAATTTTGCACAAAGAATAATATTCATATGCTTAGTTGGATGATTGATAAAAATTTTGAAAATGGGTGTGGCTACGCCCACTTTATGCAGCACTCGCTTTATATAAATTACACCGTGTTTCCATCAAACGCAAACAAACAATGAAAACATACAGCTGAGTATCTAATGTTCGATTCCACTCGAGCTTAGGCTTCCTTACTTGTTTTTTTTTTTTTTTAAATATTAATATGAAAAATATTACCTGTGAATGCAAGGCAAAGTAGTTAGTATAGAAGTAGTTCTTTTACAGACTTTATATGTTTATTAAAATATACATATATTTGTTTTTATTGTACTAAATGAATATATTTTCAATAAACTTCAAATTGAAGAAAAAAATTTTAAAAGTGGAAAAAAAATTTGGTAGGATTTGGATGGGTTGCCGACCAACTTTTGGTAGGAAAAAAAAGTTGTCTCCGGCAACCCTGACCACAGTTCCGTTTCTTTTCGTATAGCCTGCCGTGGTGTAGTGACGTGTGCATAATAGTGGCGTGACTTTACGGTTACCCGAATGTCTATATCATGGTATGACGCTAGCAATGACGCAAGCGAGATCGAATGCGATTGCCATGTTACACAAAAAAAAAAAATTACCAAAACTTTCGGAATAAAATGCCTCAATCATTTTTCCCATGAAACTATCTCAAAATAATCGATTATATTCGTGCCCTAGTAAATTTGCTACTGTAAAATTCTATTAGTGTACATTGGGAATATCAGTAAACATTGTTGTCTTACGCTCAAATTATAAAAATGGTAAGAGCCGGGAAAATCTGATTAATGAAACAGCAGTACAAATGTGTGGTAATTAATTATTTAATGTTCTGCGAATAAAAAAAAAGTTTAAAGTTGTATAGGGCGAATAAGAACATTTTATAACATGTGCATTTGAAAGTACTAAGTATCCGAATAACCACGTATTACGTATTTTCACATTACGAAGTGTTCATGGCAACCCTGGAAGAACCAGTTTGTCCATCACCAATACTTGTGCATCTCCTCCATTGGAACGATTGTGAAGATTCGGAGGGGAAATTTCTCATGATGCCTACTCATAGAGGTCGGCTCGATAGCTTGCCAGATTTCAAGAAAAATTTATGTGCGATCTATAAAGCTCGGGTTCTAAAAAAAAATGAAGCAATACCATATAATCATCTCGAAGAATAAAGAATAAAAAAAATCAATGTAAATTTCGGATAAACCCACTCGCTTAAATTTTGTTTAGACACTTAGTGGAGGAAAAAGGGAATTAATTACAGGATTTGAGCAAAGAAAGATTTCGCATTTGAAATATCTAGTAACTGAATGAGAAAATACGAATCGTTATTATTGCAAGAACACCATAATTGGTAAATGAAATTACTCGAACAGGAAAGTTACTGACGGCAAAAAAAAAAAAATTGTAAGCTATTCTATCGAAACCACCCCTATAATACAACCTCATTCTCCTTCACATGCGGCCAAGGCTAATTTATAGAAGGTTAACCTACCAAACAGCTGATTGCAGACTTTTCCCTATTTTTTTTTTCCATATTGTGGTGCTTGTGTCAAAACTTATGACAATTTGATCTTGACGCAATGTGATTTCTACAATGGCGGCTATGATTTTGACAGAAGCATCACAGAATACACAACCAATTTACATGGAGTGTGTATGTATGTATGTCCGTATATAGTACTGCAAAAACCTTCTATAATTGAACCATGCATGCGACTACCTTTCATGTTTGGCCACGCGTCACCATTCTTCTTCACCATGTCAGCACGTCGGCCATTATTAATTGGAAGTTATTGGAAACTACTAAGAAAAACTACTAAAATAGTGGTGCTGCCACACAGTCAAAATTAAGCAACCGAAATTAACCCGTTTATGATCGATATCAGGATTGATATCGATAGCAAACCATAACAGGCCTGCTTCGCTTCGAAGACCTGACGAGGGAGCGAACAGGAAAAATGGTTTGCCTGTAAGGTTGTTGCGATAATACTCAACTGTTAACTACGTGGGGCACGACTCACCCCTAGATAAGAGTCTCAAATTCTACCACAGCTAACCGGGCAACAGAGGCTCCATCAGGTGATACCAAGAAAAACGTATGCTATATGAACGTGCAATCTAGTAGTGTATGAAAATCCGAGAATAATTGAAAGTCAGGTATAATAAAAAAATTCATTTGGTAAAAAACCAAAACGCGTAAGTCCGGTGTTGCGGTGATTCTCTATTGGCTTAGGCCAGAGAAGCCTACTCCCCCCTAGGAGCCCTCCTCCTAGGTGCCGATCTTGGTCGGTCTTAACAACCTGTCCCCCCCGGCTGATCCAACCCCGCACGCTGGACCCAGGACAGGCGGTCTTGAAAAAGACCCTTGGTCCGCTGGTTTCTCGCCCCCCGGAATGGGCTTTACAAAAAAAAATTAAATTATTTTGTTTCCTATTTTAAGGCTTCGCGGCCTTAGACATTTTTTTACAGGAGAACGCGTCTAAACTCCGAATACAATCACCCTATCAGCTGGTCTATGGTCCCTAACCTCTCGAAGCTGGACAAAAAAACTTTAACAGGAAAATCATCAGAACTCCGTTTGAATAGACATTTTTGTATTGGAGAACTCGTCAAAACTCCGTAAGGTTAGGCATTTGATATAGGAGAACTCGCCAAAACTCCATAAAACTAGACATTTTAATTTGGGAGAACTCGTCAAAACTCCGTATAAGCAGACCAATTGGAATATGGACTGCTAGATGGTCCACGGTTCCCGGTGGGAGCGCTTGTGATCCACCTATTATTATAACTGCTCGGGGAGAATACTGGGCGAATTGTCCCCGACCGCCAAGACGCCCAGCGGAGTCTTATTGAGGACGGATATCAGAAGCATGGAATCGTCCTATTAATCTCCCTGTTAAGTCTTCTAAGTCATACAGTGCATTGCCAACTTTCCCACGAACTCGACACTTAATATATTTTGGCAGGAATTTCGCGTTTATGCCCTGTTTGAAGTTACTCAAGGCAAAATTTCTTCTAAATACCTCTTGACCTTCCCTATAATTCACAAGCCTAGAACGCTTATTGTAAACCTGCTTGACTCTATCATTTGCCTGCGCTAAGTTTTTACGGATTTGCTCGTGGATTCCTGATAACTTGTCAGCTTTACTCACTATCGGCACACAATCCTTTACACAATCTCTAACATTTCTATTAAAAAAAAGTGTCTGCTTTAATAGTCTTTTTAGGTAAAAAAAACTGAAAGCAAAAAAATAAAAAAATTTGTGATCGTACCAGATAACAGCAAAAAAAAGTTCTGACAAACTGATTCGTGATTCTATAGCGGTACCGACCTTAAATCCCTTTTTTTTTTAATTATATAAACTTTATATAACTTATACATACATACAAACACACATTGTTAAAAACTGACTAGCGTATAAATCTATATAAGTACGTATAAGAAGAAATTAGAAAAATAGCAATATACATATTTATTAATTAATGAGAATGTTGACCCTCCCATTATAAAAGGCACAGGTTACAGAAATAAAAAAAATATAAACCCCCTTGAAAAACAAAAAAAAAATTTAAGACAGTGTGTGCCAACTGGTCTCCAGCGCACCAACCGCAATGCAGGGTTGCTCGGAAGCTAAATCTCTGAGACAGGCTGGCTAACTAAAGATAGTTAGCAATAACAAAAAAAAATCTAAATTTGCGAAATACTAACCCATCTCCGCCGCAATGAAAGGAACGGTTTGAATCCGCTATCCCCAGACTTGCGGAGATAGACAATACATCCTTGGGTCTCCGCTCAGCCCATTGCCATGAAGTGGTGCTAAATGTTCCAAGGCACCCAACTCAGGCATGAGATGAACTGAGGCCTGCATCGCATAACGAAAGAAAAAGACAAAACAAAAGAAATTTGCAAAATACCCCCCTAATCTCCGCCGCAATGAAAGGAACAGCTAGAGGCTGCTTTCCCCAGACTTGCGGAGATGAAAAGTACTAACTCAGGTCTCAGACCAACCCATCGCAATGAAAGTGGCGCTAAGTGCAACCAACTCAGACGCGGGATGGCTGAAGCCTAAATTGCAAAAAAAAAATCACGAAACCAAAAAAAAATAAAAAGGACGAATTTTCCTTATGACCAACATCCTTGGCTCCGCCGCAATGAAGGCACGGTTTGAAGCCGCTACCCCAGACTTGCGAAGAAGGATTTGTTAGCTTCGGATCCAACTCAACTCATCACAATGAAGGCGGTGTTCAAATCTCCACCCCAGACGCGAGATGAGCTAGGCCCCAAAAGAAAAAAAATCCGATACACAAAACTGCACAAAAGACATATTCGGCAAAAAGAAAAAAAAATAAATACTGAATCTAGCGGACATGCCCCTCGGACGACAGTGAAACAAATTTAATATTTAAACTACAAAAAAAAATTAAGTGCGTTAAACACTGCCTCTCCGGGTGAAATGCAAAAAGAAAAAAAAAACAGACTGGGTGACGTAAAGTCTCGTGGAGCCCTGAGCCACTAACACCAATGACTCTCCAATCAGTCTGATCAATTCCATCATCCCGCCGCAACGCAGTGGCGGCTACGGAGGCTGCCAATCTGGGACTTGCGTGAAGATGAAACTTCACTGACCGACCAGAAAACCACTGAAGCCAGCACCCAAGACACCACGTTGGGCGCCATCTGTTATGGTACAGCTTTCGACTATCGAGTGCGTTTTGTGGCGCCCTATGCCACCAACAGCGATGACCTCCTCGGACAACCTGATCAGCCCCACCATCTCGCCGCAACGCAGTGGCGGCGCAGGGCCTGCCCATCTGGGACTTGCGAGATAGTAAGGCGTCACTGGCTGACCAAAAAGCCATCGAGTCGGCACGTTGGGCGCCATCTGTTATGGATTCGCACTTGACCTCGATTACGATCTGCGCTTTGTGGCGCCCTATGCCACCAACAGCGATGACCTCCTTGGACAACCTGATCAGTCTCACCATCTCGCCGCTATGCAGTGGCGGCGCAGGGCCTGCCCATCTGGGACTTGCGAGATAGTAAGACGTCACTGGCTGACCAAAAAGCCATCGAGTCAGCACGTTGGGCGCCATCTGTTATGGTACAGCTTTCGACCTCGATTACGATCTACAATCGAGTGGAGCAGCAATGCATGGCGGTCGGCATGATCTAGGGTTGCACTGTGGCTAGTCATTGTCGGCTGGGCGGGGTTCTTGCCTACATTGCTCTCCTGCGCCATAAACAGAAAAAATTCATATCATGCCTTTTCAAACCAAAACGAGTAAAATCACACCAAAACAACATCTGGTTTAGGCGGATGCCACGGACGGACCGTTGAAAAATTCGAAAATTCAAAATAACCCGAAAAATCCAAATTCAAGAGGCCAGGCATCAGTTAAATTTAAATAAATGCAAACCGAGGGAAAATGTCGTTAAAATTTGAATATGAATTTTGATCGTACATATGTACGTTAAAGTCAGACGGACGTTAGCAAAGAATTTAAACCAAAATTTAAACCGGACGGAAATACTGACATCAACGGAAAAATTTTAAAATAGATAAGCGGGCGTTAAATTTAAATAATCGCGGACGGAAGAGAAAAGATTTAAAAATTTAAATTTGAACGTACGTTGAAGTCGATGTGCATTAGAGTTGAATAAACATTATCAAAAGAAACTGTCAGTTAATTTAAATTTGAATATATATATCGCGAGAGAAAAAAAATCGTTAACTTTGATTTTAAATTTGAATCAACCGGAACGACCGGTTATTAACGGGCACCTGAAAATACATAAAAAGCTGAAATTTAAAATATATGAACAATCAAAAAAAAAGTTAAAGGCCGAACTCACAAGGGGGTGGCGTTGCTGATGTTGTTGCAGCGCCGGTGCGTTTTTGTCCCACCCTAATCCATAGTCACTGTCGCACCCGGGTATCAGTGACCCCTTACCTGTGTTGCGCCGCTGGTGTTGTTGCAGCGCTGGTGCTTTTCGGCCCACCCTCATCCATGGCCATCGGTGCACCTACTTGTGATGACCCCATATCTGAAATCTCTATGCCTTTTAAATTAGGATGATCAACATTCCCATTTTAATTTTAATTTATTAACAATTCATCTCATGTATATACACAAAAAAAGAAGGATTCCAACTATGTATGTAGGTATATTCTAGGATTTTACTTCCGTATATAACTTAGTGTAAAGCTACTGATCTATTCGAGCCTGCTAGGAATCAATTACAAAAGGAATGGAATATCTGAACTTACATACATACTCATATGCAGGCATATAGTCAAATTCATCATAATATCCTATATGTATAGATGCAAGTACATTTCAAATGTTTTACAGTGGATTCGTTATAATCGCTTACATTTACGAACGCTTATTAAGTATCTCGAAAATTAAATAACTAAAATCAGCTTAGATGCTAGATGATAAAGAAGAAAATGAGGAAAAAAAGGGGGTAATTTTCCCCATCAGAATTATGCAAGAATATATATATAATGTATATATGTAGCACATATATACAAAAGGGAAAAAGGAGTAGGTGATGGAACTTTTCTGTTATTGTTTTATATCATATTATTGGTGGCCTATATATGTATTATTTTAATGCTTATGTTATCACGTTCTTCAATTCACTCTAACTTGGTTATGTTCCCTGCACGGCTCTCCCACTCTTGTTACCCTCAACTAGTCCAAATAGTGATCAATGAAAATTCCTTTTCTTCCTTATTTGTCTATTTACGTGATACACACATGCATGTACAAGGAGTGTATGTGCACTCGTATTTATCTAAATTGAAACCAATGCGAGTTAACCACGTTTGATGCATATGTCTATCAGTTCATATGGACTCAAATGTATATTAATTTGCTTTACATATGTATACATATATATACAAATATATATAGATAACACTGTATATTTAAATAAAAAAAAATTTATAGATTTATTTCGTTGTATAAATAAGGAACATATGCATATACATACATATATCCATGCATGCACCCACGCAACATTGAGACGATTATATCTGAATTCGATCAGGGATAAATCCGAAAACAAAATAAATGCCTAAAATTTTTGTACCCTACGGATTCTTATCCGGACAGTTGCATTTAATGGGAAACGGTTTTAAATTCGGTTCAATCAGAACTCTTTTCCGCTCAAAACACAAGAAAATGCTGCCTGGGTATACACATTCATATCACGCCTTCGTACATATATGTATGCATATGGTTGTTGTTCTAATTTAATTAATTATCTAAATACAAAATATACATATCCGCGACACGTCTGGCACCTGACTCACCACCCGTTGCGGTGCACCTTTAGTGGTGGTGCCACCGATCTGCTGCAACTGTTGGTGTTGTTGTGGCACTAAGGACTTCACTCGTACTATTAGTACATTGGTCGTATTTAAATTTTGTTGTTGTTGCTTGTAATCGGTTGTTGATGCTTTTCTCCCAGAATGTAGCTTTCGAAGTAGTAGTTGGTGGATTGCTATAACGCTCTGTCGCGCAAAGTCAGTTTACAATGATTGTAAAGAAAATGCAAACACAATACTTTCTAATTTATACTTTATCGACGCACAATTATGCGCAGTTTTATTGTATATTTATCTTATCATTGATATTGCGGGATGCCAGTAGTTATTAGAGTTGCTTTGATTTCTTTTGTGTATGGGTTTTGATGCACTTTTCTGCCAGTTTCCTCAATGTACAGATATTTCGCTCGCTTGTCCTTTCGCCTTCTGCGATATGTGTTCAGTATTTACAACATAATTTCTTCTTTAGATTTTCTTATAGCTGCTACTACTCTTTTCACTTTTAACCAGTTTTTTTCTACAGAGCAGAAATACGTATATTTTTGGTTTACAACTTTGTGATTCAGATCCCACGAAACAAAATGCAACTAGCGACCCCAGTAAAAATCTTAAGTTTATTTTAGAGTTTAGTTCGCCAGTAATATCACTATTATTGGTCTCCGCCTTTTAGTATCGTTGTCGAAAACAAACTGAATGTCATTATCGCGAATTTCTACGACCACAGGTCCGTTTCTTTTCGTATAGCCTGCCGTGGTGTAGTGACGTGTGCATAATAGTGGCGTGACTTTACGGTTACCCGAATGTCTATATCATGGTATGACGCTAGCAATGACGCAAGCGAGATCGAATGCGATTGCCATGTTACACAAAAAAAAAATTACCAAAACTTTCGGAATAAAATGCCTCAATCATTTTTCCCATGAAACTATCTCAAAATAATCGATTATATTCGTGCCCTAGTAAATTTGCTACTGTAAAATTCTATTAGTGTACATTGGGAATATCAGTAAACATTGTTGTCTTACGCTCAAATTATAAAAATGGTAAGAGCCAGGAAAATCTGATTAATGAAACAGCAGTACAAATGTGTGGTAATTAATTATTTAATGTTCTGCGAATAAAAAAAAAGTTTAAAGTTGTATAGGGCGAATAAGAACATTTTATAACATGTGCATTTGAAAGTACTAAGTATCCGAATAACCACGTATTACGTATTTTCACATTACGAAGTGTTCATGGCAACCCTGGAAGAACCAGTTTGTCCATCACCAATACTTGTGCATCTCCGCCATTGGAACGATTGTGAAGATTCGGAGGGGAAATTTCTCATGATGCCTACTCATAGAGGTCGGCTCGATAGCTTGCCAGATTTGAAGAAAAATTTATGTGCGATCTATAAAGCTCGGGTTCTAAAAAAAAATGAAGCAATACCATATAATCATCTCGAAGAATAAAGAATAAAAAAAATCAATGTAAATTTCGGATAAACCCACTCGCTTAAATTTTGTTTAGACACTTAGTGGAGGAAAAAGGGAATTAATTACAGGATTTGAGCAAAGAAAGATTTCGCATTTGAAATATCTAGTAACTGAATGAGAAAATACGAATCGTTATTATTGCTAGAACACCATAATTGGTAAATGAAATTACTCGAACAGGAAAGTTACTGACGGCAAAAAAAAAAAAATTGTAAGCTATTCTATCGAAACCACCCCTATAATACAACCTCATTCTCCTTCACATGCGGCCAAGGCTAATTTATAGAAGGTTAACCTACCAAACAGCTGATTGCAGACTTTTCCCTATTTTTTTTTTTTTTCCATATTGTGGTGCTTGTGTCAAAACTTATGACAATTTGATCTTGACGCAATGTGATTTCTACAATGGCGGCTATGATTTTGACAGAAGCATCACAGAATACACAACCAATTTACATGGAGTGTGTATGTATGTATGTCCGTATATAGTACTGCAAAAACCTTCTATAATTGAACCATGCATGCGACTACCTTTCATGTTTGGCCACGCGTCACCATTCTTCTTCACCATGTCAGCACGTCGGCCATTATTAATTGGAAGTTATTGGAAACTACTAAGAAAAACTACTAAAATAGTGGTGCTGCCACACAGTCAAAATTAAGCAACCGAAATTAACCCGTTTATGATCGATATCAGGATTGATATCGATAGCAAACCATAACAAGTGTTCATGGCAACCCTGGAGAACCAGTTTGTCCATCACCAATACATGTGCATATCCCGCCATTGGAACGATTGTCAAGGTTGAGATGGGAAATTTCAGTTAAGCTTTCCCCATGAAAGGCCTACTTATGGCCTGGTTATGCTACCAATCAAGCTGGTCGAGCACCGTGTAATTGTTGTTGTGCACTCCGACGGTGAGAGAATTTTCGGACTCTCACATCCAGCAAACTTGCTGTGTGAAACAGGCAGCCAGCAAACGAGGTTTCAGAGGTAATAATGTGTTATGTTGTGTATGTGCTCAGTAATTATCATGTGTTATGTTGTGTATGTGCGCTCCATTCATCAATGTAAGCGTAACCACCTCTCACCAATCACGAAATGTTTCCGATTTTGATTGGCAATCAAGATTGTAACCATAACCATAGCATTATAGAGGTTGGCTCGCAAGCTTGCCTATTTGCAAAAAAAAAATTTTCCCCGTGCAATCTATAAATATTGAAATCTGAAGAATGAATCAAACCCATATAACCATTTAGAAGAATAAATAAAAAAAATTCAATGTAAATTTCGGATAAACCCACTCACTTAAAATTTGCTTAGACACTTAGTGGAGGAAAAAGGGAATTAATTACAGGATGTGAGCAAAGAAAAATTTCGCATTTAAAATATCTTGTAACCGAATGAGAAAATACGAATCGTTATTACTGCTAGAACACCATAATTGGTAAATGAAATTTACTCGAACAGGAAAGTTACTGACGGCTAAGAAAAAAAAATGAATAGTAAGCTGTTCTATCGAGACCACCTATATAATACAACCTCATTCTCCTTCACATGCGACGACCTTTCATGTTTGGCCACGCGTCCCCAATGCATGTACACGTTTTCTCTCTCTCATGCCAACATGTCGCCATCATGGATTGGAAGTAATTGAAAAGCTACTATGAAAGAAGTCACCCGAGGTAGTGGTGTGCAACTAAAACGAATCTATCAACCGTCCCGCTTATAATCGATAACATTGCTGGTGTCGATAGCAAACCATAACAGGCCTGCTTCGCTTCGAAGACCTGACGAGGGAGCGAACAGGAAAAATGGTTTGCTTGCACGATTGTCGCGAGAATATTCAACTTGCATAGAAACGTGGGGCACGACTCACCCCTAGATAAGAGTCTCAAATTCTACCACAGCTAACCGGGCAACAGAAGCTCCATTAGGCAACAAAAAAATAAAGGTGGCTATCTAACCATGTAGAATCCAGTAATGTGTATATGTAAATCCGTGATAATTTGAAAGTCAGGTATAAAAAAAATCTCATTTGGTAAAAAAAACAAAATGCGTAAGTCCGGTGTTGCGGTGGTTCTCTATTGGCTTAGGCCAGAGAAGCCTACCCCCCTAAGTGCCGATCTTGGTCGGTCTTAACAACCTGGCCCCCCCGGCTGATCCAACCCCGCACGCTGGACCCAGGACAGGCGGTCTTGAAAAAGACCCTTGGTCCGCTGGTTTCTCGCCCTCCGGAATGGGCTTTACAAAAAAAAGAAAATTATTTTGTTTCCTATTTTAGGGCTTCGCGGCCTTAGACATTTTTTTACAGGAGAACGCGTCTAAACTCCGAATACAATCACCCTATCAGCTGGTCTATGGTCCCTAACCTCGCGAAGCTGGACAGAAAAAAAATTAACAGGAAAATCATCAGAACTCCGTTTGAATAGACATTTTTGTATTGGAGAACTCGTCAAAACTCCGTAAGGTTAGGCATTTGATATAGGAGAACTCGCCAAAACTCCATAAACCTAGACATTTTAATTTGGGAGAACTCGTCAAAACTCCGTATAAGCAGACCAATTGGAATATGGACTGCTAGATGGTCCACGGTTCCCGGTGGGAGCGCTTGTGATCCACCTATTATTATAACTGCTCGGGGAGAATACTGGGCGAATTGTCCCCGACCGCCAAGACGCCCAGCGGAGTCTTATTGAGGACGAATATCAGAAGCATGGAATCGTCCTATTAATCTCCCTGTTAAGTCTTCTAAGTCATACAGTGCATTGCCAACATTTCCACGAACTCGACACTTAATATATTTTGGCAGGAATTTCGCATTTATGCCCTTTTTGAAGTTACTCAAAGCAAAATTTCTTCTAAATACCTCTTGACCTTCCCTATAATTCACAAGCCTAGAGCGCTTATTGTAAACCTGCTTGACTCTATCATTTGCCTGCGCTAAATTTTTACGGATTTGTTCGTGGATTCCTGATAACTTGTCAGCTTTGCTTACTATCGGTACACGATCTTCTTTGAGGCTATCCAATTTATCTAATAACTTATACGCGGATGCGTGTTGGACCATATTCTGACCATATAATGCAAAGTACGGAGAGCACTGAATTGACGTATGAAAATCACTTCTTAAAACTGATAGAATTTCGGGTATATGTTTGTCCCAGTCCGTATGATCCTGCTTATCTTTTAGGAAAATTCTTATCTTGGAAACTATCTCTCTATTCACGCGTTCGGACGCATTAGCTTGTGGGGAATACACTCCTGTTCTTACATGCGTCACACCATACTTCTCAAAGAACGCTTTCATTTCTTTTGAGATGAATTGTTTCCCATTATCGCTGTGGATATATTCTGGGACCCCTATGGCTGGAAAAATCTCTGTACCGAAGTAGTTCATTACATTGATAGTTGTCGCTCTCTGCATTGGCTTCAGCCAAACATACTTTGAAAAATGGTCTAAAATAATAAAAATAAACTGGTTCCTGCGTTTTGATCTAGGATAAGGTCCTAAGAAGTCGCAATATAAGCGCTGAAAAGGTTTCTCTGTAACAAAAGCGCTTCCTATAGGTGGTCTTGACTGCTTATTCGTTGCTTTTACAGCCTTGCAAGTGTCACAATCCTTCACATAATCTCTAACGTCCCTAGCTTGTTGTGGCCAGAAGTATTTCCACCTAACTCGTTCCAATGTCTTTTGCCAACATACCAACAGGTCGTCCAAATAAATAAAAACATGTTCTCGCATATACGAGGGAATTGCTTTGTCCATGAGTCGACTCATTGTTTGCGGCGCATTGCACAGCCCAAAGGGCATAACTTTGTAATGGTACAAGGGTTTACCTGGCACCGGAAACGCTGTCTTCTCTTTTGACGACTCGGTTAGTTTAATTTGGAAGAACGCGTCTTTTAAGTAGATACCACTAATAAAGTGCGTATCCTTTAAACGACTCAATAACCCGTTGATATGCGGCAGCGGATATGAGTCCTTTTTCGTAACGGCGTTTACCTTCCTAGAATCAATGCAGAGCCTAACCTTACCAGGCTTCCGTACTAACACAACTGGGCTACACCATGGCGAATTCGACTCTTCGATGACTCCCATTTTCAATAATCTATCAATTTCGCTGTAGGCTTCAGCCTGCCTTGGTGGCGAAAGAGGAAAATGTTTGCTTTTAATTGGGACTGCGTCACCCGTGTCAATGTCGTGCTCCACCAGCTGTGTTTGCCCTAGGCCTAATTTTTCAAACGACGGAAACATGTCAATAACTTTTTGCAAATCGTACTTCTGGGATGGAGTCAAATCATGAAAATTGGGACCTTCTTCTCTATCTTCCTTTGCTTCTAGACAAGATACGCTTGGAAATATTTCGGGAGCTGAAGCAAATGCTTTCCAAAAATCTACCCCGAAATAGGCTTCCTGGAGAAGCGAAGGAACAAGGTAAAAAGATATAGATTTTGTTGTATTTTTAAAAGTGACAGGCAATGAACTACAACCTATTATCTTCCGTTTGTCGCCGCCTGCCGTATATATAGATTCATTCATTTCACGATATTTAAGATTGTTCTCTTCTAGAAATTTCAAACAGTCCTTACCCAGAGACATTGCCTCCTGAATCCAATAACCCCACAAGTGATCCATGAACTATTTGAGTTATCCGTACTATCAGGGAAAGTTGCTATTGGTGTTGATTGACTGCTTGCGGAACTGGCCGAAAGTGGACTAGGCTCAGTACTCGCGACGATCTGCTGGGTATTGACTGAAGTAGGGGCTATAGTCCCGAACGAGTTTCCCCCTCTCTTTTCTCGCTCGGATAACGGTTTCCCTGACCACGGTGGTCGCTGGGACACTTCGGAGTCAACACTCCTCTCTGACCGCATTTGAAACAAAACTGAGATTTGATGGGCTCCTCACAATAAATATAAGAATGACCCATTGCCTGGCAGTTCCAACATTTAATCCCTGAATAGTCTGGCTTACCCATTCGACGATAATTCAACGCTTCTACCTGCGGATCTACTATATAATCTTCGTTTTCAACCCTACATTCCGGAGCTATGGCACGTGCTTCGTTTACGCTTGGCATATGGTAATTTGAGACTAAGCTTCTGCTCTCTTTCAGTACTTGCTCACCTCTTCGAGCCACATCGCGAAGGTCATGCAAACTTCTTACATTCGCGTTAAACAGCATTAACTTCAAATTACCATTGACGTTGCGTTTGATGATATCAATCAACAAGGCCTCAGACATTGGCTCTCTAAGTCTTGCGTTTAATGCCAGAATGTCCGTGTGGAAAACGTCATATGTCTCATTTGGTTTTTGTTTGCGCACTGATATTTCCATCATCAGCTCATGGTCCGTCTTCAGGGTGCCGAATTCCCGTTTTAAGGAGTAACTCAAAAATGGATAAGTTGCATTAGAATTTTGTTTGGTAAATAACCAATACCATTCTTCGGCACGGCCTGACAAGAAAAGGTGAAAACTGGCCATAAGCTGATCTTCCGTACACTGCGTGCGCTCACGCAAGGTGTCCAATTTAAACAAAAAATCTGAAACACTACCAGTACCGTCATAAGAAATCTTCCAGTCTTGTGGTTTCACAACCGTATTGGCGTGGGAATAATTGAATTGCTAACGAAAGTCTGCGCTTGGTTCGGCTGCTGTCTAGCATCTTCCCTAGTATCACGTCTAGCATCACTCCTAACAAAATCCGTCGCCGTTCGAGAGGCTGCGACTGCAGCGTTCAGGGTATTCACGTTTTCCCTAATAGCTCTCATCTCATGGCGCAGCTCTTCTTGAGACGTTTGGAATAATTGGTGTAGAACGTGTACCCACGAATTCAAGGGAGACACTTCGGGATGGGTCTCTTGGTTGGAAGCCCTATCATTGTAAACGTTTGGTTGTAACCGTACTTGTGGTAAAGCGCTAGCCTCGTCTACAGTATTTGTCGCGCCTTGCTCAGGCGGATCCGGCATATTCCTAATAAGACTGTCTAGATCGAGGATGTTTGCACTAGCCGGTCTATCATATTTTCCCGAAGGGTCATTATTTGGGACATCCCTGAATGGATCTACTGTTGTCCGGCTGACTATTGGGGAATGCATTACTAAAGGTCGGCTCGCTGGGGGTTTCGGAGTTGCACCTCTACTTCCTCCTCCTCTATAATATCCCCCGCTACCTCTGTTTTTAGAACCACTACCTCTAGTCGAACTCCTAGTTTGCATCCCTTCAGCCGACTGCTGAGTGTTTTGAGACATTTTCAAAAAAAAAAATCGAACGTTTGAGCGCTTAAAAAAAAACAAGGCACGCTTGAACGGTTGTATGAAATCTAAGCAATTAATTCCTTAAATATGTCACGTTTGGTATTAAACCTCAAATGCGAATATTTGTACAATTAACGAAATTTAGATCTTTATCTCGATTAAAAATTAGATCGCATCCAAAAGAAATTAACAAAACTTTGGTTTTTTGTGTTTGATGAAACTTTCAGCAATCATTTATAACGAATATTTGCTTTTTAAATCTCCATGCCGGTAAAAATTATGTCATATCCAAGAAATTATAATACGTTGTCGCGTTTGGTGAAAAAAAATCAAGCAAATGTTTGTAACAATTATCTTCGATTATAAAAATTATCTTAAGTTTTGCTAACAATGTCGATTCAAAATGACTTCACTTCGCTTATCAAAAAAAAATATTTGTATAAATAAACGTGTTCATATACGTGAATATGTAAATGTAAATGGATATATAATGCAAAATATGTATATGTTCGTTATTCAATGGGAATGCTGACCTCCTATCATAAAAGGCACAGGTTACAGAATAAAAAAAAATGTATACACCCTTGAAAGAAAAAAAAAAATCCGATACACAAAACTGCACAAAGTACATATTCGGCAAAAGATATTTATAAAAAAAAATAAATACTGAATCTAGCGGACATGCCCCTCGGACGACAGTGAAAACAAATTTAAATTACAAAAAAAATACGTGCGTTCAACACTGCCTCTTCGGGTGAAATGCAAAAGAAAACGGACAATATGACGTAAAGTCTCGTGGAGCCTTGAGCCACTGACACCAATGACTCTCCAATCATCCCGATCAATCTCATCATCCCGCCGCAACGCAGTGGCGGCTACTGAGGCTGCCAATCTGGGACTTGCGGAATAATGAAACTTCACTGAACGACCAGAAAACCACCGAAGCCAGTACCCCAGGACACCACGTTGGGCGCCATCTGTTATGGTACGCGTTTGACCTCGATTACGATCTGCGCTTTGTGGCGCCCTATGCCACCAACAACCTGACAACCTGATCAGTCTCACCATCTCGCCGCAACGCAGTGGCGGCGCAGGGCCTGCCCATCTGGGACTTGCGAGATATTAAGACGTCACTGGCTGACCAAAAAGCCATCGAGTCAGCACGTTGGGCGCCATTTTTTATGGTACGCGTTTGACCTCGATTACGATCTGCGCTTTGTGGCGCCCTATGTTACCGACAGCGATGACCTCCTTGGACAACCTGATCAGCCCCACCATCTCGCCGCAACGCAGTGGCGGCGCAGGGCCTGCCCATCTGGGACTTGCGAGATAGTAAGGCGTCACTGGCTGACCAAAAAGCCATCGAGTCAGCCCGTTGGGCGCCATCTGTTATGGATCGCGTTTGACCTCGATTACGATCTGCGCTTTGTGGCGCCCTATGCCACCAACAGCGATGATCTCCTTGGACAACCTGATCAGTCTCACCATCTCGCCGCAACGCAGTGGCGGCGCAGGGCTTGCCATCTGGGACTTGCGAGATATTAATACGTCACTGGCTGACCAAAAAGCCATCGAGTCAGCACGTTGGGCGCCATCTGTTATGGAACGCGTTAGACCTCGATTACGATCTGCGCTTTGTGGCGCCCTATGCCACCAACAGCGATGATCTCCTTGGACAACCTGATCAGTCTCACCATCTCGCCGCAACGCAGTGGCGGCGCAGGGTCTGCCCATCTGGGACTTGCGAGATATTAAGACGTCACTGGCTGACCAAAAAGCCATCGAGTCAGCACGTTGGGCGCCATCTGTTATGGAACGCGTTAGACCTCGATTACGATCTGCGCTTTGTGGCGCCCTATGCCACCAACAGCGATGATCTCCTTGGACAACCTGATCAGTCTCACCATCTCGCCGCAACGCAGTGGCGGCGCAGGGCCTGCCCATCTGGGACTTGCGAGATATTAAGACGTCACTGGCTGACCAAAAAGCCATCGAGTCAGCACGTTGGGCGCCATCTGTTATGGTTGGCATTCGAATATCGTGTGGAGCAGCAATGCATGGCGGTCGGCATGATCTAGGGTTGCACTGTGGCTAGTCATTGTCGGCTGGGCGGGGTTCTTGCCTACATTGCTGTCCTGCGCCATAAACAGAAAAAATTCATATCATGCCTTTTTAAAAATAACGAGAAAAATCAAACGAAAACAACATCCGGTTTGGCCGGATGCCACGGACGGACCGTTGAAAAATTCAAATATTCAAAAGATCCCGAAAAATCCAAATTCAAGAGGCCAGGCATCAGTTAAATTTAAATAAATGCAAACCGAGGGAAAATGTCGTTAAAATTTGAATATGAATTTCGAACGTACATATGTACGTTAAAGTCATACGGACGTTAGCAAAACATTTAAACCGAAATTTAAATCGGACGGAAGTACTGACAATCGACGGAAAAATTTAAAAATAGATGAGCGCACGTTAAATTTAAATAATCGCGGACGGACGAGAAAATAATCGTGGCACCAAAATTTAAATTTGAATGTACGTTGAAATCGATATGCACTAAATTTGAATAAACACTGTCAAAAAAAAAACTGTCAAAGTGAATTTAAATCTGAATACCCACATAGCATTTTCTGAATTTTTTGATCATATTCCAGTCTTTTTCGATCCCTATGCACGTTTAAAATAATGGAAAATGCGCTCATTTTCTGATCATAAAAGAGCCTCTCGTCTGTAGAGAATGGTACCCTACGTCCAACTCTTCTTGGGGAGTCGTTTTCGAGTCTTATTTTAACCGTATTTTAATCATTTTCGAGTCCCTTTCGATTTTATTTTTTTCAATTTTGAATCTTATTTTGGTCATTTTCGAATCGTTTTCTGATCGTTTTTGAATCTTTTTAGGGTAATTTTTCAATCGTTTTTCTGGTCATTTTAGAATCTTTTTTGGGTCGTTTTCCAGTAACTTTCTGATCAATTTCTAATCATTTTCTAATACTTTTCTACTCTTTTTCCTATCATTTTTGGGACAGTTTGCAACCGCATTTCTTTCCCATCTTCTATCCTCTTACATATTCTACACTTACCCTTACCTTTACCAATATCGCAAAAAGAACCTCCACAGTCAATCGCAGTCCACATTTTGGTTGGAACTTTTGAAACAGATTTTTAGCCTACAATAATATTAAGGAAATAAGGAGCTTAAGATATAAAAATTTCAAGCCATAAATGAATTCCTATGAAAATGCATATGCGCATTTTGGCACTCTCATATACGGCAACACGGAAGACATACATCCATATGTTCCTGCTCTACAACATTCAGAACCATCAATACCGAAATCTAATATAAAATTCTCTGAAATATTTTTTTGAAAAATTTTAGCTTTATGTATTAGGCTTGCTAAGGAATATTTCATTTTTTTTCCAAAAAAGCAAAGTAATCGATCACATTTCGATCTTTAGCATGATCAATTTGTGATAAATTATTTTTTTAATCAGCAAAGGGCATCTAAAAAGACTCATCTAGGTGATTTTTATATGATAAAAAATAAAATCACTTTTCAATCGGTGGTCTGACTCGTTTTCCAGACTTCTTTTAATCGTCAAAGTGATAAATTCTTTTTTTAATCAGCAAAGGGGATCGAAAAAGGCTCAGTTAGGTGATTTTTATATGATAAAAAATAAAATTACTTTTCAATCGCTGGAGTGACTCATTTTCGAGTCTTATTCTAATCGCAGAGGTGATTAATCAGTTTTTGATCATCAAAGGGGATCGAAAAAGACTCGGCGCAGTCAGTTTTCATAAAACAATCTTCCAAATGCTATGTGGGTATATATATCGCAAAAAAAAATAGTTAAATTTGAATTTAATTTGAATCAACCGGAAGGACCGGTTATTGACAGGCATCTGAAAATACATAAAAGAAGCTGAAATTTAAAATATATGAACAATCAAAAAAAAGTTAAAGGCTGAACTCACAAGGGGGTGGCGTTGCTGATGTTGTTGCAGCGCCGGTGCGTTTTTGTCTCACCTTAATCCATAGTCACTGTCGCACCCGGGTATCAGTGACCCCTTACCTGTGTTGCGCCGCTGGTGTTGTTGCAGCGCTGGTGCTTTACTAGCCCACCCTCATCCTTGGCCATCGGTGCACATTAATTTCGATGACCCCGTTATTATTATGCGCTGCTGGTGTAGTTGCAGCGTCGGTGCCTATCGACCCACCCTCATCCATGGTCATCAGTGCACTTATGTTTTGATGACCCCGTTATTATTGTGCGCTGCTGGTGTTGTTGCAGCGTCGGTGCTTATCGACCCACCCTCATCCATGGTCATCAGTGCACCTATATTTCGATGACCCCGTGTCTGAAAATCCCTATGCCTTCTTAAATTAGGGTGGTCAACATTCCCATTTTTTTTCTTTTACAATTTATTGACAATTCATTTTCCTTTTCTTAGAGTCTAATGCCTCAGACACACATGTGGTATGAATATCATAATATCAATACTATGATTTGGATATACTATGAAAATTTTCAATTAAACTACAATATGAGGTTGACATATATGTGGTATAGATCGTAATATTATTACTATACTACGATGTGTGTCTATAGCATAAGTCTGCTCTTACTTCACTATGTACCTAGTCTACCCCCAAATAATAAATGCTCTTAAGCTTCGTTTTACATTGAAATATGTACGTATCCATGTATATCTGCCTTTGCCAACTATTTCCATCTACCCAAATTCGGTTTTTAGCGATTCCACATATACGTAGAGGCGAGCAGATTTACATGAATAGGCACATATGTACGTACACTAATTCTAATTAAAAAAAAAAGACATTAAATATAAAATGAAATTATATTGCTTACGGACTATGCGCCGGTGATTGTTGCTGCCGATGTGGTCGTTGTTGGTGCTGTGTTGTTTGTTGTAGTTGCTGCTGCTGCTGTAGTTGTTGTTGTAGTTGTTGATGCTATGACCATTGTTGTATCCGCTGCAGGGCTGATGATTTTTATTTTTTTATTTTTTTTTTTTTTATTACTTTTGTGATGCACCAATTTACTCCGCCGCGCTTGCGTCGTCAGGAGACAGGCGTTTCTTGATTATTATCATATATGCTCAAATCTAATGCCGTTTTATGTTATATATGAATCCACAAAATATATTTTCAGAAAGTACTAGAGTGTTCTATTCGGCATTTCTCGAACCCTTCTTTTCTGCTTTAATTAGTTTTTTTTTTCCAATGAGCACAACACAGCAATTAGTTTGTATGTATGCGTCTATGGTTAAGAACCAAAATCTTTTATTTGATTATTGTGTAGTTCGGTTTTTTTTCTTTAATGGGTTTTTTTTTTGTTTTATTTTTTTTCTTTTTTTTTTTTTTTTTACAAACGTTATTACATATAACGTTATAAATATAAGTGCCGTTTTTGTAGTCTTAAGTTCACTAACTATGCATAACATGTGTTTTTTCCCTTTTTTTTTTTTTGAATTTTATTGTAAGATTATTCTAGGAGTATAAGGTGTTCTTCCTTAATACATATAACTATATATTATTTTGCCTTTATAGGTGCTTTCCATTTAATTATACACACAATAACTCTACTCCAACGGGAGTCACAGCAACACTGCTCATTTTGCCTTTATGTGCCTTTAAATTTCAAATAAAGAAGTGCACTAATTCACACACCAATTGCGGTTTTCTTTGTTTATTAATCTAGTCATATTGTATTCAAACTTGCATTTTACTGAGAACCAAAAAAAAGTCCAATTAGTTTGTAGCTTCACTCGGTTGTACGGTTGTTCTAGTTAGGACGGTAGAAAACCATATTGTATCTCTTAACTAGGCATGGGTAACACTGCGCTGCGCGGCGCAATTGCGCTAACACCAACCCTGGTGTTATTGCGCTAACTCCGATTTGGGAAATGCGCCAACTCAATATAGCGCCAACTCAATATAGCGCCAACTCAATGTAGCGCCAACTCAGTATAGCGCCAACTCAATGATGCGCTATTGCAATATAACACTGACTCAATTTCGTGCGCTAACACCAGCTCCAATATAGCGCTAGTGTAAAATGGCGCAACCACAACGCCAATAACAGCACCATAGTATATGTATACGTATGACAACGTCACAATTATGTGTGCTTGATAGTGATCTAAGTGACTCTAATTTCCAGCATATTTTCACATATATACGGAATATTTTTCCAAATGATTATGAAAATTAAAATTAATTGTGCCCTCGTATATGTAAGCAGAATTGCGCCAAAAGAAATAAAACGGGGATGGTAAACAGTAACAAGCGAAAAAATGTTATTTATCGATTATTCGATGACAATTGCGCTAAAGGTGTTATTGCGCCAGTACCGTGAGTTGGCGCCACGGTTGGCGCTGGCGTTATTGTATCAGCGCCAAAAAAATTGCGCCATTACCCATGGCTACTCTTAACGTTCGAGCCCTTACTGTGTAACCTAAATCAAACGCACGCCGTCAATTTACTGTCAAAAATTTCTCATGCCCATACAACTTGTATGGGAGTAACCGAAATTGAACGGCGTGCGTAAAAAGCAAATTCGACGCCCAATTTTTGTTTTGCGTGACAGTTGAAATTAAGCATTGTGGGTGATTGTTTGCAAAAAAATTGACACTTACTTTTGATATCGTGTCTGTTAGGTACATATTCCACAAAATAACAAGATTTTCTCTGATTTTCTGTATTTTTCTATTTCTTTATCTGAACACGCACGCAAGTCAATTTCGGTTCAACGCATATGAAAAATTTGCGTGCGTGCGTTAAATTGACGACTTGCGTTTGATTTAGGTTACACAGTTACACGACCAACGACCGACTCGTTCAACAGGCTTTTTCCAACTGATGACCGCTGTACTAAAATTTTTCTGTTCAAGCGTGCCTATACTTCCAAATTTTTTTTCTCTTCAGTTTGGAAGAGTCCCGTTTTCATTCGTTTATGTATGCATTAGGGTGAAAACAGAATCAAAACGTAACGACAAGACACTACGTCAGCGACAGCCTGTCACGATTAAAATCTATGCGCTATTATGGAAACGATTACAACAAGTCTACGCGTCGCAACGTCGTCCAACGACAAAATTACGTTGTCATCAATTTAGACTGATTTCTAATTTCGATGACGAGGAAGAATTGTCGCTGCGTTATGAAATATGAAAATTTTGACAACTCAATAATTCTGACGAGCTTTACAGAAAAAAAAATAAATATTTATACGCAATCAAACGTAATGAAAATCTAATGCATTACATTAATGAATTTAGCTATTTAGCTTATTATTTTGCGTTGAAAATTTATGATCTAAGCGAAAGAAAACCTCTAATTGTGACTTAAAAATTGTAATGTGGCTGCAACAGGCATATGTAGTGACAATCGTTGACACTTTTATCATGATTTAATCGCTGAACTCGCACTGACGTTATTACGTCCAGCGTCTGTCGCTGTCGCACCGTCGCGTCGCCTCGATTTGTCTTCAGCGTAAAGTGGCGTGATTTTACTGTAATTTGGATGTCCATATTCTGGTGTGACGCTAGCAATAACACAAGCGAGATGGAATGCGGTTGCCATGACACAAAAAAAAAATTACCAAAACTTTCGGAATAAAATGCCTCAAGCATTTTCCCCATGAAACTATCTCAAAAAAGTCGATTTTATTCTTGCCCTAGTAAATTTTGCTACGGTAAAATTCTATTAGTGTGCGTTGGGAATATTAATAGACATTGTTGTGCTACGCTCAAATTACGAAATTGGTAAGATACAGGAAAATCTGGTTGATGAAACAATAGTATAAATACGTGGTAAATAATTAATTAATTTTCTGTGAACTATGTAAATTTTAAAGTTGTATAGAGCGCATAAGAACATTTTATAATATGTACATTTGAAAGTACTAAGTCACCGAATAACCATGTGTTACGTATTTTCACAATAAGAAGTGTTCATGGCAACCCTGGAGAACCAGTTTGTCCATCACCAATACATGTGCATATCCCGCCATTGGAACGATTGTCAAGGTTGAGATGGGAAATTTCAGTTCAGCTTTCCCCATGAAAGGCCTACTTATAGAGGTTGGCTCGCAAGCTTGCCTATTTGCAAAAAAAAAATTTTCCCCGTGCAATCTATAAATATTTAAATCTGAAGAATGAATCAAACCCATATAACCATTTAGAAGAATAAATAAAAAAAATTCAATGTAAATTTCGGATAAACCCACTCACTTAAAATTTGCTTAGACACTTAGTGGAGGAAAAAGGGAATTAATTACAGGATGTGAGCAAAGAAAAATTTCGCATTTAAAATATCTAGTAACCGAATGAGAAAATACGAATCGTTATTACTGCTAGAACACCATAATTGGTAAATGAAATTTACTCGAACAGGAAAGTTACTGACGGCTAAGAAAAAAAAATGAATTGTAAGCTGTTCTATCGAGACCACCTATATCATACAACCTCATTCTCCTTCACATGCGACGACCTTTCATGTTTGGCCACGCGTCCCCAATGCATGTACACGTTTTCTCTCTCTCATGCCAACATGTCGCCATCATGGATTGGAAGTAATTGAAAAGCTACTATGAAAGAAGTCACCCGAGGTAGTGGTGTGCAACTAAAACGAATCTATCAACCGTCCCGCTTATAATCGATAACATTGCTGGTGTCGATAGCAAACCATAACAAAAAAAGTTAGCAATCAGCTGTTTAGTAGGTTAACCTTCTATAAATTAGCCATGGGTAGGCACGGTATATATATTGGGTACATTCAGAAGGCGCAACGGTAAAGCACAACTGTTGTGTAGATATCAGTAATCGGAAAGTGATACAATTTTCGCCTTCTGAACGAGCTGATACATTAAATAAACAAATTAGTATTTTAATTATCCCCAACGTAATTGCCAATAATTTCGCGGCTTTGAACCATTTTTATTACATTCCAAAATTCATAAACACTATTTATATTTTTGTACATATGTCAAAATCGTAAGCTCAACATGTTGTGTAAAGTGAGCGTAAAAAATTTATGATGGAAAAAAGTCTCCAAAATCACAACATGTTGTGTTGATCGGAAATACTCAACGTTGCGTTCAGAAGATAAAACACAACAGTTGCGCAACTGTTGCACCACGGTTGCGCCTTCTGAACGTAGCCATTGAGACGGTAATGCCAGTAGGCGGAAATGTCAAATATTAGTTTTGTTCAACAACTTTACTTGCAAGAAGAGCGTCAGTGACAAATTGAGAGTAAAAACGAGAAAAAGAGCAAATTATCAACCAAAGTTATTGAACACAAAATCGTAAACATTTGCAAGTAAACAGCTGATGCGATGTTTTCACAATTTGATTTTTAGGTTAGGTTGTAAATGAAATCTTTGAAATTGAAAATGAATGTAAATATGTAACTGAATTAGGAAGACGAAAATCTACTTTGGATATTCCACAACATCGTCAAGATTCCTTTTTGAGCTAATTTATTTAGTATGCAATTAGAAATTTGCGATTAAAATGTTTGCATATTTCCAATTGAAATTTTTGTAATCACATGTTTTTGACGATTCTATTTTTTTTTTAAAGCTGCAAGTAGTTGCAAGTGAAAATTTTACTTGCAACTATTTTCAACTCTCTCGAAGTCTTACTCTCCCAATTTGGCTCTCTTTTGCAAATTTTTTGGGTTATTGAACATAAAATTCGCAACTATTTGTAAAAGCAATTAAAAATTTTGGGTTATTGAACAAAGCTACTGCTTACGTCACAGGACCAATAAAGCCGCGAACAACCAAACAAACAGCTGTGCCAATTGCAAAAGGAAATGACGTATGAGGACCTGATACTTTTTTCTAAAACCGAAAGTAATATGGCGGCCAGCGAACTGACATGACCTTTTAATTGGATCATGATGGGTAGGTGCTAGAGTGGGAAATTTAGTTCACTTTGTTGAGCGCACTCTTCAGTGAACTAGTTTACTTTAGTTCAGTAGTTCACTTTAGTTCGCCATTAGGGGCATTTCAGTTATTACATCTGGGTCTGGGTTAAGATAAATTTTTACTGAAACAATCCGGCTCATAATGAAAATTGGCTGCACTTGCAAAGAACTAAAAAGAAGAAAGGGGCATTTCAGTTATTACATCTGGGTCTGGGTCAAGATAAATGTTTACTGAAACAATCCGGCTCATAATGAAAATTGGCTGCACTTGAAAATAACTAAAAAGAAGAAGAAACATATACAACATATACCCAGCAGTAAAAATCTGAAATCATATAAAGGCTGCTGCATTTTTTCAAATAAATGGCGCAAAAACAATTCTTCTGTACGTTAAAAAGAGACAAATACTCCATCTAAAACAATTTGATTGACATTAAACTGCAAACTAAAAGAAAATAACTATTTCAAAAATTATTTTTGGGAAATTTGAATTTAAATTACTGAAATAAATTATGAAACTCAAATGGCGGGATAGCTACATATGTATTCCGTGTTATAAGGAGAAGCCAGTGCGCAGTATAATTTTTCTTCGGGACTTCTTCTTTCAAATACTTTTTGGTTGCTTGTTTTTCCGACAGGGTAGGAATATGATGTATTGTGGAACGATCCTCCGTCATCCCTTGTCAAGTTTGGTTTGGAGACATGTCTCCAGGAGGATGGCTTCGTGTGTAAAAGTCCACGTAAGTGGGGAAAGCTTCTGACTGCCATCCACCTGGGGGTGGCCAGAGCGATTCTTTTGCATGCGGAGCAAGCAGCTCACGACTTCCGCGCAGTGTCCTCTGGATAGCCACCGAACACCCGTTTGGTGGTGAACTAAAGTGAGAAGGCGACAACTCGACAAGGCCACTCCGACATATTCGGTTTAAGGGCTTGTTGAGGGGAATAACTGCAGCGTCTGTTCACCAGAAGGTGCGGCTGCGAGCGGGCGTCTGTCTTGGAGCAAGCGGCTCGCTATATAAACGTGTAACAATATACAACTCCCGCAGGGCGGGTTGTGCGTCGGGCTTGGGACCCACCACGTAAAAATCCTATCCAATGAAAACAACAACAAAGCCTCGGATGAGACCACCCCTTTCTGATGACAACCACGGCAAACGTTTAAAGGACTATGATTTGAGGGTAAGCACCTGGAACGTCCGGACCCTTAATTGGGAAGGTGCCTCTGCCCAGCTGGTTGATGTCCTCGAAAGAGTGAAAGCTGACATCACCGCCATACAAGAGATGCGGTGGAAGGGGCAAGGCAAGAAGAAATGTGCGCCTTGCGATATATATTACAGTGGCCATGCAGAGGAGCGTATATTTGGTGTTGGTTTTGTGGTGGGAAAGAGACTCAGCCGCCGAGTACTGTCGTTCACGCCAGTGAACGAGCGTCTAGCCACCATCCGCATCAAATCGAGATTTTTAAACATATCTCTTATCTGCGCCCACGCCCCGACGGAAGAGAATGACGATGCGATCAAAGACACTTTCTATGAGCAGTTAGAGCATGCCTACGACCGCTGCCCCCGTCACGACATTAAGATTGTGCTTGGCGATTTTAATGCCAGGGTGGATAAGGAAGGTATCTTTGGCAGCACAGTCGGAAAATTCAGTCTCCACGACGTAACCAGTCCCAATGGGAAATATATATATACAATAGGAAATACACCAAGCCACATGGCTGTCTCCTGATCGAAAAACGCGAAATCAAATTGATCACGTCATGATCGACGGCAGACACAGCTCCAGCATCCTAGATGTGCGCACAATCCGTGGTCCCAATGTCGACTCCGACCACTATCTTGTAGCAGCCAAGGTACGCACCCGCCTCTGTGCAGCAAAGAATGTGCCAGCAGGACAGCAAGGAAAGTTTGAAGTCGAAAGGCTGCACATGACGCAGACAGCCAATCAATACACCACTCGGCTCTCACTCCTGCTCTCTGAGAGCAACCCTTCACCAAACGATGTATCTGAGGAATGGGAACACATCGCTCGTTCACTTCGTATCGCCGCTGAGGAATCTATAGGATACAAGCGAGCCCACAAAAACATCTGGTACGACAAGGAATGTCGCGATGCCTCGGAAAGAAAGAACGCCGCCTACAGGGCTACATTGTGTGCGGGCGCAACGCGAAGCGTATGGGAGCGTTATCGAACGGCGAAGAAGGAAGAGAGGCGCCTTTTTCGAAAGAAGAAAAGGGAGGCTGAAAGGCGCGAGTGTGAAGAGCTTGAGATGCTGGCGGGTAGGAACGATGCTCGAAAATTCTATCAAAAAATCAGGCGGATGACTGAAGGTTTCAAGACCGGGGCAAATTCCTGCCGGAATGATAACGGTGATCTGGTAACTGATGTCCAGAGCATACTTAAGTTGTGGAGGGATCACTTCTCCTCCTTGCTAGATAATGGCAACAGTGAAAGTGCGGAAGGAGAAGATGTACGACCCGAATCCCCAATAGCAGATGATGGTAGGCATGTTCCACCACCTGATCATGACGAAGTGCGAATAGCAGTATCTAGGCTTAAGAATAACAAGGCCCCGGGCGCTGACGGCTTGCCAGCCGAGCTATTCAAACATGGTGGCGAAGAGTTGATAAGGAGCATGCATCAACTCCTATGCAGAATATGGTCGGACGAGCGCATGCCCGACGATTGGAACTTAAGTGTGCTCTGCCCAATCCACAAAAAAGGAGACTCCACAGTACGCGCCAATTATCGTGGGATAAGCCTCCTGAATATCGCATATAAGGTCTTAGCAAGTGTATTGTGCGAAAGACTGAAGCCTATCGTCAACAATCTGATTGGACCTTATCAGTGTGGCTTCAGACCTGGTAAATCTACCATCGACCAGATCTTCACAATACGACAAATATTGGAAAAAACCCATGAAAAAGGATCCGACACACACCATCTCTTTGTCGATTTTAAAGCCGCTTTTGATAGCACGAATAGGAATTGCCTGTATGCCGCAATGTCTGAATTTGGTTTCCCTGCTAAACTTATACGGCTATGCCAAATGACATTGACTAACACCACCAGCTCCGTCAGAATTGGGAAGGACCTCTCCGAGCCGTTCGAGACCAAACGAGGTTTCAGACAAGGTGAATCTCTTTCGTGCGACTTCTTCAATTTGATGCTGGAAAAGATAATACGAGCTGCAGAACTTAACCATACAGGAAGCATCTTATATCACAAGAGTCTGCAACTGCTGGCGTACGCCGATGACATCGACATCATTGGCACTAACACGCGCGCCGTATGTTCTGCCTTCTCCAAGCTGGATAAAGAGGCTAAGAAAATGGGTTTGGCGGTCAACGAGGACAAGACGAAGTACCTCCTGTCATCACACAAAGAAACAGCACGCCTTGGCAGCCACGTCAATGTTGATAGCTACAAATTCGAAACTGTTAAGGACTTCGTCTATCTGGGAACCAGCATTAACACCAAGAATGATGTCAGCACGGAGATCCAACGAAGAATCACGCTTGCCAATAAATGCTACTTCGGACTAAGTAGGCAACTGAAAAGTAAAGTCCTCTCTCGACAAACAAAAATCACACTCTACAGGACGCTCATCGTTCCAGTCCTCATGTACGGCGCAGAAGCATGGACAATTTCAAAATCAGATGAGATGGCACTTGGAGTATTCGAGAGAAAAGTTCTTCGTAAGATTTATGGACCTTTGCGCGTTGGCGTGTATCGACGGAGATTTAACGATGAGCTGTACGAGCTTTACACAGACATCGACATTGTTCAGCGAATAAAGATCCAGCGGCTGCGTTGGGCAGGTCATGTCGTGAGAATGGACGAAGGCGCTCCGGCCAAGAAAGCATTTCTATCGAAACCCGCTGAACGCAAAAGAAAAGGGAGACCTCCACTGCGTTGGGAAAATCAGGTGGACAGCGATGCTGCCTCCCTAGGTGTTCCCAAGTGGCGCCATGCTGCACGAAACAGAAGCAATTGGCGCGCTCTGTTGGACTCGGCCAGAATCGTCTAGACGGTTAAGCGCCAATCAAGAAGAGAAGAAGCTTGCACCAACGCAAAACGATAGTGATGAATATTCAACAAAGAATGATCAATGATCATTTAGCAGTGAAACAAATTTACTGCAGGGTATATTTATATATATGTATACATACACAAATGTCACTTTTCAGTTCCGCCAAATCAAAAAAGCACTCTGCTGCCAAATAAGCACGGAAAAAACAAATCGAACAGGGCGGATCAGAAATTGAACCAGCAATTTATCTGGTGTAATCGAGCTGAAATATTTGTTGTTGCATTTACATGCAAAAATTTTTATCTGGGTTAGGATCACCGTATGTGAAACACGGTTATTAACTATGTAACCCGGCGTCTCCACAAAAAAGAATACTGTCATAATAAGCACCATTGTAACATAGATGTCAAATGGAGACCGCCTCTGTATTCTGGTATACTATAGATGTCAAACCAATTGGTTTAACATTTATGATATAACATGGGCTGATTTGACAGCTAATTTTTCATTTCAACGAAAAATTCACAGTGGCAACATCTCCACATTGTTTTGGCTTAAAAAATAAATAAAAAGAACATTAAGGGCCGGTTTCACCATCGCCGGTTAATTTAATCGCTGGTTAGTTTGACGTAAATTGTATGGCGAGCTGTCAAATAAATTGCTTAACCGGGCAAAAATCTCTGGTTAAGTGCTTAACCGGAGATGGTGAAACCGGCCCTAAGTGCACATATACAGTTTGCGAGCATCATCGCCAATTTTAAACAATTTTTTTAACTTTCTAAGCGCTTCTGTATACACGGCAAGGCAGATATACCAGGTAGGCGCAGGGGCGAATTCAGAAAATCACCATGTATTTTGTTATTGTAATTGGTAGGGTGTAATGTCAAAATGATATTTCGCCGTGGTTAAAATCTGAATTCGCTTAGGACTCGCTCGTTCCTATTGGCTATGATAATAATTCGCTTGAATTTTGACATTACACTCTACCTTTGGAAATAAAAAAAGTTGTTTCCGAATTCGCCCATGCGCCTACCTCTAAGTTATTGTACCATGATCAGGGATGCCACTAAGAAAATTTTTTTCCTACCAAAAACCTACCAAAATGGCTTCGAGCCTACCATTTTTTTTATACTCAGCTGTACTAGTACACAGAGTATTATAGTTTTAATCACATAACGGTGGATTGTAACAGAATGTAATAATCGAGATAGATATAGTCTTATATATATCAAAATGATCAGGGTGAAAAGAGAAATCGATTGAGCTATGTCCGTCTGTCCGTCCGTCCGTCAGTCTGTAAACACTCTAACTCGCGCAAAAATTGAGATATTTTGATGAAATTTGAAATGCAAGTTGGTATCGAGACTGGAACGGTTGGTATTGAAAATGGGCGAAATCGGACCATGACCACGCCCACTTTTCCTATATAGAAAAAATCGGAAATTTGGTATCTCGGTCATTAATATAGCTAGAGCGATGAAATTTTTCCCACGTGTTGAGCTCAGGCCCCTATGAAGAAATTTGATGAAATTTTGGAAAATGGGCGGTGCCACGCCCACTTATTAAGGGTCAAACATTGAAAGTTTTATATGTGGATGAAATTTGGTACGCGTGATTTACTTACTTAGGTAAACGTTTGGACGGAAAATTGTTAAAATATATGTGAATTATAAAGTGACCTAATAAAAACATTTTAAGCGATATCTCTGTCAAATATAAAGATATATTACTGAAATTTTGTGGTATGAGTCCAACTACGGATGTAAAACAAAAAACACAAAAAATTTGGAAAATGGGCGGTGCCACGCCCACTTATTAAGGGGCAAACATTGAAAGTTTTGTGAGTCATAACTAAGAAACCGTTGAAGATATATCGATGAAATTTGGTATACGTGATACACTTACTTAGGCAAAAGTTTGGACGAAAAATTGCCAAAATCGGTTGACGACCACGACCACTTTTATATATGGGTATTATAAAGTGACCTAATAAAAACATTTTAAGCTATATCTCTGTCAAATATAAAGATATATCATTGAAATTTTATGGCAGGAGTCTAACTATGGACATAAAACAAAAAACATAAAAATTTTTGGGAAAATCGGCGTGGCACCGCCTCTTTTTAGAAGCAGGAATATACGAGATTTCTCAGCCCATAACTCGACAAATAATTGAGATATTATCATGAAACTTGGTTTATACACTTTTATAACTTGTGTTAATAGACACGCAGAAATTTATTGAAATCGGTTTATGACCACGCCTACTTTTTACCAAAGATATTTCTGGAACACCCTTTAGGAATTTGTAACGTGACATCTTTGTAGCTAGAAGTCATAAACGAATGAAATTTTGCACAAAGAATAATATTTATATGCTTAGTTGGATGACTGATAAAAATGTTGAAAATGGGCGTGGCTATACAGGATATACATTTTGTGGAATAACATTTCAGGAATAATGAGGGCAATCAACTGATCCTGAAGGAAACGTAAGAAGATTTATCGAGGGAAATACCGGACATTGTTTCCACTTGGTACAGCAAACGCATTTACTACCTAAGTAGGCCTGATGGCCTGTTGTGATACCACATGGAGCTCTTTATTACACATCATGTAGACGAACAGCCTTGTTTGCTTCATATAGCTAAAACGTCAGATGCTTTTCTGTTTTCAATCTCCTCCAGTTGTGTCTGTGGGGGCAAGTATACTTGATGCTCAAAGAAAACGTTTCTATTTAGCAGAGTTTTGTGACAAAACTCTACTGAGAAGGCATGTTTTCTCAACAGTGTTGTGGCAAAGTGAACAAATGTACCAAATCAATTATGTTAGTTGAACGAAGGCAAGAACCATAGTGTATGGAGAACAGTGACTTGACTCTGGGATGTGTGTCAAAGAGGTCGAACAGCTGTGCTCAGCTCATTTTGAAGTTGTTGTTATGGCCCAATGACGATCATGAATGCAATATAAGTTGCTCTTCTTCTTTCTGCTTTGTAGGCTGTTAAATTTACATTCTTGCACATGTTATTCGTGGAATAGCTGGCGTTTACGCCCTCTCCGGGAATTGTGTTTTAGAAACTCAGCCTTAATTTCTTTTCGGAATTATTAATTGTTTTTTTTTTCCAATCCCAATTCCAGAATTGCGTTTCTGTCTTGATTGCTACGACCATGTCATTATGGTCCCTTTTCTTACAACAACCACATCCGGCCGCCATACCAATCTGTACCCCCGAAAGTCGCCGCTAAGTATACCAATCTGTCCCCGATTTTGACATTTGCCAATGACATATCGACTTTTTTTTTATCGATTTTCCATGAGCTGTGGGACTTGTATATGTTGACAATGGCAAAAACCTACCAAAATTCAAATCGTCCTACCAACCTACCAAAAGGAACAAAACCTACCAGTTTTGGTAGGAAAAGCCCAAAAGTGGCATCCCTGACCATGATACACGGCATGTCAATTCGGCGCCATTTTACAAATGATATTATACCATGAAGCATGATACAAACAAACAAGGTAGTTTCATTTCACTTTGACATTGTCATTTTTGATTATAATATGGATTATTGACGTCTAAGTTTAAGTCAAAAATTTAGGATAGCGTTGCCCAATCAAAATTTTTTGGTTGAGGGTATATTTGAACAAAATATTGGGTGTTTAAGCTTTGGTGGGAGAGGGGAAGGCGAGTTGCTTTTTTGGAGGGAATTGGAATGGGTTTGGCTACGGGGAGATGTAGCATCTTTTTCGGGTAGAGTGGGGGTGGCTACGGGGAGGTGTAGCATCTTTTATTTGAATGTATACATATGTACGTGTATATGTACATATGTGCATATATTTGATGTATATATGCACATACATACATTATTTGTAACCCTTGTATTTATTCAGGTGGGGAGGAGCGTGATTGCGGCTCCAAGGTTGGGCGAGAGTGCCAACCTCTTTTTCGTTTGTGAAAAATCCCGAGTACGATTTGCTTCTTCATGCTATATAGCTCGAACAATGCATAAGACGGCTGAGAATTACCGCAGTTTTTCACAGCCGCATGCAAATGCACGAACGAAAGCTATACAGCATAAGTTGCATAAACATTGGGTATTTTAATTAATTGGTGTTTTTCACATATGCTAATCAACAAAACAAATAAAAGACAACAATCAGCCGATGTAATGAGTATATTTTAACATTTTAAATTGGGACCACAAGCGATCTCGTCAAATATGTACTCTAAGGAGAAAGGAAATCTCGAACCTTGTGGGGGTGCTCACAGGACACTGCCTTATCGGGAAACACGCAGAGAGACTGGGTGCACCCTACCGTAGATGCTGCAGAAGCTGCAAAGATGAAGAGGAAGAGGAGACAATCGAACACCTCATTTGCCATTGCCCGGCTCTTAACAGCGCCAGACGACGCTTTCTTGGGACACCTTTCCTGGATAGCCTATCTAAAGTCGCGGTTGTCGACATAAAGGACCTGGTGAATTTCATTAGGTTATCAAACTGGTTTAAAAAGGAGGAGTAATCTGTTTTCTTCTTGTGGTATCACAATGGGCCTCTGCACTGGCCTAAGTGTGCCCCTATGGCAGCCACTCTAACCTAACAATTTAAAATTTAAATTTTAAATAATTAAAAAAAAAAGCTTTCCAAAGAAAATAAAAAATAAGTTATTCATAAAAAATAAAATAGATTTTTCAAAGAAAGACGCATTAAAAATATTTTTCGAAAGAAAGACTCTTTATTTTTTTGATAACGAAGGAAGACGCTTTATTTTTTTTTACTATAAAGAAAGACGCATTAAAATATTTTTTAGGAAAGAAAGACGTATTCAATTTTTGATTTTTCTTCGTCAATATTAATGCTAATGCGTCTTTCTTCGCAGTTAATAATGCTAATGCGTCTTTCTTCATCGAAATATTTTTAATGCGTCTATCTTCCCCGACATATTTTTAATGCGCCTTTTTTCGTCGACAAATTACTGGCATGCGTCTTTGCTCTTCCGGATCGACGATATATATAAATACATATTTGGTTTCAATGTTTTATGCAGGAATATTTCCACATTTAAAAAATATATTTATTAAGAAAATTGTTTAGCAGTTATATAAGAATGTAAATTTAATTTAAATTTTTATGTTGCAGTTTTCTTTAGTTTTTACTTACGTTACTAATTTTATTTTTCTTTTTTTTTATTATTTACCTAATTCTGAAATAGATTCTTCGCAAAAAAAAAATCTTTTTACTATCTTTTCATCTAAATTAAATATTTTATTTACTAATAAATTTTGCATATATGTAACTAGAGCCCTAGATACCCGGGTATCGAACAATTCGATCTGATCGTTTTTGTTTGAAGCCCGTTTGTTGTTCAAATGCCCGTACAAACATACGGGTAATAAACAAACAAACAACTGTTCGAGCATTTGAACAACAATTGTTCGGGCTACTCGAAAATGTTTAAAAAAAAATCGAGAGCTCTACATATAACCATGCCATCGACCGCACTTGTTTTTTCGGTTACAAGTACATAAGTCGTGCCAATATTCATAATTTCGAAACCACTGAAATTTTTCAATGAAATTCACAGAAGGTGTTGTGGGATTGTAGTATGTACTATATTCCACAAAGTTGCCGCAACTTATTTTAAGAATAAATCTTATTTTTTATATAATTATTTGTGATATTATTATTTTTTATATAATTATTATCTGATATTATGAAGAATTTAATACGTAAGTGTACGTAAATATTTATATATATGTATTTATCAATATAATAATAATAATAATACAATGGCGCTATTATAACTCTGACGAGTTTTATGGCCGAGATTCTCTCCCAATTCGAGGTGTGCTCCTTTTTGTTTTTCCTACTAATTGGGTGGACCTACAGTTTTATGCCGGCTCCGAACGGCGAATGCATTTTTTTGTGAGAAGCTTTTTCATGACAGAAATACTCTCGGAGGGTATGCCGCCCACTGCCGAGAGGTGACCGCTGCTCTTAAAAACCCCAATAATTGGATTTTTACTAATTAGAAAAATTGTTTTGGTGTTTTGCTCGGACCGTGGTTTGAACCCGAGACCTCTTGCATAGCAGGCGAGCACCCTACCCACTGCACCACAGCGGCCACAATATTCAAATTAAAAAAAATCGTTTTGGTGCAATCGATACCATGGTTGCCATGGAAATAAAAAATAACATAAATGGAGGATTTTTAGCATTGAGTATGGTAGCACGAAATGTCATAATCCATATAATTGTCAGGTGGCTAATATGGCGACAAAAATTTGACGTTTACACTACCTTCTTTCTTGTATCATGCCATGAAGTGCCCACGCATATGAAAACATGGATGTTAGACAAGATAATGATGGTATAATACCATTACCATAATTTTTTTCTTGTGGAGTTTCGGCGTAAGTATCCACTGTTTTTTTTTCATATTTTGTGGGATGGGCATTATTCAAAAATTGAAAAATTTAATAGCGAAAAAATAAGAAATTTTTATTCTTCATTCGGAAAATTTTGAATAAGGAATATAAATTTATTCGTTATTCAACTTATTTTGCATGAAGAATAAATATTTATTCTTCATTCAGATAATCTTGAATAATGAATAAACGTTTATTCTTTTAACTTGAATAATGAATAAATTTTTCTCCATCCAAAATAAGTTGAATAGCGAATAAATTTTTATTCTTGTTAAATTATAATATTAAAGTTCTCCAGGAAGAGAATTCTACCGGCTGAAGGTTATTTTTTTAAAGCGCGGCGAAGGCCACCAACCCTAAAAGGTGTTCTACACACACATTACTTTGACAAGGAATATCTCCTGAACTATAAGCGTCCAGCGGGTGAGAATTTGTTTGTGAACTGGAAAAAGTCGTTTTTATAGGATCGGGGTTCATTATATACAAAAAATTAGACTGTGTGACAGTGAAAATGCACTTTTGGCGAGACATACCTCAAATTGTAGGTCTAGTCAAGTATACAAAAACTGCATACTTAAAATTTCCAATATACCCCAAAATCTGGAGATAGGTCCCAAAAACTCCCTTTTCATAGGTTATGTCATATATTGTACCATAACTTTCTCTGCCGCGTAGGCGTTCCTAGGATATTCTATTTTAATCAATTTCTACCATGACATCCTCCATACTAAAATTGCTAAAACAAATTTAGTGTGAAAAATTTCACAGTAGAAATAGATTAAAGTAGAACAAGTATTCTAGAACGCCTACGCGGATATACAAAGTTATACATATGTCGTTGCAAACAGATCTAATATATTGTTCTAAAATAATTTTACATATACACTGGTTAACAAATAAATCCAGAGAACCGTTATTAAAGATGAAAAAAATTAAGGAAATAAAAAAATTTCGATATTATTTTTACAGTTTCTGACATCAAGATACATTAACAGTTCCTATACCGTTAAAAGCGGCGAAATGGCGTCATTTCAACATCAAAATCATATTGACGGGTCAAACGGAGAAAGTCATGGTACAATCAGGAATGAACTATTGAATCATGGGTACAATATATGACCTAACCTATGAAAAGGGGGTTTTTGTGCCAAACTCTAGATTTTGGGGGTGTATTGCAAAGTCTAAGGCCCGGTTTCACCAACCGGTCTCAACTTAGTTAAGCCGATTTTTTTACGTTTTCAGTTTCACCATGCAACTAAGCTAAGTCACAAGTTAGTCAGCTTTTGCCTTGACTAAAACTAAACTAAGAATTTGAGTCGCTTTAGCAAATTCAACTACCAACAGAGCGAATATGACAAAAAAATGAGCAAATACAGCAACCAAAACAACCAAAAAACGCAGTATTCGCCATAAAAGGTTGGTTACAAAGCTATTTTCTTAGACTATTTGGTGAAACCCAAAAGTAAGTTAGCCTCAAATCTGGGCTAAACTAAGTCAAAACTTAGTTTTAGCTTTAGTCACGTTGGTGAAACCGGGCCTAAGTATGCAGTGTTTGTATGCTTGTTAAGGCATATAACATAACATATGTTAACCTCGAAAAAAAGAACTTTAAATTTTTTTATATTGTCACACCGGATTATCCCATTATGGTAAAACCTAATTTTGGACAAACTTCATATCCAACATTATTATTAGACTTTTTACTGTGTCTTTAATCAGATACGCTATAGATAATCGGATTTCCCCACACATTTGCCAAATTCTGATTGCTTCCTTTTTTATATTTATACTAATGGACGACATCCAGTTTTCGAAATATTCAAATCGAATCAAGTTGACTTTTTTATTTACAGTTTGGTTTATCTTAAAAAATACATACATATGTACAATCAAATGATTTTATTTCCTTGCTGATTTAGTTTTTGATTAAGTTTAACATGGGTTTGACGTTTCTTCTCGTCTTTAAAGGCTTCCGTGTTTGCTTTTCTTTCAATGCGTCGATCCTTTCTATATTCCTTTAACAATCGCTTACGCTCCCACTTCTCTTCTGCTGTCTCATCTTTGGGTCTAATTGAGAGTACACTTAATGTAGATATCAAAGATTTATTGCATAGTGATTTCGGTCCTGTGGATGTCATACCGGCATCATTGAGTTTAGCCAGCGCTCTCTCAGTAAGTTGATTGTTATCACCATTCCGTAGAACATTTGTAGGCAAGCCAGTTTTGGGATCGATTTCTATTTTACTAAGAGTATCTCTTCCCGATTCAGCGCTACTATTTCGACGGCTTCTTGGTATAGGTTCCTCAATCAATTTAGGATGATTATATATATTTGAATATGTTGAAAGTACAGATTCACAATCCCACTTTTTCTGCCTGTCATCTGCATTCACCTCCATTGCAACTAATTCATCATTTGGATCTTCCCCATCTTCGACTATGTTCTCATATTTCTTGATACGTTCACAGTCCCATTCCTTTTTATACGATAGCACTTTCTTGCCTCCCCGTTTATGCTCTCTGTAGCATGCCATCAAAACGCGATGTTTCTGATCCCAATCGCCCTCAATTTCTTCACAAGCTAAATCGCCTAGTTCGGGATCATCATAAGATGCATAGAAACGTTCAAAGCGATCATCCAAAAGTGTTAGCTGTTCATTGCGTCTTATAACACTCGATGACATGGAGTATTCTGTGAAACGGGACTTAGTTTCATCATCGTCATTGTTAAAACCACGTTCACGCAAAAGTGGTCCAAGACGATCCATTAATTCCTGATCATTCTCCATTTCATCACCACTACTGTATTCACTTGAATCTCGTTCGCAATATTCATCGATATCGGATAACTCGTCCCCTTCATCAATGCTCACCGAATCTGATTCTGCATCAGGATCATCGCCCATTGCCTTCACAACGAAATCATCCTCCAGCAAATTATCCTCATTACCATAATCGAAATCATCATCCAATGCAGCAACTACGTCTGGGTCCCAATCGGGGCGAGGTCCAACTATCGTTGCTGCTTTATTAAGCATACCTTCTTCTTCCTCAAATTCCGATTCGAAAACCGAACTTGGCAATGCCAATTTTGTTGCGTTGCTAATTTGACCTTTTTCGATTCTTTTACGTGCATGATTTGGGTTCTCAACATATTCCCAAACCACTTCCTGATCCGGCTTTTTTAAATGTTGCAGGTAATCATAGTCGTCGTCAAAGAATATACCATATTTTTGCTGCTCCTCGCGGCGTTTAGCAGTATCTATTGGATCCGATGAGCTGTTCTTTGTTTGATTTTGTGACACTGCTTCCAGTAGTACACGTTGTGGTGCTGTGTCATCAGTTATCAAAGGATCATGTTGACTTCTGTGAACCAGATGAAATGTTACAGCGTTTTTTCGATCAATGAAAGCTTTCTTGTATTTTCCCTGAAAACAGGAGAACATTTTTTGTATTTCAATTTATGTACATACATTGAAATGTAAGTTTTCTTACCATTTTCTGATCTTATTTATTATTAAAAAAATTTCGAAGAATAAAGCTATGTATTTATTTTCTAGCGATTTTGCCAAGGAAATAATAGCGTTTGTTGAGTGTAGGAAAGCGTATGATTTGCAGTAGTGATGAGCGATATGTCACAAACGGTGATGTTTTCACTGTGAATAAAAAATCGCAAATCGCAATTGCGATCACTTTTTCAAAATAGCAGTTCACTACTTATTGGGAACTGCTATCGATGTAGCAAGCATTGTGAATGGATACAGTGACTTGACTCTGGGATGTGTGTTAAAAAGGTCGAACAGCTGTGCTCAGCTGATTTCAGGGTTGCTGTTATGGCCCAATAACGATGGTGAAAGCAATAGAAGTTGCTCTTCTTTCTGTTTTGTAGGTTGTTGATTTTACATTCTTGCACATGTTATTCGTGGAATAGCTGGCGTTTACGCTATCACCGGGAATTGCGTTTTAGGAACTCAGCCTTAAATTGTTTTCGGAATTATGAATTGGTTTTTTCAATTCCCAATTCCGGAATTGCGTTTCTGTCTTGATTGCTACGACCTTGTCATTATGGTCCCTTTTCTTACAACAACCACATCCGGCCGCCATACCAATCTGTACCCCCGGAAGTCGCCGCCATACCAATCTGTCCCCGATTTTGATATTTTTCGATGACTTATCGTCTTTTTTTTTATCGAATTTCGACTACGCATCCCAGAGCCATTTCACTGTATGCTATACACTATGGTAGCAAGTAAGCAGTTCACCTATGTGAATCGCAATCGCAAAAGCATTATAAATTTCTTTTTGCTTACACTTTTGAACAAACCACATACGTATATAGAAATATAAGAAAAAAAAGTTATTGAATTTAAAATTGTCTTTGAAAAATGTTGACAAACAGCGAAATTAATGTGGAATACGTTGTTGTTGCTATCATTTTGTTAACATAAAATGTTGACAGGTTATATCGCTCAGAAAACGCAAAATTAATCTCTACCGGTAACCATGGAGGAACAAATAAGGAGAATGCATAACGACCATGAAGGAACAAACAAGGAGAATGCATAAGATCAGCTGACTTCTTCTTCAATCTTCATAAACACACGAACACAAGCATTTTGTTTTGTTGACATATGCCACACACACACGCACCCTAGCATTTCCATAGGGGCCGAATCTGTCAAATTCTTCTACATTCCTCTTTGCATGACACTTCTCGCCCCACTATGTATGAAGGTATGTCGTCATGCGTAAACCTTTATTGTTGAATCATGATAACGACATTCCTTCATACATAGTGGGGCCAGAAGTGTCATGCAAAGAGGAATGTAGAAGAATTTGACAGATGTGGCCCCTATGGAAATGCTAGGGTGTGTGTGTGTGTGGAATATGTCAACAAAAAAAATGCTTGTGTTCGTGTGTGTTTATGAAGATTGAAGAAGAAGTCAGCTGATCTTATGCATTCTCCTTTATTGTTCCTCCATGACCGGTAATGCTGTGGTTATGGTACCAATCAACATTGCCAATCAAAATCGGAAACATTTCGTGATTGGTGAGAGGTGGTTATGCTTACATTGGTGATTGGAGCGCACATACACAACATAACACATGATAATTACTGAGCACATACACAACATAACACATTATTACCTCTGAAACCTCGTTTGCTGGCTGCCTGTTTCACACAGCAGATTTGCTGGATGTGAGAGTCCGAAAATTCTCTCACCGTCGGAGTGCACAACAACAATTACACGGTGCTCGACCAGCTTGATTGGTAGCATAACCAGGCCATAACTGATGATTTTATAGCAGTCCATGCAATCGCAATAGCAGTTTAAAATCGCAGTGATTTAAAAATAGCAATCACTGAAATCACAGATATCGAAAAATCGCAGTTTCGCTCATCTCTAATTTGCAGGTATTTTACCACAAAAGAGCGAGAGGATCAGAGGATGTGAGCGAGAAAGAAGACTAGCTATTTGTAGGAATCCGCACACAGAATTAAGGCCCTCGGCAACTTACAATCTTGCATGAGAAGCAGTGCATATGTGTTATTGTTTTTTGATGGTGTGAGTGCAATCGGCAGCCGTCGTGCTACACGTACTTGTTGTCGGCTCGCTATCTGCTCGCGGCGACGAAAATCAACAATTTTTGATATTTGCGTCAATCACCCGACACTCACACATATGCACTGCTTGTCATGCAAGATTGTAAGTTGCCGAGGGCCTTTAGTGTGGGTACTTTCCTAAAATGTGTCAAAATCTCTGAAGAAGAGGAAGAAATTGTAAACAGTGTTCCCACAGCCTCAAAAAATTTGGTATCAAAAATTGATACATTTATGGTTTTTTTGGTATCACCGAAAAATGTTTGAAAAAAAAAATTAAAATTAATAAAATATGCTGCTTTTGGTGTTCTAACACAGAAAAATTTTTGAGAAAAAAATTAAAATTAATAAAGTAAGCTACTTTCGTGGTTTTAACGATATCGTTTTTTTTTTTTATAATATAAAAATATAAAGATAATACTTAAATTTCACATGCAAATAAATATGAATACTTTGGTACTGTACCGAGTAATATAAAACGTCTATAAAATGCAATGGGTCAAACGAGCTGGGTGAGTTCTTAATATTTGTCGCTCTGTCCTCCTTTAAGTCAAAATGCCTGCTATGCGGAGTGGTGCAACCAAAAGTTTGATAAAAATAAAATTTGTTCTAAGCCAAAATAAAAAATATCTACGTATCATTCATATGTAATTGTGCTTAGGTGTTTTTTATATAAATTTAAGTACTCCCTCATGAAGGCGATGAAGGTATTCCACGCAGGATTAATGTGGATGGGTACGTAGATTTTGCCCCAGAAAGATTATGTGGTCCTTTCAACCCGTTATCACCAAAATAAAGGTATTTTGAAAAAACAAATATTTATATTTCGAAAACTATCGGCCTCCGGACTGTTCCGTCTTCAGATATGGGATCGGAGGACGGTGCAACGCCCCTTTTATAAACGGTTTTTACGATCGGTAAAGGAAAGCGTGACCACGAAAAAAAACCATGAAGGCATCAATTTGTGATACCATAATTTTTGAGGCTGTGGCAACACTGTTCCTAAGCGTAATTTTTGACACTAAATAGCATTTCGCACAAATGCGTTTGTTGAACTTTTGCCTTCATCTTCAGTTTGACATAAAATAGCATTCTACCCAAAATCTCACCAAACAGACCTAATGTGTGTGCAGTAGATAGGGATGGCAACAATCATTGTGTCGGACAGGTCGAACAGCTGTGCTCAGCTGATTTTGAAGTTGTTGTTATGGCCCAATGATGATCGTGAATGCAATATAAGTTGCTCTTCTTCTTTCTGTTCTGTAGGTTGTTGATTTTATAGCATTGACAGACGGCAGCCATAATCCCGATTACCGCTACACTTAATCCGATCCAAATTCACCCTGACAGACGGCAAATATTGCGGATTAACAAACCAGCTGATGGAAGGTAGGCGCAGCGGCAAATTCAAAAACTTTTTTTTTATTTCCAAAGGTGGAGTGTAATGTCAAAATTAAAGCGAATTTACATCATGGTCAATAGGAATGGGCGAGTCCAAAGAGAATTCAGTTTCAATCAAGGCGAAATATCATTTTGACATTACACTCTACCAATTACAATAACAAATACATTGAAAATTTCTGAATTTGCCTATGCGCCCACCTTCCTAAATCTTCTTTGGATTCTTCTTTTTCTTCACTTTAATTCACAATAGAGATTTTTCGCCAGAGATGTCATTAGAAAATGCCCTAATCCGCTAAAATTTTGAGGACTAACTCAAGAGATATTCCGGATTACCTCCACTTAATTCTCAAGTTAATTCCGAATTAGCTGGATATTCCAGATTATCGCTGCCGTCTGTCAATGCTATTACATTCTTGCACATGTTATTCGTGGAATAGCTGGCGTTTACGCTTTCTCCGGGAATTGCGTTTTAGGATCTCAGCCTTAATTTCTTTTCGGAATTATGAATTGGTTTTTTCAATTCCCAATTCCGGAATTGCGTTTCTGTCTTGATTGCTACGATCATGTCATTATGGTCCGTTTTCTTACAACAACCACATCCGGCCGCTATACCAATCTGTACCCCCGGAAGTCGCCGCCATACCAATCTGTCCCCGATTTTGACATTTGCCGATGACATATCGATTGTTTTTTTTTTTATCGATTTTCGATGAGCTGTGGGACTTGTATATTTTGACAATGGCAACAATAACCGGAAAACGATTGTAATGGGTTAATTTCTTTCGGTTAACGGTTAAAATGTATCGGTTTTTTCCTTTCGATTATTTTTTCGATTAACCTTTTTCCTCTGTAGTCGAAAATAATCGAAAGGAAATAATCGAAGTTGAGAATTTCCGCGACCATTGTGTATGGAGAACAGTGACTTGACTCTGGGATGTGTGTCAAACAGGTCGAACAGCTGTGCTCAGTTGATTTTGAAGTTGTTATTATGGCCCAATGGCGATCGTGAATGCAATATAAGTTGCTGTTCTTCTTTCTGTTTTGTAGGTTGTTGATTTTACATACTTGCACATGTTATTAGCGGAATAGCCGGCGTTTACGCTCTCTCCGGGAATTTTTTTTCGGAATTATGAATTGGTTTTTTCAATTCCCAATTCCGGAATTGCGTTTCTGTCTTGAATGCTACGACCATGTCATTATGGTCACTTTTCTTACAACAACCACATCCGGTCGCCATACCAATCTGTACCCCCGGAAGTCGCCGCCATACTAATCTGTCCCCGATTTTGACATTTGCCGATAACATATCGTCTTTTTTTATCGATTTTCGATGAGCTGTCGGACTTGTATATTTTGACAATGATCGCGACTATCGTTGGCTGGAGACAGACTATCGATAGTATTTACATATATATTTTTTAACCTTGAAATCGACTTTCAATATTAATTTTAGCAACACATTGAATTATAGGCCATTTACTTATACGAGATTATCTACTTTTTTCAAGGTTGACACCAAATCTTCAATTGAAATTCGAGGTTTGCCATACACAAATCCGCTACCCAAAATTCGCGATTTAAAATGAATCTCGAGATTATGACAATAGTTTTGTCAATGCAACCCTGTAGTTTTGGTGTTATCGATAGTTTTTTGTTACGAATTGGAGAGAAACGTCAAACCGAAATTAGCGCGGGCAAGGAAAAAAGGTTTATTTTGCTTCAAAAATATATTTTTTTAAAATAATACATAATATCTTTTCATCCATTTACAAGAAAAAAATCTGTGTGGCGAAGGAGGAAGTTGCGCTTCTGCTCGACTAATGGGAGGAGAAGCTGCCGCAAATTCGCGGAAATAAGGGGAACTCCCATGAATTTGCGGATATGGCGGTGCAAATGTGTAGCAGAGGATTTTTGTACACTGCCAGTTCTGCAACTAAACAATTCAAAATCCGTTGTCTCCTTTCCATGGCCTTAATAAATATTAAAAAAGGCGCGATTATGAAAAACAGATGGAAAGCAATTTATAATAAAATAAATTTGTCAAAAACTATAATGAATTGACAATCAGCTGTCGCAGTGAATCTAGTTAGTTGTATATGTAAACGGGTAGATTGGCGAATCGAGATTTACTGATAATGTCGTTATATGTAAACATGGTATTATTTAATCAGGTCTGTTCGATGAGTGCACTGAAAGTGTAGATCAGTGTAGGCCATGATACAAGAAAGAAGGTAGTGTAAACGTCAAATTTTTGTCGCCATATTAACCACCTGACAATTATATGGATTATGACATTTCGTGCTGCCATATTCAGTGCTAAAAATCCTCCATTTATGTTATTTTTTATTTCCATGGTAATCATGGTATCGATTGCAACAAAACGAATTTTTTAAATTTAAATATTGATATATATATATATGTAGTGGCCGCTGTGGTGCAGTGGGTAGAGTGCTCGCCTGCTATGCCAGAGGTCTCGGGTTCAAACCACGGTCCGAGCCAAACAAATTTTTCTAATTAGTAAAAATCCAATTATTGGGTTTTTTAAGAGCAGCGGTCACCTCTCGGCAGTGGGCGGCATACCCTCCGAGAGTATTTCTGCCATGAAAAAAGCTTCTCACAAAAAATGCATTCGCCGTTCGGAGCCGGCTTAAAACTGTAGGTCCACCCAATTAGTAGGAAAAACAAAAAGGAGCACACCTCGAATTGGGAGAGAAGCTCGGCCATAAAACTCGTCAGAGTTATAATAGCGCCATTGTATTATATTATTATTATATAAATACGCACATTTACGTGTTAAATTCTTCATAACATCAGATCAAAAATAATTATATAAAAAATAAGATTTATTCTTAAAATAAGTTGCGGTAAGTTTGTGGAATATGTATAGTACATGTTACATTCCCACTACACCTCCTGTGAATTTCATTGAAAAATTTCAGTGGTTTAGAAATTATGAATATTGTCACGACTTAGGAACTTACAACCGAAAAAACAAGTGCGGTCGATGGCATGGTTATATGCAAAATTTATTAGTAAATACAAAATTTAATTTAGATGAAAAGGTACTAAAAAGATTTTTTTGCGAAGAATCTATTTCAGAATTATGTAAATAATAAAATAAAGGAAAATAAATTTAGTAACGCAAGTAAAAACTAAAGAAAACTGCAACATAAAAATTTAAACTAAATTTACATTGTTATATAACTGCTAAACAATTTTTTTAATAAATATATTTTTTAAATGTGGAAATATTCTTGTATAAAACATTGAAACCAAATATGCATATATATATTTATACGTACGAAATAAATAATACATACAAAGAAAATCAAGAACTCTTACCTTATTCATAAAAAATCGAACAGTTTTCAAATATTGGGTCATATTAATAAAAGCCAAGCATTTACTTTTGCTTAAGATTTCAGACCTTTTACTCAGATTTTGAAATTTGGTTCATACAAATTAATGTCAAATTTCTGAAATTTTGAGTAAAAGCAGTTGCTTGATTGTATAAAGGACGTTTTGATACCATAGATAGTCTGGCAACCTTTGAGAACAAGTGTTAAAAATTACCGCGGAAATAAGTTTTATATATAATAGCTTATTTCAGTCAACCTCGAGTGTTAAAAAAAGCCAAATACATCGCCCTAAGCGTGTTCTAAGTGCTTTCCACCTCGGGAGTGAAAAGTGTATCAAAATAATTAAGTGCTCGCATTTAATTGAAAAATAAAATTTGAGACTCCGCATAGCGGAGGAGGTGAAAAAGAAAAACAAAACAATCCAAATACATAAATATATATAGCAACAAAAGTAGTGCACCAGCCAAAGAACGTATATTGTACGCAGGTTGTGGACCGTGCTAAATAATCTAGCGCCTGAAAGCAGGCAACAGGGATAAAAATCCAAAATACTTTAGAGTTGCCAGAGTGCAAATTTAAATAACGACCCTTTTTTATTAATAACTAATAAAAATTTACCCCATTAATGCCCAAAAAGAAAAAGTAAGTAAGAAAACAATATAAAATGCCCACTAAGCCTACCCCTCCTACGGGAGGAGGCCCCCAACTAAACCAATCCCAATTACAAGCCCAAACCGAAATGCAACAACAAACTCCGAAATCCCTAGGAGCAACCCAAAAACTCACCCCATCCCACCTGCTTAGCGCTAACGTACCTAGCGTTCAACAGCAAATTGAAGGCCTCGAAAGGCAACTCAAAATGCTGTATGCCCAACAACAACAAGCGCAGAAATCCCAAACTGCCACCCCAACTAACGAATGGATAACTGTTCAAAATTCCAAACGCCAACGCGATAGCCCAGGTAAGGGTACTGACTCTAAAAAGCAGGCTATGCTCGACCAATATTGGCTTGGAACCAATGAACCAAGTCGAAATAAATTTGCTCCTCTAGAAGATGAGGAACCAAACCAACCTGCTGAAAAAGTACCCAAACCACCTCCAATATTCATAGACAAGGTTCTTAATATTCCCCCTCTAATGAGCTTATTACAAGAAGTTGCCCCAAACTCGTATGATCTCAAGCTCACAGGTAAGGAGCAGGTAAAAGTTCAAGCATCATCCTTGGATGCCTACAAAATCATTGTGTCCCAACTAGAACTGAAGGGTACAGAGTTCTACACTTATAAAACAAAGCAAGAACGTGCCTTCAAAGTAGTTCTCAGAAACATGCACTCCACAATAGACCCAAAAGAAATTGTGGATTCTCTAAAAGATCTCGGTCACTCAGTCACAAACATTTGGAACATAAAACATAGAGTCACAAAAAAGCCTCTTCCTATGTTTATTATTGAACTCAAACCCGAATCCAACAACAAGGAGATATATCAAGTTAAAAGTCTCCTGCACTCTAAAATTACTTTCGAGCCCCCACACCCGAAGCGTGAAATACCGCAATGCGCTAACTGTCAGCAATATGGCCACACAAAGTCCTACTGCCGTCGAAAATCAGTATGTATAAAATGTGCTGGAAACCACCTCTCCTCTGATTGCAAGCGAAAGACAAGATCTGACGATGTCAAATGCGCTCTATGTGAGGGTAACCATCCAGCAAATTACAAAGGCTGTATGGTATACAAAAGCCTCCAAAGCGCCAAATACCCAACTCTGAGGAAAAAAGCGTCTACACAGCCTCAGGAGAAACCAACACAGCCAAGTGAAACCCCAATTCAAATTGAGCCATACCCAGTCACATATGCTCAAGCAGCAAAGAAAGGCGTAACACCCCGCTCGAACCCTAATAATGCTATTCCTAATAGTAATGAAACCCACACACCAACGCAAAACACTAACGAAATGCGAGAAATGATACACCTACTGAAGCAAGTCATGCAACAAATGACAGCAATGATGAGCCTCCTCGTCACCTTCACGACTAAAAACTGTGCATCTTCAACCCGTTAAATATTATTATCTGGAATGCCAACGGCCTATCCAAACACTTACTTGAAGTTAAAGCTCTACTTCAGACCCATGATATAGATATACTCCTCATATCGGAGACCCATTTTACGGACAAAAGCTATTTTGAAGTACCCAACTACAAGTTTTACCACACAAAACACCCAAGTAACAAAGCTCATGGAGGCTCAGGTATCTTGATACGGAAAAGTATTAAACATTACAACACAAATTCGTTCCGTACAAATGCTATACAAGCCACAAATGTTGTCATTGAAGACCCGAGTGGTCAGCTTACACTCACTGCTATCTATAGCCCGCCGAGGCACTCAATCAGCACTGCAGAATATGAAAATTTCTTCAAAACTCTTGGAAATCGATTTCTAGCTGGCGGCGATTACAATGCCAAACACACATTCTGGGGCTCTCGTCTCATTACTCCTAAAGGAAGACAGCTATACAATGCTATTAGCAATCTCAATTTAACCCCATTCTCTACTGGAACTCCCACTTATTGGCCAACAGATACAAATAAAATTCCCGATTTAATCGATTTTTGCGTGGTGAAAGGCATGGCTTCGTCAGATATAACTTGTAAATCCTGCTTTGAACTCTCTTCCGACCACTCTCCAATCGTGGTAACAATTGATAAAAATTTTACACCCGCAGCGGATAAATGCAGCCTTTACAATCGGAAGACTGACTGGGAGTACTTCCAACACATCATCACGTCTAATCTTGACTTGAAATTAGCGTTGAAATCTGCTGAAGATATAGAGGCAGCAGTCGAACATTTTAACAACTGCATCCAACAAGCTGCGTGGAAATCAACTCCCACCCTCACCAGACAAAAAAGGATAAATGTTACCCACAACATAAAAGCTAAGCTCAAAGAAAAGCGACTCGCGAGGAAAAAGTGGCAACAAACCCGTCACCCCGACGACAAGAAACGATTGAATGCACTCACCAAAGAACTCAAAAATATCCTCAAAATTGAACACAACAAACAGGTTCAACAATACCTCAGTAATATTGATGCAAAAGCTGCAACTGATTACTCCCTCTGGAAAGCTGCAAGTAAGCTAAAAAGACCGATTCTCTCTAATTCTCCTATACGAATGGAAAATAACGAATGGGCGAAAAGTGACGCAGAGAAAGCAAATACCTTTGCACGCCACCTAAAATCAGTATTCACCCCACATGATATTGAACCCTCACTAAGCACAACAACGGAAGTGAAAAATACTCTGAGTCATCCCTATCAAATGGACCTCCCCATAAAAAGATTCGCAATATCGGAGGTAAAAACCGTAATAGCGAAACTCAACACAAAGAAAGCTCCTGGATACGATATTATTAATGGCAATGTACTAAAGCACTTACCTTACGAAGGCATAAAATTTCTCACCCAACTGTTTAATGCAGTACTAATAACTGCATTCATACCCCCACAATGGAAAGTCGCTCAGATGAAAATGATTCTGAAACCAGGAAAGCCCCCTGATACGGCAACGTCTTACAGACCTATTAGTTTGCTGCCCATTGTCTCAAAAGTCCTGGAAGTTCTTTTCCTTAAAAGACTCTTACCCAAAATAGAAGAACGTAACATTATACCTAATCACCAGTTTGGCTTCAGAAGAGGGCACGGAACAATTGAACAAGTACATAGACTTACCGAGAAAATCTACTCTGCCTTTGAGCAAAAAAAATATTGTACAGCTGCTTTTCTAGACATATCCCAAGCTTTTGATCGCGTATGGCACAACGGTCTCCTATATAAAATAAAAAATACTCTCCCTACAAATTACTTCCTATTTATACAATCTTACCTAAAAAATCGTTACTTTTTCGTCAAAGAAGGAGCAGAGCAGTCTGAGCTTTACGAGAGCTTAGCAGGCGTCCCGCAAGGTAGTGTAATGGGCCCAATACTCTACCTACTTTACACGTATGACCTCCCAATAGCAGAAGGAGTTACTATTGGCACTTTTGCCGATGATACTGCCGTACTGGCTGCAGATCCCAACCCTAATGTGGCCTCACTCAAGCTTCAAAGAAGTTTAAATAAAATTACCCAATGGCTGAAAGACTGGCGGATAAAGTCAAATGAATCAAAATCTGTCCAAGTGACGTTTACCACTAGACGTAACACTTGCCCACCCGTAAAACTCAATGGCATTGATATACCACAAAGTGACGTAACAAAGTACCTTGGTATGCACCTTGACAGAAAGCTAACATGGAGAACCCACATATTCACCAAACGAAAAGCTCTTGGTATAAAACTGAGAAATCTTTATTGGCTCATGAATCGAAACTCCCAACTATCAATCGACAACAAACTCCTGCTTTACTCAGCTATCTTAAAACCCATCTGGACCTATGGCATACAGTTATGGGGAACCGCAGCAAACTCAAATATAGAGATTCTCCAAAGATTCCAATCGAAAACTCTTAGAATGATTGTAAATGCACCCTACTACGTCACAAACGACCGTCTGCATCATGACCTAAAGATACCTACTGTCGCTCAAGAAATCAGAAAGTATGCTACATCATACAAAACGAGACTACTATCTCACCCCAACCCCCTCGCTCTAGCCCTGACGGCAAGACCAACTAGTTTCGTACGCCTCAAAAGAAAGTCTTTTACAGATCTTTATTGATGGACTACAATAAATGGATGCACTACTGAGAGCAATCCATACATGCCCACCAAGTTATTAAGTCATAATTAATTATTAATTACTTTTAACGAACCACAAAATTGTTAGATGTATTTTATTTATACAGTTGACAAAATATATTGGATGATAAAAAAAAAAAAAAAAAAAAAAAGATTTCAGACCTTTTACTCAGATTTTGAAATTTGGTTCATACAAATTAATGTCAAATTTCTGAAATTTTGAGTAAAAGCAGTTGCTTGATTGTATAAAGGACGTTTTGATACCATTTTTCGACTCTAATAACTGCATAAATCTATTTTATTTTTTATGAATAACTTATTTTTTATTTTCTTTGAAAAGCTCATTACATCGGCTCATTTGTTTTGTTGATTAGCATATGTGAAAAACGCCATTTCATTTAAAATACCCAATATTTTGTTCAAATATACCCTCAGCCAAAAACTTTTGATTGGGCAACGCTATCCTAAATTTTTGACTTAAAATGAGACGTCAAAAATCCATATTATAATCAAAAATGACAAAGTCAAAGTGAAATGGAACTACCTTGAATGTTTGTATCATGGTGTAGGCTAGAACAACGCCTGACAGTGGTCAGGGCAGTTTAGTACAATGGCGCCAACGAACGAAAACTAACTAAAACGGTAATTTAGTGCAAACCAGCTGATTAATGTAGACAATTCTCAACGGTCAGATTTATAAAAGCTATTAAATTTACACAAATTTCTCATTTTTGATCGAATAACTTGGCATATTTTTTGCTTTATTTTCACTCGTAAACTTTTCCTTAACTGCGGTTTGTACTCCGTGAAAAATTTGTTGACCTATTTCGTTTGGTTGTCTACCCGGAACGCATTTTCAGCAAGTGTGGCTTATTACAGACCGTTTAAGAGCAAATAATATGAACATGCTAATATTTTGCAATGGTTTCCAATGGCTTGATTTGAAATAAAGAATCGTTATTTTTTACCATGCGCGCTACATTTTTTGCAAGGCAAATTCATTCATATGGCATGAACAGCTGGCTTCTTCTTCTTCTTCTTCTCGTTTTTATCTCGCCGTGTACAGAAGAATACAGAAGAATGTCAAACAAAGAAAAATTTTACTTTGTGTTTGACATTCTGATGGACTGTTATGGTTTGCTATCGATATCAATACTGATATCGATCATAAACGTGTTAATTTCGGTTGCTCAATTTTGGCTGTGTGGCAGCACCACTATTTCAGTAGCTTCTTTCTTAGTAGTTTCCAATAACTTCCAATCAATAATGGCCGACGTGCTGACATGGTGAAGAAGAATGGTTGACGCGTGGCCAAACTAAACAGGTCGTCGCATGTGAGGCAGAATATGCGATTGGCGTTAGGCGGCTTGTTTCGAATGTCAAAAGCAGGGAAAAAGATGTGAACACACAACTTAGCAAGGATTGTCTAAAGAAGGATTTCGCGGCAGATAAGCTGATTGCAATTGGGTATGTGTGCAAAAAAAAAAAAAAAAAAAAAAAAAACGTGCGAACGTCAGATAGAACCGATTGGGGAAAAATTTTACTTTGAAAATAATTTCTCTCCTCTTTCACGTTGACATTTATTTTTAAAGGGAACACACACATCAAAACGTAACTAATATAACCTTCTTTGGATAAACCTTGAGCTTAGCATTCTACTTCTACGAACAACGCATGCAAGATTGTAGAATCAAAGCAACAGACAATAAGTTGACATATGCCAAGAAGAAGAAGAGCGATTCTCCCTCGCATCGACCTTTTATGTTGGGCTGTGGGCTAGTGTATCAGGTGGCCGCACTGCGAAACGAGGGTGATTTATGAGGTTGTCTCGATGGCAACAGCTGACAATTTTTTTTTGACAGGAGTCATTTCCTTGTTCGAGTAAAAATTTCATGCACCACTGGTGGTGTTCTGGCAATAATTAAAATTTGTATTTTCTTATTCAGTTACTAGATATCTTAAATGTAACATTTTTTTTTATTCAAAATCCAGTAGTTAATTCTTTTCTTGCTCCACTAAGAGTCTAAACAAATTTTAAATAAGTAATTGCATCCGAGATTTACACTGATTTTTTTTATTCTTCTAAATGGTTATGTGGTTTTGATTCATTCTTCAGATTTCAATCCTTATAGATTGCATGAAAATTTTTTTTTGCAAATAGGCAAGCTATCGAGCCAACCTCTATAAATAGGCCTTGCATGGGGAAAGCTTAACTGAAATTTCCCATCTCAACCTTGACAATCGTTCCAATGGCGGGATATGCACATGTATTGGTGATGGACAAACTGGTTCTTCCAGGGTTGCCATGAACACTTCTTATTGTGAAAATGCGTAACACATGGTTATTCGGATACTTAGTACTTTCAAATGCACATATTATAAAATGTTCTTATTCGCCCTATACAACTTTAAACTTTTTTTTTTATTCGCAGAACATTAAATAATTAATTACCACACATTTGTACTGTTGTTTCATTAATCAGATTTTCCTGTCTCTTACCATTTTTATACTTTGAGCGTAAGACAACAATGTTAACTGACATTCCCAATGTACACTAATAGAATTTTACAGTAGCAAATTTACTAGGGCACGAATATAATCGATTATTTTGAGATAGTTTCATGGGAAAAATGATTGAGGCATTTTATTCCGAAAGTTTTGGTAATTTTTTTTGTGTAACATGGCAATCGCATTCCATATCGCTTGTGTCATTGCTAGCGTCATACCATGATATAGACATTCGGGTAACCGTAAACTCACGCCACTATTATGCACACGTCACTACACCACTACAGGCTATACGAAAAAGAAACGGGACTCTTCCAAAACGGAGACAGAAGAAAAAGTGAAAGGCACGCGCTAATAAGAATTTTTTTAGTACAGCGGGAGTCAGTTTTTCGAAAAGTCAATTGGGTGGTAGAGTCAAAACGAGACGGTTCTTTTTCGTGGTGTAAAACTATTTTTTTATATTGCATATAAATAACTTCTTAAATAGTAAAAATAGATGCGAAAACACAAAATCAGTGTTCAGCATATTTTGCAAAACATGTACATTATGTTAAATTAGTTTAAATGGCTAGTTCTACGTAGACACTCGATTGTAAAGTGAAATATATATATACGTATACGTACACACACACACCTGTGCACACAAGAATCTGTTTTTTCGTCGTTCAAATTCGTTTGTCATATCGTATTCGTGTCGGTTTGTCGCTGCATTTCCTGATAAACAATAGAATTTCATGAATTAAATGATAACCGCAGTGAACGTTTACGCACCAAAAACCATAAATATCGAATAACAACAACAGCAGCAAATAGCGAAAAATTTGGCTCAACAACAACAACAACAAATTGGGCTTGGCACAACAACAACAACAGCGTCTCAGATAGTGACTCAACAACACCGATAGCGGCACAGCCGAAGCAACAACAGCAAACAGCCGAAAAATTTTGCACTAGAACAACAACAACAAATTGGGTTTGGCACAACAACAACAACAGCGTCTCAGGTAGTGAATCAACAACATCAACAGCCATAAGCAAAAAAAAAAAATTCTGTCGCTGCAACAACAGCAACCAGCAGAAACTACAACAACAACTACAGCAGCAGCAGCACCACCAACACAGCACCAACAATCATAACAACGTCAACACCAGTCGCCGGAGCCAAGGTCGTAAGCTATTTTTATTATGTTGTATATTTCAATTTTTTTTTCTTTTAAATTTTCATCATTTGAATTGACGCACGTATGTGCATACTTATGTAGATTCCCAGCAGGACGGGGAGTAAGCGAAATGTAATAGGACTTCAGAACAATTGTATATTGTAAGCTTATTGCAATAACACCTTTTATAGTTCATTTATAGGCTTACACAAGGGCCGGTGTTTTGAGTCCCCTACAATTGTTCTTTAGTTTCCTTTCCATTTGTTTGATGGTTTAATCGAGTATTATCAAGCTTGCCACAATATTGTTATTTAATACTAGTTTGTTAGAAAGGGCGCCCTAATATGCTAAACGCAGAGAAAAAATAGACGTAGGCTATAAGAAAAGGGGAAATGAATTCCAAATAAATTGTCAAAAATTTAAAATGGGAATGCTGATTACCCTTATTTAAAAGGCATAGGGTTTTCAGGAACGGGGTCATCGAAATATAGGTGCACCGATGGCCAAGGATGAGGGTGGGCTAGTAAAGCACCAGCGCTGCAACAACACCAGCGGCGTAACACAGGTAAGGGGTCACTGATACCCGGGTGCGACAGTGACCATGGATTAGGGTGGCACAAAACGCACCGGCGCTGCAACAACATCAGCAGTGCCACCCCCTTGTGAGTTCGGCCTTTAATTTTTTTTTGATTGTTTATATATTTTAAATTTCAGCTTTTTATGTATTTTCAGGTGCCCGTTAATAACCGGTCGTTCCGGTTGATTCAAATTTAAAATCAAAGTTAACGATTTTTTTTTCTCTCGCGATATATATATTCAAATTTAAATTAACTGACAGTTTCTTTTGATAATGTTTATTCAACTCTAATGCACATCGGCTTCAACGTACGTTCAAATTTAAATTTTTAAATCTTTTCTCTTCCGTCCGCGATTATTTAAATTTAACGCCCGCTTATCTATTTTAAAATTTTTCCGTTGATGTCAGTATTTCCGTCCGACTTAAATTTTGGTTTAATTGCTTTGCCAACGTTCGTCTGACTTTAACGTACATTCAAAATTCCTATTCAAAGTTTAACGACATTTTCCCTCGGTTCGTATTTATTTAAATTTAACTGACGTCTGGCCTTTTGAATTTGATTTTTCCGGGTTATCTTTTGAATTTTTGAATTTTTCAACGGTCCGTCCGTGGCATCCGGCTAAAACCGGATGTTGTTTTCGTTTGATTTTACTCGTTTTGGTTTGAAAAGGCATGATATGAATTTTTTCTGTTTATGGCGCAGGAAAGCAATGTAGGCAAGAACCCCGCCCAGCCGACAATGACTAGCCACAGTGCAACCCCAGATCATGCCGACCGTCATGCATTGCTGCTCCACTCGTATAGAATGCGAATCCATAACAGATGGGGCCCAACGTGGTGTCTTGGGTGCTGGCTTCAGTGGTTTTCTGGTCGGTCAGTGAAGTTTCATCTTCACGCAAGTCCCAGATTGGCAGCCTCCGTAGCCGCCACTGCGTTGCGGCGGGATGATGGAATTGATCAGGCTGATTAGAGAGGCATTGTTGTTAGTGGCTCAGGGCTCCACGAGACTTAACGTCATTTTGTCTGTTTTTTTTGCATTTCACCCGAAGAGGCAGTGTTGAACGCACGTATTTTTTTGTAATTTAAATTTGTTTCACTGTCGTCCGAGGGGCATGTCCGCTAGATTCAGTATTTATTTTTATAAACTTTTGCCGAATATGTCTTTTGTGCAGTTTTGTGTATAGGATTTTTTTTTCTTTTGGGGCCTAGCTCATCTCGCGTCTGGGGTGGAGATTCGAACACCGCCTTCATTGCGATGAGTTGAGTTGGATCCTAAGCTAGCAAATCCTTCTTCGCAAGTCTGGGGTAGCGGCTTCAAACCGTGCCTTTCATTGCGGCGGAGCCTAGGATGTTGGTCAGAAGGAAAATTCGTCTTTTTATTTTTTTTTGTTTTCGTTATTTTTTTTTGCAATTTAGGACTCAGCATTCCGCGTCTGAGTTGGTAGCACCTAGCGCCACTTTCATTGCGATGGGTTGGTCTGAGACCTGAGTAAGTACTTTTCATCTCCGCAAGTCTGGGGAAAGCGGCCTCTAGCTGTTCCTTTCATTGCGGCGGAGACTAGGAGGGTAGTTTGCAAATTTATTTTGTTCTGTCTTTTTCTTTTGTTATGCGATGTAGGCCTCAGTTCATCTCATGCCTGAGTTGGGTGCCTTGGAACATTTAGCACCACTTCATGGCGATGAGCTGAGCTGAGACCGAAGGATGTATCGTCTATCTCTCTTTTAATTTTTTTTGTTATTGCTAACTATCTTTTAGTTAGCCAGCCTGTCTCAGGGATTTAGCTTCCGAGCAACCCTGCATTGCGGTTGGTGCGCTGGAGACCAGTTGGCACACACCGTCCTAATTTTTTTTTTGTGGCTTTATTTTTCAAAGGGTTTATATTTTTTTTATTCTGTAACCTGTGCCTTTTATAATGGGAGATGAGCATTCCCATTGAACAACGAACATATATATATATTTTGCATTGTATATCTTTTTACATTTACATATACACGTATATGAACACGTTTATTTATACAAATATTTTTTTTATAAGCGAAGTTATTTTGAATCGATATTGTTAGCAAAACTTAAGATAATTTTTACAATCGAAGATAATTGTTACAAACATTTGCTTGATTTTTTTCACCAAACGCGACAACGTATTATATTTTCTCGGATGTGACATAATTTTGTACCGGCATAGAGATTTAAATAGCAAATAATCATTATTAATATTCGCTGAAAACTTGATCGAACACAAAACCAAAGTTTTATTAATTTCTTTTCGATGCGATCTAATTTTGAATCGAGATAAAGATTTAAATTTCGTTAATTGTATAAATATTTGCATTTGGACTTTAACACCAAACGTGATTTTATTTAGGCAGTTAATTGCTTAAGATCTCATACGACCATTCAAGCGTGCCTTGTTTTTTTTTGAAGCGCTCATACGTTCGATTTTGTTTAAATGTCCCAAAACTGTCAGCAGTCGACTGAACGGACGCAAACGAGGAAATCTGTAAAAACTTAGCGCAGGCAAATGATAGAGTCAAGTGTCGAGTGCGTGGAAAAGTGGGCAATGCACTGTATGACTTAGAAGACTTAACAGGGAGATTATTAGGACGATTCCATGCTTCTGATATCCGTCCTCAATAAGACTCCGCTGGGCGTCTTGGCGGTCGGGGACAATTCGCCCAGTATCCTCCCCGAGCAGTTATAATTATAGGTGGATCACAAGCGCTCCCATCGGGAACCGTGGATCATCTAGCAGTCCATATTCCAATTGGTCTGCTTATACGGAGTTTTGACGAGTTCTCCCAAATCAAAATGTCTAGTTTTATGGAGTTTTGGCGAGTTCTCCTATATCAAATGCCTAACCTTACGGAGTTTTGACGAGTTCTCCAATATAAAAATGTCTATTCAAACGGAGTTCTGATGATTTTCCTGTTAAAGTTTTTTTTTGTCCAGCTTCGAGAGGTTAGGGACCATAGACCAGCTGATAGGGTGATTGTATTCGGAGTTTAGACGCGTTCTCCTGTAAAAAAATGTCTAAGGCCGCGAAGCCTTAAAATAGGAAACAAAATAATTTAATTTTTTTTGTAAAGCCCATTCCGGGGGGCGAGAAACCAGCGGACCAAGGGTCTTTTTCAAGACCGCCTGTCCTGGGTCCAGCGTGCGGGGTTGGATCAGCCGGGGGGGACAGGTTGTTAAGACCGACCAAGATCGGCACCTAGGAGGAGGGCTCCTAGGGGGGGTAGGCTTCTCTGGCCTAAGCCAATAGAGAACCACCGCAACACCGGACTTACGCATCTTGGTTTTTTTTTACCAAATGAATTTTTTTATTATACCTGACTTTCAATTAATCTCGGATTTACATACATTACTAGATTGGACACGTTCATATAGCATATGGTTTTTTTTGATATCACCTGATGGAGCCTCTGTTGCCCGGTTAGCTGTGGTAGAATTTGAGACTCTTATCTAGGGGTGAGTCGTGCCCCACGTAGTTAACAGTTGAGTATTCTCGCGACAACCTTACAGGCAAACCATTTTTCCTGTTCGCTCCCTCGTCAGGTCTTCGAAGCGAAGCAGGCCTGTTATGGTTTGCTATCGATATCAATACTGATATCGATCATAAACGGGTTAATTTCGGTTGCTCAATTTTGGCTGTGTGGCAGCACCACTATTTCAGTAGCTTCTTTCTTAGTAGTTTCCAATAACTTCCAATCAATAATGGCCGACGTGCTGACATGGTGAAGAAGAATGGTTGACGCGTGGCCAAACTAAACAGGTCGTCGCATGTGAGGCAGAATATGCGATTGGCGTTAGGCGGCTTGTTTCGAATGTCAAAAGCAGGGAAAAAGATGTGAACACACAACTTAGCAAGGATTGTCTAAAGAAGGATTTCGCGGCAGATAAGCTGATTGCAATTGGGTATGTGTGCAAAAAAAAAAAAAAAAAAAAAAAAAAGTGCGAACGTCAGATAGAACCGATTGGGGAAAAATTTTACTTTGAAAATAATTTCTCTCCTCTTTCACGTTGACATTTTTTTTTAAAGGGAACACACACATCAAAACGTAACTAATATAACCTTCTTTGGATAAACCTTGAGCTTAGCATTCTACTTCTACGAACAACGCATGCAAGATTGTAGAATCAAAGCAACAGACAATAAGTTGACATATGCCAAGAAGAAGAAGAGCGATTCTCCCTCGCATCGACCTTTTATGTTGGGCTGTGGGCTAGTGTAACAGGTGGCCGCACTGCGAAACGAGGGTGATTTATGAGGTTGTCTCGATGGCAACAGCTGACAATTTTTTTTTGACAGGAGTCATTTCCTTGTTCGAGTAAAAATTTCATGCACCACTGGTGGTGTTCTGGCAATAATTAAAATTTGTATTTTCTTATTCAGTTACTAGATATCTTAAATGTAACATTTTTTTTTATTCAAAATCCAGTAGTTAATTCTTTTCTTGCTCCACTAAGAGTCTAAACAAATTTTAAATAAGTAAATTTTAAATGGTTATGTGGTTTTGATTCATTCTTCAGATTTCAATCCTTATAGATTGCATGAAAATTTTTTTTTGCAAATAAGCAAGCTATCGAGCCAACCTCTATAAGTAGGCCTTGCATGGGGAAAGCTTAACTGAAATTTCCCATCTCAACCTTGACAATCGTTCCAATGGCGGGATATGCACATGTATTGGTGATGGACAAACTGGTTCTTCCAGGGTTGCCATGAACACTTCTTATTGTGAAAATGCGTAACACATGGTTATTCGGATACTTAGTACTTTCAAATGCACATATTATAAAATGTTCTTATTCGCCCTATACAACTTTAAACTTTTTTTTTTTATTCGCAGAACATTAAATAATTAATTACCACACATTTGTACTGTTGTTTCATTAATCAGATTTTCCTGTCTCTTACCATTTTTATGCTTTGAGCGTAAGACAACAATGTTAACTGATATTCCCAATGTACACTAATAGAATTTTACAGTAGCAAATTTACTAGGGCACGAATATAATCGATTATTTTGAGATAGTTTCATGGGAAAAATGATTGAGGCATTTTATTCCGAAAGTTTTGGTAATTTTTTTTGTGTAACATGGCAATCGCATTCCATATCGCTTGTGTCATTGCTAGCGTCATACCATGATATAGACATTCGGGTAACCGTAAAGTCACGCCACTATTATGCACACGTCACTACACCACTGCAGGCTATACGAAAAAGAAACGGGACTCTTCCAAAACGGAGACAGAAGAAAAAGTGGAAGGCACGCGCTAATAAGAATTTTTTTAGTACAGCGGGAGTCAGTTTTTCGAAAAGTCAATTGGGTGGTAGAGTCAAAACGAGACGGTTCTTTTTCGTGGTGTAAAACTATTTTTTTATATTGCATATAAATAACTTCTTAAATAATAAAAATAGATGCGAAAACACAAAATCAGTGTTCAGTATATTTTGCAAAACATGTACATTATGTTTAGTGATGGGCGAGTTCGAGATGTTTTATTCGATTCTCTCGATTGTTGAAACATCTCGAATGCTCTCGATGGTTTTCATTCGTATTCGAGTCAAGTCGTAAATGGCCGTCAGTCGAAACAATCGCTAAAACATCTCGGACTCGCCAACGATTCCTCTCGTTTTCAAAGCAACCCTACAACATCTCGGACTCGCTGCAAAAAATACATAATAATTGTTGTTGCCGCTTGAATATTAAAATTGCTTTACAAAACATACAGAGTGGTACAAATCTATTGCCGTTGTTGCTACTCGTAAAATTCATTTGTCTCATAAGCGTCTCACTTCAGAAAATTTATTAATGTTTAAATAATTAATTATTATTATTATGCACGACACTGTTTAGTTGTGATTGCAATAATGCAGCGTCTATGTATAGCATATTTTTCAATTTGGTTAATTTATTTATGTATTTGCCTCACTTCCATTAAAAATCCTACTTTCTTTATCAACAAACCTCATTCAGTTTACTTGAAAGAGTTTTTAGTGCTTAGCACGAAATTTTTATTTTTAATTCAATTTTTTAATTGTTGGGGTAAGTGGAAAAAAATTCAACAACTATTTACAGCGAAGGTTGAGTGTATAGCTATTTCACGAAAAACCATTTTCGATCATCAGCACTCTTTTCGGAAGTGGATGCACCGGGGATTGAACCCGAGTCCATTCCAACTTCAGCCGCAATGACCCAACGGATAAACACACTCGGCCATTGAGACTCTGTGCAAGCTGTTGGATTTTCCCCACTTTTGCCTTTTTCATTTTCAACATTAACGTTAGTGTGTATATGCTTTTGCATATATTCTCCACAAACGTGCTGAATTTTTGTTGTAGGCAGTTCGCAATGAACATTGTTGTTGGTATTTATTTTATGTATATACCAAACAACGTTAACAATTTTACTTGAAAGAGTTTTTAGTGTTTAGCACGAAATTTTTATTTTTAATTCAATTTTTTAATTGTTGGGGTAAGTGGAAAAAAATTCAACAACTATTTACAGCGAAGGTTGAGTGTATAGCTATTTCACGAAAAACCATTTTCGATCATCAGCACTCTTTTCGGAAGTGGATGCACCGGGGATTGAACCCGAGTCCATTCCAACTTCAGCCGCAATGACCCAACGGATAAAAACACTCGGCCATTGAGACTCTGTGCAAGCTGTTGGATTTTCCCCACTTTTGCCTTTTTCATTTTCAACATTAACGGTAGTGTGTATATGCTTTTGCATATATTCTCCACAAACGTGCTGAATTTTTGTTGTAGGCAGTTCGCAATGAACATTGTTGTTGGTATTTATTTTATGTATATACCAAACAACGTTAACAATTTTACTTGAAAGAGTTTTTAGTGCTTAGCACGAAATTTTTATTTTTAATTCAATTTTTTAATTGTTGGGGTAAGTGGAAAAAAATTCAACAACTATTTACAGCGAAGGTTGAGTGTATAGCTATTTCACGAAAAACCATTTTCGATCATCAGCACTCTTTTCGGAAGTGGATGCACCGGGGATTGAACCCGAGTCCATTCCAACTTCAGCCGCAATGACCCAACGGATAAACACACTCGGCCATTGAGACTCTGTGCAAGCTGTTGGATTTTCCCCACTTTTGCCTTTTTCATTTTCAACATTAACGTTAGTGTGTATATGCTTTTGCATATATTCTCCACAAACGTGCTGAATTTTTGTTGTAGGCAGTTCGCAATGAACATTGTTGTTGGTATTTATTTTATGTATATACCAAACAACGTTAACAATTTTACTTGAAAGAGTTTTTAGTGCTTAGCACGAAATTTTTATTTTTAATTCAATTTTTTAATTGTTGGGGTAAGTGGAAAAAAATTCAACAACTATTTACAGCGAAGGTTGAGTGTATAGCTATTTCACGAAAAACCATTTTCGATCATCAGCACTCTTTTCGGAAGTGGATGCACCGGGGATTGAACCCGAGTCCATTCCAACTTCAGCCGCAATGACCCAACGGATAAACACACTCGGCCATTGAGACTCTGTGCAAGCTGTTGGATTTTCCCCACTTTTGCCTTTTTCATTTTCAACATTAACGTTAGTGTGTATATGCTTTTGCATATATTCTCCACAAACGTGCTGAATTTTTGTTGTAGGCAGTTCGCAATGAACATTGTTGTTGGTATTTATTTTATGTATATACCAAACAACGTTAACAATTTTACTTGAAAGAGTTTTTAGTGCTTAGCACGAAATTTTTATTTTTAATTCAATTTTTTAATTGTTGGGGTAAGTGGAAAAAAATTCAACAACTATTTACAGCGAAGGTTGAGTGTATAGCTATTTCACGAAAAACCATTTTCGATCATCAGCACTCTTTTCGGAAGTGGATGCACCGGGGATTGAACCCGAGTCCATTCCAACTTCAACTTCAACTACCCCAACAATTAAAAAATTGAATTAAAAATAAAAATTTCGTGCTAAGCACTAAAAAATCTTTCAAGTAAAATTGTTAACGTTGTTTGGTATATACATAAAATAAATACCAACAACAATGTTCATTGCGAACTGCCTACAACAAAAATTCAGCACGTTTGTGGAGAATATATGCAAAAGCATATACACACTAACGTTAATGTTGAAATGAAAAAGGCAAAAGTGGGGAAAATCCAACAGCTTGCACAGAGTCTCAATGGCCGAGTGTGTTTATCCGTTGGGTCATTGCGGCTGAAGTTGGAATGGACTCGGGTTCAATCCCCGGTGCATCCACTTCCGAAAAGAGTGCTGATGATCGAAAATGGTTTTTCGTGAAATAGCTATACACTCAACCTTCGCTGTAAATAGTTGTTGAATTTTTTTTTTTTTTTCCACTTACCCCAACTCATTCAGTTTATTTTATCAACTAAAACATATCATCAAAACAACAGCCGGCCCGCCGACTCGGAACAATCGCAAAAACATCTCGCTTGTGTAGTCGAGATGTCATCGAAACAACCTACGACTCGCCGACTCGGAACAATCGCAAAAACATCTCGCTTGTGTAGTCGAGGAGCGAGTCAACTTTTGACTCGATTGTGATTTTGCAACGATGGCGATTCTCTCGATTGTCTAAACATCTCGGACTCGCCCATCACTAATTATGTTAAATTAGTTTAAATGGCTAGTTCTACGTAGACACTCGATTGTAAAGTGAAATATATACATACGTACATTGTGAATGGATACAAGTGACTTGACTCTGGGATGTGTGTTAAAAAGGTCGAACAGCTGTGCTCAGCTGATTTCAGGGTTGCTGCTATGGCCCAATAACGATGGTGAAAGCAATAGAAGTTGCTCTTCTTCTTTCTGTTTTGTAGGTTGTTGATTTTACATTCTTGCACATGTTATTCGTGAATAGCTGGCGTTTACGCTATCACCGGGAATTGCGTTTTAGGAACTCAGCCTTAAATTCTTTTCGGAATTATGAATTGGTTTTTTCAATTCCCAATTCCGGAATTGCGTTTCTGTCTTGATTGCTACGACCTTGTCATTATGGTGCTTTTTCTTACAACAACCACATCCGGCCGCCATACCAATCTGTACCCCCGGAAGTCGCCACCATACCAATCTGTCCCCGATTTTGATATTTTTCGATGACTTATCGTCTTTTTTTTTATCGAATTTCGACTACGCATCCCAGAGCCATTTCACTGTATGCTATACACTATGCATACGTATACGTACACACACACACCTGTGCACACAAGAATCTGTTTTTTCGTCGTTCAAATTCGTTTGTCATATCGTATTCGTGTCGGTTTGTCGCTGCATTTCCTGATAAACAATAGAATTTCATGAATTAAATGATAACCGCAGTGAACGTTTACGCACCAAAAACCATAAATATCGAATAACAACAACAGCAGCAAATAGCGAAAAATTTGGCTCAACAACAACAACAACAAATTGGGCTTGGCACAACAACAACAACAGCGTCTCAGATAGTGACTCAACAACACCGATAGCGGCACAGCCGAAGCAACAACAGCAAACAGCCGAAAAATTTTGCACTAGAACAACAACAACAAATTGGGTTTGGCACAACAACAACAACAGCGTCTCAGGTAGTGAATCAACAACATCAACAGCCATAAGCAAAAAAAAAAAATTCTGTCGCTGCAACAACAGCAACCAGCAGAAACTACAACAACAACTACAGCAGCAGCAGCACCACCAACACAGCACCAACAATCATAACAACGTCAACACCAGTCGCCGGAGCCTAGGTCGTAAGCTATTTTTATTATGTTGTATATTTCAATTTTTTTTTTCTTTTAAATTTTCATCATTTGAATTGACGCACGTATGTGCATACTTATGTAGATTCCCAGAAGGACGGGGAGTAAGCGAAATGTAATAGGACTTCAGAACAATTGTATATTGTAAGCTTATTGCAATAACACCTTTTATAGTTCATTTATAGGCTTACACAAGGGCCGGTGTTTTGAGTCCCCTACAATTGTTCTTTAGTTTCCTTTCCATTTGTTTGATGGTTTAATCGAGTATTATCAAGCTTGCCACAATATTGTTATTTAATACTAGTTTGTTAGAAAGGGCGCCCTAATATGCTAAACGCAGAGAAAAAATAGACGTAGGCTATAAGAAAAGGGGAAATGAATTCCAAATAAATTGTCAAAAATTTAAAATGGGAATGCTGATTACCCTTATTTAAAAGGCATGGGGTTTTCAGGAACGGGGTCATCGAAATATAGGTGCACCGATGGCCAAGGATGAGGGTGGGCTAGTAAAGCACCAGCGCTGCAACAACACCAGCGGCGTAACACAGGTAAGGGGTCACTGATACCCGGGTGCGACAGTGACCATGGATTAGGGTGGCACAAAACGCACCGGCGCTGCAACAACATCAGCAGTGCCACCCCCTTGTGAGTTCGGCCTTTAATTTTTTTTTGATTGTTTATATATTTTAAATTTCAGCTTTTTATGTACTTTCAGGTGCCCGTTAATAACCGGTCGTTCCGGTTGATTCAAATTTAAAATCAAAGTTAACGATTTTTTTTTTCTCTCGCGATATATATATTCAAATTTAAATTAACTGACAGTTTCTTTTGATAATGTTTATTCAACTCTAATGCACATCGGCTTCAACGTACGTTCAAATTTAAATTTTTAAATCTTTTCTCTTCCGTCCGCGATTATTTAAATTTAACGCCCGCTTATCTATTTTAAAATTTTTCCGTTGATGTCAGTATTTCCGTCCGACTTAAATTTTGGTTTAATTGCTTTGCCAACGTTCGTCTGACTTTAACGTACATTCAAAATTCCTATTCAAGACATTTTCCCTCGGTTCGTATTTATTTAAATTTAACTGACGTCTGGCCTTTTGAATTTGATTTTTCCGGGTTATCTTTTGAATTTTTGAATTTTTCAACGGTCCGTCCGTGGCATCCGGCTAAAACCGGATGTTGTTTTCGTTTGATTTTACTCGTTTTGGTTTGAAAAGGCATGATATGAATTTTTTCTGTTTATGGCGCAGGACAGCAATGTAGGCAAGAACCCCGCCCAGCCGACAATGACTAGCCACAGTGCAACCCCAGATCATGCCGACCGTCATGCATTGCTGCTCCACTCGTATAGAATGCGAATCCATAACAGGACAAAAACTTAAAACGAATATTGCCGAATTCGCTCTGCCATTACCATAATGAATTTGCCTTGAGTTTTGCTGTCAGATGTGGGGGTGAAAACAGAATCAAAGCGAAACGACACGGCCAAGGCAGATCTACACAAGGCAGATCTAGGAAGGTAGGCCCGGTGGCGAATTCAGAAACTACTTTTTTTATATGCAAAGGTAGAGTGTAATGTCAAAATCCAAGCGAATTCACATCATGGCCAATAGGAATGGACGAGACCCAAGCGAATTCATTCATTTTGACATTACACTCTACCGATTACACTAACAAAATACATAGGAAATTTTTGAATTCGCCACCGGGCCTACCTTCCTAGATCTGCCTTGGATCTACAAAGGAAGGCGCACGGGCGAATTCATAAATTTCCCATGTATCAAGGCAGATCTAGAAAGGTAGGCTCGGTGGTGAATTCAGCAATTTCCCATGTATTTTGTTATTGTAATTGGTAGAGTGTAATGTCAAGCTGATAATTCGCCTTATTTAAACTTGAATTCGCTTGGGACTATTGGCCATGATGTGAATGCGCTTTGATTTTGACATTACACTCTACCTTTGAAAATAAAAAAAGGAGTTTCTGAATTCGCCACCGAGCCTACCTTTGTAGATTTGCCTTGGCATGTATTTGGTTATTTTAATTGGTAGAGTGTAATGTCAAAATGGTATTTCGCCTTGGTTAAAAGTAGAATTCGCTTGAGATTGGCCATGATGTGAATTTGCTTTGATTTTGATATTACACTCTACCTTTGTAAATAAAAAAGTAGATTCTGTCCAAGGCAAATTCATTCATATGGTAATGATACGTGAACAGCTGACTTCTTCTTCTCGTTTTTATCTCGCCGTGTACAGAAGAATACAGGAGAATGTCAAACAAAGAAAAATTTTACTTTGAGTTTGACATTCTGCTGGACAAAAACTTAAAGCGAATCGAGGCGAATATTGCCAAATTCGCCCTGCCATTACCATAATGAATTTGCCTTGATTATGTCAAAATAAAAACCTCTGCGTTCTTATGGAATCAATTCATTTAAATACGTAACGTCACTTTACAGTCCGGTTAGTGGAGAACGTATGCCCGTATACCGTGTCAGCTGGTCCAATGCAATGGGTTTTGTGTGTAAACGATTATTCAACGACGGAGGACGGTTACGCCCGTACCGCAGAAACCAAAATGGTTTTGATTTTATACGTAAGAACGTGTCAGCTGATCGCTCGCAGGGTTATTAAGAATTTAAGCAGTTATTTTCACAGCATTATACAACTAAAGCTTAGTATCGACCTCTCAAGAACATTTGCGTTTCTTCTATATATAATGACGTACAAGAAATACTCAAGAAATTTTTCTTGTGAAACTTTCTTGGGCGAGTATCGAGCTCTCAAGAAATTTAATACACTTTTTTTCTATAATCTTTCAACGTAATGCAACCACCGAAACAAAGGTTTTGCCAAGAAATATATCACCGAGCATTTATTTCTTAAAGAAATGTTGACGTTTGTTGACTTTTGTTACGTGTTAATAAAAATCGTGGTGAAAATGGAAAACAAAGAATTGAAAAAATAGAGTGCACAATTTTTCGAATGATGCACAGCAGAACTTGGCGTCGCTTTCTTATATCTCTTTCCATTCCGGCCATCAATATACCACAGTTTATAGCTTAGTATCGACCTCTCAAGAAACGCAAAAGTTCCATATAAAATGACATACAAGAAATGCTCAAGAAATTTTTCTTGTGAAACTTTCTTATACTACGTTATACGGCACAACTTTGATAGAAAAAACCTTAAAGCAAAGCGAATTTCCAGATGCTTGCTACAACTAACACTTTGACAATTTCCACTTAACTTCTTTGCTTTAATTTATAAACCTGATTATTGGTAAAATATTTAGGAAATTTGCTTTTTTATTTTTTACTTTTCTCTGTTATCTTCTCACGAAATTGCGCTAAATCGCTAAAATAAGTGTAGATATACAAACACACACACACAAACACACACACAAACACACACACACACACACACACACACAGGGGGAGATGTTTGTCAAAGTGTAAAAAGTTGAGAGATGGCTAACTGTATACTTTGCTTTACACGCTTCACCTCAATTGTGAACATGTTTCTTTCAAAAGCACATGCTGAACGGAACTGTCAAAGCAAAACTCTGAAGCAAAGCGAGGTAGAAGTCAATTGTGCACGGGCTCATACTGCCGTGTATTTCATTCGTTTTGCAGAATGCTGCCACCACGAAAATTCGTCCGACGCTGATTCTGTTTAATAGGCCATTTACATATACGAGATTATCTACTTTTTTCGAGGTTGACACAAAATCTTCGATTGAAATTCGAGGTTTGCCGTACAAAAATCCGCTACCAAAAATTCGCGATTTAAAATGAATCTCGAGATTATCACGATAGTTTTCTCAATGCAACCCTGTGTTCTTCGTGTTATCGATATTTCTTTGGCGAATTTGGGAGAAACGTCAAAATGAAAAGTAAACAAAATGGACGCCAGTAAGCATGGCCCAACAAGAATCGTATCGCAATAATAAGTCGCTCTTCTTCTTTCTGTTTTATAGGTTATGAAATGATCGTCTTTTTTTTTTAATTATACTTTCTTTAACGTGTTAATCGTGCAAAAACTTGTGTGTTTGCTAGCGTTTTTCAAGTTAAATAAAAACAAAATATCTGCTTTTTACATTCGTCAAAACAGCCATCGAACGGTAGATGCCTATTCTCTTTTGACTGCTACGACCATATTATTATTGGCTCATGCAGGTAGGAAAAATTGACAGTTGACAATCCCTCTCCCAGCAAATCTAGATTTCATGTTATATGTAAACGGGTAGATTGGCGAATCGAGATTTACTGATAATCTCGTTATATGTAAACATGGTATAAGCTATAAGGTTCGGATTATGTTTGTGTACATGAGCACAAACGATATCGTTGCCTGCGCGTTTCGTTTTCTTTTTGGCGTAGGTTTTCCGTAGGGTTTGGTTTATTTTGGAAGTCTGGAATGTTTTACTTTCGATTATTTTCGATTTTGAGAGAAAAAAGTGTAACCGAAAAAATAACCAAAAGGAAAAACCCGATACGTTTTAACCTTTAACCGAAAGAAATTAGCCGATTATAAAAAAATCGATTCCGATTAATTCTGCCATCCCTACAGCTGACTGATTTGTCTACAAGAAGAAGAAAGTTTATAACTTTTATTAAGGTGCAAAAGTTCATTTATTCATTTGGAACATGCAAATTTCATATTAAAATGGAAGGGAGAGAAAGTGATACGCCCAATTCCACCACAGCGGCGGCTACGATCGTGAATAAGAATGGTAAATACTAATATTATAAGAATATATCCCTTTATATTAATATGTACATACATATATCATTTATTATTTATACATATGTATAAAATTAAGGATATTTGCTGGAGCTAGTCGAAAGTCTACAGAATGAAAAAAGACAAATGCAAAATGAATTTAATGCTCAGCGGGCAAAGATGAAAGAGCTTTATATGCAAAAGGAGATGGAATTGACAAAATATCATGCGGAACGTAAGGACTTGCTAAAGGAGCTGGACGAGCTGAAGAGTCAATTTGTAGTGGCCGATTTGAAATCGGAAAATGAATTGCGGTTAAAAGAAATGAAATCTCATGAGGAAATCTCTTCTTTACAGCAGTTGGTACAAGGTAAATAGCCAATTAATGAGCCAATATCATTCCTAATGTATGTATAACACGAACTGTCATGACTTTTTTTATAACTTAGATACAATTGAAGAATCGACAATTCTAAAAGCCGATCTTGAACGTTTGAAAGAGGAAAATCATCGTCTTTGGATAGAAATTCGAGAATTTCGTGAATCTCAGCAACAGCAACCTACAGAAAGTACGAGCTTAGCGCCACAACAAATGCTGAATCAAATGAAGAAAACATTGCGCAAACTGGGTGGCGATACAGCCGGAAATGTGCTGATAAGTGGTTTTAACCAACAGGATTGCATTGATGAAATCTCTAAGTTGAAAGGAGGCAAAAAAGATTTTGTAAGTAAATCTAGTCAAAATTAAGTACATTTGGCCTTATGCTGATAACGTTATCATTGATGATCGTCTATGCGGGTTGTTGTTGTTGTTGTAGCCACCAAGCCACTTCCCAAAGGTTTTGGGGAGTGTAGGGTAAGTTACAGTCCTTTACTGGATATTCGGTACGCTAGGGTGATAGTCACTTCTGACACTAGCCTCACTGTTGTGTGAACAACCTTCTCAGTCAGTGGATTTTAGACGCCTCTTACGACAGGCATTCCCTACCACGGGTATATCCTAAGCCCATAACCCTCTGGTGGTCATATCTATTGCTTCTTCTATCATCTCTTTTTATTGACAATCACGATATCCAGCATAAAGTTGAATATAAATCCAAAATTCTAAAGCCTTAAATATATGAATAAGTTATACCACTAAAATTAATTTCCTAATTAATTAAAACCCTTCGGCATACCCTCCCAGTGTATTTCTCTCATAAAAAATGCATTTGCCGTGATTTTTAATAGAAAAATTATATGCACGTCAGTGTCTTATAAATTTCATACCACATTTGCTTATATCTGAAAAAGCGTTTGTATATCCAGTCGTTTCCTTTTGGTTAATATGAATACGCACAGCTTAATTTTGTTCACGAAAAACAACCATGTGCCGAGGCTCAATCAGAAACTCTCCTCCAGTAGTTGTCATTCATATTCATCACATGCAGTTTTTTTATACTGATGTAGGATCTTCATTGACTCGTCCATAAATAGCAGAATGGCAAATTGTTATCCAAATTCAAGTTAGTGGAGCTCTTAGTGCTTGTAGGTAATAAGCGAGCCCTCTACTCACTATAAAAAAGTGGCCACTAAAAGCATAATATAATCATTGAAATTCAAAAATTTTAGGCGCAAGAGGATGCAGAAGTATTACGTTCGATTGTGGTGCAATTACAAGAAGAAATGGAAGCGTTGAAGATTAAGCTACGTGAAACGGATGAAAAATTGCAGATACATGAAACTACTGGAGCAGCAAATGCTGTCACACCCACAGGTGATGAAGCGACGGCAAAAGAGTGCACAACCCTTCATAAATCAACATCCATAGATGATACTATTCCATGCGATACATGCTCACAATATGAACTCAAATTGCAAGAACTGCAAGCAAAAAGAAAAGATGACGAAACTACAATCAGCACAATGCAAAAGGCTATCGCCATGTCGCGTGAAGATCTGCAGAAGGAGGCGGCATTGCGCAAAGACTTGGAGGATCAGTGGCAAGAACGGCGGGAGGCTCATAAAACCGAAGTGCAAAAATTGCGTGAGCAAGTGAAATCAAACGAAGAGCAATTGCTGGAATTGCAGCAAAAATTTCTCGATACCAAGGAGGAAGTTTTACGGCAGTTACAGCGCATCACCGACGATCGTGAGAAAGTCAATAAGCAATTGGAGACTTTGCAAGCGGATAATGATTTTCTATCGGGTCGTTATTTGGCTTCCTCGGAAGAAATTGAGAATCAAGAAATAAACTTGCCCAATACAGTGGAAGAATTGCAAGAATTAATCCTACAACAACAACACGACTTAATACAAGCGCGCGTCAGCAGCGAATTTGAACGCAAGAAATGCGTATCATCACTAGATGAAATTGAGATTTTACGCGATCAATTGGAGAAAAGCAATAATGAGCGTTTGGCTTACAGAAAAAAAATGCAAGCAGATAACAAATCGTGGCAGTATGTATTTTCCATTTTTTTTTTTTGCATTTAATTTACCTACACAAAATTTCAAAAATATTCCCTATAGGGATCGCTTGACCGAGCATCTGCTGACAATTCAAAATTATGAAACAGCGAAGACGTCGCTGGAACGCAAAGAAACCGAATTGAATAGACAAATTTCGAAGTTCCGGGTTGAAATTATCGAATTACAGGATGCCATTGTAATTGTTTGTTTTTAATTTCTTTACTTGATTGCAACATCAATTGTATCGTAATTACATAATATCTAGTTATGTGTGTGTGTGTTTTTTTTTAGGAGAAATTGACGAAAATGAATGATGACTATAAATCCAAAATAATCAACTTGCAAGCAGATTTAGCTACCAGCGAACAGGTGCAGAAGGATTTCGTTAGATTATCACAAAACTTGCAGGTAAATGTGTATGCATACATACATTTCAAATAGAGCTACATGACTGTTACTGTAAGCCAGCCACAAATTCCCTGCAAAACAGCCGAGTACCCATGCACGCGTGCATAGAGTACTCGCTACCGAGTACTCCATAACCTACCACATTTCATATAAAAAATATGGTCCATTTAACATGGCGATGTCCTAGGCAGGGAACACATACTCCGATTTCCGCATGACACCCGAGTAATTCAAGGAGTACCTACATTGGATTAATTCATGGATTAGGTACTAAAATTAATGAAATTTAATAATCTCTGAACAAATTTGAACGACTGCCAATTCAATTTGATTATTAGCTTTTCTTTAATAAAAAAAAAATAATAAAATTTTTCTAGCGCAATGACCAACATGTTGTGTCGCGTTTCCATGTCTCTTTATTACTAAATCCTGCACGTTCAAACCAGCATGCATATGTATATACATATGTACGAACTTGCTTCGTCGTTATCGCGATATACATTTGGTACTCGTAGCAATGTTCGGCTAACTACGAGCCGATGCAGATAAACGAGTCGATCCCTTGGGACTATGTTTATGATCACTTTGAAAGTACTCCAACCTACCACAAACTGGATCATATAATCCAATGATTTTTGCAGGGTTAGAAAAAACCACTACCACAACAAGTAGTATCTAAATTGAATATTTTTTATGTCCTGAAAATCGGGACAAAAAAGAAAAATAAATACGCAGTATGATAGTTTTTGAAAGTTAATTTCGTTGTTATTCATTATACGTTATTCCTTCGTCTACAACTAGCGCCGCCTCCACGGTCTTTATAAGAATCAAGGATGCTGTAAGCAGTTTCCTCACATCTATTGTCTTACCGGGAATTACAGCAACACCAATGCCCATGCTGATCGGATTTTTTTTTAAGCGATTTGAATGGCCGTAACTGGTTTAGTCTGCGATGTAAGATTGTTAGTTCTGCGTATTGTTAAAACAAGCCTTTTCGAAGCGCTAAGTTTAAAATGCAAAGCAGAATTTGCATTTACAATCGTACATGTACATTAGGGTGGGTCAATTTGTATGGGCGGAACCTAAGCCATAGTGTTCCTAGCAAATTCGGATTCTGCATTAAATTAAAAAAGTCTTCTACAGCATGCCTCTAAAATAAATTTTGAGCTTGCCCATTTTCGATTGAAGTTTATGTAGAATTGTTTTAAGTATAGCAACCCATACTCTTTTAAATTCAACCAGTAATTTTAACGTTATCGCTTTACTTTCTTTTTCATTTTGTTTGTCACTTTAAACACGTTTAATAATGTATAAAAAGTTAGATTTCGCTGTTGCGGTTTTGTTGAAAAAAAGCATGTTTCTAAACAACTTCCACTCGTTTAAACGCAAAATGAAAATATCCAAATTCCACAATTTTTGACTAAGAACAATAAAGTAACACTTTTCTAAAGTAGAATCTTCTTCTGATTCCGAATATCACATATACTTGCTTGTGGTAGATCTAGTTTCCGAGATATCCTGGCCTAAAGATGATTAAGATGCAAAAATTGCTGTTTCTGCGCTAATTTTGACGTAGTGCAGGATCAACATTTTTCCATCAATCAAAAAGCCAAGAACAGCTGATTAAAGTATATATATCAGTCTTTCAACTGCCATTGAGTTTGCTCAAATATATTATTCCTGCACCGAGATATCGCACTTTTAAACTGTGCATGTTTATCCATACATTGCCCCTTGAAAAAACGAGCATATTCAAACACGTATAACTCTTCAAGAAAATGAGATAGGAGAAAATCCTTTCCAATACGTATACCTAGTAATTATAGTAGGAACTTAGCCAAATTTGAGCGAAATCCGTGACAGAAAATTTTTTACCTCCTACACTTGGCGCATTTTGCCCCAGGATGGATAAACGTGCATAGTTTGAAAGTGCAATATCTCAGTGAAGAAACAATATATTTGGGCAAACTAAGTGGCAATTGAAAATTGACCCAGCCTAATGTACATACATACATAAATGAGCATATCATATTAAGTGATGTACATAAATCACTTTATCCTCCTTATAGGGAATGACGGATTTTAAAGGCATTTTTCAGATAGAGACTTTTGAAAGTGAGTTAAAATACATATATCTAATATGATTATTAAAATAATATAAAATAAAATAACTAAAATAAAATAAAATAAAATAAAATAAAATAAAATAAAATAAATAAATGACTAAGAGCTTTTTGGCCGGTTTGAAAGAAAAGCAAACAAAAAGTTCCTTTTACCCTCCTACGCGTTTCGGCGTTATCATCGCCTTCCTCAGGGAGTCTAATTTATTTGAACATGTAAAAACAATTGAAAAAGTACACAACACATTAATATTTAAATAATTACAATTAACATTTCTTCATAAGATACATATTATGTACATATCCTACATTTTAAAAACATTAAGAAAACATTTGAAAAGACATTTAAAATGTTTAAAATACACTTCACATCACAACTATAATCAACATACGTATAATACATAGATATTGCACTTATTATCTTCTACTGTCATTCGTTCTTGTTATTGTTGCTCTGTAGGCGCCACTTATGTTGTCAACGTCTTCCTTAAAGTTCATTGCGTCCCTTATTCGTTCTTGTATGCGCAGACTTTCTAGCGTCAATCTTGTTTTTGTTCGTCTCTATGTCCAATATTCTCGCGTTGTCATAGTCCGCTGCATGTCCCGTTTTTGATTAAGTGTTGCGCTAATGCTGTTGTTGATTTTTTGTTTCTTGCGTCTGTTTTATGTTCGCCTATTCTAACACCTAGTGCGCGTTTTGTAGTGCCTATGTACGTTTTGTTACAGATCTCGTCTTTATTACCTTTGCATTTAATTTCGTATACTACGTTGTGTTGTTGTTCTTTATTAATTTTGTCTTTTGTCCTACTAAATATTTTATTCAATGTGTGCAAAGGTTTGTGTGCAAATTTGTCTGTTAACCCCTGTATAAATGTCACTCCTCTAAATATTTTGTTTGTATGTTTGTTCGTCGTTTCCGTTGTGCCCGCTAGTTGTATACGTTTTGTTGTTATTAACCATCTCGTTATAATTTTTGTTGGATAACCATTATTGTGTAGAATGCTTTTTATTTTTCGTTCGTTGTCAATTCTGAACGCCTGGTCACTCAGTGCGTAGATTTTCTTTATGAAATTAATTGCAGTGTTTTCTTTTTGGGTCCAGGGGTGATTTGAATGATAATTAATCATTCGAGAAGATGCTATTGGCTTTGTATACCAATTCGTCAAGAGTTTATTATTGTCTTTGTGGATGTCTACTTCTAGGAAGGGTATTTTGTTATCTTTTTCTTTCTCTACAGTGAATTGAATCTTTTTATGTTGGGCATTGAGCACTGTCAGTATGTCTTCCACGTCCTTAATTTTCACGATAGCGAAAATATCATCTACATATTTCGTTATGTATTTGATATTTATGTCCTTAGTTTTAAGTTCGGCTATGGCGTCGTCAAGAATTTTGTCCATAACCATGTCGGCAATCGTAGGTGATAGTGGACTTTAAAGAAGACGTTGACAACATAAGTGGCGCCTACAGAGCAACAATAACAAGAACGAATGACAGTAGAAGATAATAAGTGCAATATCTATGTATTATACGTATGTTGATTATAGTTGTGATGTGAAGTGTATTTTAAACATTTTAAATGTAAGTCTTTTCAAATGTTTTCTTAATGTTTTTAAAATGTAGGATATGTACATAATATGTATCTTATGAAGAAATGTTAATTGTAATTATTTAAATATTAATGTGTTGTGTACTTTTTCAATTGTTTTTACATGTTCAAATAAATTAGACTCCCTGAGGAAGGCGATGATAACGCCGAAACGCGTAGGAGGGTAAAAGGAACTTTTTGTTTGCTTTTCTTTCAAACCGGCCAAAAAGCTCTTAGTCATTTATATAGATTAATTACATGGCCTAAAACTGATATAACATAAAAAATAAAATAAATTAAAATAAAATAAAGTAAGATAACATAATATAAATTAAGATAAGATAAAAAAAAAAATAAAAACATATAATAACGCTATTTTTACAAAATATAGCAAGCATTTCTATGTTTGGTCGGCTTTTTTATTTTTTATTTTTTATTATTTTTTTTTTTATATATATGTACATATTTTAAATCCTCAAACAATTATCGTATGTTCATTTCCAGATGGCACTCGAAAAATTGCGCAAATCCGATACAGAAGTGCGTTGGCAGGAAGATGAGGATGTGGATAATTGCCCCACATGCAACACATATTTCACAGTGACAGTACGAAAAATCCATTGCCGCCATTGTGGTCATATTTACTGTGACAAATGTTTAACGAAGACGGTGCCGTCGGGGCCACGTAAGAAAATTGTACGTGTCTGTGATATATGCCATACACTTTTAACACCAAATACAGCGCCCTACTTTAGTCAGAAGCCATTGCCCACTAACTAAGTTTAAGCAGCATAATTTAAATTAGTTTATACACATTGTACATACATGTATTTATATCGACACCTAAAATGACTCAAAACAAGCATTAGAAATATAATTTTTTATGACTTTGGATGCATTTCGTTTAGCTACCTCCATCGTTTTAGGCCACAATATTTAAGTTTGTTTTTACATGGCCGGAAAATTCACACAATATTTAATATTTATTTACATATTTGGGATTTGAAAGGTGTTTCTATTTGACTATTTGAAATCTTATTTCTTGCTCCTGCAAACGTTCGAAAAATTATGCTTTGTTTTCGCCGCATTTTAGGTGACGATAAGCATGTGTTGTATTCGTATGTTGGATAAAACCTATTTAGATAGTCTGACAGTTACAAAGAAGTGTCAAAAAACAAAAAAAAGAGAGATCTTATTATAAATAATTAATTTTTCTTTGTTCATGCTAAGTGGTGATATTTGTTAAATTTCCAATAAATTTGTATGCTTATAAATTATATATAAATTTGTATGTATGTATGTATTTAGTAAATAGAAAGAGTGTGAGAAAGAAAGAAAAAGAAACAAAAGTTAAAAGGCATATCTACTCACGATTTAGTTTGTACAAATTAATCATAATTTCCTTGCTGTTCCATACAAATAAACTTCAAGTCAAGCAAATAAACTTTTGCCAACAACAATGTTAAATATTTATCTTTTATTGAAACCATTGAACAAAAACAAGTATCATTTAAGAATTAAATAATTTTTTTATATCGTCGTACCATACGAAAACTAGCACATATAAAATTTCTGGCGAAAGCTATCAATTAAAAAATTCTGTACGAAAAGTAGCACATTTGACTTTTGGCCGACGAAAAGTAGCAGTAATTACATACTGTTTTTATATTAAAATTGCTGTTGTTTAAACGAAATTGATAGTTTTCGTAAGCCAAAAGTCGAATTTGTTACTTTTCGTCAGCCACAAAAAATCGTATGCTAGTTTTCGTATGGTACGACGATATGTACATATGTATGTAGTTCAACTGCAGTTGGTAGGCAAAGTATCTGCATAGGTAAGTAAATGCATAAATATTTTAGCAGTCATGGCCAATGTGGTAAAGTTGAAGAATATGTAGTATGCCCAGCGTACTTCCTCATTCCATTACTTCAACAAATGAAGCTGCACATAAATGAAATATGTACATATACATATATACCGTAGAGATAAGTAGTGTGAGTTCCCTGCAAAAAATGCGATTAATCCGGGACGTGTCCGGGATCAATCGCAAGGGAGCATGCGACTAATACAATTTTACATCCCTTTGTATGGAGTGAATTGATCGCATTTGTTCGAGCATGTCCTATGAAGAGACTAATTGTTCAACTTGTATACCCGAACGGGTACCAATGTAGATCAATCGCTTTCATCCCAAACGGGTACAAATGTAGATCAATCGCTTTCATCCCGAACGGGTACAAATGTAGATCAATCGCTTACATCCCGATCGGGTACAAATGTAGATTTTTCCAAGTTGTTCGCCAAGGCAATTTTTAATAACAATGTTTAATAAATTGTTAATGTTTATGCATATAGTATACATAAATAAAGATTATATCGTCGCTGCGCCAACAAAAAGAGCTATACGTTTTTCAGTAACTTTTCAGGAGAGCAAAAAAACCGTTTTCTGGTGATCCTAGAGAATATTTTTTCTAGTTTGAATTGTTAACTAATGATACTACACATAGTATGTAATAGACTTGTGCAATTTTTTTTTTACTTTTTTGGACCAACCACTTCGCATGAAGCATATGCGCCGTTTTACAGCACATAGCTCTTTTTACCATATATATAGTACTTCTATATTGATAGTATTCTATCTGTGCAATGTGTATGAATTCATCCAAAAATTTTGTGCAACTGGCAGTTCTGCGCATGCGCCTCAATTACATTTAATGTCATCTGTGAATATGTGTGACAAATACATTCAATTGAGTTCAGAGGCGTTTGAAAAAAAAAAATTTAAAGGCATCATTGTGTTCTAGGGGACTTATACCCCTTTGATTTTAGTTTTTGAATTTGTTTATAATTAATATAAGAAATTTGCCACATTTATTTTAAGATGCAAACTTTTGTGAATTTTTTTAATGAAAATTAGTGGAAATGTTCTAGAAAAATCTATTTTCTATGCACTCATATTTTTATGAATCGCGGCGGAAAGCGTTTCATGTTAAAATTCTGTGGTCCGATCCATGGTCATTATATCAAAAAGTCGAATTCTGCCGTTTGAGGGTTATGTTTGTAAAGTATGTACGTTCGAATGCTGCCAACACGGTGAGTACTGCGAATTTTGAATAACAGGACAATTTAGACAACGAACTTTTAGACACAGCAACATATGAGGACCAAAGTTCAGACTACGTTACTCTCCAAACCGACCTCAACAGGGGACCACAGGTAATAATATAACAAGACGGATGGAAGAAAGGACTACGAACCAATCGCTATATGTTCCACATATTTACAGGCGGATAAAAGGTGGACGGGTGGGAGCTGCAGTGTTTCGTCCGGAGCTTGGGATTAAAAAATCCTTTTTAGTCCCGGACTACTGCAGTATCTTTCAGGCATTGATACGCACAGGCGATTCCCAGTGTAATCGCTTTTTTTGGAAATGGTTGCTGCAGATTCGAATGTTTTTAACAACGTCGTCAGGCATCAGACCGCACGCATGCATCCATTGTTTGCAAATGGTTTCGTCTTTTGGAAATCTATTTACATATGTATATATATATTTATATAACCAATAATGCACTCAAAACGAAATACGTATGTATCACAAATATAGCACCGCTTCGACATTTTTTAATTTTTTAATACGAGAATCAAATAATAAATATGTAAATTCCCTATAATTTTTTTTATGTGCCGTCACTGCCGTTTATTTTGAATTCATATGTCATTTTTCTAATTTGATTGCTCGGTTTTCTCTTTCTTTTTTTATATGTCTGTACTGTAATGTTGGCTGATGGAACTCGTAGGTATTACGAATATAGGAGTACTATATATATGCTTTTTACAAATTGTTTAAATTTGCTAGTGGGGGTAAGAAATCGTGAAAGATGTGTATACAATTCTTCGCTAGGGTCCGATGCAATTAGCGATAGCTTGGAAATGCATTATTTAATTGACCAGTGCCCCTCCTATTTTGAAAATTGGTCACATACGCTATTTTTAAATAATTTTTTTACACAAAAATAACCTGAAATCAAAAAACAATTATACGAAAATAGATGTATAACTGATTTTACAGAGCATTTCTACTACTGAGAGCATATAGCTGTGTTTGATAACTTCTAACCAAAGAAGGATATCAGAAAACGGGAAATGCAGAAATGTGGCTAGCGGATAGCGCTAAATAAATATGTAATAAAAAAAAAATCAAAAAAAATACATATAACTGAATTTGTTGGCGCAGCGACGATATAATGGGCCATATTAATAAAATCCAAGCAAATGCTTTTACTCAAAATTTCAGAAATTTGACATTAATTTGTATGAACCAAATTTCAAAATTTGAGTAAAAGGTCAGAAATCTTAAGCAAAAGCAAATGCTTGGCTTTTATTAATATGACCCAATGTTTTACTTTTGAAAAAAAATCTCAATAAATAAATTAAAAAAATTGTAAGTTTTGAGTATGCATTATATGAGCGTAATGTAAAGGATTTTTTCATAGAATATTTTAGGCAACATTTTGTTAAAATTATTATTCATCATTGTTATTAAAAGAAAGGGTTTTCAATTCGTTTTACCGGTTGTTCTACAATTTTTTAAATACATTGCATATTTTTGTAAAATTTCTACATTTAAGGAATCTAGATTTGTACCCATTCGGAATGAAAGCGATTAATCTACATTTATACCCGTTCGGGATGAAAGCGATTAATCAACATTGGTACCCGTTCGGGATGAAAGCGATTAATCTACATTTATACCCGTTAGGGAACAATTGGTCTACAATTAGTCTACATTTATACCCGTTCGGGAACAATTGGTCTACAATTAGTCTACATTTATACCCGTACGGGAATAATCGGGGACTAATTGTGGACCGATTGTTCTCGAAAGAGATCAATCCGGGACAAATATCTTTCGGTATTAATCGCACATTTTTTTGCAGGGTTAATAAAAAAAAAAGTATACATCAAAACTTACTTTTGTCTCATCATAGCATTTTACCAAATAGCATTACGACCAGCGCAATTATTAAGCTGTAAATTGTATTGATTCCAACTGCAAGAAACAGTTTGCGGTTGCAATATTCAATCAGTCTATTGTAAGATATATGAATGTAAGTGTATAAGCATGTACATATGTAGGTATATGGGTAGATTTTCGGCGCTAATAATGTGGCAAAACAAGCACATGTTCAAAAAACAAACACATTTTTTTCGCTTCAATAAGTAATATTCGGCGAAAACATGTATATATGTATGTATATATATAAGCACTTTACCACTAAGCAATTGGAATTAAGCCAATTAGTTTTAATCAAACTCTAATACGCGCTGATAATTTATTTCAAACCAAGGATGGCCAAGGCCAAAAAATAATTCGAACAAAAATATTTTCATGAGCTGAGTCGTTTATACGGTATAAATTATACCTAGTCCGTCTGTCTGTCTGTGTCAACGTAAACCAATCGCTCAGTTTTTGAGATATCTGCTTGAAATTCGTTGTGGGGTCTTTCTGCGACAAGCTGATTATATGTTGTAATCGGCTAAATCGGACCACTATAACATACATATATGTTATATGTACATAGGTTCCATACAACCGATTCACACTGGGGCCGAGCGTGCTCAAAATTCAGTTTAAAAAACAGAAAGCGTGAGTAACGAGTACTCATGAACATTGATGTGTAAAAAGTTTCGAAATCGGATTTTTATTCCCTTTGCCTTATCCTTTTTTCCCTGGTTTTCTATGGATTACAACGCGACTGTCGTTTTTATAATTTTTTTTTGTCATTGTCACTGCTACATTTTGTTGTTTTTGTTTGTTTTGGTGTTTGGTTTTTGATTTTGGATTTTTAATTTTTGATGTTTGATTTTTAATTTTTGATTTCTGATTTTGATTTGTTTTGTTTTGTTTAGTTCAGAAACATGCAAGATCATTTGGGTCCACGTTCGACCAATATCTCGGGGCTCCGCACAGTGTTTCGACTATAGGGCGGCAGGTGGAAAAAAGTTATGTTGACAGATGTCTGTAAAAACTTGTTTAGTCTTATATGCGAAATTGCGTATCATTTGCTTGTACAGTTTCGTGACAAACGGTGCATTTGTAAGACAATCTGTCTAAAAACCATAATTTGTACTAATCCGTTCAAGTACGTTTGGCGGTAAACTTTTGTAGTGAATTATTGTTTTGTTTTAACTGAATCAATTCACGGAGAGTCATGGAACATTCACGTGGAGGTATTTATCATTTACGTTGCATTTTTTGATATTTTTTCTTAAAAAAATAGGTAATATTATAAAATTTTTAGTTTGTGAGAAAAAAAGTGAGTACCGGTTCGTCAGGTCTCGAAAGAAGATGTATTTTGTAGATAATTTTATCTAGTTTCCTAGCGTATAATCTAATCTTAGCGCTCGGAATTGCAAAAATATTTTTTTTCCAATTTTTTTATTTTTTCAATTTTTAGTCTCGTATTGTGCAATTTCGAGAAAGGAATTTTTTGAACAATGGTATAACTATTCTAAGGATAAAATGAATGAGAAAATATGTTCTCATATACTTCTACAGCCTTATTCATAAAAACATATCAAAGGTTTATAAACAGTTTATCAATCAAATAAGCAAAAACATTATTCATAAACAATTTATAAATTTAAAATGCTCTTAAAAATCAGATAAAATGGAAACGAATTTATAACAAGCTTCACCCTTGTATAAGCTCTTTATAAAACAATTACTTCAAAAATAAAGAAAAATTTCGAATTAAAAAAAAAAAAACCGAAACGCCCACTATTGGTCAGCTGGAAAGCAGCACATACATATTTCCTACTGAATATTCAGTAGAGATGGCCACTGTGGTGCAGTGGGTAGAATGCTCGCCTGCCATACCAGAGGTCTCGGGTTCTAACCCCGGTCCGGACAAAAACCAAAAAAAATTTTGTAATTAATTAAAATCCAATTATTGGGTTTTTAGAAATAGCGGCCCCTCTCGGCAGTGGCTTCTCACAAAAAATGCATTCGCCGTTCGGAGCCGGCATAAAACTGGAGATCCACCCAATTAGTAGGAAACCCAAAAGTTAAGGACCACACCATGAATTACGAGAGAAGCTCGGCCATAAAACTCGTCAGAGTTATAAACGTGCCAGTGCAATATTATATTATTTTATTATTGTAATAAACATGACTCGGGGCACCTTTCGCAAGGAAAAAAGGTATCGTGTAAGGACTGGCGCATTCTTGTTGCCCGACGATGAATTTAGAATGAGGCGTCGTTTTATCAAGGACAGCGTAAAAGAATAGTTAATTTGGTAAAAGCTAATATCTCAATGGATAAACAAGGTTTAGGGACCTCAACAATATTGCAGGTGCTAGTGGCTATGCGATGTTGGGGTCGAAAAGAAGTGAGATATGTGTGTCATTAAAATTCATTCGAACTGCTAAGTGTCTACATACATATGTTTGCATGTATTCTATAATCCGAAAAGGTGATGCCGACGGGCTAATAGCCCCGACACATAGCATACGTCAATCCGTCTACGTCGACGTATGTGACTGACAGCTCACGTACTTGACGGAGAGGTCGCCACATAGGAAACGTTGACGGATATACATAAATCAGCTGTTTGATTAACCTTTAACTACAGAGGTGTAGCCATGAGGGAAATGTTTCCATTATTCCAGCACGCCCCGAGAAAAATGACTTATACAGGGGTGTAGAGGAGCTCTCACAGATCCCAAATCTGAAAACCAAACTTGCCGGAGGCTTATGGTTTCCGAGATAGGTAAAATTTTAGACGAGTCCCCCACGGCTAGAAAAAAATGGTTTTTTAGGAGGGTAGAGGGGGGCCCCCAGATCACAAAACTGAAGACCCCACCTACCGGAGGCCTATAGTTCCCGAGATATTTGCTGTAAAAGTTCCCATACAAATTTCACCACACATGGAGTTTAGCGAAAATTTTGCAAAAAAAAAAAACTTTTCTGCGTTGGCGGCCTTCGGCCGCGCTTATAAAAAATAACCCTGGGCTACGCCATCCGTCCGGACGTGTGCCCCAACCGTGGCTACCGCCACGGTGATGTCCTTCTGCATAGTATTTTCACAACTTTAAGAAGGAATATCTCGGGAACTATAAGCCTCCGGCAAGTTTGGTTTTCAGTTTTGAGATCTGTGATAGCCCCTCTACCGCCCTGCATAAGTCATTTTTCTCAGGGCGTTCTGGAATAATGGAAAGCCGACCCGTTAGCGCAATAACGCCAGGGTTGGTGTTAGCGCAATTGCGCCGCGCAGCGCAGTGTTACCCATGCCTACAGAGGTGGTGGCAAAAATTTAACTCTTTAGAGTAATTTCTCTTTTAAGTTGCCCTATTGAAATTCAGTTTTCAGTAACTTCACATCTCCTGATAATTCTTGACCATTTTGTTTAATGGAGGAATGTTATACAAATGAGAAAAAACTCGAAAAGCAAATTGCAAAAAAAGTGAAATTCAAGAGTCGCTAAAGGTTAACAATCAAAAGCAATCAGGTGACATAGCGACGGATTGACGTATACCAAAAGTTGACTTTTGGGCAACTTCGGTACGTTGCGGCGACGGATCCGTCGTACGTGTGACGACGTACGTTTAAATGCCGACATTTTACTGAGCTGATTTGCGGCCGTCCAATTATATTATCTACTTGTACTTGACATTTTTTGTAACCAACATTGCCACATTTATTTTGATTTTGGACAGCAAAAAACTTATAAATCAATGATAGTAATAAAACCTTTATAAATCGTTTATGAATAATGTGCATTATAACGGCTTTATAAAGTTAAAAAGAGTTTTTACTATTGAGCGTTTATAATGTGTTATAGGATTTTTTATGAATAAGGCTGCTAATGTATAAGTTTAATATTTCTGATAGCGCAAAAGAAAATTTGAAAAGAAATATAAACTTATGGTCGGAAAAAATAATTCAGCTGGAAAACGAGTTGAGCGGTTCAAAGCAAAGTATAATCAGTGGTTGAATGAAGAAGGCATAGTTTTTGAAATAGAGAAATCAGATGTGCCATGGAATGCTAATGAGGGGTCCGTTGGAAATCAACAATTCGGTCGACCCTCAAAAAACTTTCAACTGCGGGCAGAAAACAAAAATGAAAAGAGTAGAAGGTATTCTTAATAATTACAGTTTAGAAGAGATTTTGTTCGCTGCTGAACGAAAAAAAATGAAGCCCTCTAATGTATACACGCACACACGAAAATTTTTCGTTGTATAAGCGTTAAGCTAGCTGTTGTATAAACCAAATTTAGCGTTTACGTTATAATTTGACAATATCTATAAGTATATTGGTTTAGACTTTTTTCCACCTAGCTCCATACAGTCAAAACACTGTGCTCCGTGTAGAAATTCTACTCAAAACCTTTCATTTCATACCAATATTGCTTAAAAACTTTCAAGGATTATCCGGGTCCTCGTTTTGACCCATATCTCGGGACCCGACCTAGGAATCATAAGAAGTAGAGCTCCGTGTAGGAGGCCTGCTCAAATCTTTCATTTAGTAACAATATTGCTTAGAAACATGCAAGATTATCCGTTTTGACCCGTATCTCCAGACGCGACCTAGGAATCATAAATAATAGAGCTCTCTGTAGAAGGCCAGCTCAAAACCTTTCATTAGATACCAATATTTCTCAGAAACATGCAAGATCGTCCGGGTCCTCGTTTTGACCCATATCTCGGTACCCGACCTAGGAATCATAAAGAGTAGAGCTCCATGTGGAAGCCTGGCTCAAAACCTATCATTTGATACCAATTTTGCTCAGAAACATTCAAGGACCATCCGGGTCCACGTTTTGACCCATATCTCCGGACCCGACCTAGGAACCATAAAGAATAGAGCTCCCTGCAGAAGGCCTTCTCAAAACCTTCGCTTCGCTTCGTTGCTGTTGTTGCTGATATTTGCATTTGCACGACTATGCATGCAAGCATTTGTAAGTACATGCCTAGCTACCTACCTACCACTGGCAATGCCAAGTCATTTACGGTTTACGCATTTACGCATTTACATGTTTACGCGTAAACTTTACCTGTTTTTCGAAATTACTCGTAGCTACAGCAAAGATGTTTACACATCAAAAATGAGCTTTTCAAAAAAATAAAAACGCAGTATAAAATTTTAACACTTCTGGCCCAATTTTCAGTTTTCTATCGTTTTTCAGTTGGGAGTTATCCATACACAAACATGCCAAGTTTTCCAAAAAAATATTTTTTTCAAAGTGAGAAATTTTAATGTGTATTAGAAATAGTTGGTGTACGCATTGGCTATTTTTGTACAGACATACTACTTATTGTGATTTAAATAATTTGGTTACAGATCTTAAAAAAAAAAATTGGTCACCAATGGGTTAATTCATGACCGTTAATGGGTTAAGATTCCAAAGATTACTCGTTTTAGTGTAGACACAACTAATAAGATCTAAGAATCTGTATGTATCGATGTATAAGTGGCCCCAGGGAGCGATTGTTTTTTTAAGTTGTTCATATGGCAGTCAGGTGCCCAAGTAACGGAGCCAACCCGATTTACACACAGTTTGTCAAGAATGTGTTTATAGCATTTTCAGGTCAAATTAAACCCTTTTCAAGTCAAGTTAAACTTTTTTCAAGTCAAGTGAAATCCTTTTCAATTGAATTGAAACCTCTTTCAATTGTAATGAAACCTTTTTCCGCTGAAATTAAATTGAAAATTAAATGAAAAATTTACGTTTATGAACGCTCTGCTTGTACTACAAAACGATGTACTAGTGCACAAACCGGATAAGTAATATTTTGAAAAATGTTCGGGAGAGCAAATTTTGTGTTTAAATAGCAATAACTTGTTACCTGTCAAATTTTTTTCAGTTACAACGATTACGAATAGTTAATTGGAGTATGTAGAATCCAAATGTGCTAAAATTATATTGATGGTTTCAGTACCTATACTATTTTTTTAGTGATTAAAATTTGTTGGGCACAGCCCATTTGGCGCTAACTTTTTTTAATTTCAAATATTTTTGTTAGAGCTCTTCTATGAAAAATTTATTCAATTTATTTCTGTTAATACATATTTTATTGTTCATTTAAAACACTAAAATAGTTATTACCCTGCAGTATTTATCAGCTGGAAAACAGCACATATTTCCTACTGAATATTCAGTAGAGATGTAGTTCTAAAATCTGAAATTTCCCTTTCGTTTTTATATAAAGGTGGCGTCGAAAATCAACTACCTAAAAACTGCTGAACGAGAAGGGAGAGTTTCTGTAGGAAAAAAGGCCTGAATACGCAGGGAGAACTTCCATAGCATGTATTTCAGTACACCTGAAGTCTTCACTGCGTGTTCAGTTGTTTTTTCAGCAATGAATTTTGAACTAAGTTTCAGGGTATTTTTCATTATGAATATTCTACTGAATATGCACCTCCTTACCTCAAATTCTGCTGGGTAAATTCAAATAGTACATTTTTATGGGTTATTTAAATAGGATACGAGCATAAATTTTTATTTTGTGGCACTTGGAATTTCTGTGCACAAGAAAAATTATGTTTATAGAAAATTTGAATTTCTAAGCGCGCTTATCCGGTTTGTGCACAACAAATATTTCATTTTCAAAGCACTTGACTGATTATGCCATCGCATATCTCCGCAATTATTGATAATTTCCTTACAAAAATTGCACACGAGGTAGGTATAGTGTTGATGATTCCAAAAATGCAATTAACTCAGTTTCGCCAAAACCCGCACTTATCCGGTTTGTGCACTAGCACATCGAAAAGCAGGTTGCACTTCAAACTGAGTTTCTATACAAAGCCTAAATTTTAATCTTTTTTCCCCGAATATGTATTAGTGTAATGAATTAAGGTGAAACAATTATGACAAGAACTTTACAGAGCAGGATTCGCGAGGACATATTACGGGTGGAAAATACTATGATATGGGTACAAAGAAAAGCAATTGTTAGTGCGATCATGATTGCAGTGAAATCGTCTCCATCAGAATCTGACAGCGAAAGTGATGATGAAGTGTAGTTGTATTAGAAGTTATCAACAAGCTACAAATATATTCCCGCTGTTTTCAGGCAGAACCGTAACTGACCGCAGCATGAAACGCAACAGCTGCAGTAATTATTTTTTTGATGATTGATGAGCGAGGCTTCATGCAAAATTTACGTTTATGAACGCTCTGCTTGTACTACAAAAGCAGGTTGCGCTTCAAACTGAGTTTCTGAACAAAGCCTATGTATGTATGTAGAAAAAACACTGTCGACTTCCCGCATAGCATTTGGAAGATTGTTTTATGAAAACTGACTATACCGGGTCTCTTTCAATCCCCTTTCATGGTCAAAAACTGATTAATCACTTCTGCGATTAGAATAAGACTCGAAAATGAGCCAGACCAGCGATTGAATAGTGATTTTATTTTTTGTCATATAGCAATCACCTATCTGAGCCTTTTTCGATACCCTATGCTGATTAAAAAAAGAATTTATCACAAATTGATCATGCTAAATATCGAAATGTGAAAAAAAAGAAATATTCCTTAGCCAGCTTAGTACATACCCACATAGCATTTGCAAGATTGTTTTATGAAAACTGACTGCGCCGAGTCTTTCAATCCCCTTTGATGATCAAAAACTGATTAATCACCTCTGCGATTAGAATAAGACTCGAAAATGAGTCACTCCAGCGATTGAAAAGTAATTTTTTTTTTTTCATATAAAAATCACCTAACTGAGCCTTTTTCGATCCCCTTTGCTGATTAAAAAAAAAATTATCACTTTGACGATTAAAAGAAGACTGGAAAACGAGTCAGACCAGCGATTGAAAAGTGATTTTATTTTTTATCATTTTTATCACCTAGATGAGTCTTTTTCGATCCCCTTTGCTGATTAAAAAAATAATTTATCACAAATTGATCATGCTAAAGATAGATTACTTTGATCATGCTAAAGATAGATTGCTTCACAATCGATTACTTTGCTTTTTTGGAATGAAATATTCCTTAGGAAACCTAGTACATTAAGCTACAATTTTTCAAAAAAAAATTCAGAGAATTTTATATTAGATTTCGGTATTGATGGTTCCGAATGTTGTAGAGCAGGAACATATGGATGTATGTCTTCCCTGTTTCCGTATATGAGAGTGCCAATATGCGCATTTGCATTTTCATAGGAATTCATTTATGGATTGAAATTTGTATATCTTAGACTCCTTATTTGCTTAACATTATTGTAGGCCAAAATCTGTTTCAAAAGTTCCTACCAATATGGACTGATGATGACCGTGGAAGTTCTTTTTGCGATATTGGTAAAGGTAAAGGTAGAAGCTAAGGGTAGAATATGTATAAGGATAAAAGATGGGAAAGGAATGCGGTTGTAAACTGACCCAAAAATGATAGGAAAAAGAGTAGAAAAGTATTAGAAAATGATTAGAAATTGATCAGAAAGTTACTGAAAATCGACCCAAAAAAGATTGGAAAGCCAATCGAAAATGATAAGAAAAACGAAGAAAAATGACCCCAAAAAGATTCAAAAACGATAAGAAAAGGATTCTAAAATTACCAAAATAAGATTCAAAATCGAAAAAAATAAATTCGAAAGGGGCTCGAAAATGATTAAAATACGATTAAAATAAAACTCGAAAACGACTCCCCAAGAAGAGTAGGGTACGTAAGGTACCATTTTCTACCGACGAAAGACTCTTTTATGATCAGAAAATGGGGTATTTTCCATTATTTCGAACGTGCATAGGGATCGAAAAAGAATGGAATATGATCAAAAAATTCATAAAATGCTATGTGGGTTATTGTAAAACAGAACGATTCTTAGATTGAAAATGCATCGCAATTTGCGAAGTGACAAAAGACTATCTGACCAAAAAGAAAACCAAAACTAATCTATCGAAACTAAATACCTACTATGAAAAACCCAGGTTTTATTTTTTTATTCCTCTTATAGCAAAGGTTATTCTGAATTTTCTTATATTTTTAATTTTACACCTTTTCTGCAACTTTGAATTTGGCGCTTTTGAATGTAAACAAAAATACGCTATTAGTCTTATTTGAAAAACTCTTTGATATTTTTCTCTTGTGAGAGGAGAGATTATGGGCCTTATTTTGCAAAACGCAACGCGACGCAACGAGTCACCCAGAGTCACTTTTTGTCGTGTTCGTATTTTGTATCTCTTTAGGTGACTGAAAGTGACTGTAAGTGACTCGAAGTGAATGTGTTACGTTTTTTGGTGAGTATGTTACGTTTTTGGTATTTTATAAAACGCAAAGTGACGAAAACGGTCACTTTAACTGTCAAAAGAGTCACTTCCTTTTGTTCGAGTGAGCATTCAATATTGGTTAATTTGCAACGGCTAAAATTAGCCAATTTAAAAAAAACGGGGTATCAATCGACGCGTTTCAATCTCGCGAACCCGAATATGATGCTGAACAAATTTTTTCTTTGATTTAAATTAAACAGTTATTAATAAAAACGTTTTAACTTTACACACACACGAACACACAAATGCATCTTATTTTTTAACACTGAATAACACGTACATATGTATATTTATATTAACACACACATTTTTTTAATATGTTGCATATATGTACTATGTAAATATCTTATTCAAAAAAAACAAACTAAACAAAACACGTACATATGTACATATGTATTTACTAGACTGCTGCATGAATACATTCATATGTCCAAACGAGTTACTCGTTTGGTTTTCTTGTAGTGAAGTACAACAACTCGCTTTATTATGAATACTATACTACTCGTACACGAACCACAATGAATAGTGTGCGTACACTATCCGATCGTCATGAGACATTGCTGTACTGCTCGTAAGTACACGAAACACAGCAAATTAACACTTGTACACTTGTACAACAACAGCAGCAACAAGCGTGTATGCCCAAACAAAAGTGTACATATGTATGTAGGTATATGTGCGTATGTAGCTAAATGTGCGAAATGAAGTAAATAAACGAATAAACGAATAGAGAACTGTAGCAACAGCTATCAAACGAGTACTTGTACTACTACTTTTCATTCGAAATGAGTACGAGTAGTACAGTAGTCGAAAGCAAAAACTACACGAGTCTGCACTTGTACGAATGTCTCATTGCAGCGCTCTAGTATTTACACATAATGTCAACAAATAATTTTTTTATTTTTGTTGACTTCCCATTAAACACTGAAAAAGAAATTCTCAAACGTTGAGAAAATATTGTTTCTAAATTTGAGAATCAGCATATATATAAGTTGAAAGTAAACATATTTTCAAGTGTTCATGAAGAAGCTCATAACTTTGTACAAGCTTTATATTAATATGTGCCGATAACTGGTATTTTAGCACGATCATCTGAGGAAGAAAACTGCATTTTCAGATTTTTAAAATAGTAACAACAAAAAAAGTTAGGAGGTTTTTTCTCTCTCCTGAAAAGTTACCAGAAATGGACTTAGCACATTTGCTCACGAAGCCAACGATATGTATTAATATACTCATGTGACTGTACAAAAGGCACCGGCGAAACTCACCCGCACGGGTAAAAGAAAAACATCACATCAGAGTACAAATATGTAATACATATGTACATACTAGAGCTCTCGATTTTTTTGAACATTTTCGAGTAGCCCGAACAATTGTTGTTCAAATGCTCGAACAGTTGTTTGTTTGTTTATTACCCGTATGTTTGTACGGGCATTTGAACAATTCGGGTATTTTGAAGTTTGTTGTTTTCTTTTGTTTATTATTTTTTTTTTTCTTTATATGTAGTTTTTTTTTATTTTTGTTTTTCCGATACACATTTTTTTTGTTTGTAAGCTCGAATGCTCGAATGTTTGTACGGGCATTTGAACAACAAACGGGCTTCAAACAAAAACGATTAGATCGAATTGCTCGATACCCGGGTATCTAGGGCTCTAGTACATACATCTATTTATTCCATTCCATTTCTGCGCTCATAACACAAACTCTCTCACTATCCCTCAATTTTTCTGTACTCTAGAGTACAAATATGTAATACATACATACATCTATTGATTGCATTCCCTTTCGTACCAACTTTGAAATTGGAGAAAATGAAATCTATCAAATTGAGAATCAGCCCGAAATCCCATACTAAAAATGTGCCCCAAATGAACCTCAAATTGAAAATGAAAAAAAAAATGTTTATTGGGTTGCAAGCTGCCAATTTTCCAGGGTTAACCAATCAATAAAACAGTTCGATTAAAAAAAAACACACCAAAAATTACTAAGGAAATGAAGAAAACCAGAAAAGTGGTAAATAGGCTACGTAAAGCGTTTGACAATCGTCGTGACTACGCAACGGAGCGAACGAAAAAACGTAAAAGCTTATAAAATACCAACTTTTAGGTGAAGGTGAAAGTGAGTGAATGTGAGTGACTGCGACGCAACGATTCACGGCGTTTTGTAAAATAAGGGCGTATTATTTTTGTCCAACAACTATTGGATGGTGCTGTGTAAATTCTGCTGGAAAAAGTACGGGAAAAAAAGTATTAAGTTAAGAAATCCCAAATTAGTTGAGCCAATAAATTAACAGAACTTATTCAAAAACGTATTTTTGTAGTATACATGCATGCATCATAGATGGGCATACTGCAGTAAACTCAGTAATGCAGTAAAAAAGCAAGTGCAGTAAAGCTTACTGAATGGTCATGAAATTGCAATAGCTATTAAAATATTACTCTATGTTGCACAATATTCGAGTTCAAACTGAGTTTTGCGAAAATTTTCGGTAGAAAGTCAAAGACAGACATTTTACTGCTTGAATACTGCTAATGCATTACTACTGATACTTGAAAATGTCCATCTATGGTATTATTATTATTATTTATTATTTATCTAAAGTCGACCATAAGTCGCGGTCGACTAACACAAGATACAAAGTAAATTTACGTAAAGATAAATACAGAAATAAACTTAACAAATGTATCTAACATTACATAAAAAGTGAAAAAGTAAATTTAAAATTTAAAACATCAGTTTAGACCAAGAAGTATTGTATTACGCAAGACAGCAAACGAACATTCAAAACCGATAAATTTGTACAAATCATTATAGTACGAGCACCAAACACGTAAGGGATCACTTTTTTCAAAATTTAGGCGACAAAGGGGTAAATGGAAAGGCACGTAATTTCTGGATGCCCTGGCCGGAACTGCAAGGTTTAGTTGGCTTAGAAGCACAGAGGAATCTACCTCGCCAAGAATCAGCTTATGCAGGAACATTACCCCAAGCAATATTCTACGATTTTCCAAAGTTGGCAAATCAATAAGAAGAAGCCTGCTTCTATAAGGTGGTAAATGAAGATTTGAGTCCCAATTAAGGGCCCGTAGAGCAAATAATAAAAATTGTTTCTGCACTGACTCGATACGCTTTATATGAGTAATATAACTTGGACACCATACACACGAGCAATACTCAAGTGTTGGACGGACCAACGAAATATAAAGGACCTTGGTGAGATAAGGATCATTAAACTCTTTAGCCCAGCGTTTAACAAAACCAAGAGTACCCAATGTATGTATGAATTTAATATTTACAAATGCGTTCCTGAGTATAATGAAACTATTTTTTTAAATAATTTTTTTTAATAATTGTTTTCATTTTCCGCTATTTCAATTCATTTACATATTTTATTTTACAATTACAATGCAATCTTAGATGAATATTCCTAATTATACTTATGTACATATGTAATGTATGTTTATAATATGTACATATATGTATATGCATGTACTACATATTTCTTTATTTTTTTTTTTAGCAATATGCTGTGAGACATTTACAATAACAAAAGACAAATGAACTGTAATGAGTTGCGATTTCGGATTTTCGAATTCTGAATTTTGACTTCATTTCATTTTACATTCTCTTTTTTCATTGCTATTTAACTATTACATAGGTGTCTAATTTTTTTTTGCATATTAAAGCGTATTGTCACCTGTTGGCGCCACTGCCGCAATGTTCGTTAGTGACAGTTCTCCACCGTATTTTGCCAGGAACTCAATAATAACGCCATTGCTCCAGCCAAAGCCTGTTTGCACTTCATACTCACCACCACCACCATAACCACCGAATTTCGATGCATCGTACTGTAAATGGTGTAGTGAAAACAACAAAAGAATTAGCATTTATGAATACATATAAAAAGTTATAAAATGTACATATGTATACAAAATAATAACAAAAATCTATCACAACTCCCACACCGTTTTTAAATTTGTTTTTAACAAATACATACGAGTATGTACATATGTATGTACATATGTTATGCGATAACCACTAACCTTTTCGAACATTGCCTGCGTCTGTTTGTATGCCTCAAAGTTTGATTTCACCCATCGATGTGCCCATTTCTGTGAAAGTTTCTTGGCCTCACTGGTACCCAAATTTTCCAAACCGGCAATGAGTAGATATTGCATTGGCGGCCAAACATTTGGATAGTCCCATTGTTCGCCGGTGTGTGCGAGCGTATTTGGTACACCACCAGGGAAGCTGTCCAATTTTAACACCTCGATATATTTCAATACAGATTGTGAGATCTTTTCCGTGTCGGAGAGATTGTATGAACCCGTCCAGAGTGGTGCCAAATTAGTGGGCACAAAAAAGTCACGTGCTTTCTGGTTAATCAAATCGTAATCCAACCAAACCCCAGCCTCTTCATTCCAATGTACAGCTTGAATAGCCTTCAGTAAACGTATGTGTATGTACATATATGTATAAGTATAATTTTATTAAATGTTTTATTTAATTAATATACATATGTAAATATGGATGTGCTATGTACTTGAAATACTAACAAACAAATAAATCCACTAAAGGAATGGATAGAAAGGAAATAGAAGGATCGAGATACATATTTTTTTAAAACCCTAATACTTAATCGAATTTTTAATTGATTAGAAAATTAATTATTTTGAAGCTCTGGTATTGGCACGGGATTGGTAAGTCCTCACGAGTACCTTCAAAAGATGCATACATATACATATGTATGTATGTACATACCCTGCAGGAAGTGCATCTAACTTAAAACTGACTTTAAACTGCTTACAAAGACACTAGTGGTCACTTTTAATTGTATATTTTCTTTGAAAAAGGCTAACTACTTTTGTTTGGGAATAGCGATAAAAAAGTCAGTCTTGTGTACTTTTGCATTACTTGGAGGGTAACTATAAACTAACATTTTTTGGGAGAAAAATAATTGATCCCAAAATATAATATCATTCATATTTAGAAAATTATACAAAAAATACAAGGGAAATGGTTGCAGATGTAGCTGGTACATACCTACATGTTTACATTCATGGAATTCGCAAAAATTTCGATATTCTTCCATGGCTTCGCTTCCCAAATCCAAATTGAGGAAATTTCACAGCAAAATTCTATCAGTTTAAATATTTTTGAATAAAAATATTTTCATGAGGCATTTGAAAGCTTTTGTCAATGCACACTTTACGTTTTTTTTGGATATTCCTGAATGACAAAGCAACTAACTAAAAATGGATTTCTTTCAAGAATTAATTTCAAGAATTTCAATTGTCTCAAAATAGTTAGTTAAAAATAAACTACCTTTAGGAATTGATTTTTTTCTTAGTGCAGGGTAATTTAAAAATTTGTATAACTGAAATCCTATACATACATACATATATGTACATATATACAGTACATACCTCGAATATTTTCGCAGCTTTCAATTTATATTCAGAAGATTTGGCAGTATTTCCCGCCATTTCATGGAATTCCGCAATCATTTTCGCATTCCAATGCAGTATTGCATTCAATTCAACCGGCACAATGGAACGTGTTTTCAAATTTGTCAGATCACCATCACTGGTGCCATTCTCGTTGATGAACCAACGCGAACTGAAATCCATACCCGATTCAGCGCTAGCTTTCAGTTCGGAAAAGTGATGTTCCTTCTCTTCGTCAGTGGGGAAGCCTTGTGATGTCTCAATATCTTCACGATAGGATTCGGGCCGTGGACCAGTTGAACTATCTACATAAATGGCAACATCATAACCCTTGGCTTGTACAGTATGATTATTTATCCAATATTCAAACTCATGTTCCAACACATCCAAAGCATTAATGGCGAAATCATAATCTTTCGTGAATTCAGCGTACGACTGGACCATGGCTGTCAGCAATGGTGGCTGCGAACGTTTCGAATAGTAAACACGACCACCATTCGGTATAAAACCGAATCTTTGTACGATCGATAAAAAGTTTTCAATCATACCACGTGCTGTATCGTACATTTCTGAATAAAGTAAGCCGCGTATGATCCAGTAAGAGTCCCAATAGTAGAATTCAATGAAACGTCCACCTGGTACAATAACTGGATTATCAACGGGTATTATAGAGTAGTATTCCGGATTTTTGTGTACATCGTCAACCATTTTACGACCCAGTTCCTTCCAAATAACATTCAAATCAGATCCCCACTGCTTGAGATCAGGATCGCTGATGTCATTCAAAAAGTTGGGCTGCTCTTTCCAATCAACCGGTGACCATGGCTCGAACTCTTTGCCTCGTTCTTCAAAATGGGTCTAAAATTGTAGGGAGTAAGAGAAATTAATGTGTGTGAGCATAAAATGTGGCTTTCAGTAAAGCGAATTTTAATACATACATACTTACATATATGTACATATGTATGTATTAGGGATCCCAATCCCGGGATCCCGCCCTTTTTGACACCCCGGAAATCCCGGGATTGCTAGAATTTCATCCCGGGATTTTCGGGATAAAATAAAGGGAATATTCCCCTATTATAGCAAAGAAAAATTGTATAATATATAATTTTTATTGGTCTCAGATTTGTATACTAATAGCGTTTCCTATTCTGAACGAAAATCTTGCATTATTACATGGCAATGCTGCCATCAACATGTCCCCTGTGCCCTATGAAAATGGTGCATTTTTCATGTGATAAATGAAACAAAAATAGTGCAACACTTTACTTGTGCTAAGAACAGAAAATGTTGCCCCTTAGTCGGGCCAGTTTTACATTTTGTCAATAAAACAAACAGCCCTAAAAAATGTGTGGAATTTTTGTGGAAGAGAATAAAAAAATTTGACAGTCCGAAGAAAATGCAGAAAAAGTGTGACATTTTTGACAGAATAAAAAAGGCAAAGTAAGGATTAATATTTTTGATTTAATAATACTAGGCTACAAATAATTAAAAAATACCAAGAAATTCAGGTTTGGGGGAGAATAGATAGGAGCCTGCTGAGCTCGGAACTGATTTTTTTTTTTAATTTCTTGTATGGTTAGGTTTTTTTTTGGTGATCACTTCATTGAAAAATTATTTTCGCCGGAGTCACAAATGCGATAACCACAAGCAGTACCTCGTGCGAAAGACAATTAAAATTGTCGATGAACAACTTGTAGTAATTGGACATAACCTCGCTGAGTGACAGCTGGTCGAAATCAAAATTTTGTTAATTACTTGCGATTTTTGAAAAAATTTTGATTTTAAAATTAAGTTTTTTTAGGAAGTTGTAAAATTCAGGAAAGTTTTACTCTTTTAAAAATTAGCCTGCTTAATTGTGGTTATGGCATTTGTGATTTCCGAAAATAATTTTTGAGTGAAGTGATAACCAAAAAAACACCAAATTACTGTTATCTCAAAAACCTAACAATACAAAACATTAAAAAAAAAAATAGTTTCGAGCTCAACAGTCCCATACCTATCCTCCCCCATACCTGAATTTTTAGATATTTCTTGGCTGTACCTAGTGTAATTAAATTTTTTTTGTTGTGAAGTATATACGTGTTGTAAGGAAACGTACGTTTGATATTTTTAAAATGTTTAGAATTCTTGTGGTAAAATTCATTTGATAATTTCCATTTCCTGATTTCTGGTCATTTATTTCTCAAAGGTTTTTGCAATTTCCTCCCATGAAAATTAAATAATGGAAGAAAATGTAAACAAAATTCAAAAAATAAAATTAGCAAATACCAGGAAAAAGTTTAATTTTATTTGAGAATTTCACATTACATACTAAAATAAAATACGCAGCTGTATACTCGCAATTCACCTCAAAATTTGTGCATCCGATTTTTAGTTTTTTTCGAGTGTTGCATTAATTTTCAGTGTTTTTCGGCAAGCGTGGAAATATTCGCTTAAACGAAGTACGTCGTTACCCTGCAAGAACTGTGCAGGTCATTTGACCGGTCATATCACCGGCAGGCATGACCAAAAGTTTTGGGATATTTCCTATCACATTCTTAAGGGTATCGGGAACTTTTGTGACCGTTTCATTCAGCACGTTCCCGTATGTGTATTTTCAAATTCCATTTTATCCTTATCTATCTCATTGGTTTTGAACTTGGCTAGAAACACATACGAGTGAAAATGTGTTGGTAATATTATATTTTTGTAATAGTGTTAGTACTTTCGGTCACACAATTCTAGCAGGGTAAATTCTAAAAAAATTTTATTGGAAATTATCAAATGATCACAAGCTTTAAAGCTAGAATTGTGTGACCGAAAGTACTAACACTATTGCAAAAATACAATATCACCAACACATTTGAACTCGTATGTGCTTCTAGCCAAGTTCAAAACCAATGAGATAGATAAGGATAGAATGGAATTTGAAAATACACATACTGGAACGTGCTGAATGAAACGGTCATAAAAGTTACCGATGCCCTTAAGAATGTGATAGGAAATATCCCAAAACTTTTGGTCATGCCTGCCAGTCATATGACCGGTCAAATGACCTGCACAGTTCTTGCAGGGGCAATAGTCGATGTTTTTTGCTTATTGCTGAATTCAGCCGAGCCAAAAACGAAAACACGAATGTCCATGATTCAAATAAAGAAGATTGTGTCCCTGCTAGAATTGTGTGACCGAAAGTACTAACACTATTCCAAAAATATAATATTACCAACACACTTGCACTCGTATGTGTTTCTAGCCAAGTTCAAAACCAATGAGATAGATAAGGATAGAATGGAATTTGAAAATACACATACGGGAACGTGATGAATGAAACGGTCACAAAAGTTACCGATGCCCTTAAGAATGTGATAGGAAATATCCCAAAACTTTTGGTCATGCCTGCCGGTCATATGACCGGTCAAATGACCTGCACAGTTCTTGCAGGGTGTATTCAGCGGTTCCGCTATGCGTTCATCCAAAATTTGACAGAATCAGCTGATTTAGTGACGTAGTAACATAAATTCTCTTTCACCCAGTTTCGTTTCCGGTTTTCTAATAACTAAAGATTGTGTGCGATAAATGTGAAATTTATGTTAAAAAACTATTTTAAATAAAGAAAAATGAAGTGCCGCGTATTTATTTGTGTGAATAATAGTCCAATAAAGGTATTTTTTGCCTGTTTGCAAATTTTCTTTCTCGTCGATAACGTAGTTGATGACGTACTAACCAAAATGAACCCAGTCTCACGGATGAATATTTTGCTGAATATGGCTGAGTGCACAATCTTTTTTATTTGAATCATGACGAATGTCGACGTCCAAACACGGAGACACGAAGTTGAGCAACCCGCTGCTTTTGTTCGTTTGATGGTGAGAAGGCGACGAGGAAAGGAGGGGGGCACCAAGTCGTCGGTGCTCGGACAACACGCTTTTTGCAGCAATTCTTATCGCCAGTGACCATGGAGGAACAATAAAGGAGAATACATAACGACATACCTTCATACATAGTGGGGCCAGAAGTGTCATGCAAAGAGGAATGTAGAAGAATTTGACAGATGTGGCCCCTATGGAAATGCTAGGGTGCGTGTGTGTGTGGAATATGTCAACAAAAAAAATGCTTGTGTTCGTGTGTGTTTATGAAGATTGAAGAAGAAGTAGGCATGGGTAACACTGCGCTGCGCGGCACAATTGCGCTGACACCAACCCTGGTGTTATTGCGCTAACTCCGATTTGGGAAATGCGCCAACTCAATATAGCGCCAACTCAATATAGCGCCAACTCAATGTAGCGCCAACTCAATGTAGCGCCAACTCAATGATGCGCTATTGCAATATAACACTGACTCAATTTCGCGCGCTAACACCAGCTCCAATATAGCGCTAGTGTAAAATGGCGCAACCACAACGCCAATAACAGCATCATAGTATATGTATACGTATGACAACGTCACAATTATGTGTGCTTGATAGTGATCTAAGTGACTCTAATTTCCAGCATATTTTCACATATATACGGAATATTTTTCCAAATGATTATGAAAATTAAAATTAATTGAGCCCCCGTATATTTAAGCAGAATTGCGCCAAAAGAAATAAAACGTGGATGGTAAACAGTAACAAGCGAAAAAATGTTATTTATCGATTATTCGATGACAATTGCGCTAAAGGTGTTATTGCGCCAGTACCGTGAGTTGGCGCCACGGTTGGCGCTGGCGTTATTGTATCAGTGCCAAAAAAATTGCGCTATTGCCCATGGCTAAGAAGAAGTCAGCTGATCTTATGCATTCTCCTTTATCGTTCCTCCATGCCAGTGACCAATCAGAGCGTTCGAAGAATGCCAGAACAAAACATAATGAACAAAAGTTGGCCAGCGACGAGTTGATGTGTTTGGACAAATGGAAGACAGAACAGCGGCACAAAAGAGAATCGTTGGATAATTTCGCGGCAGAGTTGCTGTGTTCGGACACGGACAATCATTCGCTTCAGTTTTCAGCTGAGTCGTGTTTGCTTGTGTAGTTAAGCCAAGCAACTCAATTTGAGAGGGTTGCTTTTACTTCCAGCAATTAGTTGAGTGGTAAATTTTTGCTAACAGTTGCTTATTTTGCTGAAACTAGAGCTTTGTTCAACAACTTTACTTGCAACAAGAGCACCAGTGACAAATTAAGAGTAAAAACGAGTAAAAGAGAAAATTATCAACCAAAGTTATTGAACACAAAATCGTAAACATTTGCAAGTAAACAGCTGATGCGCTGTTTTCACAATTTGATTTTTAGGTTAGGTTGTAATTGAAATGTTTGAAATTGAAAATGAATGTAAATAACTGAATTAGGAGGACGAAAATCTACTTTGGATATTCCACAACATCGTCAAGATTCCTTTTTGCGCTAATTTATTTAGTATGCAATTAGAAATTTGCGATTAAAATGTTGGCATATTTCCAATTGCAATTTTTGTGATCATATGTTTTTGACGCTTCTATTTTTTTTAAAGCTGCAAGTAGTTGCAAGTGAAAATTTTACTTGCAACTAGCTTTGTTCAATAACTCAAAATTTTTAATTGCTTTTACAAATAGTTGCGAATTTTATGTTCAATAACCCAAAAAATTTGCAAAAGAGATCCAAATTGGGAGAGTAAGACTTCGAGAGAGTTGAAAATAGTTGCAAGTAAAATTTTCACTTGCAACTACTTGCAGCTTTAAAAAAAATAGAAGCGTCAAAAACATATGATGACAAAAATTTCAATTGGAAATATGCAAATATTTTAATCGCAAATTTCTAATTGCTTACTAAATAAATTAGCGCAAAAAGGAATCTTGACGATGTTGTGGAATATCCAAAGTAGATTTTCGTCTTCCTAATCAGTTATTTACATTCATTTTCAATTTAAAAGATTTCAATTACAACCTAACCTAAAAATCAAATTGTAAAAACAGCGGATCAGCTGTTTACTTGCAAATGTTTACGATTTTGTGTTCAATAACTTTGGTTGATAATTTTCTCTTTTTCTCGTTTTTACTCTTAATTTGTCACTGACGCTCTTCTTGCAAGTAAAGTTGTTGAACAAAGCTACTATTTTCAACTCTCTCGAAGTGTTACTCTCCCAATTTGGGTCTCTTTTGCAAATTTTTTGGGTTATTGAACATAAAATTCGTAACTATTTGTAAAAGCAATTAAAAACTTTGAGTTATTGAACAAAGCTTAGTTTTTAAGCAAAATTCAACATGAATAGATGTTTACAAATGGACATACATACATATTATGTGTACATACATACATACATAAGTAAATATGTATAAAAAATCGAAATATGCGTAAACAAATCGTTTCAGCAAAATAAGCAAAAGCAGAAAAAATGCAAAGACACAACTAATTGCTGGAAGTAAAATGAAATCCCCCAAATCGCGTTGCTTTGCTTAACTATACAAGCAAACACGGCTCAGCTGAAAACTGAAGCGAATGAATGTCGACGTCTAAACACGGAGACTCGAAGTTGAGCAACCCGCTGCTTTTGTTCGTTTGTGGGTGAGAAGGCGACGAGGAAAGGAGGGGGGGGCACCAAGTCGTCGGTGCTTGGACAACACGCTTTGTGCAGCAATTCTTATCGCCAGTGACCAATCAGAGCGTTCGAAGAATGCCAGAACAAAACATAATGAACAAAAGTTGGCCAGCGACGAGTTGATGTGTTTGGACAAATGGAAGACAGAACAGCGGCACAAAAGAGAATCGTTGGATAATTTCGCGGCAGAGTTGCTGTGTTTGGACACGGACAATCGTGTTCTCGTTTTTTACTCGGCTGGCCGAGTTTGCTAATTTACTTTTCGTTACGCCAAAACTCCACAAAACAAAAATTATGTTAATTTTGTCTACCAGAATCATGTCTAAAATCCATGTTTGCATATGCGTGGGCACTTCATTATGTTAGACATAATTTGCAAAATGGCGCCGAATTGGCATGCCGTGTACGCAGAAGCACTTAGAAAGTTAAAAAAAATTGTTTAAAATTGGCGATGATGCTCGCAAACTGTATATATGCACTTAATGTTCTTTTTATTTATTTTTTAAGCCCAAACACTCAAGCCAAATGGACGCCGTGCGAAATTTCACGTTCAATGTGGAGATGTTGCCACTGTGAATTTTTCGTTGAAATGAAAAATTAGCTGTCAAATCACCAAACTGACAGCTCATGTTAAGGCAATCTTGTTAAAGCAATTGCCTTGGCATCTCTGTTATACCAGAAGACAGAGGCGGTCTCCATTTGAAATCTATGTTATAATGGTGCTTGTGATGACAGAATTCTGTTTTGAGGAGACGCCGGGTTAGCAAAAGCAAAGCAAAAGCAAATGCAGCAAAAGTAGCTAAGCAATTTCAAACCCTGCTTAAAAGCATAGATAACTAGATACGAAACTCTTTATTTCGTGAGAGCGCTGTCAAAATGCGCATTTTTTATAACATTTTTCATTGGTGCCACTCTGTTCGAAAACTGAAAATGGGTATTTTACATATTATTTCTGGGAGTTTTTCGGCTTCCTTATGTTATTGAAGACTATAGCAATAATAAAATTTTGTTTATACCAAATTAAGATAAGGATATAACCACAAAAGTGATACACAGGATAGTATGATTTTCCCACATTCCGAATATTCGTGTTCGATACCCAATCTCAGACAAATTAAGAATAACGCACAAAAAGTGGTGAACGATAATACATGTAGTTGGGTGGTATTTTTTAAGAAATATTTTACTCTATTTTGCATTTCTATTAAAATGTGAATATATTAGAACTGAAATATAATAATTTTTAACCGGAGATATATATAAATCTACTGAATAACCGCTGCCCGCGTTCCATCTCATTAACATATTTTTTATAATTTTAACTGAAACACAATTTTTTCCAGTTGAAACAGTAAACTGCACTGCGTACTATACACGAGCAATACAATTACCTCGATATTTTTCATAATTCATTATTATTTCAACAAAATTTAACACACAAAAAAAAAATCTAAATCCACCAAATGCGCCTATTTATTTTGGCGTGTTTTCCCTTCTGGCACCTGCAATTTGTACAAACAGCTGATCGGCCGGGTTTTCTGTTGTGTTGATGCTGGCAACAAAGCCACAGAAAACCCGTGGGAAAGTCATAAAAGTGAGAGAGTAAAAAAGAGTTTCGTATCAAGTCATCTTTGCTTAAAAGTACCAACTGTAGAGGCAAATGTTTTGTTCATCAAATGTATGTATTTTCTTTGTTGGTTGCGTTTTTTAACCCTTCTGTTACATTCAAAAAAACTTACGCATGTGACATTAAGGTCACGGAATGACCTTACCTGTGTTTTTCATATATATCGATAGGGAAGTATAATTTCAATGGAAATTTTCAAAATTTATTAGTTCAATTGATTATTTATCGGATTATACACTTATTTAAATGCATATCCTTAATATATTTTTAATTTTTATGTTCAAGACCAAAGATTGTGGAAACGGTAACTCTGTACGATTTTGTCCATACATTGGTTTGACTTTTGTATGCATATGTTTCAACAAGTTGGTCAGTTGTATGCACTTCTGATTTTGTAGAATTATAGAAGCTGTTTCGGTAAATTATATTTTCTATTGTGGTCCTACCACTATTCTGCCTAATCGGCTACGTTGACCACTCAATATTTCTATCTGTGGAATAATACACGGGAGTGGGTACTACCTTCATTTTCCAATACAAGGTCAATTAATTCGTCGTTATCACTTCCTGCATATTCGTAAGAAGAACCATCGGGCTCAAACTAATCGACTATATTGTCTTCGCCCTCAACTTCACTACACTCATCAACATCCACATCATTATCAATGATATACTCTATTTGGCTTTGTGTAAGGCGATTTGGCTCTAAACCATACATATATTAATCTGCAAATATATCACAAATAATAAAATATTGGAGTTAAAATACTTACCGAAGCTTTCACTCTTTCATTTTTATACGAATTTAATAAAAATCAGCTTTTGCGCACAAAATAACACTGACGGTCACTGAATGACCTGAAGGGGCGCACACGTAACTCTTGATGTTACCACTTGTTTGATAATGCAAAATCCTTCTCTTTATGCTTTTGCGAAAGGATTTTCATCAATACAGAAATACATTGAGGGAAATTCTAAAATTTTGTTCATATTAGCATTTATGAGAAAATTAAACAAAAAAAGGTCATCAAATGACCTAAATGTAACAGAAGGGTTAAAGTAACTTTTATTATTAAATAATATGCATGATTTTACGATCCTATTTTAATTTTTTACTAATGAAATAATAAAAATGGCAATAAAAATCAATTTTTTCTTTGCACTTTAAAGTTGTAGCGTTCCTCGAAATATATATTTACTTTTTTCAACCCCAAAATGTGGGAAAGTAATTAATGTCCAAATCCCGGGATCCCGGGATTACAAAATAAAATCTCGAAAATCCCGGGATCGTAAAAATCGGAAAAATTGGAATCCCTAGTATGTATGTATGTACATATGTATGTACGTAAATAGATACCTCAACGAAGTCTCTTAATTCTTCATCGCTTGGTTGGTTATTTTTGGCAGCCATGAATGCGCCGAAAGCCTCCAATGTTTGATCTGGTCCGTTTCTCAATTTCATGTCGACGAACGTTTTCGAGTCACTATATATATGAGCCATTTGTACAGTACGCAATAGCGGTCCATGGCAATAGATTTGACTGAAAATTAATAATAATAAAATAATAGACACATCAACATTATACGAAAATGCTTTCAAAATCCTTTCAAGAAATTTTCACTGGCGTCATACACTAAGTGGGAAATACATATGTGTATATACATATTTATATGTAGCTACTCTTAATTAACAGCATTTTCTTGGACTTGAAATCTATGTACATAAATGCTTGAATAAATAAACTATGATAAATAAAGGTAAGTATGTATATATAATGACCCTACATCAGAGATGCCCACAAATTTCTTATTGGTGACCAAGTGTTAAACTTATGTACTTATATGTACTGTATTTTTAGTGCCTGTTCAAATAAAAATAAAAAAAAAATGATTTTGTGTTCAATTTAAATTTTCGTTGAGTACATATACAAATTTATTTTTCTATGGTCACCTTAGTTTGAGAGCCCATGACTGGCGGACCTTCATAATTTCGTAATGCTAGCCACACACCTTGCAATTTTTTATGCAACTTGAGCGAGTTGCGCTCGAAATCGCAACGTTTTTGGTGCTGTTGTATGAAGTTGTGTATCGGTTGTAAGAAAAATCAAAAAGTTTTGCTTTTTGGCAAGTTGTACAACTTGGTTCCATTGTTTAAGCTTAGTATCGACCTCTCAAGAAACGCAAAAGTTTCATATAAAATGACGTACAAGAAATGCTCAAGAAATTTTTCTTGTGAAACTTTCTTGAGCGAGTATCGACCTCTCAAGAAATTTAGTACACTTTTTTAATACTATTTTTCAACGTTATGCGAAAACAGCAACACAGGTTTTGCCAAGAAATATATCATCGAGCATTTATTTCTTAAAGAAATTTTGACGTTTGTTGCGTGTTGAAAAAAAATCGTGGAAATCGTTAGTGAAAATGGCAAAAAAGAAACGAAAAATAGAATGCACAATTTTTCTAATGATGTAAGAGCATAGTTGGCATCGATTTCTCATATTTTATTCCATTCCGGCCATCAATATAGCACAGTTTACCAGTAATATAAGGTCATCCTCGTCGCTTTCGATGATTTCCTAAAATAACAACAAAATAAAACTATTGAAAACATATATTTAAAGCTTTTATTTAATATTTTTTAAGAACTTACTATTGAACACATAAAAACATAAATATTTGTAGAATAAATAACGCAAAATGAAAAGCTCGCAGGAACCACTTTTTTGCTATTTTTTTCCTCTTAATTGTTCGTACTTTTGCTATACGTTCTTCTTCTTCTTACAGGCGCATTATTATCCTATTCCATCTTCACTCAAAGTAATTTAAAAAAAAATTAGATTGAATCATCTCAAACCCAACAAAATATATACCGATATTATTAGACCAGGGATTATCACACTAATACTTTCAAACATTGTGCATGTGTTAAAAGCACAAAAGCTCTTGGCTACACCCAAAAGAAACTCAATCATTGTCGAAAATTAAAATTTTTAAATTACAAATGGATAGTATTTTTATTAACTTCACAAAAAAACACAAAAAAAAAAAAATAAAATAAAAAATATGAGACGAAATGCAAAATCATTATTCGTAATAAAAATATTACGTAAAAAAATCCAAATAAAAAAACCACCCCCAACACACAATCATTTACAAGCATTCAGATACTGCTCGAGCAACACAACCTTTAAGCCGGAATTACAATAGCGCTGTGGCTGTGGCAGCGACTGTTTTTCGAAATCAGCTGATTTTTAGAAACTACGGTTTGTAATGAAGCGGCACATAATACAGCAGAGGCAGCTGGCAGCACCGCTCCGTTTAGCCCAAATTCTAAATTCGCTGCCGCTGCCTTGAATCGCAGCCAACTTCAAAGTGTTGATGTGAACTTACGTCTGTTTCCGTACTATCCAATGTAACATATTTTTTACTAATTTTGTGTTTCCGTACTTTGATGCCAGCAAGCGGGAGAGAATTTAATTATTACTTAATTAATTTCCACTAGCAAATATTGCTGGCGGGATGCAAAAGCAAAGAAGAAGAAAGAGCAGAGGAAAAAATGAAACAAGATTGATTATTTTAATTGAAAAAAGTGCTAATATATAAAGAAGTCACTGCCAAATACTGCGAACGCTCTATTGTGTTTGGTCTGGCAGTCACTGCTCATATTAGACGCATCAGCTGATTCCGAAAACCGTCGCTGCCCGCTGCCACATCGCTGATGTAATTTGGGCTTTAGCTCAACAGCTCAATGCTGACAATAAAAATTTGCAAAATTTCTGTGCGTGAACGAAGTGCTTTGACTCGTCGGTGTGAGGCTGTCGGTGTGAAAGCTATAAAAAGCTCCCGCACGCGTGCATAGGGAAATCAAACACTGTATTAGACGCATGAGCCATGCCCATTTATTTGTCCGGCTTTTTGTCTAATTTAGAGATACATATATTTTTATATTTATATGTATAACTGATCATTTGGCCGAATCATGAAAATGTTTGAATTTTGAGTTGTGCCACTTTATGATTTAGGGTGCGATATATGCACGTAGATATTCTGGATTATAACTTTCGCATTTATATAGCTAAATATATTAAAGTATTTGCACTCCTGTTGACCTAAATAACGTTACTTAAAATTGTCCAGATAGAATCAGTATAAAATACAACCGATTGTTGAGATATTGATATTTTTGTGCATAACTTCTAAATTTAAAAGATTAAGGACATGAAACTTTGCAGTCTTTGAACTCATAGATATTTATCTAGAAAAATTTACCGAAAACAGTCAAGATCGCACAACTACATACATATGTATATATAGTCTTCGGTGCGACCGAAGGCATCCAAGGTTTGAAAAAGTTAAAAGGGAGTGGCACTTCATACCACGTATCTTCTTCTATATTCAGTTATTAGCCTTATAAGAACGGTGCGTGGAACACCCCATACTATGTATCTAAAACTTGAATGTTGTTGAATTACATGCCGTAGAATTTTTGAAAATTGATACAGACAATTGAACAGAAATATGCAATATAAGATAATGATGTACATACGTAAAAGCTACATGGTAAATTCTAAAAATGAATGTCTTAATTACTATCGTTTCAATACTTATACTCATTAAAGCTTTTCATTTGGGAAGTCATTTAAAAGTAAGTATTTTTCCTAATTCATATTTTCCATTGATAACTGAAAGCTGAGTAATTACAATGTTCCCATCTCATATATGATGTATGTATGTACATATTGACTTAACAATAAATAAGTGAATATTTTAAAAATATAAATACACGCGCGCCATCTGTTGGAACATAGCGGTGGTTATAACCTAATCTCATTAGTAAAATGTGTTGCATATATTTAGACAGCAGCTAGAAATTACATACATACATACAAACATACATACATACAGGTGAAACTAATAAAAGCGTGTTAAAAATAATCACATGTATACATATTAAGACAGTTTCAATCGTTCGCTTCAGCAACAATACAACTCGAAAGCATGATACAAGAAAGAAGGTAGTGTAAACGTCAAATTTTTGTCGCCATATTAACCACCTGACAATTATATGGATTATGACATTTCGTGCTGCCATACTCAGTGCTAAAAATCCTCCATTTATGTTATTTTTTATTTCCATGGTAACCATGGTATCGATTGCAACAAAACGAATTTTTTTAATTTGAATATTGATATATATGTATATAAAAATACGTATATTTACGTATTAAATTCTTCATAATATCAGATCACAAATAATTATATAAAAAATAAGATTTATTCTTAAAATAAGTTGCGGCAAGTTTGTAGAATATAGTACATACTACAATCCCACTACAACTCCTGGGAATTTCATTGAAAAATTTCAGTGATTTAGAAATTATGAATATTGGCACGACTTATGTACTACTTGTAACCGAAAAAACAAGTGCGGTTGATGGCATGGTTATATGTAGAGCTGATTTTTTTTGAACATTTTCGAGTAGCCCGAACAATTGTTGTTCAAATGCTCGAACAGTTGTTTGTTTGCTCATTACCTGTATGTTTGTACGGGCATTTGAACAACAAACGGGCTTCAAACAAAAACGATCAGATCGAATTGCTCGATACCCGGATATCTAGGGCTCTAGTTATATGCAAAATTTATTAGTAAATAAAATATTTAATTTAGATGAAAAGTTAGTAAAAAGATTTTTTTTTGCGAAGAATCTATTTCGGAATTAGGTAAATAATAAAATAAAGGAAAATAAAATTAGTAACGTAAGTAAAATCTAAGGAAAACTGCAACATAAAAATTTAAATTAAATTTACATTCTTATATAACTGCTAAACAATTTTCTTAATAAATATATTTTTTAAATGTGGAAATATTCTTGTATAAAACATTGAAACCAAATATGTATTTATATATATCGTCGATCCGGAAGAAGAAAGACGCATGCCAGTAATTTGTCGACGAAAAAAGGCGCATTAAAAATATGTCGGGGAAGAAAGACGCTTTACAAAACATGTCGACGAAGATAGACACGTTAAAGATATTTCGACGAACAGAGACGCATTATAAAATATTTCGACGAAGAAAGACGCATTAGCATTATTAACTGCGAAGAAAGACGCATATGCATTAATATTGACAAAGAAAAATAAAAAATCGAATACATCTTTCTTTCCTAAAAAATATTTAAATGCTTCTTTCTTTATAGTAAAAATAAACCAAAATAAAAAAAAAAAATTTTAAAAAGCTTTTATTTAACATTTTACATTATACTAAATGTACTAAAAGGGAAAAAATAAATTTTAGTACTTTGAGAAAAAATCTACATCAGTTTTGTATTTCTGTTGGAAATGGTAATATAGTTATTCATTGGAATCTTCATTTAAACCTAAGAATACCTTTAACAAATTTATTCAAAGAATTTATGTATACATATATATTTACCTTACTGTAAATAAAAGCGTGGGCGCTCATTAGATATTAATGTTATAAAACAGTAGTGGCGAAATTAAATGAAGTGAAACAGTTGGTAAATGTTACGAAAGTGTACTTTCAATTCACAAGATTACATTACACAATACACATTATATATAGAGCGCCCATGCTTGTATTTACAGTAAGGTAAATATATATGTATACATAAATTCTTTGAATAAATTTGTTAAAGGTATTCTTAGGTTTAAATGAAGATTCCAATGAATAACTATATTACCATTTTCAACAGAAATACAAAACTGATGTCGATTTTTTCTCAAAGTACTAAAATTTATTTTTTCCCTTTTAGTACATTTAGTATAATGTAAAATGTTAAATAAAAGCTTTTTAAAAAATTTTTTTTTTATTTTGGTTTTTCTGCTTCAGGTCTAGCAGGCACATATATGTATATGTATATACGAGTATGTAGCCATGTATGAATTTGTGGGATAATTTACCGATTCAAACAAGGTCGCTCATTAACAGGCAAACCCCATTTGGTCTTCTGCTTCAGGTCTACAGATCAGGTACATATGCATATGTATATTCCGCTGTATATGCATATGTGTGGATGTGCGAAAGGGCGCTCGTTATAGTAAACCCTATTTTGTGTTCTGATTTAAGTCCAGCAGGTATGTCCATATATAATTGTAAATATATGTATGTATGGAAAAAAATATACACATGGCAGGTACATTTATTTTACTTACTTGTGGGATAATTTCCTTTACAAGAAAAGATCGGTCGTTTATAGGTAAACCCTGTTCTGTTTCAGGTCTAATAGGTATATGTAATCAATTTTTTGTACAAGCAATCTATCTGTTCGTAGGGTACCTGCTTGAATAAAAATATGTGTATAATTTGTTACAATACGTCGACACCTATCTGCAAAGTTTCAGTACGGATTTCCTTTATTTCTTGTAGGTAATACGTGTTCAATTCATAATAACTAAGAATTTTCTCAATATCTTCACATCTAGCGGCGATTTTTTTGCACGGATATATTTACTTCCTCATTGCCAATATATATACCGAATATGAACAAATTCGACCAGTAAATACGAATTTTACAAATATCTTGACACCAGCGCCACCTAGCGGCGATTTTTTTCCACGGATGTATTTACTTTCTCATAAGCAATATATATACCGAATATGAACAAATTCGGTCGGTAAATACGAATTTTACAAATATCTTGACACCAGCGCCACCTAGCGGCGATTTTTTCCACGGATGTATTTACTTTCTCATAAGCAATATATATACCGAATATGAATAAATTTGGCCGGTAAATACGAATTTTACAAATATCTCGATACCAGCGCCATCTATCGGATTTTTTTCTTTCACAATGCATTGTCTTCGGGTCCTGAACTATGTTCCAAGTTTCAAGTACCTAGCTCAACTGGAAGTATCTTAAATATTCGTTGCAAACTTCCACGACATACATACATACATACATACATACATACATACATACAAAAAGTGAAGTTAAATAAAAGCTTGTAACTTGTAAAAATAAAGTGTCTTTCTTCGTTATGAAAAAAAATAAAGAGTATTTCTTTCGAAAAATATTTTTAATGCGTCTTTCTTTGAAAAAAAAAAGTTTGCGTTTTTCTTCCTCAACAAAACACTTTGCGTCTTTTTTCTTCTATAGCGACGATATAAAGAAAATCAAGAACTCTTACCTTATTCATAAAAAATCGAACAGTTTTCAAATATTGAAATATAATGGACGTTTTGTTAATATTTTTCGACTTTAATAACTGCATAAATCTATTTTATTTTTTATGAATAACTTATTTTTTATTTTCTTTGGAAAGCTTTTTTTTAAATTTTTTAAAATGTTAAAATATACTCATTACATCGGCTGATTGTTGTCTTTCATTTGTTTTGTTCATTAGCATATGTGAAAAACACCATTTCATTTCAAATACCCAATATTTTGTTCAAATATACCCTCAGCCAAAAAATTTTGATTGGGCAACGCTATCCTAAATTTTTGACTTAAAATAAGACGTCAAAAATCCATATTATAATCAAAAATGACAAAGTCAAAGTGAAATGGAACTACCTTGATTGTTTGTATCATGCTCGAAAGTGAAAAAACTTTTTTTTTTTATTTTTTAATAATTTACTTCTGAACAAAGCACGAAATCTTTTAATTTACAATTTGCACTTTCACATAATTCAATTTGTATTCATACAATATTTGTATTTTGCGGCTTTCGTGGAGAATACATATATACATACATATGTACATATGTATGTATGTACTTAGTATTTAACTTGAAAATTTTTCTCAATATTTTAGGTAGCAACTCCGTCATTTTGACTTTTTGAAAGCCTTTTCAGTCCTCTATCCATTGGTACCAAATTTATTGAGTTATTGGCAAATGATTTTTATATTATCAAATATGACTAATGTAGGCAAAAAAAAGATGACCACACCGTCATATTGGCCATAATTTGAAAGCTTTGGTACCAAGTTTATTAATTTCGGATAATCGGTTCATTAGTTATTGTCAAATGATTTTTATTCTATCCTTAAAAAATAAAACGATGGGAAAAATTTCACTGTGTGATTAGAATTTCCAATACATCCCCAAAATCCGGAGTTAGGGGTCAAAAACTCCTTTTTCATTGGTTAAGTTATATCATCGGATACTATACTAAAATTGTTAAATTTGTACTTACCCGAGTTAAGGTAGAAAACAAATTTATGAAAAATTTCACAGTAGAAATTGATTAAAGTAGAATATCCTAGGAACACCTACGCGGATATAAAAAATTTATGTTAATTGTTAACAAATTATTGGAGAAAACCATTATTAAAAGAGGAAAAAATAAAGAAAAATAATACTCTTCCATATTATTTTTATATTTTCTCTGACATTTATCAAGGCATATTAACAGTTCTTATACTGTTAAAGCGGTGAAATGTCGTATTTTCAACGACATTAAAATCATGTTGATAGGATGAATATAGAAAAATTTATCGTACAATATATGAGTTAACTTATGAAATGGGGGTTTTTGGCCCCTATCTCCAGATGTTGGGGGTATATTGGAAATTCCAAGTACGCAGTTTTTGTATAATTGACTAGACCTACAATTTGAGGTAAGTCTCGCCAAAAGCGCATTTTCAATGTCACACAGTGTTTTTATTCCTGGCTCGAAAAAATAAAAATCAGGATTTCATAGTTACATATATTCAGATTTTTTTTCAAAAAATCACAAATATATATTACGGCCAGGATTTTGATGTCAGAGGTCCTGGGATGAAGGAAAAGTTAATAATTTTCTTCGGGGAAGTTATTTAACCGATGGTTTTTATAACTTCAGAAAAAAAAGATAATTTCTAATTTCTGTCTCTGCTTTTTTCATATGGTCGTTATTATAATCTTGTTAGGTATTTAGCATGAATGGTAGCAGTATTGTATATACAGCTGCCTACCATCTAATCTTTGTTATGTACTTCATTCGAGTAAATTTTTCTGTTTCGGTTTACTCTTCTTAACTCCTACTTTAGTCAGTGAATAAATGATCTGTGCTCAATTTGTACGTGTCGTTCAACATACTTTAGGAGTACCTGCGCTTTATCTAACAAAAGCAAGTATCCTGACATGAATAAAATTCGCATCACCTTACAAATGGCCCTAGTTGGTAGATATTCTTATATCCTTGTTGAAAAACTTCACACGAAATAATTATGTACGTGTGTACACTAATACGTGTGCCTCCATCTATCTATGAGCGACCGCAAATAGAAAGTTTTACTTGAAAACTTCCTTCTGAATCTTTCCTGATTTACGAATTCTTTCAGCACTTGTGCATTACAAAATTGGCAACTAAGCTTAAACAAATATTGCAGAGATACAAAAGAAAAGTTATTTTTTTCGATGTTATAAAAGTCCTTGGTTAGATAATCCCATTGAGAAATCGTATTATTGTGTGCTTTTCTAATTACAAACAAATCGCTTATTCAAATTAAATAAATTTTGTATCAAATGAAAGTCTTTTTTTGTAATTTCATTACAACACAGGCCGACAAAAGTGAGCCCATCTTCTGATCCAGAAACCAGAGTTTTTGACGCTTTGAATGCGAATCCGATGTCCAAATATCTAAATAGACTTTAGACTAAGACTGGTATTCATAAAAAATAAAACAGGTTGTAACAATTGTATAAAGTGACATTTTCATAAAATTTTTCCATTTTAACAGCTTTATGAACCTATTTTATTTTTTATAAATACGGGGGTTATTATGTTTTATCCGTGATACTTATATTAAGCTATAATGCATTTTTTTATGTATTGGCCTTAGAACAAAAACAAAAAAAATCACTGTGGATGGCACATCCCGAAACCGCTTTGTAACCAAAGAAAATTTGACAAGGGATGCCGTAAATTCCCGTATGAAGAAATCATTTGGGTTGGCGTATTATTTTTGTTCAAATGAAATAAACGTCTAAGAATAACTTTCGTTCCTGGGATTTTATTATGAAAGGAATCAAAGTTCTCATTTCCCCTTCCTTGTGTTTTTCTTTTGTAATCTGAAAGGAATTGCTAATTTCAAGGAAATGACATTCTTTTACAGGTTTTAAATTTGTATTTAGCTCACTTACCACGACTCTGGTTCGGCACCATCATATAATCTTTCCTGTATCGTATTGTTAAAAGTGCTGAAAATGTTGCGCGCTAAACCAGAGCGAACGCAAATATTCAGCATTACAAACGCACTGAGGGAAAGGATATTTGAACTTAATATTGATTTCATCGTTGTTGTTGTTTAATTTAATTATTGATTCAATATAATTTTATTTAAATAAATATTTAGTAAAATATGTACATATATATTTTTTATAACTATACTTAATTTAATTAAGTATCTTTGGCTAGACGTAATTTTTTATTTGACACGTAGATGTATAAATAATAATACTTTTTGGTATAACTGGTTGTTGTTTTTCTTTTGAGTTCTTTTCAGTCGTACATTTGATTTCGATTTTTGCGTTTTTTAAACAGTTTTCTTGTCTTGACTATTTTTGGTTATTGATCTTGATTGACTACTGCTAAGGAAGTGAGAAAATTAGGAATAATTAATTAACTCCTAGAATTTCACACAATTTAGTTAAGTAGTTTTTATAGTCACTTTGATTGTTTGACCACTTATGGAAACTATGTACGTATTTCCTTTTATACTATTTCGGTTGCAATTTTTCACTCATACGTGTACGTGTACGTTTATGTATGTTGATTTTATCTGTATTTATTTTTAATTAAATAAAAACTAAAATTTTAATTTTTTGCACATCAAAATTTATCAGATTTAATTTGATTAATGTCCCAGGTGACAGGCGCGAAATTATTATTATTATGCAACACGTATTTGTAATGATTGGTTTCTCTTTTCCTTTTTTTTATTATTTTTTTTTTTTGTGTAAAAAAGACAGTTTGTGTACTTCCGCTTTAAGCGCGTACTGCAGTTGACGGAAGTGACGACCAGCTTGTGATCGAATGACCTATTCTAAGCGCGTCTGAACTATTTATGTATTTGTGGATCAAGCCAATAAGTACCTACGATATGTAAAGTAGCGCGTTGGCGTACATAGGACACAAACACCTCATAGTGTGTGTATTTGCGAAAAATTTCTGATTAAAGCCTAAGCGCAAGCTACCCTGTACGAAAAAATTTCAAACATACATACATATGGCACCCTAAATCATAAAGTGACACAACTCAAAATTCAAAAATTTTCAGGAGAGCCAAAAAACTTTTTTTCTTTACAAGCAATCGTATGGCAAAAGGCCACGTATAGTGCATATTTTTCGGCCAAAAGAGACAGTTAATGAAAGGTTTTTTTTTGGAAATCGATAGAGATTGGTTTTGTGTACCCGTTTAAGAAAAAAACTCGATTTCAAAAAATTTTCTGTTGTGTTACTTTATGATTTAGAGTGCGATATGTACTTAAATACATTTTAGAGATTTTTTTAATTCAAACTTTATAACTAATGTTTTGGTTTCTTTGCGAAGCTTGAATTAGGGAAAATATGTAGCTATATCCCTCGGTAGAATCTCAGTGGCTCCTAAGCCAAGAGGTTTGCACAAACTAAATACAAGCTATATAGCTTATGAGCTTTTAGGGCCATTTAGACCACCTTTGAAAATATACATACACAGTAAAAAATTTAGTTTAATTTTAATACCATTTTCGTATTTATATATAACAATGCCAAAAAGTATAAAATTAAAACCATTCTGGTTTAAAAAAAAGAAGAGAATATGAGAGACAGAAATTATTCTTGGTGTCAAATTAATACTTTTTTTGGAATTAAATCCAAACCAAATTTTAATTATTTTTAGAATATTTTTGGTATAAAAAATAGTTGAAATGTTATAAGATCTACCCGAGAATTGGAATAAATACTATACTTTTTTCGTATTAAAGCAAAACCAAATTTTGATTATTTTTACAATATTTTTGGTATTAACAGGTTCCCTGTCCAATGAATCATATATGATTCACGCCAGCGATTTTGTACCGTGTCTGATACGTCCATGTATCATATATGAGCAAACTTGGATATGTTTTTTATGATTGAAATAATTTAAACGTGGTGAGCTATTTCGGTTTATTTTATAGGATATGGTTGGATATACCTTATAGACTATAAAATTGAAAAGAAGGCTGGTGATTTTCAAATATTTACCTAAATATTCGCAAATGAAACTGAGCAATAAAAAGTAAAAATCCGAGCTTTTTTTTCAAATTAGAACGACTTTATTATCGTATTTTTTAATTATTCTCATTGAAACAGTTTAGAAAATAGGCTTTATTACATTTCTTGCATTCCATATCCACTAAAAACAAAAAAAAATTGCTCATATATGATTCACGAACGTACAAGAACAAATTTTTTGCGAGTGCGTTTCGTGAATCATATATGATACATGATTCATGGACACACAGCATGAAAATTCGCTCGAGTACGTTCGTGAATCATATATGAGCAAATTTTTTTTTGGTTTTTTTTTTGATTATTTTTTTTTTCTAATAACCTCTAAATGCTTATATCTACAACTTTTGTTCTAACGTAATAGAGGATCTTGCAAAAATTTTATGGACGATTACGATGAAAAACCACTCCCAAGTGCCAGTGTACCACCGTTGATACACGCCTAGGCGCTTGAAATTTAGATAAAATTATAAAATAATAAAGCAGATGCTCGCCAGCTTGTCACAGCTTAAAAACTTGCTCAGACGCGTCGGAAGCGTGGCTTTTACTCTTGGTAAAAATCCCGTTATAATACAAAAGCAAAAAGTAATTTTTTCCTGGTACCTGGAGCTAGTTTTTTGTCGTGATCTCCGGTGATACACTGGCAGCCAACGTGTTAAACACACTACCTTCAATTTCTTTTAAATTTACCACATAAATTTCGACACTATCGCGGTATTGCAGGGATATTGTGGTATTTAGGGAGACCATCAGCTGCTTTAAGACTGAAAAAAAAAATAAACCTCTCGAGAGAGAATTTTAATAATTTTCAAGGCTTTATTTTGAAACTATTGTGGATTAAACAAAATTGTAAAACTTCTCATAGTTTCAAAATAAGACTTTTTGGTATTAAAATTCATATTTAATTCCAAGAATGATTAAATTAAGTACCAAATGATATTAGAAATAAACTATCATTTTTTACTGTGTATGTATGTCAGCAAGACAAAAAATTTAAACCCAAACCTTCAATCCCGAAAATAATAAGTAAAACAAATAAGATCGCGGCGGTCTTTGCCTAAGCTCACGAATAAGGAAACGAAATATTGCGTCACCTGATTTTCATGAATTTGTACTGTTTAATTGCGTATGTATCACCTACCCAAAACAATTTCATGTCCTTAGCTTTTAATTGGAAAAGTTATACTTCAAAATAAATGTCTATATCTAAAAAATCGGTTGTATGGGCGCTATATGCTATATATAGTGGTGAGATTCGGTCAATTCCGACAAATAATTAATTAAATTGTACGTCATGTTGCATACATATAACAAATACGAAGCACACATCTCAAAAACTTAGGAAGGGACTAGTTTACGTTCAAACAAACGGACAGACATACGGGCATGGCTTAATCACACGTTTATATTATAGAACAATATGAGGATGACAAGAATTGGTACTCAGAAAATGTTAAACGCGTATAAATTTTTTATCAATTTTTTGATGAAAACTGCATGCATTTTTTGAGTTTATAGCAAACAGACAGACATGCGCGGCGAAGGGCTCTGTTTTACAATATGCAGTGATATGTAACTTATTAGTGTCCTCGAATTGCCTAGCCTTTTAGTGGGGAAGGGTATCCCACTTAATTAATTTCTCTTTATGTTTCAAAGCACCCTTCAAATACTTTGTGAATTGTTGATGTTCAAAAGAGAATAATTCGGGACTCACTGCGACCTGAAATTTGTGTGCTTATTCAAATGATCTATAATGAACATACAAACATACATATGTATTTGAATATACATAGATTTCACAGCAAAATCTGTGTGCAATCCGTGTGCCGTAATGGGCTCGACTTTTCTATTTTTAAACTGAAATTAATCGGTAATTGCAGGCTGCATTGTAAAACAAGAGCTTGCATAAATTTCGGCATTAATAACAAATGAACTTTTTGTACATACACATGTAGATGCATAATATTCATTAGTATATATATATATATATTAGGGTGGTCCAAAATTGTATGAAGAAAATAAAGTTCTCCAGAAATCCGTGGAAAACCCCGCATTTCATGCGACGGTACTACAGAAATTTATATCGAAAATTTTGCGTTAATATTCTAAAGTTTAGAGGTTGCGCAAATGCCTCAAAATTTCCTTGTACTTCTAGAAAGCCCTTAATGAACAAGAAAGATGTTTTTATCATTAAAAACGGAACACATATTGCTTTAAGAATAATATAATACTATTTCCTGACTGTCTAAAAAGGGGTCAAAATAGCCCTTTCTTAGGAGTGCTAGATGGTTAAAATTTTCTAGAAAATTATTCGGCATAAAATTTCAGTAGGAATTTCCTCAGATAAAATTCTTTGTAAAATGAACCTAAAAGACCACAGCAAGCGAAGAACTTATATTCTCAGAATGTTAAATGTGTTTTATTTCCGGTTCTACTGAATCGATCGAAATACTTCCTCTGCAAAAGATTAATCTTTTTTGACGACGTTGAACATGCAGGCAAAAAAAAGTTACATTAAGGTGGTCTAACCTAAGTACTGGGTGGATCTGACTCCAATGGCGCACATAGGGTTAATACAGATATAAAGTAGAAACTCTCCTCTCAAGCCAAATACATTGTTGTATCAAACTTTGGGATCGGATCTTAAATAACGAAGATATGAAAAAAATAAATTTTAGCGACATCTAGCGGTATAAAAAATAAATAAATATTTCTGGGATTTTTTTCCAAAAAGACATCATATGGGAACGGGCGTACGGTGAACTTTTTTTTTGTCCATATAAGGTGAGACGGCCTAATGTACATACATAAGTATTTGTAATCTCAGTTGTGGCGTTACATTTACTTTTAGTTCACCTGAGGAAATAAACGCGATGACTATTTTACGTTTGATTAGTAACACAATAAAGCCCATAACGGCATTCATTGTCAATGGAAAATACATATACATATGTATGTACATATATAAGTATGAGTAGTCCGCTTTCAAAAGTGTATATGCGATTTTTTTTCGATATTGAGTTTTTGGTCGATTGTGTACCAGTATTTAAAGGTGTACCTACAGCGTCCATTAAAAATTTATTGCAAAATTCTTTCGTATTCTGAAAAAAAGGGACTATTTTAAAAAATACTCTTTCAAAAGTCTCAATTCATCATATTCCTACCCTGTCGGAAAAACAAGCAACCAAAAAGTTATCTCTATGTTTCATTTACATACTTTCAAAGTCTCTATGCTTTATTTACTTATACACTTTCAAAAGTCTCTATCTAAAAGAGGTCACTCATACGCCCTGGTACACATTGGTGTCGTCTCATATAAGGGGCGCTCAAAATTCTAAAACTACATACATATATTAATTCCAACAGAATCTCCTTGATCTACACTATAAGAGTAAATTTTAAGGGCCTTAACCCATTAATGTCCATGTTTTAACCCACTGATTACACGGAAAGAAATTTGCATACTTGAATCAAGAAAAATGCTTTCTTGAACTCAATTTAGAAAATTTTTAGGGAAATAAGAAAAATTGACTTAATTATTACTGGAATTAAGAAATTGAGTTTTCCAAAAATGAGACAATTATTTTCTTATTCAAGAACACTGACAAAATCTATAGAAAAGTGTTGAAAAAAAAATGTTTAAATAAATAAGAACATCTTTTCTTAAATTTACTTAAATGAAGAAAAACTTTTTGCTAATATCAAGAAGAATTTAAGAAAATTGTGCTTCAATGAATTGGAACAACAAACTACAGCAAAAAAAATTGAAAATAAATATTATTAAATAAGAAAACCTTTTCTTGAGCGAAGTAAAATATTTCTTGCTCAATTTGAACGCCAAAGTTCTTTGAGCATATCAGCAAACTACAGCAAAAAAAAATTGAAAATAAATAAGAAAACGTTTTCTTGAGCGAAGTAAAATATTTCTTGCTGAATTTGCATTTCCAAAATAACACGTATTTTTTTTTTTCATTTGCCATCCGCTTTGCATATTTCTGAGTATTTCTGCAATTCTCAGATTGTTAGTGAAGCATTTGGTATAAGGAGTTCACTATTTGCATCTTCATTTATATTAATTGAAATGATGTCATTCCAGTGAACTAGTCCAAAATAAGTACTAGTTGACTAATTATGGTTTTCTAATCCCTCATGATTAGTTTTCATTTTCCTTATTTTTTACGTTTTTAATATTTTTAGAAAATTTTTACTTGATTTAATATTTAATATTTTCTTATTTACTTAAGCTCGTATAAGAAAAGTTTTACTTGCAACAAAAAAATTATTTCTTAATTATTTATTTCTAAAAACAAGAAAAAAACATTTACCGTAAGTAGATTATTTCTTATTTGATGTATTGTGGAACGATCTTCCGTCATCCCTTGTCAAGTTTGGTTTGGAGACAAACCGGTTTCGGCTAATATGCGCCATCTTCAGTGTCTTTTTTCGTGAGAACGAAGATCGTTCCACAATACATCATATTCCTACCCTGTCGGAAAAACAAGCAACCAAAAAGTATTTCTTATTTATTTAAAATCCATTTTTGCTTGAAGTGAGAAAACTTTTTCTTATTTATTTAAAATCCAATTTTCTTGGATTTTCTTGATATTAAGAAATTATTTTCTAAGCAGCGTTGCCGTTTTGTGGGTAAATCCCCAAATTTGGGGAATTTTTTAATATTTGGGTAATTTTTGGGGAGTGCTATGATTTGGGGAATTTCGGGGAATTCGCCTTTTAATAGTTTTATATGAATAATAATACCTATACAAAAATTTATTATTTTCATGAGTTTCTATTACATTCGAATTGTGTGAAAGTCTGCATGGTTTTTGCAGCATTTATTTAATCTTGAACCGGCTGGTCGAACATGTACAAGCAAATTTCATAAGCCCATTAAAGTAAGAAGTTAGCTGGGAAAAAAATAAGCAATTTTATACCTTTCATGAACATGAAATGATATTATAACATTGAGCCAAAACAGGTTTGTCGAAAGTTCCAGAAGGAGAAAAAGTAGACCCACCAAAATATATACCGAATATATACAGAATCATGAGCTAATTCCTCAGTTGTTAAGATACGCTGATCATTTGTCCGAACCGGCCAAATTGGACCATTATAACATATAGCTCCCCTACAACCAACCATATATTTTGGGGTAAAACTTCTCCACTTAAATTGCTAAAATCATTACAATCTTTTTTTATAAATATTTGCATAAGCAACCCACAGAATTCGAAGTACCTATAAATTAAAGAAAATCGGACTATTTAATGTTTCATTTTTCTCTTACTTGTCTTATGTTTCTTTATAACTTTTTTTAACCACACATATATGTACATGAATTTAAAAATACAAACCGTTACAAAGTAAAATAAATTTGAAAATACTTGTTTATTGGAAATCTCTTGATAACACTACCCGACAAAAAAATATCCTCGACATTTGATTCCTATGTATTCCTGCTGATTCCAAATATGTAATGAAATGGTTCAAAAGTAGAATAGTTTTCGAGATATTTTGAAATTTCAGTTTTCGCGCTAAGAAGAAAAGAAGGATTACTAATCTGTCAATATCTCCGCTATTACCGTCTTGAGTTTTATGTTATTTCATTTCATTTTGAGAGGATGAAATAACCTTTTCAATTCCACATAAAATCGACGTTAAAGTGACGAAATTATGGCGGACAAAAGATTTGTTTTGATGCAAAATATAAGTTAAATACAAGATGTATAAAATGTCGAGGATATCAAAATTTTTGAAATTTTGTCGGGTAGTGTAATTTGAAAATTTTGTATGGGGAATTTTGGGCAATTATGGGTAATTTGAATATTTTTTTGGGTAATCTCAAGAATTGAAAACGGCAACGCTGTTTCTAAGTTCAAAATCAAGTCTAATTTTTCTGGTCTTGGCATTGATTCTAGTAAAAAATTCTTTCCGTGTACTCTTTGTTTTGAAGAAGTATTTTAATATTTTTCTTCTTAATTGGTGCGTAAACGCCTAGACGATTTTGAACGAGTGATGCCTGGCGCCAATTGGAAATACCAAGCGAAATAAAGTCGCTTTCTACCTGATTTTCCCAGCGTAGCACAATGGCAATTCGTGGCCAAAAATTAAAGTAGTCGTAAATCCATTTTTTTAACAGCAATCGACAGATATTTTATAGGACAAAAAAAGCTAATGTAAAATTTTATGAGTTCCGTTTCGTTTAGCCGTACAGGGTTCCCAAAGTTGAACAAAAAATGTGCCATTTTAATTATGAATTATATCGCACACTAAATCAAAAAGCGTTAAAACTCAAAATTTTTCGAAATCGGGTTTCTTCCATAAATTGGTACACAGAATATATCTCTAGCGGCTGCCAAAAAATCTTTTCCATCAGAGTCTTTTTTAACTGAGAAATAACTATTATACGTAGCCTTTTCCCATATCATTGCCTATAAAAATTAAAAAGTTTTTTGCCTCTCCTGAAAATTTTTGAATTTTGAGTTGTAACGCTTTTTGATTTAGTGTGCGATATGACCTGATACGAAATGCTCTGTCTAAGCCATATATTCAATCATATATGTACCTAGTTTTGACATCTAAATATATATAATGGCTTCCACTTTTTCAAGAAGTAATCATTTTTTTATTATCTTCGAAATTTGATTTTATATGAATTTTCGAATAAGGATAAAAAAATATTGAAAACATTTTTTCTTCGCCAAATTTAAGCAATAAAATTAAACAAAAAAAAAAACAAAAAACGTATCCTGATTTTTTTTTTGTATAATGAACTAACATATTCTTTATCAGATCCCAATAACAAAAATTAATTTCACCAGCGCTTCCGCGTTTTTTAATTATTCTCCTAATTGGCCAAAAGTGCATTTTTAAAATTACATTTATCTGTTCTACAGAATCGATCGAAATACTTTTGTTCCAACTATCAGTAGTCGAATATTAGCGACGCGCTAAGCACCGCGGCTACCGATGGTCCTGCTGAGCTGTTCAAAGCTAGGTTCAAAACTTGGTGTGCTCCCGAAAAGAAGTCTGATGATGAAAAAAGTGTTTTTTACTCGAAATAGCTACCACTTCTACCATCGCTGTATGAGTTACATACTTTGATTTTTCCGCTTATCCCAAAGTATCAAAATAAAATTAAAAATAATAATTTCGTGCTAGACACTAACATATATAATAATGTAATTAATTAAATTATAGGGAACTTATTTATGAAAGGTGTTTTTTTTTTATTTTGATACGAAGATCTGTTTCTTAATATGTATATTATATAATTGTAATTAGTGCTAACGCTGTACCGCTATTGCCGAGTGGGTAGATTAAGAGGTTAAATTACAAAAAATAAAATTTAAGTAATCAAAAAATAGCTGGAGCCCTTCGGCGTTTGTAGAAAAAAAATATTAAGGAGCAGGTCTCGAACTGGAAGAGAAATGCATGCCCGTGTCAGAGTATTTTATTATCATACATATATAAGACTGATTTTGGAAAACTAATCGTATCATCCACATGTACGAAAAAGTGGAATAATTTTTTAAGCAGATCCCGCGGGAGCTTTCAATGTTTCTAATTCTATAATTTAACTACAATTTCACTCAGAAATAATTTTTACCTACTTTTTAAATTTAGTTTTAATCACTGTCGAAATGGAAATTTTCTTGGTGTAAACATATTTCACGATGCAAAATATAATACCCCCGTTCACCTTAAAGCTAATAAATCTATATTAACTTAGATGTTGCGAAATACACCAGGGGATATCTAACTTCTTAACCAAGGGAAGGGAAGAAGGGTAATAGAGAGTAGGAAAGCGATATGCATAGATATAAAAAGCTTGGTTTGTTGCAGCGAAGCGGGATGGCAATGTTCTTATGGGTATGCCCTGCAAAAAATTATTTGCACAGCTATTCCGGATTACGATCCACTTTCATCGGAGGTGAATCGGATCAAATGGCATTCTGCAATTCGATTGACGTCCGATGAACGTCAGATTTTTTCGAAGTTCGGAAATCGGCATTCTGGTTCACGATGGATCGGATTTTTGACAGTTAATCGAAGCGATTTTTTCCGCCAGCTTTTGTGTGTCGGAGGCAATAGAAATTGTGATTATTTTTGGAAATATTGCCAATTTAATGTAATTAAACTATGATTTTTAAATTTATGCAACATTATTATACAAAACCGGCTTGGTTTAGCTACGCTACTGGCATTTTCTTTGCAAAATAAGTGAGCGTAAGGACTCTGCTTTAGTACAATAGACTGAATAGAGGGAAATAAGTACAAGGAGTTTCAATGAATTGAACTTTTATTTAATAATAAAATTTATTTTCCTTTTTAGCAATATTTATATATTATTGTTTAATAAAAGCTTCTGAAAATAATTTTAAATGTGTATTATTACTACGATGATGTAATGTGAGTGGGTAGCGGAACTCTGGCATAATTTCTGTGCCAGGATGTACTCCTTTAAGCATTTTTGCCCGACTGTGTCTTTTTAAAGATTTAAAATATCGCCATGCGACATGATTTATAATCATTTGCACGAGAAACTAACAAATCGAAGAAACGTGCTCACTTTCTATGTCCGTTCATGCTCAACGCGTCCTGTAGTAGGAATTTTCTACACGATATGTACATATTCATGATTTGATGGATCGCAACCTGGATCTCAAATTTGCTTTTATGTTTTGTGATCCATAAAAACTTGTTGATATGCGACCAGTGTGGAGCGTCATCCATGGATTGCATCAGTATAACATATATTACTATAAATAGTGTAATAGTGGAACAAGCTGTAAATGTTATTTTCACTGAAGTTGGCATTTTCATTGCCATTGAGTACATGGAGTCCAGTCCAAAATTACTAATGGTTAAGGGTGGATTCGCAATAATGTACCACTGGTGTTAAAGGAAAATTTTTATATAATGAACCAGTATCCTACCACAGATCATAAAAAAACTCCCTCCCGCCGGACGATTATAATGTAATAGATATTTCTTGTTAAAGCAATGTGAGTGTAGAAGACTTTTTTGCATCACCGGGCTTCGGCCGCGCTTGAAAAAAAAAATCAGCCGGCAGAATTCTGATTTTGGAGAACTTTAATATTATAATTTAATAATAGTTGAAAGCGTTAAAGGTAGATGAATTATCATCCGAATTACAAGGTATTCTCGCATGAAACTTGGTAACAGTATTCTATAAATGCCGTTTTCATATGTGTTGGCACTTTTTTTTTATAATATAAAGCAATGTTTTAAAAAATTGAATTAAAATTAATGTCCAAATTCCTTTGTTCTTCCATTTATTTTTTTACTAAAAAAGCTGCTGCAGCAATCGAATCCATTTTTTAACTATTTAATATATTCTATCTGAAAATTTAATCTAAAACTTACAGAAATTATAAATTTGCTGTCAAAAATACAAATGAGCTGTCAAAAAATACATATGATTTCGCAAAAACGCTACCTAACACTGATTCGAACATAGTTTATCACTTAACAACACTTATGTTCGAAACGTCGTAAACGAGAATACCAATTTTTAATAACTTTTTGGTTTTGTCGTAGCAGTCAGCGTCGCCGCGATCGAAGTTCCGAGGGATTGTAGAATAGCTGTGTTGGTTATATGATCCTTTTGTGGTAAGTTGGAGTACTTACAAAGTGATCATTAACATAGCGCCAAAGGACCGATTCATGTATCTGCATCGGCTCGTAGTTAGCCGAACATACCAACGAAAACCAATTACTTATCACGATACATACATTTGTACATAATTATAAATTTATATTCGTGTTTGAACATGCCCGATTTAGTATCAAATAGAAATTTAAACGCGACACAACATATTGGTTACCAAAAGGAAAAATTAAATATTTATAAAAAAAAGCGTAAAGCTAGTAATCAAAGGGGTAGTCTTACAAATGCTTTTTATTAGATTTCTTTAATTTTAGTTGCATGAATTAATCCAACGTAGTTAGGTACTCTATAAATTAATCCAATATATGTGGATTACTCGGGTGTCATGCGGAAATCGGATTATGCGATCCGTGCCTACGACATCGCCATGTTAGACCGACCATATTTTTAATATGAAATGTGCTATACATAATTTCGAAAAAGTGGGAACTTCCAAGAATATTGGTCCAAGGAAACAGAGTGACCCAGCAAGTCTTTGAGCAATATCAAATGAAAGGTGCTGAGCAGGCCTTCAACATACGAGTTATCTTCATTGCGATGCTTAGGCCGGGTCCCCAAATATGGGTCAACACGTGGACCTGGATGACCCTCGAATATTTCTGAGCGATTTTGGTATCAAATGAAAGACGTTGAGCAGAGCCTCAATATACAGCTATTTTGATTGTGATTTCTAAGTGGGTTTCCCAGAGATGGCTCAAGTAGTGGGCCCGGATGGTGATGGGTGGTCCCGCTAATGTAAAGTTAAAGGTAAGGAGAAGGACTCATTACAGACGGGTATTTGCTAGTATTATATTATAAATATAAAGTTTTGATCTAAACACTATATACATATACATATGTATATGAGCCGTTACATCTGAAAGTGGCTTAAGTCCATTTTAAGGTGTATCGAGATATTGAACGGTTTCCGTTTGGACTGATTCTAAGATATTGGCAGCCGTTAATAAGTGCAAGTTTTATTCTTGACACTTTAAATATTTTAGATTTTATCATGCTAAAAGAAATTTTCGATCTTTTTAAACAATTGACCGTTTTTCTTGCACCAAAAGGACTTATGCCACTTAAAAAAAAAATTTAAAACATTGTTCAAAAAATGATATAAGTTGAGATTTTAATGGCGTAAACTTACATATCGCACCCTAAATGATAAAGTGGCACAACTCAAAATTCAAAAATTTTCAGGAGAGCTTAAAAAACTTATTTTTTTATAGGAAATGTTATGGAAAAAGGCCACGTATAATAGTTATTTTTCCGTTAAAAAAGACTGATGGAAAAGATTTTTTGATAGTTGCAAGAGATATATTTTGTGTACCAATTTATGAAAGAAACAAAATTTCGAAAATTTGAAGTTATGTCACTTTATGGTGTGATATGTTAAAATAATTTTATTTTTTGTGCAACGGGCGCTTATATTTTTCCCATATATGTAAGTGCATAAAAATAATAATAGGCTTAAAAAAATGCCTATTGTGAAATTCAAATTTTTATTTTTATTAGTTGAAATTTTTAATTAAAAATATGTATGTATGTATATATGTATATATGTATGTATGCATATAATCTTTTCGATCTATAAACTTTCTTCTTAAAATATACTGTCGTGTTCAGTGACTATTTAGTCAAGAAAATATTTATTTAAAAGAGTTGACGCGATGGACCAAATATGAGTAGTATTTTTCAATTGTTTCAAACAAAAAAATTAAGTTAAAATGTCTATGTACTTCTTTGCGTTTCCTTTTTCATTATCATAAATAAGCCGTACCTAGGGTTGCCAGACGTACTGATTTGATCAGTACAATACTGATTTTTCGTGCCCCGTACTGATGGTTTTAAAAACCTTAAGAAATACCGATTTTTTGGATTTTGTACTGATTTGTACTGATTTTTAGCAGACACCAAAAAAATTCGTTTTTATCACCCTGCACTGTTTTTAATTTTCCAACTGTTTTCATTTGAAGTTTGTAACCATGAAACGTTAAATGTCATAGAAACATGATTGACAGTTAACGATGCGGAAACAAAACCAAACTGCCAGTAATAAAGACAATTTTCTCCGCATATATTGTTTTTTTTTTTTTGAAGGCAATGTACTGATTTTTTCGGGAAAGGTATCTGGCAACCCTAGCCGCACCCTAATGTGCATATCAATATGTACATACATACATATGTGTAAATATTTTCGTTATAGGTTGCGTATATTTTTCTTTAAAATTCTATTTATTCACGTAGATTACAAAACAGAGTTAAATTTAACGCTTGTTACCTTCATACAAGTATTCACAATTACGAATACGTACATATGTACATACATATGTACATATGTACCTCGTATAAAAAGCTTTAACTGTTATCTTTCTGTATGTTGTGTTGTTTACCGGTTTTGGTGGGTGGTTGGAGTTATCAGCCCTTAATTGATGAATTATTTAATAGAACCAGGTTCGTAAGAGATATACTGAACATACATACATACATATGTATGTAGGTACATGCCCATCGTGCAAATCAAGTTTGATATGTACCTATTACATTCGTACATTTGTATCTACATATCTATGCAAAGTAGCGCAGTGTCTGCGATTTGAAAGAACTTGACACAGTTGTGCTACAATTGCCTTTTGTGTTCCTTGCTGTTTTGATTATTTGTAAATGATAAATTTTTGGCGGTTTCGTAGCATTTTTTTGAAAAACATAATAAACATAGTAGATTTAAACGTAGTTTTCAATTATTTGCGTGCTTAATTATGTACATATAAAAGAATAAATAGTTGCAATTGAGCTATAGACCTTAATGGATTCGTTCATCTTTTAATTTAACTCTCATAATATCAATCTTTATATATATTACGCTAAGCGATTTTTTGTAAGCACCATAACTTTTACACCGTTATACCGATTTTCGAAAATGTGGTGTCAGATCAAAGGGCTTGACCTGTAGATGTGCAGGAAGGTTTAATTTTTTTGAAAAGGGTTGCCAGATGTTTGAAAATTTAATTTTACTGTATAGTTTGTTTGATTTTAAAATTTTTGGCACCATATGAAAGGGCTTGACCTGATATTAAGTAATTTAATAAAAATTTTACAAAAAGGGTTGCCACCTGTTCAAAAATTTAGTTTTACGCTATAGTTTGTTTGATTTTTAAATTTGAGGTGTCATATGAAAGGACTTGGCATGGAAATGAGTAATTTATTAAAAGTTTTACAAAAAGGGTACCACCTGTTCAAAAATCCATTTTTATCCTACAGTTTATCTTATCTTTATATATCTTTATATATATTACGCTAAGCGATTTTTTATAAGCACCATAACTTTTACACCGTTATACCGATTTTCGAAAATGTGGTGCCAGAAGAAAGGGCTTGACCTGTAGATGTGCAGGAAGGTTTAATTTTTTTGAAAAGGGGACCAGATGTTTGAAAATTTAATTTTACTGTATAGTTTGTTTGATTTTAAAATTTTTGGCACCATATGAAAGGGCTTGACCTGATATTAAGTAATTTAATAAAAATTTTACAAAAAGGGTTGCCACCTGTTCAAAAATTCAGTTTTACGCTATAATTTGTTTGATTTTTAAATTTGAGGTGTCATATGAAAGGACTTGGCATGGAAATGCGTAATTTATTAAAATTTTTACAAAAAGGGTACCACCTGTTCAAAAATCCATTTTTATCCTACAGTTTATCTTATCTTTATATATATTACGCTAAGCGATTTTTTGTAAGCACCATAACTTTTACACCGTTATACCGATTTTCGAAAATGTGGTGTCAGATGAAAGGGCTTGACCTGTAGATGTGCAGGAAGGCTTAATTTTTTTGAAAAGGGTTGCCAGATGTTTGAAAATTTAGTTTTACTGTATAGTTTGTTCGATTTAAAAATTTTTGGCACCATATGAAAGGGCTTGACCTGATATTAAGTAATTTAATAAAAATTTTACAAAAAGGGTTGCCACCTGTCCAAAAATTCAGTTTTACGCTATAATTTGTTTGATTTTTAAATTTGAGGTGTCATATGAAAGGACTTGGCAGGGAAATGAGTAATTTATTAAAATTTTTACAAAAAGGGTGCCACCCGTTCAAAAATCCATTTTTACCCTACAGTTTATCTCATTTTTAAATTTGAAGTGTCATGCAAGGCCTAGCACTGAAGATGGGTAATAAAAGGAAAGGGAAGAGGAAAATGAAAGTGACGGATATGGCGAAGGACAGGAAGCGAAAGAGGAAATATGAAAAATAAAATGGATAAAGGGAAAATAAAGCGCAAATAAAGGGGAAAGGGGAAGAGAAAGAGAACTAGAAATAAAAGGAGGAGCGCGCCAAATGGCCTTTTGTAGGTCGCTTTAAGGTTACCATAGTCTAGAAAAATATTCGGCACAAAACTTCACTATGGGGCTCCTTGGTCAAAATCTATGTATAAAAAATCTAGGTCCACAGAAAATAAAAATAACCAGTAGCTATGAAGGTATATCAAAAAATTTTCAAATGTGGCAATAAGTGGTCCTCCACCCTCAAATTGTCGCACAGTGTAATTGAAAGCCACAGCATCGCGTGGCCGGGTTTACTAGTTGTCTTTATTCTGTAATCTTTTGTTTTCATACTTACGATTGTGCATCATCAGTTACGCTATATTAATGATATTAAAAAAAAAGAAGAAAGGATTAATTTAACACTTAATTTATGCATTATTTTTGTATGCTTATTCTTAGTTAGAACAGTGCAAACGTGTCAATCTTTTTTTTTTTAATTGCAATTGGAGGTTTTGTATATTATTTAAAATTATATTTGGACATGCGCTTAATAGACTATAAAGAGCCTTTCAACAATTAAAACTCATAATTTACCATACGAACAACTAAATTTATCTAAAATTCAGTAAGATTTTCAATGCAACTCTGATAACGGGATGTATTCAGTGCGAAACCGAATTTGTGACTAAAAGAAAATGGAAGATAATGTCATTAAATTATCTGCATCCCACCCAACTAGAAGATTTCGTATTTTGGCATATTTGTAATCTTTACAATTTTACCGACTAAAATAAATCTCACATACATATGTATATACCCAGAAAGGGGGGTTTCGGCATGCACGGAAGAAAAAATTGCCATGTAGCATGTGCTGTTGGAGTTGGAAAGCCAAGGTGTTTTGGTAAGTTTAATACATTTTCTTTTTGCTTTTATTACAGAGCCAACCTACGACAGTCGATATGCTTTCAACCAGATTTAAAAATTTGGTAAGGCCATACATATAAGCAAAGCATCTATAATAATTGGAGGATTCAGTGTAATGCCCCATACGCAGACCTTATGGACGAAGTATATGGCGATAGATCCAATGATTTCAAATAGTCATTCCGTAAATGTGTTTGTTAAAATGCAAATATGTAATATCCAATTCTGTTTATGTATTTATTTTCAGTACATACATACATTTAATAGTTTTAGGAACTCTGAGATATTTTTGTTATTTAATTTAATTGAATATGTGTGCACACTAAATTCATGGACGTAATCCATTGAGTGAGGCCCCGTTTCGCATATACTTAAGAGACTTAGGGTTAGCCGAAATTTCGCACTAACCTACATATTTTACGATTTCCCCACCTAACCGTCTTAGATAGTTTCGTACGCAACAGCCCAATCAGTTGTTTTATATTTACATAGCAGTTTTATTCTAACAATTTTACCGGAATTAATGCAAGCCATAAACCTTTTCAGTTAGCATAGCAAAGCTATCGTACTTTTAGCCATGAAAACGTTCGCATGTATGTATGTAGTTTGGTTTCGTTTTAAGTACATATGTATGTAGCCATTAACCTTCATTTCCATTGTCAAGTATTTTGATAACATTAACTTTCAGAGATACTAATATGTAGGGCTTTTAATAGTACCTATTTGTGTATTAATCAATTACACTGGTCGGCAACGAAATCCTCCTTTTAGGTTCGAAGATTGATTTTGATGGATTTTGGTGCGCTGATTACGAAAATCTTATTGAAAAAGTCCCACCACGACATATTTTGAAGTTATTGAGCAAAATTAATTTTGGCCAAATTAGGCTAGGTCTTCCTAGTTTTTAATTTATATTATTTTTTAATCGTCTCTTATTAAATAAAAAAAAAAGATAGTGAATAGTTGCACTAGACATCTAGACATTTATTTTCGAAAAATAGGTGGATTTTTGAGCCATTTGCTTAGGACGTCATTTCTGGTAAACCTAATGCTTTTTAACACGCTTTTATTAGTTTCACCTGTATGTATGTATGTTTACGCCAGTAGGCTAAACCCAATTCAATTCTGAACCGCCCTAATGTTCTCTATGATTGAACACACTCCTTTTAGTGACTTGCGGCAACCACAGCCAACTTAAGGTTGTAGCCTTAAATACAAGAAAGTGACTTTTCCTTTCTTGTCCTTTTCATTATTATTATTCGTTTTCATCCCGCCAACGACACCACACGACCATCAGCTAACGTAAGTAAGCCTGTGCCTCATTACATGAGCAATATATGTATATATATACATACTTTAAAATAATTCATACAATTCAATAAACCACTATAATTCTATAGTTACAATATTAATTATTATTGTGTTTATTTTTATTATTATTCCCGGCTCTAACTGCGGAATAAACAATGTATGTATGTAAACAAGTTACGTATACGCAGTGTAGTTCACTGTATGTTTGCTTGTACGCATTATGTAGCAGTAGTTAACGCAAAAGCGTGTCTATACATACACTTTGTGCAAAGAGAAGACTTATTATAGCCAAATGAGCTTTAAGAACTTCACTTAAAAGATCGGATAAGTACATATAACATAAAGCAGCTCCCATACAACTAATTGTTCAGATAAAGAATTTTCTCTTTTTAAATCACTTAAGCAACTTTTTTATTATACAAGCTTACTGCTACCTCCTTGGTTGCACTACAGGAACGTACCTTATTTACCCTGCTTACAGTATTTCTGCCATGAAAAAGCTTATGTATGCGCTGTTCGGTGCCGGCATAAGATTGTAGGTCCACCCAATTAGTAGAAAAATGCTGTTAAACATATGTATCTAATTTTTATTTTTTTATTTTAGCGAAAGTCTTTTTTACGTCGCCATGGGTCCAAAGAGTGTATTAATTTTTTCATAATAATAATAAAATTCATTTAATACAATCCTTTCTGAAATAAAAATTTGCATATTACAAGTAATGTAAATATATTTGATAGAATTTTGTAAATTTATGTTCTTTGATGAGATCAGTCAAAGTTTTTGTTTAAAAGCAAGCAATTTCAAAAAGGGCGATGAGCTCCAGATTTGTTAAATACGAAGAAAACTCACCTAGAAGCGTAAAACAAGCCGCGAGAAATTCATATAAAAACGAGAAAATCTCCTTCTTAATACACTTAGTGGCCATGGAGAGTGACAGGGGATAAGAATGAAGAAATTTTTAAAAGAAAAGATACTTAATGTGAAAGCTCTTTTCTTTATTAAAAAGTAAACGAGTACAAAATAAGAAGAAACCTTAAATAGATATTCCTCGTGAAAATAAAAATGATATCATTTTGGAATTAATTATAGAGAAATATTATTACTTTTGGCCTATTTTATAGGGCAGTTTATGTAAAGTTTTCGCTGTATGTAGTGGCGGATTAAAGGTCCAGAGCGCCCTAGGCAGCCACTTTCTCGGCGCCCCTGTACCGACCATAAATGGCCATCATAATATTATAAATTTTAACTACCTAGTTGTTTTACACCCTAACAATCAAAATCTTTCCTCTTTATAATATTAGTGTAGATGTAGATATAGATGATGTAAAAGCTTAGATAATTTGTTAATCTCTACATATAATAAAATTGTAACAGGTCGATGTCTGTACATTGCAGATATCGAGAAAAAAATGATTGGGGGAAGCATTATTAAGCCAGTAGAATCCAAATCAACCATTTTTAGAATTTTTGTCTGTGTCTGTCTGTCCGTATGTTTGTGGCCGTATCACTCAAAAAGTGCTGAATGGAATTGAACGAAACTTTTTTTATTGGATTGCTAGACGGTCAACTTAAAGTTTAAGGTATTATTTGTTTCGATATCTCGACCGGTTTCGGAGTTATCGGCCAATATGTGCACCAAAATGTGTTAGTACAATATGGGTATCAAACGAAAGGTGTTTATGAATGCTGCCATAAACCATTTGATTAATATCAATACCTAAACTAGCTTCGGAGATATCTCATAAAATGTGAACCTTCTTAATCTCAAAATGTTTAATATGGCTATTTTGTTATAAGAAATAAAATAATGGCTACCTGGTAACCGACGTACAGAGTGTACTTATGTTATGGAGCGATAAATTCTCCTCATTGATAAATTGCGAGGGAGTCGTCGAACCCGATACCACAATCCCTGACGATGGAAAAAACATTCCACCACCCGACTATGATGAAGTGAGGACAGCTATACCCCGGGTCCAAAACAATAAAGCTCCTGGAAAAGACGGACTACCTGCCGAGCTGTTCAAACACGGACGCGAAGAGCTGGTTGAAAGCAGGCATCATCTTAGAGTTGAAATCCAGTCTTTTTTGTTGGTACTTATTATTTACCAACAGAGTTGAAAAATAGAAGAGAAATTATACGCATACGAAATCGCGGGCAACAGCTAGTATTTAATAAATTAACAAAATAAGTTTTGAATTATTTATTGAAAAAATATAAGTAAGAGCGCTTTCACATTACTCGGTGCGGAATCGGATCGACATTTTTGGTTTTTACCGAAAGTATACCGAAACCTTACCGACCACATGTATTGCAATTGGCATTTTCACATTAGTGTTGCATACATGAAATCGGAGCGGATTAATTTCGGTGCACACATTTTTGCGGCGTAATAAAAGAAGAAGAACAAAGTCAGTAAAAAACCCGTTTCGGCTATAAATGTAGCAAGTTATAATGTCTTCGTCTTCGCTAGAAGCCATTATTGTTATTATTGAGTGATTTGTTGAAGTTAAAAATTTTGTGTTGCAAATTTCGATGTTTGTTTTCCTATTTTCTGCCGATAACGCACCGAAAGTATTCCCACAAGTGTGAAAAACACAGCAACGCGAAATCGTTTCGGTAAGCTGGAAATACCGAGCAAAAAATGTCGATCCGATGTCGTACCGAGTAATGTGAAAAGGCCCTAAGTAGTAACAGAGCAAACAAAATTTAAAAAATTAAAAATCTCTGCGTCTACATTTTTGTTTCGCGAAATTGTCGATAACATCGTCGTAGTTTAATGACAGCAATAAGACAGATTCAATATTTAGTATTGCTAACGAATTTAATCTCTTATCTGTCATGGTTGAGCGAAGATAGTTTTTCACTCTTTTTAGGCAGGAAATGCATCTGTTGGCGCACTTGAATTAAATATAATACAAATTTTATTAGCAAGCAATGTGTTTTGTTCAACTAACGAATGTTTTTGTTTTTCATAATTTCTGGCATGTTGTTGAAAGTTTTTCGTCGCAAAAAGATTAGGAAAGTCAAGTAATTGTTAACAAAGATATTTAATAATAAAAATTTCTGAATAAATGATGGCTCACTTTCACTGTGACTCACTGTATTCCCATCAAAACAAATTTCAACCATGGGAATTGTTGTTGCAAAAAGTGACAGGCACATTATGTGTCAATGGGAGAATGGGAAACTAAATAAACCAAATATGAAGAAGAATCGACCACAGTGTTGTATTCAAACGTAGCAAAATCTTCACAAGAAAATTGCCAAAATTTCTAATAAAATCAATTAAAACTCAAAAATATGTTAATTTTTTGTTATTATTGCTACAAATATAGCATTACAAATTCAATTCACCCAATAATTTTAAAGATTTAACGATTTCAAAATTCATTTCAATTTTTTTTTGTAACTTTTGCACAGCACTACATGGTGACAGGCATAACATGCCAAACGATCAGCTGAGAGTGTCGCAACTTATAGATATAAACTATGCTGCTAACTAGAGTGCTATTGTTTTTGATCACTTGTGATTGGAGTAAAAGAGACAAACCTATTTTGAATAGATAGCCAAAGTACATAAGAGAGAAGGTGATGCAAGATCACACGTACGCAAAGCCAGGCATCACTTTTCTCACAAGGCCCTTAAGAAAGTGCTGTCGACGATGCACAGAACATATGTCAGCGATGAACAGCACGTGCGGTGTCAGCTGAAGCTCACTGTCCCGTAGGGCGCCAAAGTTGTACAGACCGTCGTATCATGGATAGGCGAGTGTGCAGACCAAAATTTTGGTTTGCACTCAAGTGTGCAGAAAATGGTTGCCAGAGTATGTAGTATATATGTATTTATTTTCTCAATAGATCTCTACATATCGTAAGATTTATTGGCAAAGTGGAGATAATGGGTCGTATTAATAAACAAAAAGCAATTGCTATTTCTCAAATTTTTTGTAATTTGATAAAAATTTGTATGAAGAAACTTTCAAAATTTGAGAAAAAGGCTTGAAAAAGTAATTGCTTTTTTATTAATATAATCTAATATTTTGATAATCGCCAAAAAAGTCGCCATCGCCAATTTTCATAAATTGGTCGCCAAAGTTTGTAAAAAATCGCCAATTTGGCGACAAATCGCCAGTACTGGCAAGCCTGACGACGCAACAAACGCGCAATATTGCACAATATATCGATGCTTGTGCAATATAATCGATTTATCTATTATCGATCTATTATAGATCAGCTTTCTTTATTTGTTTAAAAATTCTGAGCTCGCGCGCCCCTTGTAACTACGCGCCCCTAGGCAAGTGCCTAGTTTGCCTTAGGGATAATCCGCCTCTGGCTGTATGCACATAGCTACTGATGGAAGTGCATCTCAAGTTTAATCTGTATGAACAGCTGGACAGACGTTTCAATAATAGCGCATATTCCCCAGGAAATGTAAAAATGTTTGTTTCAATAAACCAGAAGAACTAACCTTGAAAATGAACCAAAAATGATTAACCTACACAAACAAGTGTGTATGTATGTATGTACATACCCTGCAGGGAACTCAATAACTAGTGAGCAAAATTTCTAGTTCCGAACTAGCGAAAAGGTGTCAAAATTGAACTAGATCAATTGTAGTTAGATTCTCACCAGTTCAGAAGGACTGAATTGAGTGACCATTATAAGACACACTTTGATTTGTAAGCAATTTCAAAGTGACAAAAATTTTATGAAAATTTTTCGTCCGTCGGCTTTGTATATTTCTGCAATTCTCAGATGTTTAGTGAAGCGTTTTATATAAAGAGTTTTCTATTTGCATCTTAACTTATATGAAATGAAATGTTCCCCTAATTATGCTTTTCCGATCCCTCAGACTTATTTTGAATTTTTTTTATTTTATTACATTTTAAATATTTTTATAAATTTTTATTAAATAAATAAATAAAAAAATATTAGTTAAAAAAAAAATTTTTAAAAAATTATCATCCACCTTGACACCGACAGGATTCGAACCCGCGCCCCTCCGATTGAAAGGCACATGCGTTAGCCAGTCGGCCATCGCGCCACTTGCATGAAGTGTGTCAAATGCTGCACTTAAACAGCAGATGTAAAACTGTAGAATTTTTAGGTACTTGTAGTTAGTTAAGAACTATCGAAATTGTGCCAATAAACGAACTAGTGAAAACTGTAGAATTTAGTACTAGTTCGGAACTATCGAAAATGTTGTGCAGAGGGTGACAATTGACACCGCCTAGGACATCGCCGTGTTAAATTCGCCAGTTGATAACATGCAAAAGAGATTTAGCTCGCACTAGTAATGACGAAAAATGCACTAGAAGCGACCTAGTTCGGAACTAGAGATTTTCCCTACAGGGTATATGCAAATACATAGATACGTATGACGTGAGATATAACTGAGCAAAAAAAACAAGTAAGGAAGCCTAAGTTCGGGTGGAATCGAACATTAGATACTCAGCTGTATGCTTTCATTGTTTGTTTGCGTTTGTTCGATATAGGGTGTATTTTATATAAAGCGAGTGCCGCATAAAGTGGGCGTAGCCATGCCCATTTTCAACATTTTTATCAGTCATCCAACTAAGCATATGAATATTATTCTTTGTGCAAAATTTCATTCCTTTTTGACTTCTAGTTACAAAGATGTCACGTTACAAATTCCCAAAGGGTGTTCCAGAAATATCTTTGTTAAAAAGTAGGCGTGGTCATAAACCGATTTCAATAAATTTTTGCGTGTCTATTAACACAAGTAATAAAATTGTATAAACCAAGTTTCGTCATAATATCTCAGTTATTTGTCGAGTTATGGGCTCCGAAATCTCGTAGATTCCTTTGTCTACAAAGAGGCGGTGCCACGCCCATTTTCCAAAATTTTTCTATTTTTTGTTTCCGGTCTATTGTGGAACTCATGCCACAAAATTTCAATGAATTATCTCTATATTTGACAAAGATATCGCTTAAAATGTTTTTATTAGGCCACTTTATAGTTCCAATGTATAAAAGTGGGCGTGGTCGTCAAACCGATTTCGCTAAAATTTTGAACATGTATTACCACAAGTAATAAAAGTGTACACACCAAGTTTCGTCATTATATATAAACTAGCCGGACCCGCGCGCATCTTGCGCAAAAAATAACAAAACATACGTCGCGCCAGTCGGTATGGTTTGTGCTGTCACGCCCATTTTAAAAAACTTATTATTTATTTGGTTTGGTGGACCTTATGGAACTTTCAATGAATTACCTAGATATATGTTTGACAAAGATATCGCATAAAATGTTTTTATTATTCCTATATAGGTATGTGCAATATATTTTTATATATTTTATATATATTTTTATGTGCGTATGTGGTTCTTGCCGACTTGGGTAATTTTTTTCCACACGTTTGCCTTGGCTTAATCGATTTATCTGCTACAGTTCCTGAGTTTTGAATTATAAATCTTTGAAAATTTGCTCCTCTTGGCCCATTTTTCAAAATTTCAGCACGTTTCCTCATAACTGCATAACGTAATTTCATCACTCGGGCTTTATTAGTGATTGAATTCTCATGTTTTACGTGCTTTTCGAAATACACACATATGCCTTATTTTCAACCCCAATTTTCTCTGTTCCCATTAGAATCTATGTACCAAATTTCATTAAAATATTTCTATTTTTGCGCAAGTTAGAGTGTATACGGCCGGACGGACGGACATGGTTCAATCATTTTTTTCATCCTGATCGTTTTGATATACTCTTATATATTAAGGTGGGGTGAAAATTTTTTTTTGGAAATTCAATTTGTTCCAAAGCCAGAACGGAACCTTTCTAGCCCAGTAATAAGCCTTTAAAATTTTATTGACCTACTCGCATGTTTAGAGGTGCCCTCAGCCCCACAAAGTTGAAAAAAATAGCACGATCTGGTACAAATGTGAAATTTCTACAATTATGAAATAAAAAAAACCAAGTATGAGGATTGATAAACAGGCTGAGTTGAGTATAAAAGTGAATTTTTTTTTTGGAAACAACAACAACCAAAGTTATTAAAGGTCAAAGTTTATATTATGCATTTTTTAAATTGCAATTACTTAAAAACTACTGAACCGATTTCAAATATTTTTAATTGATATACATTTTATGTGGGTTCCATAATATCCCCCCTGCGGGGATCAACCCCCCTTTTACCCTCCTTACTTTTCATATAAAGTACCACGCCCAATAAAACACCGTGTCGCATGCATAGCTAATTAATACCTTTAAAACGATGCCTTACTTATTAATTTTGGTAAATTATGTGAGCAGAAAAAGGGATATTTATAGAACACCAATTAGAAATAATATATATGATTATTTGTCGAGTTATGGGCTTCGAAATCTCGTATATTCATGTTTCTAAAAAGAGGCGGTGCCACGCCCATTTTCCAAAAATTTTGTGTTTTTCGTTTGATGTCCGCAGTTGGACTCCTGCTATGAAATTTCAATGATATATCTTTATATTTGACAGAGATATCGCTTAAAATGTTTTTATTAGGCCACTTTATAGTTGTATAAAATGTATAAAAGTGGGCGTGGCCGTCAACCGATTTTGGAAAATTTTCGTCCAAACATTTGCTTCAGTAAGTATATCACGCGTACCAAATTTCATCGATATATCTTCAACGGTTTCTGACTTATGACATATAAAACTTTCAATGTTTGACCCTTAATAAGTGGGCGTGGCACCGCCCATTTTCCAAAATTTTTGTGTTTTTGTTTTATGTCCATAGTTGGACTCATGCGACAAATTTCAATGATAGATCTTTATATTTGACAGAGATATCGCTTAAAATGTTTTTATTAGGTCACTTTATAATACACATATATAAAAGTGGGCGTGGCCGTCAACCGATTTTAACTATTTTCCGTCCAAACGTTTGCCTAATGGCGTTTTCTTTTCTCGAAATAATGTTGCCCTGTTTGACTTTCTTAGCCATTTTGTATGTCTGTCTGGTAATTTCACCGAATATTTACTTCTAACTAAGTAAGAGAGCAACATTATCTACAAAATCAGCCATTTTATAGAAAGTCACGTTACATAATTCGATAATTAGGATATAGGAGGGCAACATTTTTTCGTAGAAAAGAAAACGCCATAAGTAAGTAAATCACGCGTACCAAATTTCATCGATATGCCTTCAATGGTTTCTGACTTATGACATATAAAACTTTCAATGTTTGACAAATTTCTTCATAGGGGCCTGAGCTCAACACGTGGGTAAAATTTCATCGTTTCAGCTATATTAGTGACTGAGATACCAAATTTCCGATTTTTTCTATATAGGAAAAGTGGGCGTGGTCATGGTCCGATTTCGCCCATTTTCAATGCCAACCGTCCCAGTCTCGATACCAACTTGCATTTAAAATTTCATCAAAATATCTCAATTTTTGCGCGAGTTAGAGTGTTTACAGACGGACGGACAGACGGACGGACGGACGGACGGACGGACATGGCTCAATCGATTTCTCTTTTCACCCTGATCATTTATATATATATAAGTCTATATCTATCTCGATTATTTCATTCTGTTACAATCCACCGTTATGTGATTAAAACTATAATACTCTGTGTACTAGTACAGCTGAGTATAATAAAAAACCGGCTTAAAATTTTAAACTTAATGAAATATTCACTAAGCATTATGTAAAAAATCGCTAATCGTTTTTTCTCTGAGTTTTTGAAAGTGTATTGAACTTGTTGGAGAATACACAAAAAAAAACTATTAAAATAAAAGCTTGTTCCATTTTAATTACTTCTACGTAGAACACAAAATATTGCTTTGATCCTTAATCCAGTTTGGTGGCTTCAAAATTCGAAAATGCCTAATATAATTATATTAAACGATATACTTATGCACGCTTACAATTACAATTATACTGCACGAATTTGAATACTCGTATTATAACAATTAAAAAATGCCTCACGTGGGGTTAACGATTGATAAAAAGAGATAGACTTGATAATGTTTCTAAATTTATGCAAGCTAAGGTGATTGTGAACACTTTTAATGAACTTCTGCAATCAGGTATCTTTATTAATTGCATAGCAACCATCTTTTTTAACTGTAGGGATAGGCTTGTATTGACATTGAGTTCAAGCGCTCTTAACAATTTTTTTAAAAATATCGCATCGTAAAAATTACTCTCTAATTAAACTACAAAGTTTTAACCCTTTAACCAAGTTGCTATCTACTTGAAGAATCATAAAGATTAAAATTCATATATCAGCTAAATTACTTTCTCGTGTATGTAAATATGTATAAGAGATGATTACACCATGCTGTATACACAGTAAAAATTTTAGTTTAATTTTAATACCATTTTGGTATTTATATATAACAATGCCAAAAAGCATTAAATTAAAACCATTCTGGTTTAAAAAAAAGAAGAGAATATTGAGAGACAGAAATTATTCTTGGTGTCAAATTAATACTTTCTTAGAATTAAATCAAAACCAAATTTTGATTATTTTTAGAATAATTCTGGTATTAAAAGTAGTTGAAATGGTATAAGATCAATACAAAAATTGGAATAAATTCTATACTTTTATGGAATTAAATCAAAACCAAATTTTGATTATTTTTATAATATTTTTGGTAATAAAAATAGCTGAAATGGTATAATATAAGATCTATCCGCAAGTTGGAATAAATTTTATACTTTTTTTGGATTTATAATAGCTCATATATATTTTAAATACTAAAACTTTTAATAAACACTAGCCATACACGCACTCATACATATATACAAATAAAATGGGAGTAAAGCAGCTTCTTAGTCAATAAATAATTTGGCTTATACAAAAAGCCTTTATCTAAATCTTAAACTCTTTTTGTTGTTTATCATCTATTGTTGTCTCTTTGTCGGGCCCAGGCATTGTTGGTGTCATCGTCGGTTTCGTCGTCGAAGCATCCGTCTTAGCTGGCGTCTCTGAACTGAATGCCGTTTCATTTATCGTTTTTGTTGTTTCGGTCTTATTATTGGCCACCGTTGTTGCTGCCACCACAGGCGTAACATCCAATTTCAATGGTTGTTCCATATGTACAATTGTTTGAATTTACACTTGTATTTGTTTTTTTTTTCGACGCTCAGCAACTGTTTGGGCACCACTGGCACTTCAATATCATCCACCATTTTTTCAACTCAGTCTTTGGCTTTTTAGCTGTCACTGACGCCAAAGCTTTCATAGCACCTTGGTCCTGCTCCTCCGCCTTACACGCCTGCTGCATCAATGGCATATGCGTATGTGCACCCAAACCAACTTTTTGCCTAACTTCCGCCATCGTTGACGCAGCCGTTTCACGCGCCTTCTCTGCGCCCATCTCAAGCAAATAAACTAACTTATTACGTCGCAACAGCTGTTGTTGGATTTTATTGCGTATGGGATGTAAATGTTCGACTATCTCCTCTGCGACAAGTATTTTATATTTGCCAGTATCGATATCTTTGGCATTCTCACAAATCTGTTGGACCCTTTTGCCCGTGAGTAGCTAATGTATTGCTTTTATATTGCTTACACCTTGACGTGTTTCCGGATTGTAATGAACATTAGAGCAAAAGACTGTTACCGCTTTTTTTAACTTTTCCACCATGGTATCAGCATCATCTGTTAGATAGATTACTGCTTTGGGATCAGCATCCGATTTGGACATTTTCTTACTTGGATCACGTAGGGAAGATTTAAAAACATTTTGTTTATGTACATAATATGTATTTATTTTTATGTACATATTATGTATTTATTTTGACTTTTTTTATGAAAATTTGTTTTAATATTTTCTTGGTTTTGATTTCAAACTAAAAAAGCTTTGATGGTAATATACATTGAGAAAGAGAAAGTTTTTTATACTTTTCAGGATTTGTTTTTAAACCATAAATAATTAAATTTCTTTAGAGAGAATTTTAATACTTCTCAAGGCTTTATTTTGAAACTATTTTGGGATAAATAAAATTGTAAAACTTCTCATAGTTTAAAAATAAGACTTTTTAGCATTAAAATTCAAATTTAATTCCAAGAATGATTACATCAAGTACCAAATGATATTAGAATTAAACTATCATTTTTTACTGTGTATGTATGTACTTTAGGGTGGTCCCCAAATGCATGGAGACAAATTTTAGACCATATTTCCTCAACCTCACTCCCTAGGTCGATGCTAATATAGTCGAAGATACCACATATGTATGTATAAATAGAAGTTTAATTTTTTGTATATCTAATGCCCAAAATCGATTGTCCTGTACTCAAAAATACCAAATGCAAATTTTGGTCCCTATCGCAGGCAATTAAGGGGTAACGCACAGGGGTCCCATATGGTTATCTTAACTTTGATATATACATACATATTTGGTTTTAATGTTTTAAGGAGCAGGGCATTTCAATTTGCTTTTATACCCCGTTGCCGTTGCTAAAGGGTACGGTGTTTTCAGCTAGAACGAGTAGCGACGCGTATGTTGTGTTTTAATTGCGCTCTTTCATTAACTGTTCACCAAATATTTTATCGTTTTTGGAGCTACATATAAATGTAAATAAACATATGTATGTATGTATACGAGTATTTGTATAATTATACATTTGTGCATGTATTACATGAATGCTAATAAATCCACTAAAACTGAATATAAAAGGCATGCAACCTTCATAGGCTATACTTCCTCATATACTTATAGTATTACCATAATGTCTGGGAGGCACTGTATGTATGCAGCTTATTTGGTAAGGCCTGAATATTGGAAGTAAAGTTCTCAGTTGTGCTTTTAATAAAAAATAAAAAAAAATAAACAAAAACAAACTCAAATCTCTTGGGGAACTAGGACATTCACCAGCAATACGAAACCTTCGCTATGCGTTGTATTCTTCTTTCGTTATTCGAACATTCTCTATAGATAGAGTATTATAATTTTTATTTGCTAAAATTTAAATATTTTGATAAATTTGGAATGCATGAAATGGGCGTGCCACCGCCTCTTTTTAGACAAAGAAATTTACGAGATTTCTGAGCCCATAAATTGACAAATAATTGAGATATTATGACGAAGTTCAAACTGTGTAAACTTTTATCGTTTTCGGTAATAGACATGCAAAAATTTAGTGAAGTTGGTCTATGACCACGCCTACTTTTCAACAAAGATATTTCTGGAAAAGCCCTTGGGACACACTTCTAACTAGAAGTCATAAAGGAATGAAATTTTGCACTAACAAGAATATTTATGCACTTAGTCGGATCGTCGTTACGCCAAATTAGAGAACAAAATGTAGTAGAAGCGAGCAGAGAAGTGGTGAAAAGAATGCGGCTTATGTGCATAAACTTCCTGCATAATATGTATGGACAGAGAAGTGTATGTGTGTATGTATGTATGTACGTGTCTGCTGGATTTTGCTCTCTAAGTTGGCGAGCAGTCAATATATGGAATGTTAATGATAACTGATTGTAGTGTTTTTAAGATCATAAAATTTCAGTAAATTCGTAATGTAATCGATCCAACATAAATTCTTGTAAATTCTGATTTTTTACAAAATCGTAATAAAAATTTATTGGAAAAGCAACCGCTGATTGCTAAGAAGAATGACTGTAGATTTTTTGGAAAATTCGTTTCACAATTCTTAAGTAATTAGATTGCGATCGCAAAATCATAAAAAGATTTTATCTTGGAACCTTCTTTTGGATTCTACATTTAAATAGAATAATATATACCTAATTAAAAAAAAATAAAACTATAATACTCTGTGTACTAGTACAGCTGAGTATAAAAACTAGAAAACACGCATCAAGGATAAAAATTGGATCTATTGGTCTATTGCATATTTTTAGGCTTAACTTTGAAATGCATCTTTTGCATATTTTTATACAGGTGAAACTAAGGGCATAGCCAAACGACGCAAGAAATAGCTTTCGGAAAGCGAAAAATTCAAATTTTTGTATTTGTTGCTTTTAAAAAACAAATACAAAAATTTGAATTTTTCGCTTTCTGAAAGTAATTTCTTGAGTCCTCTGGCTGTGCCCTAATAAAACCGTAAGGACATTCACTGCAAAAACGTTTTGCTTATTGTTGACAAATCAGGTCTAAACAAGGAGTATGCTGGCAGCGCTGCTTCTTTTATGCACTCACTATGTCTGCTCCTAACTCTCTATGACTTATCTAGGCCTTATTTCGCATGTCGGATAAGCTTTTGGAATAAGGTGTGCTATCAGAGAGAGAGAGTACTCCTTATGGCCTGATGACATCAACACAGGAAAATCAGCCTTATTGTAAGCCTTACGCGCTACGCTTATAATTTTTAGACCTTATTTCCCTTTAAATCTGCTGTTTTAATTGGTAAATAAGGCTTATGTTTTTTGGTGGGTTGGTCAACTTAGTAAACTTGGGATCGGAAAGTACCGAAGATCAAAAAAATGAGTTTAGCGACATCTACCGGCGACAAAAAAATTAAAAGTATCCGGAAATGTTTTCCAAAAAGACGTTATATGGTGGGCGTACGGTGGACTTTTTTCTTGGTCCATATAAGGCGAGACGGCCTAATGAATATATCGAGCCAGTGTAGCCAAACAAATTATCGATTTTTAAAAAAATAGGTATTATCCATTTCTGTCGAAACCCGCTGAACGCAGAAGAAAGGGGAGACCGCCACTGCGTTGGGAATATCAGGTGGACAGTGATGCTGACTCCCTGGGTATTCCCAAAAAGCGCCAGGCTGCACGAAACAGAAATAGCTGGCTTACTATGTTGGACTCGGCCAAAATCTTCTAGACGGCTACGTGCCAATTAAGTAAGTAAGTAAGGTATTACCCATGCATATCGCTAGCTTAGAGTGCAAATTGCGCAACTCCATTTTTTTTTTTCAAAGTTTATAGGAGAGACAAAAAACAAAAAATAAAAAAATTTCCAAATGAAAAAAATTTCTATTCATATGTGTAAATATTTTGGACTTACACAATTTTCTTCCCTTTTTGGACTTAGCCAATTTGCGTATAACTGAAAAACAACGAGTAGAAATATAATAAGTATCACAGACTTGTTTAGCGTGGTGCGTATTTAATTTTTCTAGCGTTCTATATAAAAATACACTTTTTCATAAAAGTGGACTTAGCCAATTTGCACTTTAAGCTAGCGATATGTATAATGCTGGGAGGAAATCAAGCAAACTGCAATACAAACATACATAGCTGGTCACACTCCGTTCATTTGCGGTTTAAGCCTTAACAAACACAAAAAACTAATTAGGGTTATTCAAGGATTCCGTAGCGAATGATCATTGGCAATGATTCATTGCTAACACTTTATTAATTACATAACTAATGTAGGTACTTTTAAATTTTTGTTATTTCAACGCATCAACGTTTGTTCACTCTGGTTAAAATTTAAATAGGTATATACATATGTATATATTTTTCTTGTCCATTTTTTGTTTTTTTTTTGCTGATTAATAATTTTTAGCGCGAAATTTAAGAACGAATTGATTGCCATCGCCGCGGCCCGATGCGAATGCACAATTTCACTTTTTATGCTCGTGTTACTTTATGCTTTTTTTCATATTTTTGCTTTGTCTGATTGCGAGTTAATTTGTATTTTGCGCGCTCCGCATTAATTGCTCAACAAAAAAATATAAATATGCTTATACATACATATTTGTATGTATGTATATACGTATATACGGTTTGGTTCTTGTGCAATTATAATTAAATGTAATTATTTTCGTATTATTACGTTTTTAACAGCACAAAATTTAATTATAAAATATTAAAGTTACTTCGCTTGTGACTATTTATGACGTATTATTATATGTACATATGTATGCCTGTCTGTCTGTCTGTGGAGTCTGTTTGTTGTTTACCGGTCGAAATCAAATGTCGAACTGATCTGAAGTTACTATATACATTTAAAAAAATACAATTAAATTGTCGATTGCCTGTCCAGCTTGTGGCATACTGTAAGAGCGTACATACATACATAGGTACAAACGAGGTATGTATATTTACAAATTTATACATAGGTACTTATGTATGTATGTACATATGTACATTTTCAAGTATTTTATAGTATTTGTTTACATTTCATAAAAAATGTCAATAACAGCACTCCCGCACACTTGTTAACATTTTTTCTTCGATTTTTTGCTTTTGATAACAGCTTTACTACGAAAGATTCTGATAATGAAATTTTGCTCTCTTTATTGTTTTTTGTTTTCATTTCAGCTAAGCTTCCTTTGCCATTATTTATTCAATTGCTTTTTTATTGATATAAAAGTGCTTAAAGGGGTTTGCGAAAAAATAAAGTGTTTTTGATATATGTACATACATTTCGGCCATAAAACTCGTCAGATTTATAATAGCGCCATTGTATTATTATTATTATTACATACATTGGTATAATCACACTTGGAAGACCGGTGCAAATGATTTAATTTGAAGACAGTATGAACAAATTTTTTCGATTGCCAACTTTATACGAATGTAGCGCTCCCATTTCATATGCATTTCTTTATCAAGATAAGAAATGAGCTGATGATTAGCTCATCATCCATGCAAAAAAAAATGCTAATGACCTAATTTATCATTGTTTTACTACAATTACATACATATATACATACATACGTACATACATATTTAATAAACCCTATCAGCACTTTGGAGGTTATAGAGGCTTCTAAGTGGATCGAGGACTTTTTAAGATTCATTTTTCGCATATTGAAAAAATAATAACACAAATAAGATGGATAATAAAAGCACATGTCCGTTGATCAGAATTTGTTACTTTCAAGGTTCAAGCAATAATTCTCGGTAGGGAATTGGATTTGCGTTTAAAAATACTATTGAAATGCAGTGTAAGTATACTAGTTGTCTATCAAAATCGAATATGTACATGAAACTGTAGTGATATACATACATATTGAATTACCTACTTTCTTCTAATAGAGATACCTACTAGGCGTATGAGCAACATTTCGGTTAGCTTGCTGCGAACAAGGTTCATATCTACATAATAAATGAATAAATAAATATTTATATACATATGTATGACATATTGAAAAGGGATTAAATAGGCGTATTTTTAATATACATATGTACATACCTATATCTGACGCTTAACGCATAATGCAACTACAGCTATATATGTATGTAATAGGACAGATTTAAAGCTCGCATTAAAAAGTGTGAATTGTATGAGAACACAAAGTTGGATGGCCCATAATGCCGCATCATCACTATGATTATGTTAATTATTTAATAATTAAGTCTTATTGCGTATTGTATAATTCACTGGTATCCAAAATGAATTCGTACCAAGTACATACATAATTCTATAGGAAGAATATTTGGCTGTCGCTTCTTCGTTGCTTCGTTTGCTTCTACTAAGTAGTAGCGGTTGGATCACGCTACCAACAACAACTAAACTTAATTTGGTAAATATACATATGTACATTACAATGCTCATTTTTTTGTATTAAAAACAAAATGTTGAAAAAATTAACTAACAAAGTATGTAACGAAGAATCACTTTTGCCAACAAGTGCTAGTTTGGACTAACAAAGTCACGCTCTACAAGACTCTCATCGTTCCCATCCTGATGTACGGTGCAGAACCATGGACGATGTTCAAATCAGATATACATACATATGTACCATCTCATATGTGCCACTCTTTGGAGTAATCGAAAGAAAAGTTCTTAGGAGTATTTTATGGATGGATTGAGTTGGCCAAGTCTTGTCAAAAGTATTTCTCTCAACAGCTAAGTTGTTGATACAAAAACTTTCCGCCGTCAATTCAAATCAGACCTGTTAAATTCCGATTAGGATTAGTAATCAATTAAATTGTTTTGTTTTTTAATTGGTAATCATTATTTTAATTCTTTTGCAGAAAAAAAGTAATTTTAATGATTAACATTAAAAAAAATTAAAAAAAAAATCAAAAAAAATCAAAAATCATAAAAAAAGCAAAAATAATCAAAATAATTTTTTTTGATTGTTTTTCATTATTTTTGATTTTTTATGATTATTTTTGATTTTTTTTGATTTTTTATGATTTTTTTTCATTTTGTTTGATTTTTTTTTCAATATTGTTGTAAAGAAATTTGGATATGCATGCACATAAGTATTCAGGTAGGCATGCATGTTTGGTCAGAGAGGCATAAAGTTTGTTTGTACAAATGTATGTGAACGCATATTAAAGTACGTAACCCTGCAGTAAATATGGGGACAGGTGTATCCAAGTCTTTGTGTATTCTACAGCGACAAATGCACTAATTAAAATGTCGACAAATTTAGAAGTACAAAATTTGTATAGACCTTGGCTCGTTCGAAGTTTTTCGTACTAGATACGGATACAAACCCTTCCTACACCTGGGGAAGATTCATTTCTAGGTTCAGTATAAGGACAGGGAAGAGCGAATATAGAATTCTGATTATGACAGAGATTATGTTTACGTAAATCTATTTGCAACATAGCAAATCGTCTACTGCTTTATTATGTAGTAGGCATGCGAAGACGAATACAAATTCCCAAATAATCCTATTTGAGGAACAATGTCGGAACGTAAGTACGTAATATTTCTGCCTTTTAAAAGAACACAATAGGGCAATAACTAGGGCTGAAATGGTATGGCTTATGATGAACAATAAATACAACTTATATGAAATTAAGAATTTTTCCTTTTTTGAAAAAATTGATGAAGTGTGAAACAGACAAAGGAAATACAACTGTGCTAATGGAGGAAGAGGAATACACCGCAAAAACAGGTCAACTAATCAAAGAAATGGGCTGCAGAGTGATGAGAAAAGACCCAACGGAAGAATACCAAATGACAATAAAGCGTGCAATAAAACAAGCGAAAAATATAAGAGACAGCAAAGTAGCCTACACTCTCACAGCAATGAATCCATCTGCCCCATCACTGATCGCACGGCGAACTTTTTTTTGCGATACGCTCTAATGTACATACATACATACGTATATTTTAAAGTAAAACTCCAAGCACATTTGATTGACTAACATAGAGTACAATTATAACAAAGTTTTTATACCCTTCTTTTTATACTCATATGAAATGGTGTTATAACTTAGAGCGGAAATGCAGAAGGAGGCATGACAGATCCACCAAAATATAACCGCTATGATGAGGATCATGAGCTGAGTCGTTTAAGTCAGGCCCATCAGTCTGTCTGTATAAACGCAAACTAATCCCTCTTTTTTTGAGATATCTACTTGAAATTTGGTACTTCGGTGACTTCTTAAGAGAAATTGGACCACTATAACATATAGGTCCCATACAACGGATTGTTCAGATGTAGACATTTTGGACTATAACATCTCCATATATAACACACATAATTCACCGTATAAATTAATGAAAATGAGACTATGTATCGCTTCTTTTCCTCATTCATGAATGTCATAAAGTCTCGATACAGTCGAAGACAGCCGCAATATTAGTTGCTTTTCATTCTATACCTAACTACGAGAACTTCTGTATTAAAGCCCAATTTATGAGTTAGTACAACAGCGAATGTTACACTAAAATGTTTGATTTGGCCACTTTAAACAATTTTTCATAAAGATAAATAATTTGATATAAACACGCATCGTACCATGTACGGTCAATGACAAATTAACAATAATTCCAAGCTTGTAAGATATGTATAAATGTGCATGCCTCTCTGCACAAATATACGAGGAGGAAGCATATAGAGCCTTTATCCTGTTAGTGTGGGACTTTAACCGCACTACACCACCTACGCTTATCGTATCGAACCCCCCGGTACTACCATCAAGCTACCGTCGTGAGTCTGCCTTAAAAGGCTATATACATACCTGGATACGTACAAATGTGCATATTTCTTTAAACGATATTGATAAAAATTAAAAAAAATCAAAAAAAAATCAAAAAAAAAATCATAAAAAATCAAAAAAAATATCATAAATAATCAAAAATAATCAAAAACAATCAAAATAATTTTTTTTTTATTATTTTTGATTATTTTTGATTTTTTATGATTATTTTGTTTTTTTTTTTGATTTTTTATGATTTTTTTTGATTTTTTTAATGGTAATTGCAAAATAATCATTAAAATTTGAAAACAATGGGTAATCAATCATTAAATGGACAGTTGAAAAAATAATCAATCAAGCCGGTAATCATTACGATTAATAATCATTATTTAACAGGTTTGATTCAAATACAGGCTTGCTGTTAAAAATTTGTTTGTGAAAAAAAATTTTTGTGAGAAATCCAACAAAAACGATTATGAGAATAAATTTTTTTAAATTTTGTATTTACAATTCATAGATGTTTTTTTTTTGAAAAAAAGCGAAATATAAAGGCATCGCTAAAGTTCAATATAATGTTTATGATGCCGTTGAATTGAATTTCGGGTTGATGTCATGGTTCGAATCCCGAGGAGAATACAATGCCACAATGTGAGAAGAAGTAGCAGCTAGACACCACTGGCATAATGTATAGGCGTGTTTCTTTTGGCATTTCTCTGCTCGCTTATACGGGATCTGCTCTCTTAGCTGACAGTTTTCATACAAAAGGTTAAAGACCTTAACAGACCTTTACAGAGCACTCCACACAGACCTCTTTCCAATTCCATTACTTCAACGAACGGACGTGTCGTGTTCTAAGTCTTGCCCAAACTAATACAGCTATACACATAGGGCCGTAGTCATAGTCGATTTAAAACAGTGTTTTAACACACTTAGAATGATGCTAGCATAAACGTCATCTTATCTCTGTCATAGTCGACTTAAAATCAGTTTTATCACTAAAACAGCGTTCTAACTTTAAAATGAGGTGAATGTCATTTTAAAATCTTAAAATATTGTTCTAAGCTGGGAATTCGTCATGAAAACTATAAAAATAGAAAGAGACTACGTGAATACAATAAAAAATAAATAAATAAAACGTATAAAGAAGACATTTTAATAAACATGTTTGGAAATAGCAGAATTTTTCAAGATTTTGCCATTATAGACTGCTATCCCGGAACGGAGAACAAAGGTATATAGAAGCCGATGTGACCCCTTCCAAATGGAGGAAGAGGAATGTTATTCTAGATATTGCTTTGATAAGGCCACAGTGGAATATCTTATAGATATTTTAGAGCCTGTCAGTAATAGGGGACTATCAATCTCACCCAGATTGCAAGTTCTGACTACATTACGATTTTTAGGTCGAAATGCTCATCAGGTGGCACCCAATGCTTTCCCGCAGACAAGCTTTTTCTCCTGCGCTCCAGTTCGGTGCACGAGATCTTTTTGTTCCCTAAAATCACAAGTTCATTTTGATTTATATGAAGTGTGTAGTTTTATATCAAAATTTAACTCACTTTTAGTTGTTTTTTAGCGTATTTTAAATATACGATTAACATAAAATATGCAAACATCAAAATGTCGAATAGATAGATGCGCTTACTTTTTTCTTTTCAATTTAAAAGTTGACACAGGGTTAACTTTTAAAACACTCGAAATTTCTTAAAATTACAGAGCGATTCTTATTATTTTATATGGGTAGCCCTGTTCCGTTTCATTTTAGCAAAAACGTTGCTCTAACTGGTCTATGACACACCACTCTTTTAAACGTCGTTCTAAATTTAATACCGATTTTAACCTTAAGTTTACCAATACCCACCCGGGTGACCCAGTACACTTTCCTATGAAAAGACGTGTATATGCACATATTTTTGTTGCTATAACTTTATAAATTTATTGTTTAACTATATTTTGATTGCTTTTATAAAGTTTATAGAAAATGTATAGAATAAAAATTTATTTCAAGCCAAGCGAAATGTAGATCCTTCGGCAACAATTTATGCATTTTATTTGGCTGATACTTTGTTCATCGCAAATGGGTTTATTGCATTTTATGCATAATTGATAAGTGTTTGGTTTAATTTTCATATCAAAACACTTATAACATTTTCCTTTCATCTTTACTCTCATCAACCTGCTGGAAGGTTGTCCTTTTTATTAGAAATAAGGAAGGACATTGATAAATTCATTCTTTCTAGCAAATAGTTCCTAAGATACATACGATTTCCGATTTTATGTAGAATCTTCAAGTAATATTATGCCTAAAGGACTTCAGCATAATTTAGATATGACAGAGCTTTCTGAGAAAGCCTGTGACTGAAGAACCTTGATATTACCTGGTTGATTTCCTACGTATATTATAAATGCATCATGTGTTGCTACTTATAGAAGCAAGGTCGGCAAAATTGTGAAAGATATTGTGTTAGGGAGCACAGAGCGGTTTCCTCTACATTGGTTAAAATTTGTGTGATGTTTTTTATTTACTCATATGGATGAAAGTGGCGATGCGTGATCGAGAGCATTAAAATATAATGCCAAAGCCATAGTAAATCTCCTTTCATGCTCCTGACGGGTTGAATTCATTTAGAATATAATATGATCATACGCACATACACATATTTTATTTTTGTTTATTCTTGCCAACATAAACATCATCCCACTAATCTTTAGTTAATGATAATTTAGTAAAAAAAGGTATATATGCCGATATTTCTACAGGAATCCTTTTACGGGTCAACAAAGTCCTTTACAACTCGCTCGCCTTGTTTTGATCTTTTTTTTTTTGAATAATGGTGTTTTTGATTTGAATACTTCAACGCCAAATTCAAGTAGATAATTAATGTGTCGTAATCGTATTATTCACTCAACCTTTGCCTTAGGATTCAAAATTTTGAATTTTTTACTTTATATACACCCATTACGGGATGTTTGTGGTTTTTGTTGGCTTAATTTCACCAAATATAGTTAAATTAAATATTTTTAATCATTCACAGGCTTATATTTTACAATAGTAATAAATATGTTTGGGCAATAAAAAGTTAGAGCACGCGAAAGCGATCGTAATGCAAGAAAATGTATATGGGTCACCCGGGTGGGTATTGGTAAACCTTGTACATAAAAATCTCTGGTAATCGTAAGGTTAACTAAAACCGATTTTAGTGAACGACTATGACTACGGCCCATAGTATGTATGTACATACATATCTACATATATCTACAAACTTATGGTAGATAAAAAAACTTAAATTTTAATTTTAAAACAAGAGGACATACATACATATGTAGTTCTAATTAAACAAGATAACTATACAAATATTTACTTAAAATATTGTCGCCGTTTTATTTCAAATCAAGATTTATTATTTATCAACTTGATATGAACATATGTATATCTAAAGTAGGTATATGGTGTTATTGCAAAAATACCGCTTTATACATGAGAACTGCATACATGCTTAGTACATACATAATAGTTCCATAGAGCTCAAAGAGAGCTTCAAAAGCTCTTGAAGATACACTTCAAATTGGCGGTCTGAAGTGTTTGGCCATCAATTTAAGTTTTTGCCTACAATTTAAGTATGTTAAGATCACATATCTACATATATATTGTCATACCATACGAAAACTAGCGCAAGATATTTTGTGTCTGACGAAAACTAGCACATCAAATTTTTGGCTGAAGTATAATATTGCTACTTTTCGTCAGCCAAAAGTTGAAAGTGCTACTATTCGTACAGAATTTTTTTATTGCCAATTTTCGTAAGTAATTTTGAAAGTGCTAGTTTTCGAATGGTACGAAGATATATAAAAACCAGCGGCGCCAAAATATTAAACTTAGCAAAATTTATTAAGTTAAAAAAAAATGACTGTGATCGGCCATGGAAAGGTTTTTAGAGAACAACTAAGAAACGCAACAGAAAATTGAGTGGAATTTCAGCCCAATTCTCGTAAAATATTTAAAAAATTTTTATAAATTTTAAATTACATTGATTTGTTGTATTGTTTTAACTTATTTAGTAGGTATAAATATTTATGATCATTAATTTTCTTAAGTATTTTGTTTCGATAATTTTTTTTTTACAAACAAGGGCTTTATTACAACGTATTTACATTTTTTCCATCAATAATAGCACAATAGAGTATGTGGGTCTTGTCGTCGCAATAAAAAGCTCGTGAGTAATGGGGTATAGGCAAATTTGTCATGCAATGAATTTTCAAGCAAATTATTATTCGTTGCAAGTTAAAATAATATGTCAAATAAATATACTTATTTTCGTATATTAGTATATTTCAGTAAAGTTATTATGCATACGAATTTTAGGACATTTTTTTCATCGCATTTGGTTTTAAGTACATATTTGTGTATCTCAGCAGCAAGAATAATATTAAAAGGAAAATAGTAATAACTGTCACAGCGGCGCCGATGCAGATACTCATAAATCAATATATAATTAAAATTAAACACTAAAATCTAAAATGTATGTCTATATATGTACATAACAACTAGGTATAAGGAAGACAAGCCTACCGTGGTCGTAAATTAACCGTCATTGACGTAACTGCCGGGCATTTTTTTGGTTCGAAATTGTAACCAAATCACGTATTTTTATAGTGCGATAATATTTGGAAAGCGGGGAATCAATGATTTGCCACTTATTCACTTAAATTAAGCTTACTTTTAAGTTCCGGGAATGTGTAAACTTTGTCTTTAATTTGCACTTAAACTAAATTTCTAATTTTTTAATTTAAATAGAGACACAGTAAGCGGCTTTGGCAATAAGTCAGTGCCACAGTGTTTTAAAATATAATTAGGGGATTCACAAAGTGTCATAAAATCATATGTTATATTAAAATATTGTACGCAAATAGTTATAAAAAGCTTTTCCGAAGCCCTGTGATAAAGTAAATAAAAACAGCTGATCAAATACCACGACCCAAAAACATATCACGCAGAGTTGTATTTATTTAGTACACATACAGCCTCCAATGCAACAACAAAATATTATGACTTATAACGATATGACATAATATGACAGGTTGTGAATCCCCTAAATGTCATGGATTCCTCAGATTTTACTGTATGATTTTTTGAACAAAGCTACAGCCTTCTAAAGGTTCTGATATTTGCTAGAGTATAATTGGGTAGTCCACTTTCAAACCCGGTTATAGGATCTTTTCATAGGCACAAATTGATAAAAAAAAAAGACCACAACCACAAGTGGCATGAATATATTTTATTACTTACCTCAAAAATTGAGACAAAAAACAGAACTTAAAGGTGGTTTTGCAAAGTTAACGTTTGAAATTTTAAGACCGGTACTCATAAAAAATAAAACAGGTTTTAACAACTGTATAAAGAGAAATTTTCATAAAAATTTTCGATTTTAACAGCTTTATAAATCTATTTTATTTTTTATGAATAAGGGGGTAATCGCAAAGCCGCTTATTGTGTCTATTTGAGTTAGAAAATTAGAAGTCCTGTATATATATGTACATTAGGGTGGTCCCCAAATGTGTGAAGTCGAACTGTATATGATATTTCGTGAACCTCGTGAATGTTTATATAGTCGAAGATACCACATATACATTTTTGTCCCGATCGGAGACGGCTAAGTGGTGTCGCACAGGGGTCAAAATTAAGAAAACTCCATGGAGATTCAAAACAAATATTTTTTTTTTATATCTAATATCTACACTATATCGATTGTGCACTTAGGGTTATATACGTCTGTATCTACATATGCACTAAAAATGCATACGTGTGCAAATATATACATATTTACTTAATCAATTTAAACTTTTAAACAAAACGAGTTTAATTTGAGTTACTAATCTTATTATTGTTTTTCAGACGCTCTAATTACCAAATGCGCATGTGATTTATCTTACATATGTACATAGTATGTATGTAGTAAATACATACATATGTATGTAATTACAGGTTCCCTCCAAAGGTTACACCTTGACTTCCGTGTATTAAAATACTCTTCACTTCGTGAATAAAAAGAGTATAATATTTTACTTTGACTGACATATAAAAAGCTGTTAAAACATATGGAAAAGAAAACTACACACATACCCAGGTGACAGGTAACAAGGTCAACGGGAATAAATCTCAATTGACCTTATTTCCCACCCGGTTGGGAAATAAGGTCCATTGACATTATTGCGTTTTCGAGCATTTAGCTTCGCATCGGTCCGTGTCGGTTCGCGTCGCTGCTGTTATTAGAAAAGTGAAGCGCCGCATTTTTCTAAAGTGCTTTTTATGAGAAAAAGCGCCACAGGCGAAAATTTTAATTTTCCTAAACTGCTTTTTATGAGAAAAGAAAAGCGCCGCAGCCGAAAATTTGGAATAAAAAATCGCGCGATTTTTAATTCCAAATTTTCATTTTCCTACTTTTTTGCCATGCCGCAGGATAAGGCAAGTAGACATAGTTTTTATATACATTTTTATTTATTTTTTGTATAACTAGATATTTAACATACTTTACATTATTATATAATTTATTGAAATATTTTTGCTGTGTTGGCAACAACTTGTCTGCAGTAGGGGCAGAGAACAGGGCACTTTACACGAGCGGCATTTTGCGCAATTTTTGAATAGCATTCGGCAGAAAGCTTAAAATTGCTGCATGGAAATAATACCGTATCGCGAGGGGTTTCGGTACAGAGGATACAATTTAAAATGGTTGACATTATTTCCATTTGGATTGGGAAATAAGGCCAATTATTTTATTTCCAAATTTTCGTTGACCTTATTGCGTTTTCCAAAAACGCAATAATGTCAATTGACCTTATTTCCCAACCGGGTGGGAAATAAGGTCAATTGACATTATTTCCGTTGACCTTGTTACCTGTCACCATATACCCAATTGTGGAATTTCAAAATATATCAGGTTGATTCCTTCTGTTCTTAGTTTTCAGGTTTAAAGCTTTTAAAATAAGAAGTGGAGAGAGAAAAGCGAAAAAGAGTCAAGACACAAGCGTCATATCGGAACTCAAATATGTAATATCTTGTTCTGCATAATTTACTCACGTTTGCTAGTTAGATATACATATATGTATATGTATTTTCGTATGTATTTATTATTATGTATGCATGTATTTGCGCATACATAATGAAACCAATAAAATAATTTATATGTTATTTAAGCATGGATTGTTTTTTTCTAAAGTAATGGTGGGAAATTCGCAACTCATGGCTGACATATGTACATACAATGGCACAAAATTCCTTTGTTGTTGGTTTTGTTATTACCATTAAATGCAAATACAATGACAATTAGAAAATGGCAAAAATATTTTAGCATTTAGTTAAATGCTGCATAGGAACATATTGAAGGTCCCAACATTTCTTGGCAGCTGAATAAAAGTTGTTATCGTCGTTTTGTATCTAACGCTTCTGGTTATAACGTCACGATGCTTTTAGAAACTCAAAGATATCAGTAATCATGCTATGCATGAAAAAACGCGATTTACTTTAGTTTTTTTTTTCCTTTCGGTTTTATATACATTTTTCCCTTTGTTAATTAACTTCATTAAAAGTAGTAATTTTTTTCCTTGCTAATTACCTGTGCCACTTTTAAAACACAATTGACAGGATGAGAAATATTCATAAGTATACACGTATGTATGCATTAGTAGATAATTATACAAATGAAAAATACGTATCTACTTACGTAAAGTAAGTTTTCTTCATACCTTTGGCATTTATAGCCGGCTCTTAACGTTCTTACGGCTTCGGGTGTTTTATTTCGGGTTCTACTCAAAATATTCTTTCGCGAAAATTACACTGTGCACGAGCCAAAACTCAAAAGAGATACCTAGTAAAAATAATTCGGGAACGCTGTGCACGATGGTGGTATTAATTTTTCTAGGTTAGCTCTCGTTTAGAAGATATTTTACTTTGAATTTCTGTCCATCTGTACGTGTAGCTCGTCGGTTTGAATGCAAACTATCATTGTCAACATTTACAAGTCACACAGCTCAACGAAAATCGATAAAAAAAAAAAGTCAATGGAATCGGCAAATGTCCGAATCGGGGACCGATTGTTATGGCGGCCGGATGTGGTTGTTGTAAGAAAAGGGACCATAATGACATGGTCGTAGCAATCAAGACAGAAACGCAATTCCGGAATTGGGAATTGAAAAAAAAAAACAATTCATAATTCCGAAAAGAAATTAAGGCTGAGTTCCTAAAATGCAATTCCCGGAGGGGGCCTAAACGCCAGCTTTTCCACGAATAACATGTACAAGAATGTAAAATCAATAACCTAGAAAACAGCAAGAAGAAGAGCAACTCATATTGCATTCACAATCGTCATTGGGCATTAACAACAACTTCAAAATCAGCTGAGCACAGCTGTTCGACCTCTTTGACACACATTCCAGAGTCAAATCACTTGTATCACAATGCAAACTATTCCCTCAATTTGTGAGTTATCAAATTGAAACTCGATACACGAGTATATTATTATGTACAAATAATCATTTGTCGGAATCGGTTTTAGGTAACATTACTGGGGTTAATATGGGTACAAATACTACAAAGTTGCATGTCCTTATAGAGAAGTTATACCCCAAAATGTCTATATCTGAACAATCGGTTGTATGGGAGTTGTATGTTATAGTGGTCCGATTTGACCCATTCCGACAAATGATCAATTGTACATAATAATTAGGGAAGCTAAAAATATGCAAATGCATATTTCGACCTAAAATGCATATTTACGGTCAAAATGCATTCCGTGCTTATTTTGGCATATTTTGGCACTTAATCGAGCAATATCGAAAAATATTAAGCTGGAAATCTTATCTGTGGTTAATTCAGATAGTTGCGTATACATACAAGCAAGGCTCTTTAACTATTGATATGGGCCCCGGAGCGGAGCATTTTCCCTTATAAAAATTCACCACGACAAACACTAAGTTCTTGTATGCATACAAACAAGGCTAGTTGACTGTTGATCAGAGCCTGGAAGCAAACCCAGAGTAAAAAAAAACTTTGATCCGATGCCCTGTTATTGATAGAAAACAGCTGTAGTGTAAAAATTTGAAGGGAACAATAATATGCAATATGTATCGACATACATAGGCATACGCTACACTGGCGATATTTGGATCGCGATCCATATTGATGGTCTGATGAACCGCAGACTAGTGCTACACGTTCAATATGAATATTGCGATACTTTTCTCGCTTTGAGGTCTAAAATTTTTACTATCGGGCATACTAGCATGCATATTTTGAAATTTTTCGTGCATATTTTTAGCTTCCCTAATAATAATATACTCGTGTAATTATTCTCATTTTCCCATAATCTGAGTACTTTTTTTCTGGGTGTACCTATAATTAATTAATTAGTTCAATGTAGGTATTCCATGAATTAATTTGATGTTATGCGGGACTGGATAACACGCCATGTTAATTGGACCATATTTTTTGTACGAAATGTGGCAGGTTATGGAGTACTCGGTTGGCGGTCCACAGCGAGCACTCGATGGATGAGTGAATGGAGTACTCGGAATTTTTGCAGGGAAGTACATATGATATGCATACATACATCCATATGTATGTATGTATGTATGTATGTAGGTAATATGTGGATTTCGTTTGCCCCAAAAACAATAAACTTAATTATAATAAAAGCTATTGAATTACGAGAATGGCCCCACAACAACCTTGAATTGAAGTTGAACTGTAAGGCTAATGAATGACATTTTTATTAAATTAATCATATGTATCTGAAAACAATCTGAAAAAAAAACATGCACGTACATACTGAGATATGTAAACTTATGTTATTTATACACATGGATGTATGTATATATGTACATATGTACACAAGGCCGTATTTAGGGGGAGAATTCGGGTGTTTGAACCCCGCTCGAAATTCTGGTAGCTAAATTTTACTTCTATCATATTCAAAGCCATAGGTTGAAAACACCAGTTTACAAATAATTAATTTGAGAAAATTCAAAAATTTTCAAAAAGTTTTCTCGAATTTTCAGAATTTTTGTGTAAGCTTGGAGACACTGATTTAAACATTTTCCATCGAAGAATTACGTATACGTTTATGAGAAATTAGCAAATTAATGTTATCTAACTATTGAATTTAATGCATCTGGAGTATTTTGTCCATTCTTTAATGGAATTGGGGCACCTCCAAGTAAAGGACTATTTTGAAGTCTTACTTTTGTACTAGAAAGGCAACTTTCTGAGGGCCAAGCAATAATGATTTCAAAAAAAGCCCCAATTCGCTCCGCCCACTATGGTTCAAAATCGAAATATTGAGGAATTAAACCCAATTATCGACTTTTGATTTTCCCAAAAAAAATAATTACCTTTTATTACACATTACTGTAGTAAATAAAAAATAAAAATAATAATGTCAGCTAGCGATCACTTGTTTATCAGAAAGCTTTCAAAGTCTTGGTTTTGATTTTTGTATTCGTAAAAAAGATTTTACTCAAATTATATAAAAATCTCAAGTGGTGATAAAAAGCTAACGAATTTGAATAAAATTTGTTTATAAAATGGAAAATATTAATAAAGGTATGTAAAATCAAGAACAACAAACTTTTTTCTGAAACAATAATAATCGTTAATATATTTTTGAGTTTAAATAAGCCGTGTTGTGTTTTGATTTCTGTGAGTTTTTTCTGTGTTAAATAGAATATAAATAAGTTGGATCATATAGGATCAATAAAAATTATATATGTAGTTACAGCTAATAGTGTCCCCTTTAATGCAAATGTTATTTTATCTGCGGGAGTTTGCAAGCGAGGCTACAATTTCACTTTTCTTCAGAGCAAAGTAAACTTCGAAAATGGCTATACTTAACAATTTTATATTGATAATAATAATAAAAATATAAAACTCATTTATATATAGGGTTTAAAAACCTAATAATTTCCCTTGAAAATACCGTTACACTTTTTCGGATATCTTCTTTAGTACCTGAGATATTGTTATTTTAATTTCATTAACTTGCTAAGAAAAATAAAAAACTTTAAAATTTCCTATTGCAAAGTTAATGAACTTAAAATAACAATAGCTCCAAAACTGCACGTAGTATCGAAAATCTGACTTCAGATTCAGATTCAGCGTATCGGAAACCTTTAGAAAAGGTAAGTTTTATCTCTATTTGAAATTCAACCTAAATTTACAGTTTCCACTATCTATGGCAGCAGCAGCGAAAAATGGGCGTGGCTCGCCCATTTTCGTCATGAGACATTACTTTTACTTTTACTTTACTTTTACTATCGAACTTACACAAAATAACTCAGAACGAAAAAAGACACAAGATGGCGCATATTAGCCGAAACCGGTTTGTCTCCAAACCAAACTTGACAAGGGATGACGGAGGATCGTTCCACAATATATCACATTACTTTTACCTTTAAATACCCTATGAAAAGTTTTATACTGATATCTTAACTCTAGCTATTTTATTCCTCAAAAACTGAATTTTCAACCATAGTGCATAGTGCGCCCTACTGCTGAGGTCGAAACCATTTTTTTATGGTTAAAGTTTTGAGATAACTGTAATTTTGGGTTTTTTTTTTTGTTACAACTTCAATCAAAAATTATTTTCGCTGAAATTGCAAATGTTCGAAAGATAATTGAAATACGCTTCTAACGACATACCACTTATCAGTCCTGCCGCTCAAAAATTTCAAAAGGTGGCCCAAAAAATTAAAAAAGTGGCCCCAATTTTTTTTTAGCTAAAGCACATTTTTATATATTTTTGTAGTTTATTTAATG